>CM060913.1:656074548-657324548 GCA_030737875.1 Allium sativum
CAAAAGTGGGGAAAACAAAATATAAAACCACAAAACCATATACCACAAATACGTACCTCGTTTAGCGTTTATTTTGCATTTTTATTTACCTTAGCGTTTAGCATTTTTGCGCAAGCGAGCTTCAAACGAAATGCGACTTCTTACACCTGCCAAATACTTACATATACATGAAAATAAAACATATATACAATATATAGCAAATGCATACAACATACATATCAAAATTTTATCGTTTCAACTACAAAACCACCATATCCGTAACAGGCCAGCGAACAAATCGTTGATTATCATGCATTAAAAGTTGGAATTTGACCAAAGCATACTAGGAAAAAGTTGTTGCTCTCGTTTCAGGCTTTCCGAAATGTCCGGACTCATCGAATTTGGATAATCGGTTTAAAAGTTATGACAGTTTTATCGCAAGTGAACGCTTCAGCCCGAGCGCTGAAAAAATGCAGGTCTGAATGTTCAGGTCAGTTTTCAGCCCTCTAAATCTCAAAATTTTACTTAGCACATTAAGGAAAAGTTTTAGCTTACACTCTGGCCTTTCCGAATTGTACTCGCACATTAAAATCCGACGATTCATTTGGAAGTTATGGTCGAAACAATATCGATGTACACCTCTGTTTTTAATTTCCTGCACATACAACTATGTCTAAAACTTGAATTTCAGCATAGTAAACATGAGAATTTTGACGGGCGTTATTAACGAAAGTTTTAACTCAGTTTCTAAGGTTTTCAAAAAGTCCGGAATCATCAAATTCCGATTGTCCATTCAAAAGTTACGGTCATTTTAATTTCAGCTTATCGACTATTTTGGATTTTCTCATAACGTTGGCTTATTTCTATTTGAAATTTCAACTTTTCGATTCCAATACTTTGTAAATCTTTAACACTTAACGTTGTTATCACCTCATTTTCAATATTTGGATCTACATTCAATTGCTTACTTTATATTCGATATTCTTTCTATTCACTTTCCGGTTTCGTTTCAAGTGTTATATTCCGATTGAACTTGAATTCACTTTAAAATTTCTGACGAACTGGATTCACTCGACCCTTATTCCATTAACCCAGTTTATTTATTCGACGTACAAGTCATGATTTGAATTAACGACTGTTCACGACTCAAATTCATACTTAATTCTCAAACTATTATTGTTTGATTCCCTAAGTTTTACCATATTTAATTCGATTCCTCTACTTTAATAAGTTATACTTCATCGGATAAAATGATTTACAAACCAAATTCATGAGTTCCGTGACAACCCCTCAGTTCTTAAATTCATTCCAAAATTTCAAGGTCTAAAATTTTCAACAAACAAACATATTAACCTTGAATCGATGTCGTTAATCAGGACGAACTTAATGGCTTGATTCCGGTTTTGTAACCTAAGTTCAAATTAACTTATATGTTTATACTATTTTATAGAAGACATGACATATAAAATTTTAAACCCAAATCTTTAATTATCAAACATATAAAATTTTGAAAAATATGTTTCCTTTAAATTTCAACTTTAAATAACATATTCTAATACCTTTATCAAAATTCATAACATATGAACTTAAAAATTTATATCATATGGGATTTCAATCCAAATCCTTTACTTAATCAATTATAATAACATTTGAGCAGTCTCCCCCACTTAGACTCTTCAGAATACACATCGATAATGCGTGCACTCATTACCGAGGTCGTTTCTAAGGTCTAAGAAGGGATTACACTCATTTCGTTTTAAAACCCTTTCAAAACTATTTCCAAGCTATTCTACAAAATAATAGTATTTCAAAACTTTGGTAAATTATTATCAAAGCCCGGAATCAATTTCAAGTTCATTTCTACTTTATCACAAACTGTTTTGCAACCAATTATACCCACTGGATTTTTTTCGATTTTACATATTTCTACATTCATTAATTTTCCTTATTTGATTTACGATTTAATCAACCATAATGGGTAATAACTTAACATTACCACATACTAAAACAAATACATACATGTTTGAGCTCATAATATTTTTTTTTTTAATATATTTTAAAATATAATCGAAAACCATATTATGTTAAGTCATTCTGTCCGAGCATTTAGAAATTCCTATCGATTCTATGGCGTCCCATATATCGACCAGAATCTATAAATATTCAACAGAACAATTAACACAACATAAAATCATTTTATATCCAAAAATACAAATACGCTCTCTCATATATTCACTCGAACTCATTTTAGGGCGTTACTAACCCCATCTCTAATGAGTTAATTCCCAAACAGAGCCAAGGTTATCGCTAACCATCGCTCTGATACCAACTGTAACGACCCAGATTTTTGACCGTTTAAATCGACAATAAAACCACACATGTCGACCTAGACAAATCGCCAACCCAGATAGTTATTGGGAAAAAGAAGAAAAAGAAGAATGAAAAAAAACAATCACAGAATCTCACAGCGGAAGGATCACATATAATAGACAAATAAATATTCAAAAGCATTTAAACATATACATTCGAGTTACAACATCTAAATCATCAGAGTTATACACTTACATACAGTAATGCAGCGGAAATAAAATGTAGTGGTTACGTATACCAAACTCCGTCTTCGATCTCCAAGGCCAAACAATCTTCATTAACTGCAACATCTGCTGACCCGAGCGTATTGCATAAAAGAAAACACAACAAACACTCGGATCAGCACTAAATCATCTCATATTAGTCGAATTAAAATACAGAATAAATCGGTGTCATGGTGCAGTAACTCAAGAGATGTTACGGGATTTTCCATCTCTCAAGGATCCGTTAAACTAATACATACATAGTATAATACGCTATTACAATAGTGTTTATTCAGTAAAGTATAATATCGAAAATAGCGTAAGCAGGATTCCATGGTCCCCTTACACCGTTTATACCATTGCCGTACAGTTTGCATATAACACACCAGTACGTCGGTGGATAGGGATGCGCCGTGATACGACAACGTTAAATCATAATCGTAGGGGCTCGATAAGGATAATATGACAAGGCACTGAGGAATACCCCGGTAGGATTCTACCGAATTCGCGGACCCCAGGCCGGTGGTAACGCATAGCCGCAACTACCGCCCACCTCGAACGACATTCCCATATTCAAAGGTGCACCCAAATCGATCATAATAGTAATAGAGATGGTTTCGAAGGAGTGCGTTCGATCAGAGATGCGATCTCATTAACCCGGGGATGGCTCCTGTTTTAGTCATTTCAATTATGACCCGAAGGTCAAGGCTAATCCATCATCGTTCTCTTTCTTCAAATCCAGTAATCGCCTCCATACCATCCGACTTCGGTTCTGGAACTTCCACCGCGTACACAGTTGTCAAAGTGGTATCGACACTGACAGAGAGTATGCCTTATGTCGACTCCGGTCTCCTTGACAACCCATCGTTTACATTTTTCACACCGGTCAGTGTTTTTACCTTTCAAAGGAGTTCGTGTTTCATATCAAAATATCATGTTTCGAAATTCATTTTCATATTCTAAATAGAATATTATTCAACTGGGATATTCCCATTTACGCTCAACATCTTGAACTAATTCCAGCTTATAAAATTTGAATATCCAATTAATTAACAATATATTTAAATAGTTTAAAGGTATAATTGAAATAATTTGGAATAATAGTTTGTAATAAAAGTAGAGTTTGACAAAATAATTAAAACATTAAAATAATTCATAAAATAAATAATTAATAATTATAAAGTATTTTATTTAAATAATTTATACAATAAATAGTTATAAGGAAATTTAATTTATTAACAAAATAGTTTTGAAAGATAGTTTTGACATACTATAGTTGGAATTAGCATCGTTTCGCCTAGATTTCGTTTACACTTGCAGTTGTATTTCAACTTCAAGTAAATCAATTCGAATTCACAATCCCGATCGACTTTATTTCAAATATACATTCATTTCAAATTTTGCCAATTCCAAATCAGATGGTTATTTTTAACCCGAGTGCCCAATTCAACGATCTTAATTCATAACAAATAAACCAAATCCGATTTCGATCATTTCAATTTATTCAAATTCCCACTTCGATATTTATTTTAAATTCAATACGTTGAATCCCGAAGCAATATTCAATTTCAAATCATGCTCCCACTTCGAATATTCAATTTATAACAAACTTTGAATTTTTCAATTCAATTTCATCGTTTCAAGATTTTAAATTTCAACAAATGTCGAGTTTACAATTCACCTTTAATTCAAATCAAGGCTGGTTTAAAGTAAATCTCAAATCAGACACACAGTTCAATCTCAATACATTCGATAAAATCATTTTCACTTATATTTAACCTTAATTACAACCCAAAATTATTTCCCCTTTTTATTTGCATTTCAAATTTCAAATTCAAAGGAAATAAATTATAAAACATTTCTTATTGTCGTTAAACAATAAATTTCAAAATTCATGGTTAAACAAATATATTTAACCAACCGGTGTCCGTATATAATTTGCTATCCTATGGCCAAGTGATTTAAATTTAATTTCTCGATATTCGGGATGGATCTATCATTTCAATCCAAATCGGGGTCACAGAGGTTTATCATTTCACTCTGTGTTCTTAATTCATTTTACCGATAATTCCCGGGTTCATTCGATGCCCGTAACATCAAGGGTAATTGGGATTTATCGTCACATGGGCACACCACATCATATACTGAATGACAAAACAATTCGAGCAATATTCATCCAGAAATCAAATCAATCAAGGCAGCTATCACATCGTTTATTCAACAGTAAATTGAATCATTTTACTAGTTATCAAGTGTCGGAATTCTAACTAGAAATTTAAATTAAATTTAAATAACTAATTTATCGATTTTCAATGCATGTTAACACTTGCATGTCAAATTTCAAGCAATCATTCACCAAATCAATCACAACCATACATCCAATTCATTTCATACATTAATTTGATAAATATGGGATGGATTCAGAATTTCGTGAGTGAAGGAACACTCACCTTTGTGTTAAATTTTTTGAATCGGACATCCAGAAAGGCCCAAAATTCGACAGTCTCCAATGGCAGTGAAATTAGTGTCAAAACGTCCGCAACTCCGCCACGATCCCAACCCAACAAACGGCGTCCAAATCCGAGTTAAAACGAAGGAGATATCAGTGTTTTACTCTTTGAATTAAAAATGTATGTAAAATTATAAAATAAACCCTCACCCACTAATATCACTCCACGTCAGCACCCCCTAATCCTTTCTTCCCGCTCCTCCACGTTCCTGCTACAGTGCCGCAACTTTGAACCCAAAAATGGCCATGCTTTGACCGCCTAAGACCATCGATTCCGGCCACCGAAATCCTCGAAACCACTCTCAGACCGAAGCCCGCCCAGAACCGCATCTCCCCATCGTGCCGCCCTGACTTCCGGCGTCCTCCACCGTGAGTACGTTCGTCACCAAAAACCGAGCTCCAAAACCTTACATCGCCAAATTGAACCCCCTCCGACCACGATACGACCAGCGACCACCACCCATGAACTCCCCAGGCCATCCTCTACCAAACCCATATCACTGATTTCCCAATTACTGCTTAAATCGGAAAACCCCAATTTAGGGCCTAGGGTTTCGAATTTCAGAGACTTTGACCGAGTTTTCTGGCCAACCTAGTCGCTGCATGTCAAAACAAACTATAGATCTGCATTCTACAAGTCGAGAGCTTCGAATCGACATATAATACGATGGGTTTTGGGAAGATTTTATTTTAACTAATTTTTGAATTTGAATCTAGGGTTTTCAGCCATGGATCTAGGGTTTTGATGGAGAAAAGTGAAGTGTAGTGTAAATGGGCTGATGGGTTAGGAAGGAGGTTCATTTATATATATATATATATATATATATATATATATATATATATATATATATATATAAGAGGCCCAAATGATGCAGCACCCAATTATCATATCGCGTTCATTTCATTCGTATTTTCTCCACTACGACCAAACGGTACGTCCGCTTGTAACGCAAACTGGAATCCTAAAATAATTCACCGTTCCGGATACAATGGCGCCGGTTTCGTCGAATTCCGAGACAGTCGCCAAAACAGTTAAATCTCGCAGTTAAATAAATAAGTAAATAAATAATTATTCGATTAACTGTTTAAATTCAAATTTTAAATATTTATAAATTCAAATTTAAACCAAAATACAATTCAAATAATTTCTTCAAACTTATTTCACAAATATTTTAAATTCCACATTTTATAAATTTCAAATTTCAAACTTGAATTTCAAATTGAATATAACCAAATTAAACTCCATCCTTAAAAATTCAAATTTGAATTCCTTATATAAATTCTATAGCGACCTTTTGAAATTTTGATTTAGCCATAACTTGCAATTTATCCGGCGAAATTTCAATTTCTTACATTCTCTGGAAAGATATGATAAATTCGATTCTAACGTTTCCAGTTTTATTCAATTCTGATTTAAAATGAATTTTATATAATTTTCCAAAGTTTGAAATCGAATTTTCAAACTACCGCGTCATTTCAGGCTCGGAATATAAATAAATATAAATTTAACCAATAGTATACGATTTATTTAATTAAAATTTACATTTTAAATATACAGAAATTATGGTTCGTTACATTTTTATTTACATATATAAAATGTAAATAAAAATATCATTTTAAATTTTACAATTTACCAAAAATGTAAATAAAATAATCTCTTTCAATCCTAGGTTTAAATCCTTTCTAACATTTTACTTTAACATAAAGAATATTTTATGTTTAGCCACCTTTCTAACCTTTTATTTTAACATAAAAAGAATATTAAATGTTTACCATATTTTTCTATTAACATAATGAATATTTTGTTTTTATACTTTTCTATTTAACAAAATGAAGATTTTGTTGTCGTCGCTTCTAACACAACAAATCATATATGTAATATATTTGTTTGCCGTCAATTCTAACACAACAAATCATATATGTAGTATATTTGTTCGTTGTCAATTCTAACACAACAAATCATATAAGTGATATATTTGTTGATTTAATACAGATCTATTCATACAATAACAGATCCAAGCAATACAATACAAAACAATTCATCAAATCACAGACAAAAATTCACTACATCACCGTTTTGCATATATAACACACAAACAGACGTTTAACAGCAATAAAACAATTAATTTAGTTAATTAAATGTTTAAAATCAGGAATTCTCACCGTCGTTGAAGATTTTTGGCCAAAATTCAAACTGTTCAGAATCAACTCCAGTCAGTCTAGATGCGTAGATCTCAGTCACACAATTACAACGTCGCTGAAATCATCGAATTTCGAATTGAAATGAGTTAGATATGGTTAATCGAAGTTTCAAAATAATTTAAATTAATTAAATAATAAATTAATTAAGAGAATACCCTTTCTTCCCCAATTCAATTTATCGGCCGTATGCTTTTTCTTTTGTTCGAACCTAGGATTCGATTTTTCACCAATTTGGTTGCAGGGTTCGTCGATCGGAAGGGGGGATGTCGGAGCAGGTCGGACGGCGCACACGGGGGTGGGGGGGTTTGGCTGAGCTCGGTCGTGGCTAGGGGGGCCCACGGCGGACGAGAGGCGGCGGTTTTGGGGGTCTGCTGCTCGGGCTTCAGGCGATGAGAAGATGATCCACCCATATGGAATTAAAGGGGAAGGAAGGGGCTTTGATTTGGTATGTGTGAGGGACTCTAATTCGAAGAGACGAAGAAGAAATTAATGGAGGAAGGGGAAGCAAATTCGGCCATTGAGATGAAGGGGGCGGCGACACGAAAGAGATGGTGAATAGTGTTTTAGATTTTAGGGTTATTTCCTATTTTTATATTGATTTTTGTGTATTTTTACAAATAAATCCAAATCTTTTCAAACCGTGCTGATTCCAGTCCAAACAAAGTTGACCCTAGCTAATAGCCATATTCCGGTCCCAATGGGACAGGTCCCGTCAGCCCAAACGGCTGTCTGTGGCCTGTATTATTTAATTTAATATTTAATTCCTTTATTAATTTAATTCATCTACATAAATAAATTCACCGAGGCCACAAACGGACTCAGAAAAATCCAGAAAAAATATATTTGTCTATGTTATGACGATACGGTCCTAACAAAATAAATTTCGTCGAATTCTGACACTGTTTGAAAAATGGCTATTTTTAAGGCGTTTAAATTTAACTATAAATAGTCAAAAACACATTTTCTTTCGCCACACTCACATATTAATTCGAAAAATTCTGAAAATTGAAACCTAGCAATAATTTGACATTCCGGTTCCAACAAAAGTGGTTTCGTCGAAAACAGAGGTCGTTTGAAAATTGACTATTTTTAAAGCCAATATATTTAATATTAAAAATACATTTTTAAACAAATAAATTCCGAAACTCAAAATATATAAATGTTTACTGTTTTTCAATGCAGAAACGTCATTCCGAACTCAATGGAAGTGGTTTCGAGTCGAAATTCCTACATATTTGAAAAGTAGCCCTTCGGGCCATATATAATATATATATTCTACAGCGACCTTTCTAAAAATTGAATTGGCCATAACTTTTGATTTCCGCTATGAAATTTCAATTTTTCAGATTCGTTAGAAAGATATTTTTAAATAAATTCTAATATTTTTGGTTTCACTCAATTCTGATTTATTTTGAATCCTGTACATTCAGTTAAAGTTCAAAATCAAATTTTAAAACTACCGCGCCATTTCTAACTCCTTTTATATTTAAATTAAATTTATTCGTTTTAACTTCGATTAAAATAAATTCTAGCCATTATTATTTAAAATAAATCACTTTATATTTTCAAAATTCATTAAAATTTTCTGAAATAAATTTTTTAAATTGGTTCAAAATTTGCTGGTTGTTACAATGTTTAGGCATAGCTTTGTGTATAGCGTGACTTCGCGAGCCTCACACCCCGGTATGAGTCAAAAATGGGATATGGACCGTAGGGAGTGCATACGTTTCTTTCTAGCTAGAAGTGGTGTTTGGGCTTTAACACGGCCCGACATTTTACTATGTGGATTTTGGATTGAGGTACCTCGGGTTTTTACAGGCCGAAAGTGGTCATATTATAGGTCCAAAAGGGCCGGGAAACGTATGTTCAGGAATTGCCAATCCACTACCGTTAGGTGGGGACCGGCCCTACCGTTTCAAGGGTTGCCCATAGGTGTGATCCTGAGGCATTTGCTAGAGTGTCTCGAATCGGAAGAGGACGATCCCTAGCCTCGATTTCATGGCAGAAAACCAATTTCCAATACGACATCATGGTTTTGATTGTAAACTTATATATGGCGACATAGTAGGATGGGGTACTATGCCGTTTAAGATTAATACATTTATGTTGAAATGTTTTAAAATATATATATATACACACTAATAATAATATTGTTTTTACGTATCAAGCATCTTTTGACCATTATAAGTTAAAACCCTATCCTTTGGTGTGCGTTGCATTGTGTGATGGGACCTGGGTCTTATAATGGTTTCATTTTTCTAAAAAGCATTGCGTTATTTGACGTTTTACTTTAATTATGCACTGGCAATCCAATGGAGTAAACCCGTTCCGCGTTAGCGGCGTGGTCCTGTGATTAGCCTACTTATTAGATAAGTTAAGTATAGAATTCTCACACCAGTCCCACGAATGACCTGTAGTTTGTTTCACTTTGCAAACTCGGGTGCCCTCTTTCCACACGGGCAGTCGAGTAGCTTTTTGCAGATATAGTTAAGCAGGATCCTGGATTGAAGTCTGAAGCTGGGTCCAGAATATTGATGGCCTTCCACTGAGTTAAATTCCGCTGTAATGTATTTAATTTATTGTAAATGTATCTTCCGCTGTATTATTTATTGATGTACTCTGATATATTCTGTACTCTGATGTAACATTTATTATTGATGTTATAAAAGTCTGTGTTGTTGTTTCTGATGTGTTGTATGCCCAAAGTTAACGTACACGGGTTTTGAACGGTCTTAATCGATCTTGCGATCGATTGGGGTCGGGCGAAATCCTGGTCGTTACAATTTGAAAATTTAATTTGGACATAACTCACAATCTACAACCCGAAATTTCGATTTTTCTCTTCCATTTGAAAAATATAGCATAACAGATTCAAATATTTCTTTTTTCGAAGAAATCCGACAAATAATTAATCCTGTATAATCAGTTGAAGTTAAAAACCCAATATTACGAACTACCACGACGATAGGGCTCGTTTTAAATTATATTATAATTATTACGTTTAACTGTCGTTTAAAATAATATATTCATTATTAATATTCAATTCTAAACTGAATTAAATCTTTTATATTATCCAATTCACCCACTATTACGAATTCAACTATTTCTGACTGTTTTGGAAATAATTATATCATTCCATTATTTATATAAATAAATATAAATCGAAATTACTTAATTTAAGCTAAATTAAATTACCGTATCATTATATTAATAATTAAATAAACGAATTATTAAATCGTTAAAAACACGGGTCGTTACACTGAGTCTATTCTGAATGAGCTAGAAATTGAGATTGAAAAACTCAAGAAATTTGAATTTGAAAGTCGAAAACATTTTGAATTTGAAATTGCTGAGTTCCAAACCAAAATTAAATTGCTTAATGATGAAAATTTGGTTTTGAAATCTGATTTTGAAAGATGTAAGATCACTTAAAATCATTGTTCAAATTTAATGACAGAAAATGGTGATCTTAAAAGTGAAATTCAACAACTTGAAACAATTTTGTGTAAATTTTCTGATGGAGAAAAATCTCTGAATATTTTATTGGAAAATCAAATTTCTGTTGGAAATAAACGTGGTCTTGGTTTTGGGAAAAACAATGTTTCTGAAAAACGAAATTTGAATGATTTGAAAAATCCTTCAAATTCATTTGGAAAAGATCGTTTTGAATATTTAAACTCTGAAAGTTTCAAAGGAATTTTGAATCATAATCGAAGTGGGAATTAGTTTTATAACAAACCAATTAAACAATCTTGGATACCAAAAGGAAACAAAACAGGCTTTGTTAAATTCAAATAGATTTTGGTTCCTAAGGGTACGAAAGTTGATTCTAATGGTTTGTTATACAAACAAGTCTTGGTACCAAACCATATGAATATAACTGTGAGTGGTTTTACTAATTTTGTTAGACCACTCAATCCCCTAAATTGTTAGGTACATGAGGAGACTGAGGAACTGCTATGCTAAAAGGAAATTGAATTCGAGCTATTCCATATGCCTGTATCATTTAGAGTTCCTTAGCCAAGATGGGTTGTGTAATAACCCGGAAAATCAGGATCAATTTAAAATTTTATTTTAGCAATTTTAATGAATTTTGGATATTTAAAATG
Organism: Allium sativum; assembly: GCA_030737875.1. Taxonomy (NCBI): domain Eukaryota; kingdom Viridiplantae; phylum Streptophyta; class Magnoliopsida; order Asparagales; family Amaryllidaceae; genus Allium; species Allium sativum. The sequence goes on from CM060913.1 coordinate 656,085,921, forward strand.
ATTTATTTTAAATAATAACGAGTAAAAATTCATTTAAAGCGAAGTTAGAACGAATAAATTTATTTTAAATATAAAACGAACTAGAAATGGCGCAGTAGTTTGAAAATTCGATTTTAAATTTCAATTGAATATACAAAATTCAATATAAGTCAGAATTGGACGAAACAAGAAATATTTGAATCTGATTAACAATATCTTTTTAACGGATGTAAGAAACTGAAATTTCACTTTGTAAATTAATAGTTAGGTCCAGTTTAAAATTCAAAATAGTCGCTATGGAATTTATATATATTTTAATTAATATATAGCTCTTAAAAATAGCCATTTGGCAAACGACCTCTGTTTTTTATGAAACCACTTTTGTTTGATCCGGAATGTCAAATTATTGCTAGATTCCAAAATTCGTAATTTTTGGAATTAATATGTGAGCGTGGCAAAAGAAAACATGTTTTGACAGTTTCAGTCAAGGGTGCGTTTTTTAGAGGTCCCTATTAAAGTTTTAAATAAACACCACGTCCCTGTCAAGTTTCATATTTAAACCCGGTCCCTATTTTCTGCCTTCCACTTTAAATGTTCCGCCTCCTCCTTTTAAACCTTCCGCCTCCTTCAATTCTGGCCAAAAAAAATGCGGCTGGCATTAAAAAAAGAAATTCTAAAATAATAAAATAATCCCAGAAGTCCACGCCAATCAAAAAAAAAAAAAATAGTTGCATACATGTATGAAACTATTGCCAATAGTTGCACACATGGTGCAACTATTGCATAAAGGAAATTCAACTAACATTTTGCCTGCAGATATGTTGCATACATGTGTGAATGTTTTCTGTTTTATTTGCACACTGGAATGCAAATAAAAATGAACTGAGTTGCGCTATTACAAATTATTGCATACTTCTATGCAAGAAATATGCAATACATGCACAGAAATATGCAAATAAATCAAGGCGGATGGAAGAACTGGAATACATGCGCATATGCATGCAACAAAATCGAATATTTGCATAATATGATGCATTTAACTGCACTTTTTCGCTCTTGTTTCTATCGTGTTTTTTGTTATTTTTTTGACTGGATTTTTTGTATAATGCATAATTTATTTAATATTAATTTACGAATTTTTTATAGTTTTTTTAACTATTATTTTATAAAGTTTTGAAAAATATGGACCTAATTTATAATAAGTTTATGACCGGATGTGAGCCTAATTAAGTTTGCTTTTAGGGATATGTGTCTAATATTCACTTCAGTCAATTTGGATCGACCAGAAAATGGCCATTTTTCAGACGGTCTCCAAATTCGACGAAATTAGTTTTGTTAGGACCGTATCATCAAAACATAGCTAGATTTATTTTTTTGGAATTTTTGGAGCCAATATGTGGCCCAGTAAATTAAAATGTGCATTCAACTTCAATATATATTGATTTATATTTTAATTTTAATAAAAACAGTTCAAAATGATAGAATTGGCTTACGAAACATATTCCATTGTGTCAGAAATAGGAGTATTTAGCTAGGGGCAACAGTCGTTGTGTTCGATTTAGAGTTTGTATCAATAAACTAGTATTTTAGGAATTTAGTAATATTAAAAATATATACATATAAACTAAAACCCTATTTCTCCTTCATAAAATATCTCCCGCTCCTCATCATTCGACAGTCAAAACCGTTCAATCTTTCCCTCCACAAATGCTTCCAATCCTCTCCGAATTAATTGAAACCCATGAAGGAAAAATGAAAGAGCTTTCAACCCTCTTTAAGTCAATACAATTTTCAACTATTATCGTGGAGCGTTGAGGGAGATTCGCGAGCTCAAACTGGGCTCGTTCGTCGTTGATTCCCGGATGCAGGAGGCCGTCGAGTTCACCATTGGTGGTGGCGTCAGCTGCGGCTCATGAAGGCGAAGGGCATGGAAGCTTCCGATCGACACCAAGGTGACTGTAGGCAGCGAAAAACCCAACCCTAGGTCGGAAGCAAAGGTCGACGTCAGCTGAAAGGGTTTCCAGGATTTTAAAAGGGGATAACGCAATGTTCAATCCAAACGTAATTAAAGATGGTAATTTTTAACTGAAATTTCTATACAGGCAAAGTATTGATTTATTTTCAGCTTTTTTTAATATAAGTTAGTATTGTTGGAAATGAAAATTTTATATAAATAACATTTGTTTCAAAATCTGATTTTGATTATATAACACATTGAAATAAAAATATAATTTGAATATATTATAGCGTATATAAAAATGTTATTTTTGATTATAAATAACATATATAAATGTATGATTTTTATATAAATAGCTTCGTAGTAAAAATGCGATATTTAAAATAGAAACATGGATTGTTTAAAAATAAAAATAGCATGGTTTTAAGAATATAATATATGACTTTTATATATAATAATACCTTATAAGAATGTGATTTTTAAATATATGAAGGACTATTAAAAAATATGATTTTTAATATAAATTTCGTAAAACAGAGTGTGTTGGAATCAGAACAGCGAACCTGAGCGACAATAGAGCACGGTGGAGTGGAACCCGAAGGTGAGAACTTCTCACTCTAATCTTGTTTTCCAATTAAATATATACTAGGATGCAGACGGTGCTTAGTAGCACCCGATACCTTGTTTGAAACCATGGACGTTTGGTTTATTTTTGGATTGAGTGATTTGTTTGTTTGAACTTGGTTTAGGATGTGGATGAAACTGAATTAGAATTGATTTGTGTATGGCGTGAGCCATTAGGCGAGGGATAAGGCTAGACCTTATTCTGGTTCTAGTATCGTGTCGTTATGCTGCCGAAATTTTCTAAAAAATGATAGAAAAATTGAGTTAGTTAAAAATATTATTTTTAACTTATAACGGTGGTAAATAAAATTACTATTGAATAGTAAAAAAAAGAGATAATTTTACACATCCATTTACAAGTCGGACGACTTGTTTATGCTCGCCTATTTTTGTGATATCGATTGGGACTATAATTTTTACATGTCGCCCAACTCCACAAATAATAATCAATATTTGTTGTTTGAAAACCCCACATGGGTATTGGGATGATATTTGGCATACACTAATCCCAATATTTAATTATATGTCAATTGACAGATCGATAAACTGTGATAAGCGTTATTTATTTATTTTAACGCTTATGCAGTTGTGTAATGCACTATGGATGATGGTTGATTATTTATCATTATGGTTGTGTACGTGTGTTGTATGGAATCCATATAAATAAAATTATATGGTAATCAATTGGGTCTCATTACAATTTGGAAAATAACGAATATTTTAAAATAATATTCAGAAAAGGATTAAAAATATTCATGTGTTGAATAAAATATTCGCGTCTTTAATAAAGTACTTAAACTATAAAATATCCATGTGTTGAATAAAATACTTAAACTTTAAAAGTATTCATGTGCTGAATAAAATATTTAACTACAAAATATTCATGCGTTGAATAAAATACTTAAACTATAAAATATTCATGTTTTGAATAAAATACTTAAACTATAAAAACATTCATGTGTTGAATAAAAGATTTAAACCATAAAAATATTCATGTGTTGAATAAAAGCCGTATTGATTAGATTTGCGCCATTTTAACGCGAACGATATTTATATCGATTTTATTCATTTTTATAATGAATATCGAAAAGGAAAAGATTTCAAAATCCAAAATTGTAGAAATATTATCATTAAAATATTTTAATGGTAAAGATTATTAAAGTTTGATTTAAAATTGAAGTAAAAGTGGGAATCATTTTAAAAACAAATTTATAAAATACATTTTGAACGAAATATATATAATATATAATATATATATATATATATAATATATATTATATATATATATTAATGGTTTGAATAGAACGCACCGCGCAGCGACCGTTCGCGAATTTCGACCATTGACTTCGAATTGATGCTACGGGAGACCCGACTGTCGGATTCTCCTAAAACTGGAATTGTTGAATTCATATCGAAAAGATCTTGCCAACGAATATAAGAGATTAGAAATCTAACGGATGGATTTGAAATTATGTCCAAATCAAATTTGGAAAACGTCGTTGTAAGCGCAGTTCGACGACCTTTTATGGAAATCGACTGTAAGGGCCTTAATAAAATTATTAAAAATATTAATAATTTGTGTAAAATCATAATAAATGATTTGGGAAAAATTGGGATGAAAATTCCATATTTGAAAAGATAAAAATATATTTTTATCGAAATGGACTAGTTATTAACTAGAATTATAATCCAATTATGTTTAAATAAATAAACTTGATCTGTAAATGGTTTTAATATGACCAGAAATTTCCGATATAAGAATTGGAATGGATTTGAATTGAAATCATCTTCGAAATATTTCGATATTGGATTTCGTGATTATATGGATGTTGTGGAGGAATTTGGAAGATATATGTATCGTTATTCCCAATACGATATTTGTTGATTTCAGAATTTGATATCGAATATAAGCCGATATAATTTCTATTCAGAGCCTTGTATTTGACATCAAATTGGATTTTGGGTTTGACGTGAATGATGTCTTTAATAACACTATTCTTAAACCCAGTTGAGAAAATATTAAATCTTTCTATTAATATTTAATGAAGTTTACCAATTAGTTAATATTCAATTGGAATAGAATTGGAATTGGATTTTTGGTTTTTATCGTGAACTGTGTTTTAAATAACACTCGTTCTTTAACCTGATTAACAATGGAACTGGATTTTGGGTTTGTCGCGAATGGTGTCTTAAGTAACACTGTTCTTAAACCCCATGTGAAAAGAATAAATCTTTTAATTAAGATTTAAAGAAGAATTACCAATTAATTAACATTCAATTGGAATTGAAATGGAATGTGAATTGGGTTTATTGTGAACTATGTTTTAACAACATTCGTTCTTTAACCCGATTACCAGAGAAATGTGATTTGGAATTTATAAATCTTTTTATTAAGATTTAATGGAAATTTTCCGAAGTATAGTTTTCTAATTTAATATATTGGAATGGAATGGAATTCGATTTGATAATAATCAAAGTGAGCTTCTGTGGAGGAAGACTGTTAATATATATGGAATTTAAAAGTCTTTGTCGTTATTCCATTTATATTATTAGTCGGATACGACAATTTATATCGATTCTATATTGATCTATTTTCCGTGAAAATTCCATAATTAATGGAATGTGATTTTGGGTTTATCGTGAACTGTGTTTTAAATGACATTGGTTCATTAACCCAGTTAAAGACTGGAATTATTTTCCTAGAAGTTGAATAATCATTAATATTTATTTTTGGGAAGATTAAAACTGAATTAGAGTTTTAATGAATCTTTAATTAGATTGAAAATTGAATGAGAAAAATTAAATTATCGAATTCATGAAATAATCAAGAATGGAGTATCACTAGTTTTGCTCCAAGCGATAGATAAATCTTTAATTAGATTTGAATGTTAAATGGTAATTAATATTTACCGATTACCCAGTGGTGTTAGATATGGAGTACTACAGTTTTACTCCATGGGATGAATAGGTTGGGATTGAGAAATAAAACAAATAATTACTTCGGTAAGGTTCGCTAATCCCGACTAGTTTAGAAAACCTTAATTTGGTTTAATTTGTGAAAAGAATATTTAAATAAAAGAATATTCAGAATTGGAATGAGGCATATGTTGTGTTTGTGTAGCACTTATTTATAATATATGCGAGTTATTTGGAAAGGCCGGGTTTATCCCATTTTGAATAACTGATTCGACAATAAGTCGGCGATGAAGACGGTGGTTGAAGACCGGAGGTCTTCACATCGTTTAGATGATTACTGATGTTTTGATTGGGTTGTACACCCAAGACGAGGTAATAAATGGTGATCGTTCAGACATACTTGGAGATCGAACGGATATGCGAGGACCTCTCTCCTGTATTGGACATATGGGACGAGGAATAAGGTGCCTCCGGTTTCGTTCAGACCCAGAATGAACTTGTAAATGGATTGTGTGTCTGACATTGGATTTTATTTTATGTTGATTAATCTCTATTAAATATATATCTGTTTGGCAGCGGAGAATTTATTATCTTTCTTAACGCCCTTCTCTGAGACGTACGAGCTCAGAGGTTATATATCGATAGACATCAGTCGCATGGCGTGAATTGCCTGTGTGGCATGCTGAGATGCAAAGGATCAAGGCGTCTGTTGAAAAGCAGAGTCTTGTGGCTGATGATCAAATCATGGCCTTAAAGGGCATAGCTTTACATAGCGTTAATACGTGAGCCTCACACCCGGTGTGAACCAGAAATGGGAGAGGACAGCAGGGAGGGCATGCATTTCTTTCTAGCGAGGAGTGGTGTCATGTTATGGAGCCCAGACATTTTACTCATGCGGATGTTGCATATTACTTGATGGATAGAGAGGCACCTCGGATATATCGGTCACTATGGAGCCGATGGATATTGAGTCATTTGGCTCATTTACGCCCCATAGGGTGGGGAAACGTATTGTTCAAGGATTACTAATCCACTTAAAATGTGGACCGGCCCTGCATGCTCCAAGGGATGACGCGTTCTGTCCCTGGGACATGGGTTAGATTTTCTCGAATCGGTAAGGAATTTCCCTTACCTTGGTCCATAGATGGAATCCAACTTCCAATACGACATTTTGGTTTTAATTGTAGAGCCTAGTATGGTGACATAGTGGGATGGCGCTATCATGCCGTCTATGATTTATACATTTATATTTGAAGTTGATTTCTTCACTTATAATAATAATAAAAGATAAAATTTCATGTACCAAGCATATTTGGCTATTATAAGGTAAAACTCTATCCTCCGGCTTGCACTGCATTATGTGACGAGACCTGAGTCTTATAATAGCTTCATTGATCTTTATTTATGTAACAACCCGGAAAATCTGAGCCAGTTTAAAATTTTAATTTTGGTTATTTTAATGAATTTTCAATATTTAAAATGAATTATTTTAAATAAAAATGACGGAAAATTTATTTTCGATGGAGTGAAAACGAATAAATTTATTTTAATTATATAACGAGCCTGAAATGGCGCTGCAGTTCGAAAATTCGATTTCAAAATTCAAATGAATATACAGGATTAAATATAAGTCGGAATTGAACGAAACAAGAAATATTTGAATCTGTTCAACAATATCTTTCTAATGAAGTTAAGGAACTAAAATTTCACTTTAAAAGTTGAGAGATACATCTAGTTGAAAATTCAGAAAAGTCGTTGTGGAATTTATATATATTTTAATATATATAAAGGCCTTTGAAAATGGAAATTTTGCAAACGACCTCGGTTTTCGACGAAACCACTTTTGTTGGATCCGAGATGTCAAATTATTGCTAGATTTCAAAATTCATAATTTTATGAATCAATATGTGAGCATGGTGAAGTTAAACGTGTTTTGACAGTTTCTGTCAATATCGGGTCGACCAGAAAATGACCATTTTTCAAATGGTCTCAAAATTCGGTGAAATTAGTTTTGATAGGACCGTATCGTCAATACGAAGCTAGAAATAATTTTTCTAGAATTTTTAGAGTCCGTATGTTGCCCCGGTAATTCGAAATGTACGTTTATATTGAATATATAATGATATATATTTTAAAACTGATGAAAACTGATTCAAACAGTCAAATTGGCCTATGAAACATATCCCATTGTGTTTGGAATGGGGGGTATTATGCAAGGGACGACAGTCGGTGGGCTCAATTTTGAGTTCGAATTTTTAAGTAACCTTTTGGAGAATAAAATAAATAAAATAATATATAAACTTCCTCTTAACCCCCCTCCTTTTATTTTCCTTGGTCAAAACCACTTTCCCCCTTTTCAAAAATAAAAGAACCCGATTCCTACACCTCGTCGCCCCCTCAGGTCTTCCGCCGCCGCCTCCACGAACTGCTCCCCGTCGATGCTCCGGCCGCCGCACTCCAGGCGAACTCCCTCCTCCGGTTAAACGCACCCCAATTCAATGCAAACCCCAACGCCCTAATCAACACCCCCCGTAGATGAAGACCGCCGCACCCTAGGGCCCATTGTCAGACCGTCGGCGCCGCCTACTCTCCCTCCCCCACGACCACCCGGCGCCGCCATTTCCCCCTTCAGCCCGCTGTAAGTTTTAGTTCCTTTTTGTTTTTATTTTTATTTTGTTTTATTAATTTAAATTAATTATAAACATGATTTTTAAGTGAAATAACCTTGTTTTAGGATGATTAGTTTATAAATATATACAAAGCTGATTTTTAACATATAAAAATATGATCTTTGATATGTAATCGTTTAGAAATAAAGATTTATTTTTATATAACATGAGGTGTTGATTTTTAAACAACACGAAGCTTTGATTTTTATTTTATATAAAGTTATGATTTCAATTTGAATAAAAATATAATTTTTATATCATGTAAAGGTTAAAAATTTAATTTTTATATCATGTAAAGGTTAAAAATATAATTTTTATATCATGTAAAGGATAGAAATATAATTTTTATATCATGTAAAGGTTAAAAACATAATTTTTATAATATAGAAATTTTTATAATATAGAAAGGTTAAAAATATAATTTTTATAATATAGAAAGGTTAAAAATATAATTTTTATAATATAGAAAAGTTAAAAATATAATTTTTATAATATAGAAAAGTTAAAAATATAATTTTTATATGTGTAGTAAAGTAAAAATATAATTTTTAGTGAAAATAAAAATTTGATTTTTTATCTATGTAGAGTAGCGATAAAAATGTATAGAGCGATATAAAAATATAATTTTTATCCATGGAGTGATAATATAAAAATGTGACTTTTATATATGTAGCGTATACGGATGACGAAAGTGACAGAAGGCGAACACGATGAAGATTTCCTACATATGAAGAGTCGTGGCATTTGGTTTAGCTATCGGTGAGAACTTCTCACTTTAAATTTTATTTCCTAGTTAGAAATATATACTAGGATGCAGACGGTGTTTAGTAGCACCCGACACCCTCGTCCACAGACCATGGACGTGTTTGTTTGGTTGTTTGGTGATTGATTAGAATATTTATTGAAATTTTGTGGTGTGAATGATGAAATTGATTTGATTGATATGCGTATGGCGTGGGCCATTACTAGACCGGGGATAAGGCTAGGCCTTGTCCCATTTCTAGTATCGTGCCGTTATGCCGCCGAAATTTTCTAAAATAAGTTAGAAAAATAAAAAGATCATTTTATTGAATAGATGAACTAAATAGAAATTCATGTGTTGAAATAAAATATTTAATCGTTAAAAATATAATTTTTAACGTGTGTGTGAAGAAAATAAATATTCATTTTCAAATCGAACGATTTGTTTATGTACACTGATTTGACTGATATGGATTGGGACGATAAATTTTACACATCGTCTAACTGCATAAATAAAATCTGTATTTGTTGATGTGAAACCCCACACAGGAATTGGGATGATATTTGACGTACACTAGTCCCAATGAATAGTTGTTTGTCGATCGATAGGTTGACAGACAGTTGTGCCGTGCACTTTGGGTGATGGTTGTGTAACACCCCTAAGTCCCACATCGTGGAAGCCTGTGTGAAGTGGGTACTTATATAGTAGATCCCGTCTCTTACTAACACCGAGGCCTTTTGAGGAACAATACCTCACACCTATACGGTGGCTAAGTTGAGGACAATATCTTGCGCGAATGGAGGTGCGGGTTGTTACAGTGGTATCAGAGCCAATACCCAGCCGGAATTGTGGCTCCTGCGTGGACCACACCGTCTGGGTGAGGTGTTTGTGAGCCAACGGGGACGTTGGGCTCTGTAGGAGGGGAGAATGTAACACCCCTAAGTCCCACATCGTGGAAGCCTGTGTGAAGTGGGTACTTATATAATAGATCCCATCTCTTACTAACGCCGAGGCCTTTTGAGGAACAAAACCTCACACCTATACGGTGGCTAAGTTGAGGACAATATCTTGTGCGAACGGAGGTGCGGGTTGTTACAGGTTGATTATTTATCGTTGCTATCATGTACATCTGCGGTGTGGAATCCATATAATTAACATTATATGGTAATTGATTGGGTCTCATTCCAATTTAGAAAATAAAGAATATAAAGGAATATATATTCATGTGTTGAAAGGAAATATATATTCATGTGTTGAAAAGAAATATATATTCATGTGTTGAAAAGAAATATATATTCATTTGTTGAAAAGAAATATATATTCATGTGTTGAAAGAAATATATATATTCATGTGTTGAAGAAAATATTCATTTGTTGAATAGAATAACGAAGTTATTGAAATATATAAAGCCGTGTTGATTAGATTTGCGCCATTTTGACGCGAACGATATTTATATCGATTTTATTCGAATATCGAAAAAGAAGTGAATTCAAAATATAATGTTTTGAAAATATTATCATTGATGATATGGAATATTCAATTTTGAAAGTTGAAATCGTTTTTAAAACGAATTTAAAACGATTTATAAAAATACGTTTAGAATTGAAATCGATGAAATATATATAATATATATATTATATATATTAAATGGCCTAAATAGAACGCATCGCGCCGCGGCAGTTCGTGAATTTCGACCATTGACTTCGAATTGACGTTACGGGAGATCCGACCGTCCGATTATCCTGAAACCGGAACCTTGGGTTCGTATCGAAAAGAGCTTTCCAATGAATATTAGAAATTTGAAATCTAACAGTTGGATTTGGAGATACGTCCAAATCAAATTTAGAAAATGTCGATGTAAGTGCAGTTCGATGACCGTTATTGGAAACTGACTGTACGGGCCCTGATGAAATTATTAAAAATATCTTTAATTTGTGTAAAATTAAAATATATGAATTGGAAGGAACTAGGATGAAAAATTCCCTATTTAGAAAGATAAAAATATATTTTTATCGAAATGAACTAGTTATGAACTAGAAATAAAATCCAATATTTTTAAATAAATGAATTGGATTTGAAGTGGTTTTAAAAATATTCAGAATTTGATATCGAATATAAGCCGATATAATTCTATTTAGAGCCTTGTATTTAATATCAAATGGGAATTTGGGTTTGTCGTGAACTGTGTTTTAAATGACGTTGGTTCTTTAACCCAGTTAAAGATTAAAACTAAGTGGAGTTTTAATGAATCTTTAATTAGATTGAAATGATCGAGAATGGAGTATCACCGGTTTTGCTCCAAAGCAATAGTTATATCTTTAATTAGATTTGAACGTGAAATGGTAATTAGTTTTACCGATAACACCGTGGTGTTAGATATGGGGGAATTACCAATTTTGCCCCATGGGATAAATAGGTTGGGATTCGGAAATAAAATAAATAATTACTTCGGTATGGTTCGCTAATCTCGACTAGTTTGAAATGATATCCAAAGGAAGATTAAAGAATAAATTTTAAAGAATTTATCTTTGATAGAATTAATGGGAAACTTTCCCTAAGAATGTGAATTTTTGAATGAAGGAATATTCTGAATTGGAATGAGGCGTATATTGTGTTTGTGAAACATTTGTTTATTATATACGTGGGTTATTTGGAAAGACCGGGTTTATACCCATTTTGAATAACCGATTCGACGATAAATCGAAGATGAAGACGGTGATATGCGAGGAAAGTGGCTCCGGTTTCGTTCAGACCCAGAACGAACTTGTAAATGCACTGTGTGTCTGACATTGGACTTTATTCTGTGTGATTGATTTCTATTAAATATATATCTGTTTGGCGGCGGAGAATTTATTCTCTTGCTTAATGCCCTTCTCTGAGACATACGAGCTTAGAGGTTATATATCGATTGATATCAATCGCATGACATGAATTGCCTGTGTGGCATGCATAAGAGGCAATTGATCAAGGCTTCTGTTGAAAAGAAAAGTCTTGTGGTTGATGATTGAAGCATGGCCTACGTGGCTTAGCTTTGTGTATAACGTGGATTCGCGACCCTCACACCTCGGTAGGAGTCAAAAACGGGATACGAGCCGTTGGGAGAACACGACGTTTCTTTCAAGCTATGGGTGATGTCGGTGACCTACCAGCCCTGACATTTATATACTTTTTACCTGTGTTGTTGGAATGAGAGGCGCCTCAAATACATATGGCGATAACTGGCACTTTGTGAGCCGACGTACATACCATTTTATATATAGGTCCAATAGGACTGGGAAACGTGTGTTCAGGAATACTAATCCTCCAAAGTTAGGTGAGGACCGGCCCAACCGATTCTAAGGATCATAGTGGGGTCCTGAGACATTTGCTAGAGTGTCTCGAAACGGAGAGGAGCTTGCCCCTTGCCTCGACTCATGATGGAATCCAATTTCCAATACGTGATATTTCGGTTTTATTTGTAGAGCCTAGTATGACGACATAGTGGTATGGGGCATTATGCCGTCTATGATTTATATATTATGATTGAAGTTGTTTTCTTCACTTATAGTAATAATAAAAGATTAAATTTCGCGTATCAAGCATTCTTGGCTGTTATAAGGTAAAACCCTATCCTCCGGCTTGCGTTGCATTGTGTGATGGGACCTGGGTCTTATAACAGCTTCATTGTTCTTTATTTAGCATTGCGTTGTTTGTTTATGCACTGGTATTCTTGGGGTAAAAACCCATTCCGTGTTATACGGCGTGGTCCCTTGATTTACCGAACTTTAAAATAAGAATTTATAACTGTTTTAGTTCTCACACCAGTCACATGATTGACCTGGAGTTTATTGTTTTGACCTAAACTCTGGGTGCCCTTATTTTCCGCACAGGCAGCTAGTAGTTGGGTTTTGCAGATTTATATTCATAGGATCTTGGTTTATAGCTGAAGTGATATTCGGAAAGCTCTGTATCCGTGTATTCCTTTCAGTTATGTTTTGTATTATTTTTTCGCTGCAGTATTGTATTTAAATCTCTGATATTCTCTGTTGTATAATATTTATTCATACTCTGTATATTCTTTTACTCTGATGGAATTGTTGTAATAAACAATGAAATGTTCTTCTGTCTGAGTTCCGATATGTGTTGTTCTCAGAGAATCCGGGCTTTCCTTACCGGGGAAGTTACGGGTCCTTACAATTTAACATTGCGCTATTTGTTTTATGCACTGGTATTCTTGGGGGTAAACCCGTTCTGTGTTATACGGCGTGGTCCCTTGATTTACCTTACTTTAAAACCAAGTTAATATCTGTTTTAGTTCTCACACCAGTCACATGATTGACCTAGAGTTTGTTGTTTTAACCTAAACTCTGGGTGCCCCTATTTTCTGCATGGGCAACTAGTAGTTGGGTTTTGCAGATATTATATTCGCAGGATCCTGGATTTACAGCTGGAACTATACTTGGAAAGCTCTGTATCCATGTATTTCGTTCAGTTGTGTTATGTATTATTTTTCCGCTGCTTTATACTTTAAATCTCTGATATTTAGAATGTATAATATTTATTCATACTCTGTTATATTCTTGTACTCTGATGTAAATTGTTGTAATAAGCAATGAAAAGTTATGTTGTTTGTGTTCTGATTTGTCGTGTTCTCAACTCAATCCGGGCTTTCCATTACGGGGAAGTTTCGGGTCATTTGATGCCATCATTAATATTGATTTCGGAAGATTAAATCTGAATTAGAGTTTTAATGAATCTTTAATTAGATTGAAAAGTGAATAAGATAATTTAAATTATCGAATTCATGAAATGATCGAGAATGGAGTATCACCAGTTTTGCTCCAAGCGATAGTTAAATCTTTAATTAGATTTGAACGTTAAATGGTAATTAAGATTTACCGATAACACAGTGGTGTTAGATATGGATTACTACTAGTTTTGCTCCATGTGATGAATAGGTTGGGACTGACAAATAAAACAAATGATTACTTCGGTAAGGTTCGCTAATCCCGACTAGTTTGGAAAACCTTAGTTTGGTTTAATTTGTGAAAGGATTATTTAAATAAAAGAATATTCAGAATTGGAATGAGGCGTATGTTGTGTTTGTGTAACACTTATTTATAATATATGCGAGTTATTCGGAAAGGTCGGGTTTATCCCATTTTGAATAACTGACTCGACGATAAGTCGACGATGAAGACGGTGGTTGAAGACCGGAGGTATTCACATCGTTTTGATGATTACCGATGTCTTGATTGGGCTGTACACCCAAGACGAGGTAATAAGTGGTGATCGTTCAGTCGTAGTTGGAGATCGACCGGATAAGCGAGGACCTCTCTCCTGTATTGGACATATGGGACGAGGAATAAGGTGCCTCCGGTTTCGTTCAGACCCAGAACGAACTTGTAAATGGACTGTGTGTCTGACATTGGATTTTATTCTTTGTTGGTTGATCTCTATTATATATATATATATATTTGTTTGGCAGCGAAGAATTTATTCTCTTGCTTAACGCCCTTCTCTGAGGCATACGAGCTCAGATGTTATATATCGATAGACATCAGTCGCATGGCGTGAATTGCCTGTGCGGCATGCTGAGATGCAAAGGATCAAGATTTATGTTGAAAAGTAGAGTCTTGTGGTTGATGATCAAAGCACGACCTTAAAGGGCATAGCTTTGTGTAGCGTTAATTCGCGGGCCTCGCACCCCAGTGTGAACTAGAAACGGGAGAGGACAGCAGGGAGGACATGCGTTTTTCGTAGCTAGGAGTGGTGTCATGGTATGGAGCCCATACATTTTACTCATGTGGATGTTGCATATTACTTGATGGATAGAGAGGCGCCTCAGATATATCGCTTACTATGGAGCCGATGGATATTGAATCATTTGGCTCATTTACGCCCCATAGGGCGGGGAAACGTATTGTTCAGGGATTACTAATCCACTTAAAATGTGGACCGGCCCTGCATGCTCCAAGGGACGATGTTTTCTGTCTTGAGACATGGGCTAGATTGTCTCAAATCGGTAAGGACGATCCCTTGCCTTGGTTCACAGATGGAATCCAACTTCCAATACGACATTTCGGTTTTAATTGAGCCTAGTATGGGGGCATAGTGGGATGGGGTACTCATGTCGTCTATGGTTGATACATTTATATTTGAAGTTGATTTCTTCACTTATAATAATAATAGAAGATAAAATTTCATGTACCAAGCATATTTGGCTATTATATGGTAAAACTCTATCCTCCGGCTTGCGTTGCATTGTGTGATAGGACCCGAGTCTTATAATCGCTTCATTGATCTTTATTTAGCATTGCGTCGTTTGTTTTATGCACTGGTATTCTTGGGGGTATACCCATTCTGTGTTATACGGCATGGTCCCTTGATTTACCTTACTTTAAAACCAAGTTAATAAATGTTTTAGTTCTCACACCAGTCACATGACTGACCTGGAGTTTATTGTTTTAACCTAAAATCTAGGTTCCCCTATTTTCTGCACGGGCAGCTAGTAGTTGGGTTTTGTAGATATTATATTCACAAGATACTGGATTTACAGCTGGAACTATACTCAGAAAGCTCTGTATCCGTGTATTTCTTTCAGTTGTGTTATGTATTACTTTTCCGCTGTTTTATAATTTAAATCTCTAATATTTATCGAATGTATAATATTTATTCATACTCTGTTATATTCTTGTACTCTGATGTAAATTGTTGTAATAAGCAATGAAAAGTTCTTTTGTTTGTGTTCTGATTTGTCGTGTTATCAACTCGATCCTGGCTTTCCTTTACGGGGAAGTGTCGGGTTGTTTCATCTAGTATCAGAGCTTCGGTTTACAGAGCTCGAGAACAAGGCACATTAGAACCAAACGAAAGAATTCATCAGAGATTGGATTAGTAATATCCAATAAGAATGACTCGTTAGAGATGGGATCAGTAGTATCCTAAAACGAGTGTGAAGAGTGTTATTTTAAAAAAAAAATGAAAACAAACTTTGTTTTGAAAGTTTAATCTAATTATACGTATTTGAGTATATTATTTTATATTGAATTTGGATAATCTATTATATGAAGATTTTGGATATACGCCTAGCTAGCGTGTATACAAAGTCTCAACTATACTGGATGGATATAGAATCACACTCTAGTCGCCCGGGGATGATTCTGATGATTGTCATGACATCACCAGAATTTATGTTCGAGTTTCGAAAGTGAGATATTTTTATATTTCCAATTGACTGCTGCGAGAACCAAAACTAGCTAGCATTTATTGTTTGTGATTTGGCACACAAAATATGATTTTGGGTATATTAAAAGATATATGTTTGAAACGTTAATCAACTGATGGATTGCTGGTTGTGTTGTTTGATTATTAGTTTAACTAATAAAATTGTTGAAAACTAATATGTACATCAAAGGTAAATTTAGCCAAATCCAATCAAATATTGAACTGACTTGAAAATTTATTGCATTTGCATATATGTACACGTATATACATTGAACAGGTCATAGCATGGAGGCTAAGAAGAGGAATAAAATTGAATGCCCGACAAATAGGTACATTTTTACTATATTTCTTGGGTTTGGATGATTTTATGAGCTGATTGGCTTTTTCTTTTTCTTTTGGATTGGTGAGGGCCCTGCATGGCTGGTTGAGGTTTTAAATATCTCCCCATACAAAGTAGGTTATGTCAAAAAAATTCGAAAATTTAGGGTGTTAGCCAAATTATTGAAAAATTTGAATAGTTTTTAGAAATTGAAAAGTTGAAGAACTTAAACCATAATGAAAGTTGAGTTGGTTATTTAAACAACATTTGGCTCCGTTTCTTTTCGAGGACGAAAAGATTTTAAGTGGGGGAGATTGTAACAACCCGGAAAATCAGGACCAATTTAAAAAGTTTATTGTAGCAATTTAAATGAATTTTGGATATATAAAATGATTTATTTTAAATAATAACGACTAAAAATTTATTTAAAGCGAAGTTAGAACGAATAAATTTATTTTAAATATAAAACGAACTAGAAATGGCGCGGTAGTTTGAAAATTCGATTCAAAATTTCAATTGAATATACAGAATTTAATATAAGTCAGAATTGGACGAAACAAGAAATATTTGAATCTGATTAACAATATCTTTCTAACGGAAGTAAGAAACTGAAATTTCACTTTGTAAATTGAAATTTATGTCTAGTTTAAAATTCAAAATAGTCGCTATGGAATTTATATATATTTTAATTAATATACAGCCCTTAAAAATAGCCATTTTGCAAACGACCTCCGTTTTCGACGAAACCACTTTTGTTAGATCAAGAATGTCAAATTATTGCTAGCTTCCAAAATTCATAACTTTTGGAATCAATATGTGAGCGTGACAAAAGAAAACGTGTTTTGATAGTTTTAGTCAATTTGGATCGACCAGAAAACGGCCATTTTTCAAACGGTCTCCAAATTCGAAGAAATTTGTTTTGTTGGGACCGTAACGTCAAAACATAGCCAGATTTATTGTTCTATAATTTTTGGAGTCAGTATGTGGCCCCGGTAAATTAAACTGTGCATTCAACTTCAATATTTATATTTTAATTTTGATAAAAACTGTTCAAAACGATAAAATTGGCTTGCGAAACATATTCCATTGTGTCCGGAATAGGAATATTTAGCTAGGGCAATAGTCGTTGGGTTCGATTTGGAGTTTTAATTAATAAACTAGTATTTTAGGAATTTAATAATATTAAAAATATATAAATATAAACTAAAACCCTATTTCTCCTTCATAAAATATCTGCTGCTCCTCATCGTTCGACGGCCAAAAACATTCAATCTTCCCCTCCCCAAACTGGGCTCGTTCATCGTTGATTCCCCGAGGTAGGAGGCCGTCAAGTTCACCATTGGTGGTGGCGTCAACTGCGGCTCATGAAGGCGAAGGGCATGGGAGCTTCCCATCGACGCTAAGGTGATGTAGGCGGCGAAAAACCCAACCCTAGGTCGGAAGCAAAGGTCGACGTCGGTTGAAAAGGTTTCCAGGATTTTAAAAGAGGATAATGCAACGTTTAATCTAAACATAATTAAAGAAAGTAATTTTTAAACTGAAATTTCTATATAGGCAAAGTATTGATTTATTTTCAGTTTTTTTTATATAAATTAGTATTGTTAAAAATGAAATTTTTATATAAATAACATTTGTTTAAAAATCTGGTTTTGATTATATAACACATTGAAATAAAAATATAATTTGATATATTATAGCGTAAAAATGTTATTTTTGATTATAAATAACGTATATAAAAATATGATTTTTATATAAATAGCTTCGTAGTAAAATAGCGATTTTTAAAATAAAAACATGGATTCTTTAAAAATAAAAATAGCATGGTTTTAAGAATATAATATATGATTTTTATATATAATATAGCTTTATAAAAATGTGATTTTTAAATATATGAAGCACTATTAAAAATATGATTTTTAACATAAATTTCGTACAGTAGATTACGTTGGAATGAGAAAAGCGAATCTGAGCGACAATAGAGCACGGCGGAGTGGAACCCGAAGGTGAGAACTTCTCACTCTAATCTTGATTTCTAGTTAAATATATACTAGGATGCAGACGATGCTTAGTAGCACCCGACACCTTGTTTCAAACCATTGACATTTGGTTGATTTTTGGATTGAGTGATTTATTTGTTTGAACTTGGTTTGGGATGTGAATGAAATTGAATTAGAATTGATTTGTGTATGGCGCGAGCCATTAGGCGAGGGATAAGTCAAGACCTTATTCTAGTTCTAGTATCGTGCCGTTATGCTGCCGAAATTTTCTAAAAAGTGTTAGAAAAATTGAGTTAGTTAAAAATATTATTTTTAACTTATAATGGTGATAAATAAAATAACTATTGAATAGTAAAAAAAAATAAGTTTACACATCCATTTATAAGTCGGACGACTTGTTTATGCTCGCCAATTTTTGTGATATCGATTGGGATGATAATTTTTACACGTCGCCAAACTTCACAAGTAATAATCAATAATTGTTGTTTGAAAACCCCACACGGGTATTAGGATGATATTTGACATACACTAATCCCAATATTTAATTATATGTCAATCGATAGATCGAAAAAACTGTGATAATCGTTATTTATTTATTTTAACGCTTATGCAGTTGTGCAATGCACTATGGATGATGGTTGATTATTTATCATTATGGTTGTGTACATGTGTTGTATGGAATCCATATAAATAACATTATATGTTAATCGATTGGGTCTCATTCCAATTTGGAAAATAACGAATATTTTAAAATAATATTAAGAAAAGTATTAAAAATATTCATGTGTTGAATAAAAGCCGTATTGATTAGATTTGCAACGCGAATGATATTTGTAACGATTTTATTCATTTTTAAAATGAACATCGAAAAGGAAAAGATTTCAAAATCCGAAATTTTGGAAATATTATCATTAAAATATTTTAATGGTAAAGATAATTAAATTTTGATTTAAAATTGAAGTAAAAGTGGGAATCGTTTTAAAAACGAATTTATAAAATACGTTTTGAACGAAATATATATAATATATATAATATATTGTATATATATATATATTAATGGTTTGAATAGAACGCGTCGCACAGCGACTGTTCTTGAATTTCGACCATTGACTTCGAATTGATGTTACGGGAGATCCGACCGTCGGATTCTCCAAAAACCGGAACCGTTGGGTTCGTATAGAAAAGAGCTTTCCAACGAATATAAGAGATTTGAAATCTAACGGTTGGATTTGAAATTATGTCTAAATCAAATTTGGAAAAGGTTGTTGTAAGCGCAGTTCGACGACCGTTTATGGAAATCGACTGTAAGGGACTTAATAAAATTATTAAAAATATTAATAATTTGTGTAAAATCATAATAAATGATTTGGGATGAATTGGGATGAAAATTCCATGTTTGAAAAAATAAAAATATATTTTTTTCGAAATGGACTAGTTATTAACGAGAATTGTAATCCAATTATTTTTAAATAAATAAATTGGATCTGTAAATGGTCTTAATATAACCAGAAATTTCCGATATAAGAATTGGAATGGATTTGAATCGAAATCATCTTCGGAATATTTCGATATTGGATTTCGTTATTATACGGATATTGTGGAGGAATTTGGAAGATATATATATATCGCTATTCCCAATACGATATTTGTTGATTTCAGAATTTGATATTGAATATAAGCCGATATATTTTCTATTCAGAGCCATGTATTTGACACCAAATTGGATTTTGGGTTTGTCATGAATGGTGTCTTTATTAACACTGTTCTTAAACCCAGTTGAGAAAATATTAAATCTTTTTATTAAGATTTAATGAAATTTAACAATTAATTAATATTTAACTGGAATAGAATTGAAATTGGATTTTTGGGTTTATCGCGAACGGTGTTTTAAATAACACTTTTTCTTTAACCCGATTAACAATGGAATTGGATTTTAGTTTTGTCGCGAATGGTGTCTTAAATAACACTGTTCTTAAACCACGTGTGAAAAGAATAAATCTTTTAATTAAGATTTAAAGAAGAATTACCAATTAATTAACATTTAATTGGAATTAAAATGGAATGTGAATTGGGTTTATTGTGAACTGTGTTTTAACGACCTTCATTCTTTAACCCGATTAATAGAGAAACGTGATTTGGAATTTATAAATCTTTTTATTAAGATTTAATGGAAATTCTCCGAAGTAAAGTTTTCCAATTTAATACATTGGAATGGAATGGAATTGGATTTGATAATAATCGAAGTGAGCTTCTATGGAGGAAGATAGTCAATATATATGGAATTTAAAAGGCATTGTCGTTATTCCATTTATATTATTAGTCGGATACGAAAATTTATACCGATTCTATATCGATCTGTTTTCCATGAAAATTCCATAATTAATGGAATGTGATTTTGGGTTTATCTTGAATTGTGTTTTAAATGACATTGGTTCTTTAACCCAGTTAAAGACAGGAATTATTTTCCTAGAAGTTGAATAATCATTAACATTGATTTTTGGGAAGATTAAAACTGAATTATAGTTTTAATGAATCTTTAATTAGATTGAAAAGTGAATAAGATAATTTAAATTATCGAATTCATGAAATGATCGAGAGTGTAGTATCACTAATTTTGCTCCAAGCGATATACCAGTTTTGCTCCATGGGATGAATAGGTTGGAATTGAGAAATAAAACAAATGATTACTTCGGTAAGGTTTGTTAATCCCGAATAGTTTGGAAAACCTTAATTTGGTTTAATTTGTGAAAAGAATATTTAAATAAAAGAATATTCAGAATTGGAATGAGGCGTATGTTGTGTTTGTGTAGCACTTATTTATAATGTACGCGAGTTATTCGGAAAGACCGGGTTTATCCCATTCTGAATAACTGATTCGACGATAAGTCGACGATGAAGACTGTGGTTGAAGATCGGAGGTCTTCACATTGTTTGGATGATTACTAATGTCTTGATTGGGCTATACACCCAAGGCGAGGTAATAAGTAGTGATCATTCAAACGTACTTGGAGATCGATCGGATATGCGAGGACCTCTCTCCTGTATTGGACATATGGGACGAGGAATAAGGTGCCTCCGGTTTTGTTCAGACCCAGAACAAACTTGTAAATGGACTGTGTGTCTGACATTGGATTTTATTCTGTGTTGATTGATCTCTATTAAATATATATCTGTTTGGTGACGGAGAATTTATTCTCTTGCTTAACGCCCTTTTCTGAGACATACGAGCTCAGAGGTTATATATCGATAGACATCAGTCGCATGGCGTGAATTGCCTGTGTGGCATGCTTAGATGCAAAGGATCAAGGCTTCTATTGAAAAGCAGAGTCTTGTGGTTGATGATCAAAGCACGACCTTAAAGGGCATAGCTTTGTGTGGCGTTAATTCACGAGCCTCATACCCTAGTGTGAACCAGAAACGGGAGAGGACAGCAGGGAGGACATGCATTTCTTTCTAGCTAGGAGTGGTGTCATAGTCTGGAGCCCAGAAATTTTACTCATGTGGATGTTGCATATATCGGTTACTACGGAGCCGATGGATATTGAGTCATTGGGCTCATTTACGCCCCATAGGGCAGGGAAATGTATTGTTTAGGGATTACTAATCCACTTAAAATGTGGACCGACCCTGCATGCTCAAAGGGACGATGCATTCTGTCCCTAAGACATGTGCTAGATTGTCTCGAATTGGTAAGGATGATCCCTTGAATTAGTTCATAGATGGAATCCAACTTCCAATACGACATTTCAGTTTTAATTGTAAAGCCTATTATGGCGACATAATGGGATGGGGCACTCATGCCGTCTATGATTGATACATTTATATTTGAAGTTGATTTCTTCACTTATAGTAATAATAAAAGATAAAATTTCATATACCAAGCATATTTGGCTATTATAAGGTAAAACTCTATCCTCCGGCTTGCGTTGCATTGTGTGATGGGACCTGAGTCTTATAATAGCTTCATTTTTCTTTACTTAGCATTGCACTGTTTGTTTGATGCATTGGTATTATTGGCTGTAACGTCCCGTATTTTTTCGATGAAATAATTAATTTATTTAATTATTAAATATCGATTTGGCAATATCGATAACTTGAATTAAATAATATTTATATTTAATTAATATAAATAATAGAATAATATATTTATTTTCGAAATGGTCGAAAATAACTGAATTCCCAACATTGTGGGGATTGAGAAATTCAAGATATATAATTCAGTTTAAAATTTAATTACGATAACGAATATATTTAATTAACGATGGTTGAGCATATAAATTATATTATAAATATAATCGAGCTCAAAATGGCGTGGCAGTTCGTAATTTGGCGACTCGAACTTTAAATGAATATACAGAATCCATTTGAAGTCGGATTTCTGTGAAACAAGAAACGTTGGAATTAGTTGAACTATATTTTCCAAGTAGAAGAGAAAAATCGAGATTTCGTCGTGTAGATTTTGAGTTATATCCAAATAAAATTTTAAAATAAACGTTATAGAATCGTTTATCGACCGTAACTGTTTATTTGATATAACTAGATATCGATTTCGAATTTAGACAAGGTTCTTTTGAGACGTAATGTTAAATTAATTCTTAGAATTTTGCTGTAATTTTTAATTAATTAAATACACAACTTTTTATTTGAAGTATTTTGCACCCTATATCAATATCTTGGGGTTTCACAATATGAGTTAATCTACCGATATTATTATATCTTTGGGATCGTGGCACCACACTGGACACGACGGTATTTTTATCTCTGTCTGTAGCAGTCAGTAAATGAATGAAATTTTATACCGCCGTCACCGCATACACTTTAACAAATAATATACAAAATCAAAGCCTACCTAAATACTACATATAATAACGTGCACATATATACAGACCTTAGCTCCTACCTGTCTACCCACGCCACTCTAGGACTTTAAATCAGGCAGACTATTTGGTACTCCACGCCATTAAACCCTTGCAGACAAAGAAATGAACACACAATGGAACTGTTTCAAATCACTGCAGCCCATCCTTTCCGAAAACGTGAAGTATATGAATTTTCTTTTCCTAGCCAGTCTACCAAGCTTCAAGTGTTCTTACTGCTGTCACCTACCCTACGTAGGAAACCGCACATTGTAAACTTAAACTACAGCTTCCTACTGTCCCCGTCAAAGCAGTGTAAAATCTTATATAATCTATTCCCTTACTAATCAAATACATAGCCTGTGTGTGCTTTCTCCATCAAGGCAGGGTCATCACGCATGTCTAGTAACACATCTAAGAGGAAAAGAGGAAAAGAAAAAGAGAAACTGCAAACCCTACGTTTAAATAAATCTGACTAGCAAAATCCTAGCAAGAGCTGTTACTATCAAGTATCAACTGCCGACTTACCATAATTTCGAATGGTCACCATCCTTCCATGTTTTCGCTCATGCCCAAGAAATACGGTGCTACCTATTCTATTCTTGTCCATCACAGACCTATATTCTCCGTTACATCATACTTAAGTCTTGTATATATCGTGTTTTCACATCTGCCTGAGACCTACCCTAATGCTTCTGTGGGCTATGACAATACATTGACTGCATGAAGAGATGTGGTGCTTATCTTCTCGTCTATGTATAAATATATGCGTTACCCCTCATATTTCTTCCAACAGACAAACCGCAGCCTCCATTCTAAAACCCAAACACCTTCCTTGATATAAAATCCAACATTAATGAAATACATAACAGTTTTATGCGATGAGAAGGGAACTTAAGAATGCTATTGGATTTGTGGTGGCATTGTGTTTGTAGAGGTTGGTCTGGAGGATGCAGCGGCATGTCGGGGCTTTCATGGAGGCCACTGAAAGTCAAGCAGTCAGTGCAGTAGGGCTCGAGGTAGCAAGGCGCATTGGTGGACAAGTTTGGAGTGCTTGGTGAGAAATGGCAACGCGAGTTCCTGAAATGGATGCGGGGACAATCTGAAAACGGAAAATGTTGGGTGGCACTCAAGTTCACTTTATCTGTATGCAAGGGGTTTTGGTGAAGAAACAATCTTGAGAGGAGAGGCCAAACTTTTCGGAAAATGAGGGAGGACGAGCGAAATACTGGGAGGTGCTCGAGCTGTATACTTATGTTATGAGATGAAGGATATAGTGGAGTTTTTTGGTCCTTGTGTTTTCTGGCAACGCGCACAAGCGAGCGAATGACGGATTGGAGGGGAGGAGTTCGAGTTGATGGTTAAGGCTGTGAACTGGTTGAGCAAGTGAAGGAGAGAAAAATGGTATTACTATTTTGAATTTCTTGTAAGAATATGGGAATACGGGTGGGAGGAAAAATACACACGGAATTGATGTTTGTTTGGAGTAGAAACCTGGTGCTTTAAAACATGGGAGATGGAGTATTATTTCAATCGGGTTTGTATGAGAGGGAAATGGGCCGATGGAACAAATATTGGATGAAAGCCCAATAAAAAGAACACATAAAAAAAGGGAGAAAAAAAGAGATGAAGGGAGATGCGTGAAGGGGAGTTTTGATTCATGGAAAAGAAGTGTTTAGGCTGGTCAGTTTTCTTCTGCACGGACCGAAGGGGTATTAGGCTGGAACAAAATAATAAAGGTAAATCTATTTAATTAAATAAGTAAAGTTTAGTTTAAAATAGTTTGTAAATTATAATGTTAATATCATATGTATCTATGGTATCTGAATTTCAAACGGTCTGGCATGATAGAATCGTACGAACGCAGGCTGCACCATGAAACTAGTCTGGAGCCATTCGGAGTTCGGTGCGAGTTATAGCAGAATTAAAAAGTCTGAACTAGTCAATCAACTGACGTTAATCGTTGTTTAACGATTAACAAACAAGGTGAGTAAATCTCACTAACTCTGCTCAGATTATATTTTTATAAAATATTTTTAGAATTTATAAATGACGATTATTTGCTGTGTGTTGGCTGTTTGGTTGAACTGCTAGTTATTAGTTGAAAATATCGATAATGATATATATATAAATCGTTTATCGAATGTTGATTCTGTTTATCAGAATATTTCATATTCGTGTTATTTATGCGGATTAACTTCTGTGGATGCAGGGAAATAGGTCGGAGGGACCCAACTGGGTTCCTCAACATTTATTTTGCTGTTTTTCATATATTGTGATATATGATGTGATTTATAATCTGTTGCTGATTAAGTGTTGTTGATCATGATTATTTGGTACTTTAAATACCAAAGGAAATATTGGAATGTGTAAAAGGGAGATTTCAAACTATAATTTAAAATAAAATATTTATATAAAATCAAGGCTTTTATATAAAGGAAATTTGAATTGAATATTAAATTATGAAAGTTTATAAAATCAAAAAGGATTTTTATAAAAAGAAATTTGCAAAGGGTATATTAAAGGAAGGATTTTATGATATGAAAAAGGTTTTTATTAAAAGAAGGGATATGTGAAAATTAAATGAGAACTTCTATATAAAATTATAAACAGTTATATGGAAGTTTAAAAGACTGTTTTGGGCAAATTACTTAATAGAAGGTAATATTTATATGAAATCAAAGAATTTTATAAAAGGTAATCTTTGAAGAAATATTGAGTTTAAGGATTTTATAAAATCAATGGATTTTATAAAAGGAATTATTTAGAAAATAAATAAAGATCAAAAGGGAATTGACAAGATATAAAAGAACAATGAGAAGTTGGTTTCAAAGTAGATATTAAATAAGAATCTGTTTTAACAGATGAATTGAGAAGATTAATTTATAATCAATATATTATAAATTAAATAAAATATTTATCTTTGGTAAATGAAATATATAAGTCAAACTTATATAGAGAAGTAGAAATCACCGATATTTTATGGAATAGGAATTCAGAATTTGTGAAGGGAAATTTAAAATAAGATTTTAAGGGTTGGAAGTTAAAAGGAGATTTTATACAAATAATTGTGCAAATAGAAATAGAAACAGAAATTAAAAATGAGATATTGTTTTTAAATATGAAACCGAACTGAATAAATGTATGATGAACTAATCAAAGGAGATAAGTATTAACTGATGGTTGGTCGATAGAATTTCCATCTGGAAATAATATCGTTGTTTGCACACCTATTTTTCTTTGATAGTTAAATCACCGACTATTGAAGTTTTTGACCATTTTATCGTCGTCAATACGGAGAGACCGGGATCAGATTCATTATCTGAAAACCACTCTGTATGGACGTTAGCGTTGCGATCAAATATTGAAGATGGAGTTATGCAAGGGCTATCCTGTTTACAGAATAGTGCCTTCGGTTTGTCCAGTCCCAGGACAACGTGAATGGACGAATGTCTGACAGAGTATATCTAACGGATGGCGTAAGTTGATCTCTTCAAACGTACTTATGTTTGGTGGCGGAGAAATTCGTTTCTCTTAGCTTTATACCCGTGGTATTTTTGGGGAAATCAATTTGTGATTTGGCGGGTATGATGATGTGGCATTCGAAGTGAATGATGGTCAAGTGTTTCAAAAGATACGAAATGACCTCTAGCCTCATCAACCGGAAAATGACAGAAATCGGGCAGGCAGCATGGCTATGTGGGTCGCTCCCATTAGGGTGTATATCACCTATCTAGAGAAAATCCATTTCATTCTTTATCTATGTTCGATGTTGTCCCTTTTCGGGAAGACGGTGGGTAGCTCCCAACCGTTGGTGATATACATTCGATACACTCAAGCGAAATGAGTGGTCAGTCATGTGAGGGCCGGGTTGCAAGACGTTCTAGTTGAACCCAGTGTATTTGCCTCTAGAGATACACTATCGGCAGGTGGTCCCATACCTTGTCAAAGTCGGAATCCAATCTCTAATAAGCGCCTGCTGGTTTTGTTTGTATACTATATATGTGGAACGTGAGATGCAAGCATTCTGCTAGATTCTAATTACTTGTGATTAGACATTATTATAATATCAAAAAAGTATCGAATTTTAAAACTGTTTTGGGTTATCGTAAGGTAAAAATCATCCTGTTTATGTGTGGATCGGTCTTACGACTATCTTTTCTTTTGAAAGATTTTGAAAAGTTAAAACGATGATTTGAGTTTACTCACACCAGTCCCATGACTGACCCAGAGTTTATTTTGTTTTGTTTTCCCTAAACTCTTGGGTGCCCAAATTTGTACGGGCAGTCAAGTAGTTCAGGTCTTTACAGATATACTTGGAGGGGCTTGAAGTAGGAGGCTTCAGGATTTTATAACTATTGTTATTTCCGCTGTGTGTAAGTGTGTACTCTGGTAGTATTATTGTCTATATATACTGTTTTATTTCAAAGTTATTTTGTATATTATATTCTGTTCGTTCCGCTGTGAGATTCGCATTACCCTGATTTTGTTCTGTAGTGATCTTCTTCTTCTTCAATTCTAATTTTCTATCTTATCTATTCTCACCCTCTAACTTCTTTCTATAAATGACCAAGTATTTCCGATGTTCGAATAGTCAACATGGCAGTTATGTGTTGATTTTCGGAGTCGAAAATCCCCGGGTCATTATAGTGGTATCAGAGCTGAAGGTTAAGTGATTACCTTGGCTCTATGGCGTGACTCAATAGAGATGGGGTTAGCAATACCCTAGATTGAGTCTGAGTGTATATATATACGAGTGAACGTATTTGTAGATTTTATAAAAATTAGTTTATATTGTGGAAATTTATTGGTTGAGTTGTTTATGAATTTTGGTCGATCAGTTTGATCCACTGTATCGATAGGAGTTTCTAAACAACCAAAGTACGATAAACCGACACAGTATGTTTTGAAAGAGGGTAAATGAAATAATTTTACCTAAAATATATTTTGATATAGGAGTAAGGTATATCTTGGAATTATTATCATATATTGGATGTGTTAGTCGATTATAATTGAAATGGATATATAAATAACCAAACAGAATTCATATAAGTGTAATATATAAAAGCAGATTAATTAAATATGAAGTTAAAATCAGAATTGGAATTAAAATTTATAAAAAAATGGAAAAGGTGCTTGCAAATGAACTTGGATTGAATATATGAGAATTTTAAAATCCTGGGAGATTTTAAATTGTTTTACAAGCATTGTGTTTGGTATTTTGAAATAGATTTCGAAATGAAAATGTTTGAATACGGATTTTGATAAGTGATATAGTATTGAACTCACTTCGATAGTTGGGAAATAACTCTGATGATGCTAGCCACATCATCAGTGTTCATTTCCGAGTTCTAAGTGACGGATTACTACCAGAAATCTTGTTTTGAATTGCTTTGTGAAAAAACGAGTTGTTTTGAATCCTAAAAAGGAATATTTGATTTTTTGAAAGAGCTGAACTATTTAAAAACTCCCAGGGAAATTGTTTGAACAAAAAGAAATTTTTTGATATTTTTGAAAATATTTATATATGGTAATAAATCGGTTTTCGATTTAAAATAAACTGGATTTGGAAATGAATGGGTTTATAACGTTTTTCTTACCTTAGCAATTTCGAGGACGAAATTATTTTAAGGAGGGAAGAATGTAATGTCCCATATATTTACGATGAAATAATTAATTAATTTAATTATTAAATATCGATTTGGCGATATCGATAACTTGAATTAAATAATATTTGTATTTAATTAATATAAATAATAGAATAATATATTTATTTTGGAAATGGTCGAAATTAACTGAATTCCCAATATTGTGGGGATTGAGAAATTCAAGATATATAATTCAATTTAAAATTTAATTAGATAACGAATATATTTAATTAACGATGGTTGAGCATATAAATTATATTATAAATATAATCGAGCTCAAAATGGCTTGGCAGTTAGTAATTTGGCGATTCGAACTTTAAATGAATATACAGAATCCGTTTGAAGTCGGATTTATGTGAAACAAGAAACGTTGGAATCTGTTGAACTGTATTTTCCTAATAGAAGAGAAAAATCGAGCTTTTGTCGTGTAGATTTTGAGTTATATCCAAATCAAATTTTAAAATAATCGCTATAGAATCGTTTATCGATCGTAACGGTTTATTTGATATAACTAGATATCGGTTTCGAATTTAGACAAGGTTCTTTTGATACGTAGTGTTAAATTAATTTTTAGAATTTTACTATAATTTTTAATTAATTAAATACGCAATTTTTTATTTGAAGTATTTTGCACCCTATATCAATATTTTGGGGTTTCACAATGAAACACCCCACCTCCATTAAGGTCACTCACAAAGGGATTGCCTTAACTTTGGTGGAGGTTTATAAGTAAAAGCCACAGATGAACTCAAGACAGATATAAATACACATATTTTAAACAGCGGAAACCAAATAAACTTTTATTTCATCAATACGTGTATCAAACAAAGATTTCCATAATTGTCTCAAAATACTTTCAACATTACAATCTCATAACTACCTTGATTATTAAAGAAGCATGAAAACATGAATAATGTGACAAAAATCCCCATAGTGATATCCAAAGCCATTATCCGAGCAAGAAAGATCCAAATCATACATCTACGTTCTTGGTGCTTGTAAAGAGCCTGACTGAGTTGAGCTGTTTCCTCCCTGTGGACCTGAGGGGGGGGGGGGCGAAAGAAAAGAAGACGAAAAGAAAATAGGGTCAGACATAAAGCCTGAGTAAATCTAGTAACTCTTCAATATGTGAATAAGAAAAGGGTATGATGGATGTAAACTAAAAATAGGAAAGTGTCACAAGCTAAGGAAGTGTCGAATGTACTATCACACCCATACTATATCTCTGCATCTATTTGAATTCATTCTAGCTGGCACCCCATGGTGAGGGTGAAGTGATCCCCATTCTTGTTAAAGATTGGCTCCTACTCGCATTAACACGTGTCATACGGCCCCCAAGAATTGTAGATACCTATGCTGGTCCCACCATGGGGTGTATCAAGACCCATGGTGGCGGTCCCGACACAAAACTAGAAGACATAGGTTATACTACTGGTGTCCCCAGTGCCCTGGTTGTCTGCTCCGAAGTGTGTGCACGCCCGCACCCCGTTAGACCTGCACTGTGCACCCACCGCCGTCGTTTTGACCGCTTACAATCATCCCAGTAATCGTGCCCCACCCTGCCTAGTTTCAGGGTACCGTTGATACCTAACTTGGGTTACTGCTGAAACGGGTCCCACTTTACCAGGATTTTCTAGTCAAACATGTTAAGTGGTTAAGTGTCTGTATTTACCTAACCCTACCCATCGACTCTTGTTAACATGTTGAATTTGGTTAAGTGTTATAGTTGACTTAACCCTACCATCTGTCCTTAGCCTCTTAGGAGCACCTGACCACTCACATTAGACAGGTATCGCTACGGTTAATGGATATGCCGGTCGGTTCCGGGCAGGTTTACACTGTAGCTCAGTCTAACCTCGGGTCATTATTGGGCTCAATGCTTAACCACCCACACTGGATAGGTATTGTTGTGACTACTGGACAGCCGGGCGGTTCCGGGCAGGTTTACATCACAACTGAATCCAACCTCGATTTAAGCATACCATGTTTTCTGAATTTACATATTTTATTACTTCTCAACCATATGTAAATGTCATATCTTTTATTTTTGGGTATTTCAATTCATACCGCTTATGTGTCATAATCATTGGCATGTGCCAAACATGCCAACATATATTTTCATATTTTACACCCAACGTTATTACCCCCGTTTATACGTTCGCAATGTTATAACAAGTGTTGGGCTCGACACAATTCAGCCCAACCTTATAAACGTGAGGAAAAGGGGAAATCAAGAACATGTAATACATAAAGGTGTGCGGCGCATGAACTTGCAATTTGGCGATTCAACTAACATATAACATGGGTCATGTGAACTTGCATTTGAATCAAAGTATGACTAAGTAGGTGACATATGAAATGGCATAGTTTAGGCAAATACAAACTTGTATTTAAACATGTTAACTTGACATAATATCGACCACAAAACTAGCATGTTATATATTCATCAAAATGTACAATTTTTACATCAAATCATATAGCCTATTTCAACATGAACTTGCATAGTTTATGAAACCCAAACGATGTTTGACATAGAACAAATTATATTTTGCAAATAGACATGAACTTGCATAGTTTATGAAACATAGATCTAATTATACTTGATGAAACATAGGTCCAATCATACTTGCAAATGAACTTGCATAGTTTATGAAACATAGATCTAATTATACTTGCAAATGAACTTGCATAGTTTATGAAACATAGATCTAATTATACTTGATGAAACATAGTTCCAATTATACTTGCAAATGAACTTGCATAGTTTATGAAACATAGATCTAATCATACTTGCAAATAAACATAAGAACGATATCATAGGTTTTGGATCATGTAGGCATAAAAGGTCTATAACATGTTTACATAAATTCCAACTTAGACATAGTCCATGCCATCGCCATATACATAAAATGATCAAACTCTAATTTTTGCCACAAACTTGCAAGTACAATCGTTCAATAGGCTTGCATCAATCAATTTTATGCCACAAACATCAATACATAAGTCATGATAGAACCATCACAATACATAGAATAATAACACAATTCTATTTTCATACACATCGAATCACATCACAGTTTTTATTCATATTCTGAAAGGTTACTATACTTACAACGTGTGATGAATTCTTGTTTTCTGATTTCTGTTATTCTGATTTGGAGATGCTCTCCTTTGGGTAGCAAAGTTGCGTTGAATGATTTGATTAAGCTTTGATCTTCTTTTAATTTGATTCGTCTCTTAGGCTTGTTGGCTTGTCTCTAGGCTTTCTAATTGACGTCCATTCCTAGTTCCTCTCCAGCAGCATGACGGCTTTTGTATTCTATTATTTGTGTGAATTTAGGGTTAGACTTGAGTTGTATTTATAGAATTTTAAATTGTTTTGAGCCGTCGATGAAGCTAGAGTGAATCCAGACCATCCATCTCAAGAGAGGCAAATAAGAAAGTGACATGTAAGCCCTAGTGACTCGGCCAAGCATCAGAATTCGACCAGACCCTGACCAGGCCAGCCAGGGCCTGACCAGCAGGTCTTTCTGACCTGGGCGCACTTGGCAGGTGCGCCAGGCCAAAATTGTACTGGCGCACGCGCCAGTTCAACTTTATTCTGGCACACTTCACAAGTGCGCCAGTGCATTCTGACCCATTTTCCGGTTTTTCTGCCCAACTTCGTTCGTCCATATCTTCTTCATACGATATCCGTTTTACGCAAACTTGAACTCTATCTCAAGCAGAATTTCGAGACTAACGCAATGGCATAACCCATTTCCCTTGATTTCATCATTTATAATTAATTATACTTTAATTTGTCTAGCTTAACGTTATAGAATTCACGGGGTGTTACATTCTCCCCCACTTAAAAGGATTTCGTCCCCGAAATCTTCAAGTTAGGAAGAATGTATATCCTACCATCCAACAGTCCATCTACTCAACCAACAAACACAGGCATCCACTGTCCTTAAAAGACTTCTAATGCTTCATGATCATATGCATAGTGTGTGTACATGTCCTTATCTAATGCAGAAATCAGGCGGTCTACTGATTCAGTTGACCTCCTTAATGCGAATCATGTAAGTGTCATGAATCCATTATGTATGCAAAATTTTCCTACTCATAATTCTACATGAGTGCACAACTATTTATACAAATGCGATGACCATATGACAGCATATCAAGTATACAACCATATACAAATAAGAATACATATATGCATATGCAGTATGAAGTGATTGAGCCGATCTAAGACCTAGGTTGTGTGTGTACATGCATCCACGAGCAACCACTAGCAACCACTTGCAGCCATCAAACATAACATGTTTCAAATACATGTTTACATCCAAAGGGGTTTCTACCTAAGGATAAAGGATAATATCGAGGAGATATACCTAAAAAGATTGATACAAGCACAACTTAAGAAAAAGAGAGGTCAAAGATGTACCCTAAAAAAGAAGAGGGTAGGCAGCGCGTATTCTGTCCTCAGTTTCCCAAGTCGCGTCTTCCTTGGCGTCACTCCACTTAACTTTAACGAGTTTGACTTCGCGGTTGCGTAGCTTTTTCACTTCAGTTCCTATGATGCGGGTTGGAACTCACCTCACAGTTGCTTCGCGTTCCACTTCGGCTTCTTCTAGAATGCTTGGCTCCACCACTCTCGCTGATTCATGTAGACATTTCCGGAGATGAGAAACGTGAAAGACGTTGTGAATTCCAGCCAATATTTCAGGCAGATCTACTCTATAAGCCATTTTCCCAATCTTCTCGATGATAGGGAACGGTCCTACAAATCTTGGTGCTAGCTTTCCTGCGGATCCAAAGCGAACTACGTTCCTTAAAGGAGACACCTAAAGGAAAACCTTGTCCCCAACCTCAAACTCAAGGTCGGTCCTTCTTTTGTCGGCGTAGGATTTCTGTCTGTCTTGGGCTGTCTTCATTCTCCTACGTATCAAGTCCACTTTCTCTGAAGTTTCTCGAATCATGTCTGGCCCAAGTATAAGCTTATCTGTAGACTCCCACCAACAAGTTGGTGATTTGCACGGTCTTCCATACAAGGCTTCGAAGGGTGCCATGCCGATGGTAGCTTGGTAGCTGTTGTTGTAGGCAAATTCCACTAAAGGAAGGTGATCCTCTCACGTCCCTCCAAAGTCAAGAACGCATAGTCTTAAAAGATCCTCTAAAACTCTATTCACCCTTTCCGTCTGGCCATCTGTTTGGGGGTGATAGGCCGTGCTCAAACAGAGTTGTGTGCCTACAGCTTCTTGCAGACTCCACCAAAACTCACTTGTGAAAATAGGGTCTCGGTCACTAACAATGCTGGAGGGTATCCCATGGAGTCGAACTATTTCCTTGAGATAAAGAGATGCTAGAGATGAGGCAGTCCTTCTACTCTTGATAGGTATAAAGTGGGCGCTCTTAGTAAGCCTATCCACTATTACCCAAATGCTAGTGTTGCCTCTTCTCGACCTAGGCAGTCCATCAATGAAGTCCATTGAAATGCTATCCCACTTCCACTGTGGGACCTCTAAAGGGTGAAGTAGTCCTCCAGGCTTCTTTTGTTCCGCCTTGACCCGTTGGCAGGTCATGCACTTAGAAACGAAATCTACCACGTCTTGCTTCATGCCGCTCCAAAAGAAAGTCCTTTTTATATCCTTGTACATCTTATCACCGCCAGGGTGTATAGTCATCTTGGAATGATGCGCTTCCTCAAGAACCTTCTTTGTCAACTCTCTTGCTTGTGGGACGCATAATCTTCCATCTCGTCTCAGCCAACCCTTATCATCGATGGCGTACCTACTGAGGTGACTAGAAGTCTCTCCCCTAATAAGTTTATCAATTACATCAACAAGCTGAGGGTCTTCACGTTGTGCTGCCCCTATTGAGTCTAAGACAGTAGGGCATACTTCGAGAGATGCTAACAATCCCGGTACAAAATCCGAGGAGGGCCTAAATTTGAAACTGGCTATATACTCCAAGTTTTGCCTTTCCACAAAGAGAGGGCTTAGGGTCAGTTTCTTTTGGCTCAACGCGTACGCTACCACGTTGCCTTTTCCGGGAGTATAGGAAATTTCAAAATCATACGAGGCAAGGAACTCCATCCATCTTTGCTGCCTCAAGTTAAGATCCTTCTACGAGAAGAGATATTTCAATGATTTATGGTCAGTGTATAATTCAAACTTCTCACCTAGGAGATAATGGCGCCAAGACTTAAGTGCAAAGAGAATGGCGGCCAACTCAAGATCGTGGGTTGGGTAGTTCTTTTCATGAACCTTCAATTGTCTTCCACCATAAGCTACTACCCTTCCTTATTGCATTAGAACAACGCCTAGTCCCGTTCCACATGCATCCGTGTATACTGTGAACATTTTGCTTCCATCTGGCAAGGTCAGAACTGGGGCTGTTGTGAGAGCCCTCTTTAATCGTTGGAAAGCAAACTCGCAGTCCAAATCCCAAGTGAAGGCCAGATTCTTCTTTGTTAGCCTTGTGAGTGGGGCTGAGATTTTCGCAAAATCCCTAATAAACTTTCGGTAAAAACTGGCTAGCCCAAGAAAGCTTCGAACTTCGGTTGCATTTCTTGTTGTCTTCCAATCTTGCACAGCCACCACTTTCGCGAGGTCCACAGCCAACCCTTCTTTGGACACTATATGCCCAAGAAACCTTACTTCTTTTCTCCAGAAGTGACACTTGGAGAATTTGGCTTTTAGTTGATGTGCACGGAGAGTATTCATTATTTCTTTTAGATGCTGAGCATGTTCTTCCTCACTCTTTGAGAAGATTAAGATATCATCTACGAAGACAACCACAAATTTGTTGAGGAATTCTCTGAACACCCTGCTCATTAGGTCTACGAAATAAGCGGGTGCGTTTGTCAAGCCGAAAGGCATGACAAGCCACTCGAAGAAACCGTCTGGGGTTTTGAACGCCATTTTATCAATACTATCTTCAGCCACTCTTAGCTGATGGAACCCAGTTGCTAGATCAAGTTGGGAGAAGACCGTTGCACCTACAAGCTGATCAAACAAATCGTCGATTCGGGGAAGAGGGTGCCTATTTTTCTTGGTCAATTTATTTAACTCCCTATAGTCGACGCAAAGGCAAAGCGAACCGTCTGCTTTGGTTGCGAACACCACTGGAGCACCCCATTCCGAAATGCTCCGTCTAATGAACCCTTTTTCGAGAAGTTCTTTAACCTGCTTACTGAGCTCCTTTCTCTCCCTTGGAGCCATGTGTCTGACAGCTAAAGCTATAGGCTTTGCGTTATCCACAAGATATATGCGGAAGTCTATTTCCCGCCTCGGAGGTAAGCCATTCACCTCCTCAAAGACATCCGGATATTCCCGGACTACTCTTACTGATTGCAAATTTTCATCAGAAGCATCAAGCGACTCTAGATAACTAAGCATAACAGCATTCAAGGGATTACAAGAAATTTCTAGAGTGTTACCAAGCCGAGTCAAGAGCCTAACTACTCTTTTATCACAATCAAGGATGGCACTATTACTGGATAACCAGTCCATGCCTAAGATCAACCCGAGAAGCCTAAGACAAAGGCATCACAACTAAACTCAACGCTGAGAATAGAGATTTTCAAACCCAAACAAACCATAGACAAATAAGCGGAGCCCCCAATTGGATTTGAAACTACTAAGGGATCTTCTACCATACTAGTGTTTAGATGCAGAGATTCTACTAAGGCAGATGAAATAAAAGAGTGTGATGCGCCAAAGTCAAAAAGTGTACGAACTGGACGATCATAAAGATAGACTACACTTTCTACAGAATTATTTCTACCTAAAGTTCTCAAGATAGGATTGAGAAGATAAGCAGGATAAAACAAAGCATCTAGGAGAAGAAGTTAAAGAGGTACCCCTAGAAGGTCCTGCTTGCGGGCCTTGCCCTTGCTTCTTAGGGCAGTCCCTAGCCATGTGTCCAGCCTTACCGCAATGGAAGCAAGTAGCACTCATCTTCCTCTTCTTCTTTCTGCAGTCGTTCACCACATGTACAACACTGCCACAGAAATAACATTTCCTTTTCTCACGTGTCTTGTTATTATTGTTGTGGTCCTTTCCTCCTTGACTATTATCCGTCTTCTTGTTTGACGATTCTTCCGTTTGCTGGTTCACGTAGAGGAGGAGGAGTAACAGCATCTGTAGCTGGGGAGTAAGGTCCCCAGACATGCCGAAACAGAAAGGAAAGATTCAAAACGAAGGATGAGAAGGATAGATAGGGCACATCGCTTTAGGGGATTTTATCTTTTTATAAATATAACACTTTTTTTTCTTAAAAAAATGCTTCTTTAAACTTTCTTTTTGAAAACAATTTTCAAAAACTTTTATCTTGTCTGGTAAACCTATGCTCTGATACCAAGTGAAACACCCCACCTCCATTAAGGTCACTCAAAGCCACAGATGAACTCAAGAAAGATATAAATACACATATTTTAAACAGCGGAAACCAAACAAACTTTTATTTCATCAATACGTGTACCAAACAAAGATTTCCATAATTGCCTCAAAATACTTTCGACATTACAACCTCATAACTACCTTGATTGTTAAAGAAGCATGAAAACATGAATAAAGTGACAAAAATCCACATAGTGATATCCAAAGCAATTATCCGAGCAAGAAAGATCCAAATCATACATCTACGTTCTTGGTGCTTGTAAAGAGCCTGACTGAGTTGAGCTGTTTCCTCCCTGTGGACCTGGGGGGGAACGAAAGAAAAGAAGACGAAAAGAAAATAGGGTCAGACATAAAGCCTGAGTAAATCTAGTAACTCTTCAATATGTGAATAAGAAAAGGGTATGATGGATGTAAACTAAAAATAGGAAAGTGTCACAAGCTAAGGAAGTGTCGAATGTACTATCACACCCATACTATATCTCTGCATCTATTTGAATTCATTCTAACTGGCACCCCATGGTGAGGGTGAAGTGATCCCCATTCTTGTTATAGATCGGCTCCTACTCGCGTTAACACGTGTCATACAGCCCCCAAGAATTGTAGATACCTATGCTAGTCCTACCATGGGGTGTATCAAGACCCATGGTGGCGGCCCCGACACAAAACTAGAAGACATAGGTTATACTACTGGTGTCCCCAGTGCCCTGGTTGTCTGCTCCGAAGTGTGTGCACGCCCGCACCCCGTTAGACTTGCACTGTGCACCCACCACCGTCATTTTGACCTCTTACAATCAGCCCAGTAATCGTGCCCCACCCTGCCTAGTTTCAGGGTACCGTTGATACCTAACTTGGGTTACTACTGAAACGGGTCCCACGTTACCAGGATTTTCTAGTCAAACATGTTAAGTGGTTAAGTGTCTGTATTTACCTAACCCCACCCATCGAC
Source organism: Allium sativum (assembly GCA_030737875.1). Classification (NCBI taxonomy): domain Eukaryota; kingdom Viridiplantae; phylum Streptophyta; class Magnoliopsida; order Asparagales; family Amaryllidaceae; genus Allium; species Allium sativum. The sequence goes on from CM060913.1 coordinate 656,124,171, forward strand.
TCTTGTTAACATGTTGAATTTGGTTAAGTGTTATAGTTGACTTAACCCTACCATCTGTCCTTAGCCTCTTAGGAGCACCTGACCACTCACATTAGACAGGTATTGCTACGGTTACTGGATATGCCGGTCGGTTCCGGGCAGGTTTACATCGTAGCTCAGTCTAACCTTGGATCATTATTAGGATCAATGCTTAACCACTCACATTGGATAGGTATTGTTGTGACTACTGGACAGCCGGGCGGTTCCGGGCAGGTTTACATCACAACTGAATCCAACCTCGGGTTAAGCATACCATGTTTTCTGAATTTACATATTTTATTACTTCTCAACAATATGTAAATGTCATATCTTTTATTTTTGGGTATTTCAATTCATACCGCTTATGTGTCATAATCATTGGCATGTGCCAAACATGCCAACATATATTTTCATATTTTACACCCAACGTTATTACCCCCGTTTATACGTTCGCAATGTTATAACAAGTGTTGGGCTTGACACAATTCAGCCCAACCTTATAAACGTGAGGAAAAGGGGAAATCAAGAACATGTAATACATAAAGGTGTGTGGCGCATGAACTTGCAATTTGGCGATTCAACTAACATATAACATGGGTCATGTGAACTTGCATTTGAATCAAAGTATGACTAAGTAGGTGACATATGAAATGGCATAGTTTAGGCAAATACAAACTTGTGTTTAAACATGTTAACTTGACATAATATCGACCACAAAACTAGCATGTTATATATTCATCAAAATGTACAATTTTTACATCAAATCATATAGCCTATTTCAACATGAACTTGCATAGTTTATGAAACCCAAACGATGTTTGACATAGAACAAATTATATTTTGCAAATAGACATGAACTTGCATAGTTTATGAAACATAGATCTAATTATACTTGATGAAACATAGGTCCAATCATACTTGCAAATGAACTTGCATAGTTTATGAAACATAGATCTAATTATACTTGCAAATGAACTTGCATAGTTTATGAAACATAGATCTAATTAAACTTGATGAAACATAGTTCCAATTATACTTGCAAATGAACTTGCATAGTTTATGAAACATAGATTTAAGCATACTTGCAAATAAACATAAGAACGATATCATAGTTTTTGGATCATGTAGGCATAAAAGGTCTATAACATGTTTACATAAATTCCAACTTAGACATAGTCCATGCCATTGCCATATACATAAAATGATCAAATTCTAATTTTTGCCACAAACTTGCAAGTACAATCGTTCAATAGGCTTGCATCAATCAATTTTATGCCACAAACATCAATACATAAGTCATGATAGAACCATCACAATACATAGAATAATAACACAATTCTATTTTCATATACATCGAATCACATCACAGTTTTTATTCATATTCTGAAAGGTTACTATACTTACAACGTGTGATGAATTCTTGTTTTCTGATTTCTGTTATTCCGATTTGGAGATGCTCTCCTTTGGGTAGCAAAGTTGCGTTGAATGATTTGATTAAGCTTTGATCTTCTTTTAATTTGATTCGTCTCTTAGGCTTGTTGGCTTGTCTCTAGGCTTTCTAATTGACGGCCATTCCTAGTTCCTCTCCAGCAGAATGACGGCTTTTGTATTCTATTATTTGTGTGAATTTAGGGTTAGACTTGAGTTGTATTTATAGAATTTTAAATTGTTTTGAGCCGTCGATGAAGCTAGAGTGAATCCAGACCATCCATCTCAAGAGAGGCAAATAAGAAAGTGACAAGTAAGCCCAAGTGACTCAGCCAAGCATCAGAATTCGACCAGACCCTGACCAGGCCAGCCAGGGCCTGACCAGCAGGTCTTTCTGACCTGGACGCACTTGGCAGGTGCGCCATGACAAAGTTGTACTGGCGCACTTCCCAAGTGCGCCAGTTCAACTTTGTTCTGGCGCACTTCACAAGTGCGCCAGTGCATTCTGACCCGTTTTCCGGTTTTTTTGCCCAACTTCGTTCGTCCATATCTTCTTCATACGATATCCGTTTTACGCAAACTTGAACTCTATCTCAAGCAAAATTTTGAGATGAACGCATTGGCGTAACCCATTTCCCTTGATTTAATCATTTATAATTAATTATACTTTAATTCGTGAAGCTTAACGTTATAGAATTCACAGGGTGTTACACACAATATGAGTTAATCTACCGATATTATTACATCTTTGGGATCGTGGCACCACGCTGGACACGACGGTATTTTTATCTCTATTCGTAGCAGTCAGTAAATGAACGAAATTTTATACCGCCGTCATCGCATACACTTTAACAAATAATATACAAAATCAAAGCCTACCTAAATACTACATATAATAACGTGCACACATATACATACCTTAGCTCCTACCTGTCTAACCACGCCACCCTAAGACTTTAAATCAGGCAAACTATTTGGTACTCCATGCCATTGAACCCTTGCAGACAAAGAAATGAACACATACTGGAACTGTTTCAAATCACTGCAGCCCATCCTTTCCGAAAACGTGAAGTGTATGAGTTTTTTTTTCCTAGCCAGTCTACCAAGCTTCAAGTGTTCTTACTGCTATCACCTACCCTATGAAGGAAACCTCACATTGTAAATTTAAACTACAGCTTCCTACTGTCCCCGTCAAAGCAGTGTAAAATCTTATATAATCTATTCCCTTACTAATCAAATACATAGCCGGTGTGTGCTTTCTCCATCAAGGTAGGGTCATCACGCATGTCTAGTAACACACCTAAGAGGAAAAGAGGAAAAGAAAAAGAGAAACTGCAAACCCTACGTTTAAATAAATCTGACTAGCAAAATCCTAGCAAGAGCTGTTACTATCAAGTATCAACTGCCGACTTACCATAATTTCGAATGGTCACCATCTTTCCATGTTTTCGCTCATGCCCAAGAAATACGGTGCTACCTATTCTATTCTTCTCCATCACAGACCTATATTCTCCGTTACATCATACTTAAGTCTTGTATATATCATGTTTTCACATCTGCCTGAGACCTACCCTAATGCTTCTATGGGCTATGACAATACATTGACTGCATGAAGAGATGTGGTGCTTATCTTCTCGTCTGTGTATAAATATATGCATTACCCCTCATATTTCTTCCAATAGACAAACCGCATCCTCCATTCTAAAACCCAAACACCTTACTTGATATAAAATCCAACATTAATGAAATACATAACAGTTTTATGCGACGAGAAGGGAACTTAAGAATGCTGTTGCATTTGTGGTGGCATTGTGTTTGTAGAGGTTGGTCTGGAGGATGCAGCGGCATGTCGGGGCTTTCATGGAGGCCACTGAAAGTCAAGCAGTCAGTGCAGTAGGGCTCGAGGTAGCAAGGCGCGTTGGTGGGCAAGTTTGGAGTGCTTGGTGAGAAATGGCGACGCGGGGTCCTGAAGTGGATGCGGGGACGACCTAAAAATGGAAACTGTTGGGTGGCACTCGAGTTCACTTTATCTGTATGCAAGGGGTTTTGGTGAAGAAACATGCTTGAGAGGAGAGGCCAAACTTTTCAGAAAATGAGGGAGGACGAGCGAAATACTGGGAGGTGCTCGAGCTATATACTTATGTTATGAGATGAAGGATATAGTGGAGTTTTTGGGTCCCTGTGTTTTCTGGCAATGCGCACAGGCGATCGAACGACGGATTGGAGGGGAGGAGTTCGAGTTGATGGTTAATGTTGTGAACTGGTTGAGCAAGTGAAGGAGAGAAAGATGGTATTACTATTTTGAATTTCTTGGAAGAATATGGGAATACGGGTGGGAGGAAAAATACACACGGAAGTGATGTTTGGTTGGAGTAGAAACCTGGAGCTTTAAAACATGGGAGATGGAGTATTATTCCAACCGGGTTTGTATGAGAGGGAAATGGGCGGATGGAAAAAATAGTGGATGAAAGCCCAATGAAAAGAACACATATAAAAAAGGTAGAAAAAAAAAGAGATGAAGGGAGATGCATGAAGGGGAGTTTTGATTCATGGAAAAGAAGTGTTTAGGCTGGTCAGTTTTCTTCTGCACGGGCCGAAGGGGTATTAGACCAGAACAAAAATAATAAAGGTAAAATCTATTTAATTAAATAAATAAAGTTTAGTTTAAAATAGTTCGTAAATTATAATGTTAATATCATATGTATCTACGGTATCAGAATTTCAAACGGGTTGGCACGATAGAATCGCACGAACGCAGGCTGCACCATGAAACTAGTCTGGAGCCATTCGGAGTTCGGTGCGAGTTATAGCAGAATAAAAAAGTCTGATCTAGTCAATCAACTGACGTTAATCGTTGTTTAATGATTAACAACCAAGGTGAGTAAATCTCACTAACTCTGCTCAGATTACATTTTTATAAAATATTTTTAGAATTTATAAATGATGACTATTTGTTGTGTGTTGGCTGTTTGGTTGAACTGCTAGTTATTGGTTGAAAATATTGACAACAATATATATAAATCGTTAATCGAATATTGATTCTGTTTATCAGAATATTTCATATTCATGTTATTTATGCTGATTAACATCTGTGGATGCAGGGAAACAGGTCGGAGGGACTCAACTGGGTTCCTCAACATTTATTTTACTGTTTTTCATATATTGTGATATATGATGTGATTTATAATCTGTTGCTGATTAAGTGTGGTTGATCATGATTATTTGGTACTTTCAATACCAAAGGAAATATTGGAATGTGTAAAAGGGAGATTTCAAACTATAATTTAAAATAAAATATTTATATAAAATCGAGGATTTTATATAAAGGAAATTTGAAGTGAATATTTAATTTTGAAAGTTTATAAAATCAAAAGGATTTTTATAAAAAGAAATTTGCGAAGGGTATATTAAAGGAAGGATTTATGATATGAAAAAGGTTTTTATTAAAAGAAGGGATATGTGAAAATTAAATGAGAACTTCTATATAAAATTATAAATAGTTATATGGAAGTTTAAAAGACCGTTTTGGGTAAATTACTTAATAGAAGGTAATATTTATATGAAATCAAAGGATTTTATAAAAGGGAATCTTCGAAGAAATATTGAGTTTAAGGATTTTATAAAATCAATGGATTATATAAAAGGAATTATTTAGAAAATAAATAAAGATCAAAAGGGAATTGACAAGATATAAAAGAACGACGAGAAGTTGGTTTCAAAGTAGATATTAAATAAGAATCTGTTTTAACAGATGAATTGAGAAGATTAATTTATAATTAATATTATAAATTAAATAAAATATTTATCTTTGATAAATGAAATATATAAGTCAAACTTATATAGAGAAGTAGAAATCACCGATATTTTATGGAATAGGAATTCATAATTTGTGAAGGGAAATTTAAAATAAGATTTTAAGTGTTAGAAGTTAAAAGGAGATTTTATACAAATAATTCTGTAAATAGAAATATAAATAGAAATTTAAAATGAGATATTTTTTTTAAATATGAAACCAAACTGAATAAATGTATGATAAACTAATCAAAGGCGATAAGTATTGATTGATGGTTGGTCGATAGAATTTCCATTTGGAAATAATATCGTTGTTTGCGCACCTGTTTTTCTTTGATAGTTAAATCACCGACTATTGAAGTTTTTGACCATTTTATCGTCGTCAATACGTAGAGACCGGGATCAGATTCATTATCTGAAAACCACTCTGTATGGACGTTTGCGTTGCGATCAAATATTGAAGATGGAGTTATGCGAGCGCTATCGTGTTTACAGAATAGTGCCTTCGGTTTGTCCAGTCCCAGGACAACGTGAATGGACGAATCTCTGACAGAGTATATCTAATGGATCGCGTAAGTTTATCTCTTCAAACGTACCTACGTTTGGTGGCAGAGAAATTTATTTCTCTTAGCTTTGTACCCGTGGTATTTTTGGGGAAACCAATTTGTTATTTGGCGGGTATGACGATGTGGCATTCGAAGTGAATGATGGTCAAGTGTTTCAAAAGATACGAAATGACCTCAAGCCTCATCAACCGGAAAATGACAGAAATAGGGCAGGCAGCATGGCTATGTGGGTGGGTCGCTCCCATTAGGGTGTATATCACCTATCTAGAGAAAATCCATTTCATTCTTTATCTATGTTCGATGTTGTCCCTTTTCGGGAAGACGGTGGGTAGCTCCCAACCGTTGGTGATATACATTCGATACACTCAAGCGAAATGAGTGGTCGGTCATGTGAGGGACGGGTTGCAAGACGTTCTTGTTGAACCCAGTGTATTTGCCTCTAGAGATACACTATCGACAGGTGGTCCCATACCTTGTCAAAGTCGGAATCCAATCTCCAATAAGCGCCTGCGGGTTTTGTTTGTATACTATATATGTGGAACGCGAGATGCAAGCGTTCTGCTAGATTCTAATTACTTGTGATTAGACATTATTATAATATCAGAAAAGTATCGAATTTCAAAACTGTTTTGGGTTATCTTAAGGTAAAAACCGTCCGTGTTTATGTGTGGATCGGTCTTACGATTATCTTTTCTTTTGAAAGGATTTTGAAAAGTTAAAACGATGATTTGAGTTTACTCACATCAGTCCCATGATTGACCCAGAGTTTATTTTGTTTTGTTTTCCCTAAACTCTTGGGTGCCCAAATTTGTACGGGCAGTCAAGTAGTTCAGGTCTTTACAGATATACTTGGAGGGGCTTGAAGCAGGAGGCTTCAGGATTTTATAACTATTGTTATTTCCGTTGTGTGTAAGTGTGTACTCTGATAGTATTATTGTCTATATACACTGTTTTATTTCAAAGTTATGTTGTATATTATATTCTATTCGTTCCACTGTGAGATTCGCATTACCCTGATTTTGTTCTGTAGTGATCTTCTTCTTCTTCTGTTCTAATTTTCTATCTTATCTATTCTCACCCTTTAACTTCTTTATATAAATGACCAGGTATTTCCGATGTTCGAATAGTCAACATGGTAGTTATGTGTTGATTTTCGGAGTCAAAAATCCCCAGGTCGTTATATTGGTGGTAAACCCGTTCCGTGTTATACGGCATGGTCCCTAGATTTACCTTACTTTAAAACCAAGTTAATAACTCTTTTAGTTCTCACACCAGTCACATGACTGACCTGGAGTTTATTTTTTTAACCTAAACTCTGAGTGCCTCTATTTTCCGCACGGGCAGCTAGTAGTTGGGTTTTGCAAATATTATATTCACAAGATCCTGGGATTACTGCTGGAACTGTACTCGGACTGCTCTGTATCCTGTATTTCTTTCAGTTGTATTTTGTATTATTTCACCACTGCTATATAATTTAAATCTCTGATATTTATCGAATGTATAATATTTATTCATAGTCTGTTATATTCTTGTACTCTGATGTAAATTGTTGTAATAAGCAATGAAAAGTTCGGTTGTTTGTGTTTTGATTTGTCGTGTTCTCAACTCAATTCGAGCTTTCCTTTACAGGGAAGTTTCGGGTCGTTTCAGGTTGAGTCAGAGATTCCGATTTACATTGATTTTAGGTATGATCTATGAACTCACCTTTGTAAAAAAAAAAAATCTCCTTCCACCTCTTCTTCTTTTATTTTGTTCTTTGATTTGTCACTGGCATATGTTTTTCTTTTCTTTTTGGGCTTCATTAACTTCCAATTGTGGAATTCATATTTTTTTGGAAATTCGCTTCAATTTGAATAAAAATCTAATGTTTTAATCTTTTCCAGATCTTGAATTTAAATTTGTAAATATCTGCAATTGTTTTGAAGTTTATTTTTAGATTTCTGAATTCATAACAGTGTTGATGTATTCTTGTCATATCTTGAACACTATTAATTTAAATTCTAAAATTTTGAAGATTTGAAAGTTTAATGGAATTTCATACATCACTCCTGTGTTGAGTTTTCACTAATTCATTTTAGAAAAGCTCGAAATAATATACTCATTACAGCACACCAATATTTATCAGTTGTGATAATTTCATTATTTTTCAGATTGGCTTGGATATTTTGAATTATCTTGAATCAGTGATACATCTTGAATTCATCTTTATTCATGATCATTATGGTTGAAATTTGTTTGTTGAAATCATCTGAAATTCTTGATATTTTGAATATCACACACCTCTTAAATTTGAAATTATCAATCTTGTGTGACTGATTCATTATATCTGAAAACTTGACATTGATTCAAGTGATTTCAAATAAATATTTTTTTTCTAGATCATGAATATCTCTCAAGTTTGATGTAAATGATCTGAAATTTCTCGTGTACTTGTCAGAAAATACTTGTGGAAAATTATTTGAAAATCTGTTCTTAAAACTCACTTTTATCTCATGATTATTTGATTTGAATATCTGTTTGCTTGAATCATTTGAAATTATTGACTTATTGAATCACACACATATCCGAGATATGAAATTTATAATCTGGTGTGACTGATTCATTGAATCTCGTTCTTTTCATATCCCTTCAAATGATTTAAAATAAACCATACATTTAATCTTGGATCATGAATCATTCTTTGACTGTCTGGGATTTCTTTGAAACATCTCCTTGACAAGTTTGCTTTGAAAATGATGTTTGTGCTGTCCTGACACCGTATTTTTTTCTGAAATTTTTTGGGTAACTACTTGCCTTGATTGATTTTTGAAAATGTTTTTGAAACTACTTGTTTTGGTCAAAACTGGTTACTGCTCTGATAAATGAAATTTGTGTGCTAAATTTATCTGATTGGGCTTTGTGCTTAAGATTCTTTTGTCTGTGATATTGTAATGACCCGGAAATTTAGCAATCTTGGTTATCCGATATACAACACATATCGAACATCCAAGGATAAAAAATAACGGGTTGTTAATGAAAGAAGATAGAGGGTGAGGAAAGACAAGGTTGAACTAATAGAATAGAAGAAGAAGAAGAAGAAGAAGAACATCATCATCAGAGTAAACACGAATCTCACAGCAGAACGAATAAAATATAACATAACTTTTGAAATAAAACAGTTATGTATACAATAGCACTCAAAAGAGCACAACACTTACAACAACAGCGGAAATAATAAATAACAATATAATCCTGAAGCCTCCTGCTCCAAGCTCCCCAAGTGTATCTGTAAATCCCGACTGCTTGACTGCCCGTACAAATTTAGGCACCCAAGAGTTTAGGGAAACAAAACAAAATAAACTTCGGGTCAGTCATGGGACTGGCATGAGTAAAACAGTTTGAACAAGTAAACGATATCTCATAAGACCACGCCGTATAACGGAACGGGTTTTTCCCTTATGAAAATCCAAAATATCTTTATATCAAAACCCTTTTGATATTATAATAATGTCTATCAACCACAATACAATAATCATCTAGCAAAAACGCTTGCATCTCGCGTTCTACATATATAGTATACAATCAAAACCACAAGCACGTATTGGGTAATGGATTTCCAACTATGACAAGGTATGGAACCACCTTCCGATCAGTGTACTCTAGGAACGATACACTGGAGTTCAATAAGAACATCTTGCAACTCAGCCATACATGACCGACCACTCATTTCGCTTAAGTGTATCGAATGTATATCACCACGATTGGGATCAGCAATTGTTCCCGTATATATATATATATATATATATATATATATATATATATATATATATATATATATATATATGGGACAACATTGATAGATTTAAGAAGCAAATGAATATTCAATGGATAGGTGATTATACACCCTACTTCGGTGCGACCGACTTAGCCATGCTGCCTGCCCGATTTCTATCATTTACCGGATGTGAGGCTAGAAGCTACACATATCTTTTTTTTCATATCATATCTTCATTTACTTGGAATACCACATCGTCATACCCACCAAATCATTATCGATTTCCCTAACCGTATCATGGGTATGAAGCTAAGAGAAACGAATTCCTCCGCCACCAACGTAATATGTTTGAAGAGATCAACATATATGATTCGTTAGGAATACTCTGTTAGACATTCGTCCATATAGGTTGTCCTGGGACTGGACAAACCGAAGGCAGTATTCAGTATATCCATCTTAGGCACTGTTATCTAAGATTTATACAACATCCCTTGCACTTTACTCCGTCTTCAATTATCATTGGCATATAAGATTCGCAATGCTTATGCCAATACAGAGTGGTTCTTCGGATAATAATCCAACCGGTCTCTTTATATTAACAACGTTAAAATGGTCAAAACTTTAATAGTCTATGATTTAACTATCAAAGAAAAATAGGTGTGCAAACAACGATATTATTCTAGATGGAAATTATATCGATCAATCACCATTCAACATTTATCTCCTTATTTCATTAATTTACTTATCTCCTGTTTCCATATATTTTAAATTCTTATCTTCTATTATCAGAAAACATTTCTGATTCTTATTTGGAAAACTTTTCCAAAACTCCTTCGCGATCAAACCTTACTATTCCTTAGTTAAGGAGGAAGTCAATCAACTTGGGGTATAATTACCTCTCAGACCTTAACTGAACAACGTTTTAACTCTGAAATAGTTAGAATTTATCTTTTAATCTTTAACAAACTTCCTTACGTACTCTCGGATTTCTATTTACGAATTCACTTCTTTTCAAAAACATTGGTTATAACGATAACGTTATAAATCCCACTTCTGAAATGTCTAACTTTTTATTTCTCACTTTGAATTATTAACCTACTCTAATTTATTTATAAATTAGTAAATCTTGATTTAAAAACTGGAAAGTAAATAATACTTTCCCGAATTCGATATAATCGAATTTGCCGATTTACTCTCTTCGAGTAAATCCCTATTTGATTAACTCTTCTTCGAATAACTTATATTCGATTATCTCTCCTCGAATAACTAAATTCGATTAACTCACCCTTTCGAATAAACTATATTCGATCTCTTTCTTTCGAATACGCTATATTCGATAATCTCCTTTCGAATAACTATATTCGTTAATCTCACTTTCGAATAACTAAATTCGATTAACTCCTTTCGATTCTATAATCGATAACTCCTTTCGATTAAACTAACATCGATTAGCTCCTTTCGATTAAACCATAATCGATTAACTCAACTCGACGAACCATATTCGATTAACTCGACTCGACGAACTTAACTCGACTAACTCGACTTACTTGGTTCGACCAATTCGATTCGATTAACTAGGATCGATTAACTTGGTTCGACCCACTCGATTTGACTAACTTGATTTGACTAACCATACTCAATTAACTCCACTTATCTAACTCAACTTATTTAACTCAACTTATTTAACTTAACTTAATTCACTTAACTTGATTTACTCCCATCGATTAACATAACTTGATTCACTTAACTCGATTAACTCGATTATCTTAACTCGATTAACTCGATTATCTCCTATCGAATAACTAATATTCAATTTTACTCCATTCACTTGACTCTAGATCGCAGCGATCACAATGGTTACACCTGACTCCCTCAGGAAACAACCGACCGCCTTAGGCTATTTACAACCCTGCGAATTACGCTAGTAGTCGTACGAGATGGCAACTCATCCTGAATAACTATGTTTGACTAACTCTATCTCAAATAACTATATTTGATTAACTCTAGTTCGTTTTAACTCAAATCGATTAACTCTAACTGATTTACTCTAACTGATTAACTCTAGCTGATTAACTCTAACTGATTAACTCTAACTGGTTAACTCCTCTCGAATACTATATTCGACTAACTCTTTTCGAATACCATATTCGACTAACTCTTTTCGAATACCATATTCGACTAACTCTTTTCGAATACCATATTCGATTTAACTCCTTTCGAATACCATATTCGATTAACTAACTTTATTACTTTATAAAGATTTCCTTTTAACAACATTTATTCATTTTTAAAGATTTACTTTTAGTAATGGTTCTTCACTTTAAAAACGTTTTCCTTTTTATAACATCCTATTCCGTTATAACGAATTTCCTTTTTATAACTCTATTTATTTTCTAAATATTTCCTTTCACTTCTATTTGTAAATGGTTTACAAATATGTCCTTTTCTATTTATTTTCTAAATACATAACCCCTTTTATACTCCTATTTATTTCTAAATATTCCATTTTAATTCTATTTATTTAACGAATAAATAATTCTCTTATCCTTCTATTTATTCGATGATTTTAAAACTTTCCTTTCTAAATATCCCCTATTTATAAATATTTCTTATTTATAAATTATTCCAATTTATAAATATCTCTTATTTATAAATATTCCATTTATAAATATTTTATTTTCAATATCACTTTGAAAATATTTCCTTATCAACATTCCGGTATGTTATGGTATTCAACCTATCAAATCACGTTGACCAATATCGTCCAAACGCATATAATTGACAACAGATTATATATCACATTGTATAACACAATATATGAAATCAAACAGTATATTTTATATATTGAGGAACCCAGTTGGGTTCCTCCAACATGTTTCCCTGCATCACAGATGTTAACCAATAAAATCAACATCAATTTCAGTTCAGTACGGACTATTCTGATAAATAGAATCAATATACATATACATATATATATATATATTTAACGGTTTTATATATATATATATAATTTCAACTAACTGACGAGCAGTTCAATCAACCAAATCAACACACAACAATCAACAGATAATTAACAGTTCTAAAAATACATTAGAAAAATATAACTGTTCAGAGTTGGTGAGTTTTACTCACATTGGACGATCATCGTTAATAACGATAACCATCGCTTGAATCAGACGGACAATTTAATTCGCTATAAATTGTAATGAGCTGCACTTCACTCCCAGTCAGTTCCATGGTGTAGCCCTCTCCCCTATGATCCCAAAGAATCCAACTGTTCGAATTTCTGACCATGTACGGAAACGTTATGCTATTTATAAGTTTTTCACAGTATTGTAAATTAAATTAAACTACATATCTTTATTTAAAAAGAATGGGCTTTACCAAAATTTTCCCGGCCCAATGCCTTATTTCAACCCGGTGCGTTCCTGTGTTTTGCACTTCTCCAACCATCGACCCATGTACACAAATATCCACCCAATACAAACATGAGTCCTTCTTCCTCTAAATACAATAGTCACCTGCTTCTTGTTATGTATTTCCCATTAAAAACCACGCTCCATTCCGTACACCATCTTCACAGTTACACTCCTGCTCAGCTTTATTCCAAGACAAAAGCTCCACCATCACCCTGCCTTAGGACCCCATGCTCTCCCTTACACATCCCATCCGTTCTTTATGAACTTACTGCTCTACTGCATCAGATCCGCACACTTGAAACCGTGAAACGCAGTACCTAAAATGAACTAAAACCACTCACGTCACTCCATTGTTGTCAGTTTACCCCTTCACGTTTCGGCCCCCTCCCCTTTTGTTGTTTAAACGCTCCTTCTTCCCAGTTCCTCCCTTCATTCTTCATTTCAGTCCTGTTTCATACAGTCCTCCACCTCACCGACCTCCCCTATATCACGCTGCCATGAAAACCACCCTTTTGATGGACTCAGCTCCACCTTTTGCACTCGCGTGAACACCACAGATCAGTTAAGACTTACGTCACCGTACACAATGCTTCATCTTCATCGTTCCAGTTGTCTTCTACAACAACCAAACTTACTACTCCAGTGAGTACGAACCGAGTTCTCATGCCATTTGCCGAGCTTCCTGACCTCCACCTTACTTCTCCGTTCTACTGTCGTTCTTTGTGAAACCGCCACCATGCATCCCACTGCTCTCGCACTGTACAGTACAGAGTACACCATGGTCCTTCCATTTCTGCTCTTCACGGTTTAATAATATATATTTCTTAGAGGCGGATTTTGTTTTGTTTTAAAACTGAAAGCCATGAACTTACGGTTTGTTTTTCTTTTATTTTCTTCAGAAAAAGGAGAATACAAGTGGAGCTCGGGTATAAATATAAGAAGGATGCTTAGTGTCTAAGGAATAGGAAATATTTGTTTAATAAAATATAGTGGAGACTTAAGGAGTAAGAAAAGAAACTGTACCCTAGGCTAAGCAAGACAGTACAAAATAATTAAACGCAATGTAACGCTTGATGTGAAAGGATAAGCTACGAGACTTAGCATGCGAAGGACACTTCTTTAATTGAAGTTATAGGCATGTGTATGGAAGGTCACTGATGTCCTATACTGCTAGCCTAGGTAGTCTCCTTTTTCTTTTAAACTAAAAAAACGCACATGTACTCTTGCCTAGTTGTGATACTTCAACGGTAAGTATACTTCAAGGCTAATTAACTTAAGGTAAAAGATAATGTGCGTATTGTTTAAAGGTGCATTCAACAAAGGTTTCACGGTGGTAACTACAATGTAGATCAACTAACTAAAATAGGATTTTTATTACATTTATCCGAACTAGAAAGTCGTTTTTAACATGTACTGTTAAAAGCCAATTTTCTAGCCAGTACAAATTCCATTTGACTTAGTAATATGTCGATGGCATGTGCGCCTAGTCAATTTCACTTGCCATTACTCCTCTGGGAAAGAATATTGATATACTTATTTGTGTATGGTTATCAGCATGTGCTTGTTAGCTAATGATTATTTTATTTTGTATGCTATGCTATTATTTAGCTATTTCTAATTATATCAGAGTTATATATATATATATTTTTTAATTATTATATTAATTAAATATTCACTATTATTTAATTAAACAGCTATTAAAATCTCTATATCACTATTTAAATAATTAAATAAATTAATTATTATATCTCAGAAAATACGGGTCGTTACATTCTTCCCCACTTAAAATAATATCGTCCTCGAAATTGCTAAGGTAGAAAACAAACCCTACTAACTGGTTAGAACTTATTTGTTCACTTCTTAACTTCAATTTCAACTGAACCAATTTAATTTCAATTAAATATTAATTTATTCTTATTATCGAAAATTTTCAAAAATCATGAATATTTTCTAACACCCGAAATTTTCGAAAAATTTCGCCATAACCTCCTTTATACAACCCTATCGGTTAAACTACCACTCGCCTCTCTGTGCCATCTCCAACCCAAAAGAAAACCAAACAGCCAAACGGCTTGCCAAACAGGCTCATAAATCACCAAACTCATATAAAATAAACTTGTACCTTTTTGTTGGGCATATCATTATATCCTTTACATCTGCTGCAAATTCAGCATATACTAATGTCATTCAATCAAAATCAACTCACTTTTTATCCACAGATCCCACCATTGTCTTATAACTAAGCCAATTTCCATTCTGAGCTCAAATTTCATTATCAATTCCAAATTCTTACAACATCAATCCAGCTTCCTCGATATTTTCTATTTCAATTCAATTTGGTTTTTAATTCAAGCAATCTCTCCTGGGAGTTTTAAACGATTTACCATGTCGAAAATAAAACTTTCCTTTTTAGGATTCAAAACGATTTGCTTTTTGGAAAATATTTCCAAAACAAATCCTTTGGTAGTAATCCGCCACTTACCACTCGAAAATGAACACTGATGATGCACCATCGGAGTTTATTTCCCAGCGATCAAAGTGAGTTCAATACTATATTTCTTTCAAAACCATTCTTAAACATTTCCATTTTGAAATCAGTTCAAAATATCATCCCAATGTTTGTAAAACCAATTTAAAATCTCCCAAGATTTTAAAATTCTCATATATTATACTGATATGAATTCTACTTGGTTATTTATATAACCATTTCAATTATAATCTCATTTGATTATAATAACAACTAACACAACCAGTTATACTATGTTAATTTCAAAACATATCATGTTGGTTCACCGTATTCGAGTGTTTAGAAACTCCTACCGATACAGTGATCAAACTGATCGACCAGAATTCACAAACTACTCAACCAATAAATCCCCACAATATAAAACAAATTTTTATATCAAATAACAAATATGTTCACTCGTAAATATACACTCAAACTCAATCTAGGATATTACTAATCCCGTCTCTACTGAGTTACGCCACAGAGCCAAGGTAATTCACTTAACCTTAAGCTTTGATACCAACTGTAACGACCCGGAAATTTGTTGATCTTGGTTATCCGATATACAACACATATCGAACATCCAAGGATCAAAAATAACGGGTTGTTAATGAAAGAAGATAGAGGGTGAGGAAAGACAAGGTAGAACTAATAGAATGGAAGAAGAAGAAGAACATCATCATCAGAGTAAACACGAATCTCACAGCGGAACGAATAAAATATAACATAACTTTTGAAATAAAACAGTTATGTATACAATAGCACTTATCAGAGTACAACACTTACAACAACAGCGGAAATAGTAAATAGCCATATAATCCTGAAGCCTCCTGCTCCAAGCTCCCCAAGTGTATCTGTAAATCCCGATTACTTGACTGCCCGTACAAATTTAGGCACCCAAGAGTTTAGGGAAACAAAACAAACTCCAAGTCAGTCATAGGACTGGTATGAGTAAAACAGTTTAAGACAGTTTGAACAAGTAAACGATATCTCATAAGACCACGCCGTATAACGGAACGGGTTTTTCCCTTATGAAAATCCAAAATATCTTTATATCCAAACCCTTTTGATATTATAATAATGTCTATCAACAACAATATAATAATCATCTAGCAGAAACGCTTGCATCTCGCGTTCTACATGTATAGTATACAGTCAAAACCGCAAGCACGTGTTGGGTAATGGATTTCCAACTATGACAAGGTATGGAACCACCTTCCGATCAGTGTACTCTAGGAACGATACATGGAGTTCAACAAGAACATCTTGCAACTCAGCCACACATGACCGACCACTCATTTCGCTTGAGTGTATCGAATGTATATCACCACGGTTGGGATCAGCAACCATTCCCGTATATATATATATATATATATATATATATATATATATATATATATATATATATATATATATATATATATATATATATTGGATAGCATTGATAGATTTAAGAAGCAAATGAATATTCTCTAGATAGGTGATTATACACCTTACTTCGATGCAACCGACTTAGCCATGCTGCCTGCCCGATTTCTATCATTTACCGGATGTGAGGCTAGAAGCTGCGCATATCTTTTTTTTATATCATATCTTCATTTACTTGGAATACAACATCGTCATACCCGCCAATTCATTATCGATTTCCCTAACGGTATCATGGGTATGAAGCTAAGAGAAATGAATTCCTCCGCCACCAACGTAATACGTTTGAAGAGATCAACATATATGATTCGTTAGGAATACTCTGTCAGACATTCGTCCATACAAATTGTCCTGGGACTGGACAAACCGAAGGCACTATTCAGTATATCCATCTTAGGCACTGTTATCTAAGGTTTATACAATAGCCCTTGCACTTTACTCCGACTTCAATTATCATTGGCATATAAGATTCGCAATGCTTATGCCAATACAGAGTGGTTCTTCGGATAATAATCCAACCGGTCTCTCCATATTAACAACGTTAAAATGGTCAAAACTTTGATAGTCTGTGATTTAACTATCAAAGAAAAACAGGTGTGCAAACAACGATATTATTTCCAGGTGGAAATTATATCGATCAATCATCATTCAACATTTATCTCCTTATTTCATTAATTTACTTATCTCCTGTTTCCATATATTTTAAATTCTTATCTTCTATTATCAGAAAACATTTCTGATTCTTATTTGGAAAACGTTTCCAAAACTCCTTCACGATCAAACCTTACTATTTCTTATTTAAGGAGGAAGTCAATCAAGTTGGGGTATAATTACCTCTCAGACCTTAACTGAACAACGTTTTAACTCTGAAATAGTTAGAGTTTATTTTTTAATCTTTAACAAACTTCCTTACGTACTCTCGGATCTATATTTACGTATCCACTTTTTTTCAAAAACATTGGTTATAACGATAACGTTATAAACCCCACTTCTGAAATATCTAACTTTTTATTTCTTACTTTGAATAATTAACCTACTGTAATTTATTTATAAATTAGTAAATCTTGATTTAAAAACTGGAAAGTAAATAATACTTTCCCGAATTCGATATAATCGAATTCGCCGATTTACTCTCTTCGAGTAAATCCCTATTTGATTAACTCTTCTTCGAACAACTTATATTCGATTATCTCTCTTCGAATAACTAAATTCGATTAACTCACCCTTTAGAATAAACTATATTTGATCTCTTTCTTTCGAATACGCTATATTCGATAATCTCCTTTCGAATAACTATATTCGATAATCCCACTTTCGAATAACTAAATTCGATTAACTCCTTTCGATTCTATAATCGATAACTCCTTTCGATTAAACTAACATCGATTAACTCCTTTCGATTAAACCATAATTGATTAACTAAACTTGAAGAACCATATTCGATTAACTCGACTCGACGAACTTAACTCGACTAACTCGATTTACTTGGTTTGACCAATTCGATTCGATTAACTAGGCTCGACTAACTTGGTTCGACCCACTCGATTTGACTAACTTGATTTGACTAACCATACTCAATTAACTCCACTTATCTAACTCAACTTATTTAACACAACTTATTTAACTTAACTTAATTCACTTAACTCGATTTACTCCCATCGATTAACATAACTTGATCCACTTAACTTGATTCTTAACTCGATTAACTCGATTATCTTAACTCGATTAACTCGATTATCTCCTAT
Organism: Allium sativum; assembly: GCA_030737875.1. Classification (NCBI taxonomy): domain Eukaryota; kingdom Viridiplantae; phylum Streptophyta; class Magnoliopsida; order Asparagales; family Amaryllidaceae; genus Allium; species Allium sativum. The sequence goes on from CM060913.1 coordinate 656,142,824, forward strand.
CGAATAACTAATATTCGATTTAACTCCATTCGCTTAACTCTAGATCGCAGCTATCACAATGGTTACACCTGACTCCCTCGGGAAACATCCGACCGCCTTAGGCTATTTACAGCCCTGCGAAGTACGTTAGCAGTTGTACGAGATGGCAACTCATTCTGAATAACTATGTTTGACTAACTCTGTCTCAAATAACTATATTTGATTAACTGTAGTTTGTTTTAAGTCAAATCAATTAACTCTAACTGATTTACTCTAACTGATTAACTCTAACTGATTAACTCTAACTGGTTAACTCCTCTCGAATACTATATTCGACTAACTCTTTTCGAATACCATATTCGACTAACTCTTTTCGAATACCATATTCGACTAACTCTTTTCGAATACCATATTCAATTTAACTCCTTTCGAATACCATATTCGATTAACTAATTTTATTCGCTTTATAAAGATTTCCTATTAACAACGTTTATTCATTTTTAAAGATTTACTTTTAGTAACGGTTCTTCAGTTTAAAAACGTTTTCCTTTTTATAACATCCTATTCCGTTATAACAATTTTCCTTTTTATAAATCTATTTATTTTCTAAATATTTCCTTTCACTTCTATTTGTAAATGGTTTACAAATATGTCCTTTTCTATTTATTCTATTTATTTTCTAAATACATAACCCCTTTTATACTTCTATTTATTTCTAAATATTCCATTTTAATTCTATTTATTTAACGAATAAATAATTCTCTTATCCTTTCTATTTATTCTATGATTTTAAAATTTCCCTTTCTAAATATCCCCTATTTATAAATATGTCTTATTTATAAATATTTCTTATTTATAAATTATTCCAATTTATAAATATTTCTTATTTATAAATATTCCATTTATAAATATTTTAATTTCAATATCACTTTGAAAATATTTCCTTATCAACATTCCGGTATGTTATGGTATTCAACCTATCAAATCACGATGACCAATATCGTCCAAACACATATAATCGACAACAGATTATATATCACATTGTATAACACAATATATGAAATCAAACAGTATATTTTATATATTTAGGAACCCAGTTGGGTTCCTCTAACCGGTATCCCTGCATCACAGATGTTAAATAATAAAATCAACATCAATTTCAGTTCAGTACGGACTATTCTGATAAACAGAATCAATATATATATATTTAACTGTTTATATATATATATATATAATTTCAACTAACTGACTAGAAGTTCAATCAACCAAATCAACACACAACAATCAACAGATGATTAACAGTTCTAAAAATACATTATAAAAATATAACTGTTCAGAGTTGGTGAGTTTTACTCACATTGGACGATCATCGTTAATAACGATAACCATCGCTTGATTCAGACGGACAATTTAATTCGCTATAAATTGTAGTGAGCTACACTTCACTCCCAGTCAGTTCCATGGTGTAGCCCTCTCCCATACGATCCCAACGGATTCAACTGTTCGAAATTCTGACCAAGTACGGAAACGTTACGCTATTTATAAGTTTTTCACAGTATTATAAATTAAATTAAACTATATATCTTTATTTAAAAAGAATGGGCTTTACCAAAATTTTCCCGGCCCAAGGCCTTATTTCAACCCGGTGCGTTCCTGTATTTTGCACTTCTCCAACCATTGGCCCATGTACACAAAAATCCACCCAATACAAACATGAGTCCTTCTTCCTCTAAATACAATTGTCACCTGCTTCTTGTTATGTATTTCCCATTGAAAACCACGCTCCATTATGTACACCAACTTCACAGTTACACTCCTGCTCAGCTTTATTCCAAGACAAAAGCTCCACCATCACCCTGCCTTAGGACCCCACGCTCTCCCTTACATATCCCATCTGTTCTTTACCAACTTACCGTTCTCCTTCATCAGATCCGCACACGTGAAACCGTGAAACGCAGTACCTAAAATGAACTAAAAACACTCACGTCACTCCACTGTTGTCAGTCTACCCCTTCAGGTTTTGGCCCCCTCCCCTTTTATTGTTTAAACGCTCCTTCTTCCCAGTTTCTCCCTTCACTCTTCATTTCAGTCCTGTTTCATACAGTCCTTCACCTCACCGACCTCCCCTATATCACGCTGCCATGAAAACCACCCTTTTGATGGACTCAGCTCCACCTTTTGCACTCGCGTGAACACCACAGATCAATTAAGACTTGCGTCACCGTACACAATGCTTCATCTTCATCGTTCCGGTTGTCTTTCGCAACAACCAAACTTACTACTCCACTGAGTACGAACCGAGTTCTCATGCCATTTGCCGAGCTTCCTGACCTCCACCTTACTTCTCCTTTCTATTGTCATTCTTTTTGAAACCGCCACCATGCATCCCACTGCTCTCGCGGTGTACAGTACAGAGTACCCCATGGTTCTTCCATTTCTGCTCTTCATTGTTTAAATATATATATATATTACTTAGAGGCGGATCTTATTTTGTTTTAAAACTGAAAGCCATGAACTTACGATTTGTTTCTCTTTTATTTTCTTCAGCTAAAGGGGAATACAAGTGGAGCTCAGGTATAAATATATGAAGGATGCTTAGTGTCTAAGGAATAGGAAATATTTGTTTAATAAAATATAGTGGAGATTTAAGGGGTAAGAAAAGAAACTGTACCCTAGGCTATGCAAGACAGTACAAAATAATTAAATGCAATGTAAAGCTTGATGTGAAAGGATAAGCTACGAGACTTAGCATGCGAAGGGCACTTCTTTAATTGAAGTTATAGGCACATGTAGGGAAGGTCACTGATGTCCTATACTGCTAGCCTAGGTAGTCTCCTTTATCTTTTAAACTAAGAAAACGCACATGTACTCTTGCCTAGTTGTGATACTTCAACGGTAAGTATACTTCAAGGCTAATTAACTTAAGGCAAAAGATAATGTACATATTGTTTAAAGGTGCATTCAACAAAGGTTTCACGGTGGTAACTACAATGTAGATCAACTAACTAAAACATGATTTTTATTACATTTATCCGAACTAGAAAGTCGTTTTTAACATGTACTGTTAAAAGCCAATTTTCTAGCCAGTACAAATTCCATTTGGCTTAGTAATATGTCGATGGCATGTGCGCCTAGTCAATTTCACTTGCCATTACTCCTCTGGGAAAGAATATTGATATACTTATTTGTGTATGGTTATCAGCATGTGGTTGTTAGCTAATGATTATTTTATTTTGTATGTTATGCTATTATTTAGCTATTTCTAATTATTTCAGAGTTATATATATTTTTAATTATTATATTAATTAAATATTCACTATTGTTTAATTAAACAGCTATTAAAATCTCTATATCACTATTTAAATAATTAAATTAATTAATTATTATATCTCAGAAAATACGATTCGTTACAGATATCCTTGTTTGTCTCCAGTGTCTTGTTACAATCCTCATTAATAAAGACATCAAGTGGTATCAGTTTAGAAGTGTTGAATTTGTTTTTGTTGTATATGTTTTTAATCTCTCATGTCTTGTATAGATCTTTCATTTCCCTCTTGTAATTAATTTTCAATTTTAAAATTATTTATTGATTATTCATTTAGAAATTGAAATCAATAACCAAAACAAACTGCATTTATAATTCATCAAAATTGTTATCAGATTTTGAAATTGTGATGAATTGTGACTGCAGTATATTTCACAACAAGAGGAGATTTTATTTAGTTTTTCATGATGGTTGAATAGTTATTATAATATCTTTGAATTGGCGATTATTTCACGACCATCTTCTTTATTTACCATCATTCTGCCATGCATCATGATTTTATATTAATGTGGAGAGTTATTTTTTTTTTTAATCTTTTTGAATAAATAGTGGAAATATTTGTGATGGAAATGTGAATGTTTTATTTTATAGAATTAGTGATAATTGAAAATTTTCAAGAATCTCGGTACAGTTGAGCATATTTCATAATATGATTAATTTAGAAATTCATTTCACAAACCATTTCTGTACCTATCACATTTCTATCATCCGTATTGGTTTTATATACTAAGGAGTTTTCCATTTTGAAACTCAAAATAATAAAAATATAATATTCTTAAGCGTGTCTCTAATCTCATTTAAAAATCCAAGCTCTGGTCATTTAAGGTTAAGAGATTACTTATATTTAAGTTGCGACTGACCTCATTTAAAAATCCAAGCTCTGGTTATGCTTGGTCAGTGTGCTCTTAAATAAAAAATAAAAGAAAAGGAAATAATGTGCTAAAAATTGAAATTAATCTGAAATTCTCCTTTGTGTATAAAAACCAGCCTATCAATCTGTAACAACCCGGAAAATCTGAGCCAATTTAAAAATTTTATTTTGGCGATTTTAATGAATTTTGATTATTTAAAATGAATATTTTAAATAATAACGACGAAAAATTTATTTTAAATGAGATTAAAACGGATAAATTTATTTTAATTATATAACGAGCTTGAAATGGTGCTGCAGTTCGAAAATTCGATTTCTAATTTCAAACGAATATACAGAATTCAATATAAGTCAAAATTGAACGAAACAAGAATTATTTGAATCTGTTTGATCATATCTTTCAAATGAAGTTAAGAAACTGAGATTTCTCTTTATAGATTGTAAGATATGTCCTGTTTAAAATTCTGAAAAGTCGTTGTGGAATTTATACATATTTTAAATATATATAAAGCCCTTAAAAATAGTCATTTTGCAAACGACCTCCTTTTTCGACGAAACCACTTTTATTGGATCCGGGATGTCAAATTATTGCTAGGTTTCAAAATTCATAATTTTCTGAATTAATATGTGAGCGTGGCAGAAGAAAACGTGTTTGACCAATTTTAGTTGAGTTTAATCGACTCGAAAATGGTCATTTTTCCAACGGTCTCCAAATTTGATGAAATTAGTTTTGTTAGGACCGTATCATCAATACGAAGCTAGAAATAATTTTTCTGGGATTTTTAAGATTAGTATGTGGCCCTGGTAGATTAAAATGTGCGTTAAAATCAATATTGACTATTATAATGATTTATACTTTAATTTTGATTAAAACTGATCGAAACAGCCGAATTGGCTAGCGGGACATATCCCATTGTGTTCGAAATGGGGGTAGTTAGCTAGAGGCGACAGTCGGTGGGTTCGATTTTGAGTTCGAAACAAAAAGTTACCTTATGAAGAATTAAAATCAAATAATTAAATAATTATATAACTAAGTCAACCCTCCCACTATCTCTCTCCTTCATTCATCGTTCCTGAAAAAAAGAAATCGCGAAGGAGGAAACCGCGCCACCCACCTGCTTCTCCAGGCGCTGCTGCGCCGCCGGGCGCACCCAACCCTACTCGCACCCCCTCTCCTCTGACGTTGGCCTTCCCCCCTTCTTCTCCGTCGTTCCTCGAAACCCTAGGCCCTCAAACGCCTGAATCTGCACCAATTAACCACGCTCCGACCAATGGAGCACCGCGCCACTGTTGACGCCTTCTTTGCCACCACCAGCACGCGGGCAGCCTCCCTTCTCGCCTTAAACCTCCTCCGACCACCCAAAACCTAAATTAAATCAATGTAAGTCCCCTGATTTTTGTTCATAGGAAAAGATACATGATTTTGGTTCACTGAAAGTTGTGATTTTGATTATAAAAGAGATATGATTCTCTATATTGAAAGTTGTGATTTTTCATATGAATAAAGATTGTATTTTTTATATGAGATTCTTATGAATAAAGATTGTATTTATTATATGAGATTCTTATGAATAATGATTGTATTTTTATATGAGATTCTTATGAATAAATATTGTATTTTTTATATGAGATTCTTATAAATAAAGATTGTATTTTTTATATGAGATTCATATGGATAAAGATTATATTTTTATACAGGATTCATGTGAATCAAGATTAGATTTTTATAGTGTATTCATCGATTTAAAAATATGATTTCTACGTATGGAGATCTGAAATAAAGATATGATTTTTTATAATGATGTAGCGAATATAAAGATTTGATTTTTATAATGTTTTCATTGTAATAAAAATGTGATTTTTATAATGTATTAAACGATATAAAAATATGATTTTTATATATACAGTAGTGTTATAAAAAATTTATTTTTGTAGCATTGAAATAAAAATGTGATTTTTAATATCAACCGCGTGAAACAGATCTCGTTGGAAACATGGCGAATATTTTCTACATAAGAAGAGTCGCGGCGTTTGATTTAGCTCTTGGTGAGAACTTCTCACTCAAATTTATTTCTAGTTAAAATATATACTAGGATGCTGACGGTGCTTAGCAGCACCCGACACCCGTCGTCCACAGACCATGGACGACTTGTATGATGTTTGGTTTGGTTGATATATTTGTTTGAATTGGGTTGATTGAATCGATTGGTTGAATTTGGTTTGAGAAATGAAATGGAATGGGTTGTATTGGTATGTGTATGGCATGGGCCATTATTAGACTGGGGGTAAGGCTAGGCCTTATCCCGTTTCTAGTATCGCGCCGTTATGCCGCCGAAATTTTCTAAAATATATTAGAAAAATAAAAATATCATTTTTACTATGTAAATGAACCGAATAAGTATTTTATCGTTAAAAATATAATTTTCAACGTGTATGTGAATAAAATAAATATTCATTTACAAATCAGATGATTTGTTTGTGTACACTGATTTGAATGATATTGATTGGGACGATAAATTTTACACATCGCCCAACTGCACGAGTAAAAAAAATCTGTGTTTGTTGTTTGAAACCCCACACGGGTGTTGGGATGATATTTGACGTACACAAATCCCAATTGTGTAATGATATGTCGATTGATTGGTCGACAAACTGTGGTAAGCCTTATTTATTTATTTATTTATTTTAAGGCTTATACAGTGTAGAAAGCACTTTGGATGATGGTTGATTATTTATTTGCTTATTATATACATGTGTGTATGAAATCCATATAACTAACCTTATATGGTAACTGATTGAGCCTGATTCCAGTTCAAAAATAACCAATATTTTAAATAAGGAATATTTTAAAATAATATTCAGTAAAGGATTAAAATATTGAAATACGAGAAGCCGTATTGATTAAAGTGCCGCCATTTTGACGCGAATGATATTTATATCGATTTTATTCGTTTTCTAACGAATATCGAAAAGGAAGAAATTTCAAAATCTGATATTTTGAAAATATTATCATTAAAATATTTTATGGGTAGAGATTATTCAATTTGGATTTAAAATTGAGGTAAAAGTGGGAATCGTTTTAAAACGAATTTATAAAATACATTTGAACGAAATATATATATTAATGGCCAGAACAGAACGCGCCGCACCGTGGCCGTTCTCGAATTTCGACCATTGAATTCGAATTGATGTTACGGGAGATCCGACCGTCGGATTCTCTTAAACCCGGAACCTTGGGTTCGTATCGAAAAGAGCTTTCCAATGAATATAAGAAATTCGAAATCTAACGGCGGGATTTGGAATTATGTCCAAATCAAATTTGGAAAAGGTCGTTGTAAGTGCAGTTCGACGACCGTTTATGGAAATCGACTGTACGGGCCTTGATAAAATTATTAAAAATATTAATAATTTGTGTAAAATCATAATAAATGATTTGGGAAGAATTGGGATGAAAAACTCAATATTTGAAAAGATAAAAATAGGTTTTTATCGAATTGAACTAGTTATCCACTAGAATTAGAATCCAATTATTTTTAAAGGAATAAATGGGATTGAGGATGGGTTTTAAAATAACCAGAATTTCCAATATATGAATTGGAATGGATTTGAATCAAAATCATCTCCAGGATATTTCGATGTTGGATTTCGTGATTATACAAGTATTGTTATGGAAATTTGAAAGATATATTTTATATCGTTATTTCCAATACAATATTTGTTGGTTTCAGAATTCGATATTGAATACAAGCCGATATATTTTCTATTCAGAGCCTTATACTTAATATCGAATTGGATTTTGGGTTTGTCCTGAACGGTGTCTTCACTAACATTGTTCTTAAGCCCAATGGAGTTAAGAAAATTAGAAACTAACTGGAGATTAGTTAAGTCGAATGGTTTCCTGGGTATTGATCTGATGTTGGTTTCGGCCTTCAGGATTAATATTTAGGGAATTGTTCTCTTACTAATTTACGGTTAGAGATTAATGGAATGTGATTTTGGGTTGAGCCGTGTTTTAAAGGACATTAGCTCTTTAACCCAGTTAAAGATAAGATTAATTTCTTAACTTTGAAAAGTCATTAAGTAATGATTTTTGAGATTAAAACTGAAGAAGAGTTTTAATGAATCTTTAATTAGATTGAAAAGAGAATGGATAATTTAAATTTATCAAATTCGGGAAATGAGCGAGAATGGAGTACCACTAGTTTTACACCAGGCGATAGATAAATCTTTAAGTAGATTTGAGTGTGAAATGGTAATTAAATTTACCGATGACACCGTGGTGTTAGATATGGAGTATTACCAATTTTGCTTCATGGGATGAATAGGTTAGGATTGGGAAATATAATAAAGAATTACTTCGGTAAGGTTCGTTAATCCCGACTAGTTTGGAAAACCATTATATGCTTTGAAATGATATCCAATGGAAGATTAAAGAATAAATTTTAAAGAATTTATCTTTGATAAAATTAATGAGAACCTTTCCCTAAAAATGTGAATATTTGAATAAAAGAATATTTTGGATTGGAATGAGGAGTATGGTGTGTTTGTGTAACACTTGTTTATTATATACGTGAGTTATTCGGAAAGGCCGGGTTTACACCCATTATGGATAACTGATCCGACGATAAGTCAAAGATGAAGACGGTGGTGGAAGACCGGAGGTCTTCACAACATTTGGATAATTACTGATGATGCTGATTGGGTTGTACACCCAAGAGGATGGAATCATTTGGTGATCGTCCAAACGTACTTGGAGATCGATGGATATGCGATGAATAAGGTTCCTCCGGTTACGTTCAGACCCAGAACGAACTTGTGAATGGACTGTGTGTCTGACATGGGATTTCATTCTGTGTGATTGAGTGATATCGGGTGCATAGCGTGAATTGCCTGTGTGGCATGCTGAGATGCAAATGATCAAGGCTTTGTTGAAAAGCAGAGTCTTGTGGTGATGATCAAAGCACCACTTTAATATAGCGTAGCTTTGTGAATGGCGTTAATTCGCGAGCCCCACACCCCGGTGTGAACCAGAAACGGGAGAAGGACTCAGGGAGAACATGCATCTCTTTCTGGTTAGAAGTGGTGTCAGTGCTTGAACTGGCTGGCACTACTTATGTGGATGATGGATTTTGAGCCGCCTCGGTTAGATCGGATGATCCGGGTCCGATGGAGTCATTTGGCTCATTTACGCCCCATAGGGCGGGGAGACGTATTGCTCAGGATGTTATTTAATCCACATCGAGTGGACCGATCCTGATGATCCTAGGGACGATGCGTTTTGTTCTTGAGACACGGACTAGAGCGCCTCGAAGCGGTGAGGACGATCCCTAGCCTCGGTTCACAGATGGAAATCCAACTTCCAATACGACATTTTGCGATTATAATTGTAGATCCTAGTATTGGCGACATGATAGATGGTACCCATGCCGCCTATGATTGATACGTTTAAATTTGAAGTCGTTTTCTTCACTTATAGTAATAATAAAAGACTAAATTTTGCGTATCAAGCATTCTTTGGCTATTATAAGGTAAAACCCTATCCCCCGACTTGCGTTGCATTGTGTGATGAGACCTGGGTCTTATAATAGCTTCATTTTTCTTTATTTAGCATTGCTCTGTTTGTTATATGCACTGGTATTCTTGGAAGGAAACTCATTCCGTGTTATACGACGTGGTCCCTTGATTTACTTAACTTTAAAATAAAGATTAGTAACTGTTTTAGTTCTCATACCAGTCACATGACTGACCTGGAGTTTATTGTTGTAACCTAAACTCTGGGTGCCCTATTTTCCGCACGGGTAGCTAGTAGTTTTGGTTTTGTAGATTTATATTTACAGGGTCCTGATTTACAGCTGGAATGATATTCAGAAAGCTATTTATCCGTATATTGTATTCAGTTGTGTTTATATTATTTTTCCGCTGCAGTAATGTATTTAAATCTCTGATATTTGTCCTATGTAAATTATTTGTTCATACTTTGTATATTCTTGTACTCTGATGTAAATTGTTGTAATAAGCAATGAAATGTTCTTCTGTTTGTGTTCTGATTCGTCTTGTCCTCATTTCGATTCGGGCTTCGAACGGTCTTGGCTGGTTTAGCAATCGATTAAGTCCGAGCGAAATCCTTGTCGTTACATTTTGGTATCAGAGCTCTGGTTTACAATGCTTGAGGATAAGACACATTAGAACCGAACGAAAGAATTAACCAGAGATTGGATTAGTAATATCCAATGAGAATTACTCGTTAGAGATAGGATCAGTAGTATCCTAGAATGAGTGTAAAGAGTGAAATTTTAAAAAATAAAGTTTAAACCAAATCTTGTTTTGAAAATTTAATCTAATTATACGTATTTGAGTATATTATTTTATTTTATCTTGGACAATCGAGTATATAAAGATTTTGCATATACGCGTCATGAACGTATATTCGAAGTTTTAATATACTGGATAGATATAGAACCACACTCTAGTCGTCCGGGAATGATCCTGATGATGGGTACCCATCATCAGTATTTATGCTCGAGTGTCGAAAGTGGGATTTTTATATATTTCCATTAGACTGGTGTGAGAACCATAACTAGATAGGGCTTATTGTGTGACTTGGCATCAAAAATTGGATTTTTGACTATATAAAAATTATGAATTTGAAACATTAATCAACTAATTGATTGCTGATTGTGTTGTTTGATTATTTAAAATTTTGAACCATTTGGCCAAATAGCCAAATATTGAACTGAACTGGAAATTATTGCATTTGCATATATATGAATGTGTATATATTGAACAGGTCATAGCAAGGAGGCTAAAGCGGAGGAATAAAACTATTTGCCCGTCAAATGGCTACATGTTTATTGTATTTCTTGGGGTTTTTGATGATTTTATGAGCCGATTGGCTGTTTCTTTTTCTTTTTGAGATCAGAGGGCCATGGGAGGCTATTTGAAATATCCCGATGCTCCCGGTGCAAGGGAGGTTATGGCGAAATTTTTCGAAAATTTAGGGTGTTAGCCAAATTTTTGATAAATTTGAAAAGTTTTTAGAAACTGAAAAGTTGAAGAACTTAAGCCATAATTAAAATAATGAAAGTTGATTTGATTAGTAAACAACTTTCAGCTTCGTTCCTTTTCGAGGACGAAAATATTTTAAGTTGGGGAGATTGTAACAACCCGGAAAATCTGAGCCAATTTAAAATTTTATTTTGGAGATTTTAATGAATTTTGATTATTTAAAACGAATATTTTAAATAATAACGACGAAAAATTTATTTTAAACAAAGTTAAAACGAATAAATTTATTTTAATTATATAACGAGCCTATAATGGCGCGGCAGTTCGAAAATTCGATTTCCAATTTCAAACGAATATATAGAATTCAATATAAGTCAGAATTGAACGAAACAAGAAATATTTGAATCTGTTTGATCATATCTTTCAAACGAAGTTAAGAAACTGAGATTTCACTTTATAGAGTGTAAGATATGTCCAGTTTAAAATTCTGAAAAGTCGCTGTGGAATTAATATATATTTTAAATATATATAAAGCCCTTAAAAATAGTCATTTTGCAAATGACCTCCTTTTTCGATGAAACCACTTTTGCTAGATCCAGGATGACAAATTACTGCTAGGTTTCAAAATTCATTATTTTCTGAATTAATATGTGAGCGTGGCAGAAGAAAACGTGTTTGACCAGTTTCAGTTGAGTTTAATCGACTGGAAAATGGCCATTTTTCCAACGGTCTTCAAATTTAACGAAATTAGTTTTGTTAGGACCGTATCGTCAATACGAATCTAGAAATAATTTTTCTGGAATTTTTAGGATCAGTATGTGGCCCCGGTAGATTAAAATGTGCGTTAAAATCAATATTGACTATTATAATGATTTATATTTTAATTTTGATTAAAACTGGTCGAGACGGCCGAATTGGCTAGCTGGATGTATCCCATTGTGTTCGGAATGAGGGTAATTAGGTAGGGGCGACCGTCGGTGGGTTCGATGTTGAGTTCGAAACAAAAAGTTACCTTATGAAGAATTAAAATCAAATAACTAAATAGTTATATAACTAAGTCAACCCTCCCACTATCTCTCTCCTTCATTCATCGTTCCTGAAAAAAAAAGAAATCACGAAGGAGGAAACCGCGCCACCCACCTGCTTCTCCAGGCGCTGCTGCGCCGCCAGGCGCACCCAACCCTGCTCGCACCCCCTCTCCTCAGACGTCGACCTTCCCCCCTTCTTCTCCGTCGTTCCTCGAAACCCTAGGCCCCCAAACGCCTAAATCGACCCCAATCAGCCACGCTCCGACCAATGGAGCACTGCGCCACTGCTGACGCCTCCTTTGCCACCACCAACACGCGCGCAACCCCCCCTCTCGCCTTAAACCTCCTCCGACCACCCAAAACCTAAATTAAATCAATATAAGTCCCCTGATTTTTGTTCATAGGAAAAGATACATGATTTTTGTTCATCGAAAGTTGTGATTTTGATTATAAAAGAGACATGATTCTCTATATTGAAAGTTGTGATTTTTCATATGAATAAAGATTTTATTTTTTATATGAGATTCTTATGAATAAAGATTGTATTTTTTATATGAGATTCTTATGAATAATGATTGTATTTTTTTATATGAGATTCTTATGAATAAAGATTGTATTTTTTATATGAAATTCTTATGAATAAAGATTGTATTTTTTATATGAGGTTCTTATGAATAAAGATTGTATTTTTATATGAGATTCTTATGAATAAAGATTGTATTTTTTATATGAGATTCTTATGAATAAAGATTGTATTTTTTATATGAGATTCGTATGGATAAAGATTATATTTTTATATAGGATTCATGTGAACCAAGACTAGATTTTTATAGTGTATTCATCGATTTAAAAATACGATTTTTACGTCTGGAGATTTGAAATAAAGATATGATTTTTTATTATGACGTAGCGAATATAAAGATTTGATTTTTATAATGTTTTCGTTGTGATAAAAATGCGATTTTTATAATGTATGAAACGATATAAAAATATGATTTTTATATATATAGTAGCGTTATAAAAATCTGATTTTTATAGCATTGAAATAAAAATGTGATTTTTAATATCAACTGCGTGAAATAGATCTCGTTGGAAACATCGGCGAAGATTTTCTACATAAGAAGAGTCGCGGCGTTTGGTTTAGCTCTTGGTGATAACTTCTCACTCAAATTTATTTCTAGTTAAAATATATACTAGGATGCTGACGGTGCTTAGCAGCACCCGACACCCGTCGTCCACAGACCATGGACGACTTGTATGATGTTTGGTTTGGTTGATATATTTGTTTGAATTGGGTTGATTGAATAGTTTGGTTGAATTTGGTTTGAGAAATGAAATGGAATGGGTTGTATTGGTATGTGTATGGCGTGGGCCATTATTAGACTGGGGTAAGGCTAGGCCTTATCTCGTTTCTAGTATCGCGCCGTTATGCCGCAGAAATTTTCTAAAATATATTAGAAAAATAAAAATATCATTTTTACTGTGTAAATGAACCGAATAAATATTTTATCATTAAAAATATAATTTTTAACGTGTATGTGAATAAAATAAATATTCATTTACAAATCAGACGATTTGTTTATGTACACTGATTTGAATGATATTGATTAGGACGATAAATTTTACACATCGCCCAACAGCACGAATAAAAAAAAATCTGCGTTTGTTGTTTGGAACCCCACACGGGTGTTGGGATGATATTTGACATACACAAATCCCAATTGTGTAATGATATGTCGATTGATTAGTCGACAAACTGTGATAAGCCTTATTTATTTATTTATTTATTTTAAGGCTTATACAGTGTAGAAAGCACTTTGGATGATGGTTGATTATTTATTTGCTTATTATATACATGTGTGTATGAAATCCATATAACTAACCTTATATGGTAACTGATTGAGCCTGATTCCAGTTCAAAAATAACGAATATTTTAAATAAGGAATATTTTAAAATAATATTCAGTAAAGGATTAAAATACTGAAACATGAGAAGCCGTATTGATTAGAGTGTCGCCATTTTGACGCGAACGATATTTATATCGATTTTATTCGTTTTATGATGAAAATCGAAAAGGAAGAGATTTCAAAATATGATATTTTGAAAATATTATCATTAAAATATTTTAATGGTAGAGGTTATTTAATTTTGATTTAAAATTGAAGTAAAAGTGGGAATCGTTTTAAAACGAATTTATAAAATACGTTTGAACGAAATATATATATATATATATATATATATATATATATATTAACGGCCTGAATAGAACGCGCCACGGCCGTTCACGAATTTCGACCATTGACATCGAATTGATGTTACAGGAGATTTGACCGTCGGATTCTCCAAAAACCATAACCGTTGGGTTCGTATCGAAAAGAGCTTTCCAAAGAATATAAGAAATTTGAAATCTAACAGTTGGATTTGGAATTATGTCCAAATCAAATTTGGAAAAAGTCGTTGTAAGTGCAGTTCGACGACCGTTGATGGAAATTGACTGTACGGGCCTTGATAAAATTATTAAAAATATTAATAATTTATGTAAATCATAATAAATGATTTGGAAAGAATTGGGATGAAAAACTTAATATTTGAAAAGATAAAAATAGTTTTTTATCGAATTGTACTAGTTATCAACTAGAATTAGAATCCAATTATTTTTAAAGGAATAAATGGGATTGAGAATGGGTTTTAAAATAACCAGAATTTCCAATATATGAATTGGAATGGATTTGAATCGAAATCATCTTTGGGATATTTCGATGTTGGATTTCGTGATTATACAAGTATTGTTATGGAAATTTGAAAGATATATTTTATATCGTTATTTCCAATACGATATTTGTTGGTTTCAGAATTCAATATTGAATATAAGCCGATATATTTTCTGTTTAGAGCCTTATACTTAATATCGAATTGGATTTTGGGTTTGTCGTGAACGATGTCTTCACTAACATTGTTCTTAAGCCCAATGGAGTTAAGAAAATTAGAAACTAACTGGAGATTAGTTAAGTCGAATGGTTTCATGAGTATTGATCTGATGTTGGTTTCGGCCTTCGGGATTAATATTAAGGGAATTGTTCTCTTACTAATTTACGGTTAGAGATTAATGGAATGTGATTTTGGGTTGAGCCTTGTTTTTAAGGACATTAGCTCTTTAACCCAGTTAAAGATAAGATTAATTTCTTAACTTTGAAAAGTAATTAAGTAATGATTTTTGAGATTAAAACCGAAGAAGAGTTTTAATGAATCTTTAATTAGATTGAAAAGAGAATGGATAATTTAAATTTATCAAATTCGGGAAATGATCGACAATGGAGTACCACCAGTTTTACACCAGGCGATAGATAAATCTTTAATTAGATTTGAGCATGAAATGGTAATTAAATTTACCGATGGCACCGTGGTGTTAGATATGGAGTATTACCAGTTTTGATTCATGGGTTGAATAGGTTGGGATTGGGAAATATAAAGAATTACTTCGGTAAGGTTCGTTAATCCCGACTAGTTTGGAAAACCATTATATGGTTTGAAATGATATCCAAAGGAAGATTAAAGAATAAATTTTAAAGAATTTACCTTCGATAAAATTAATGGGAACCTTTACCTAAAAATGTTAATATTTGAATAAAAGAATATTCTGGATTGGAATGGGGCATATGGTGTGTTTGTGTAACACTTGTTTATTATATACGCGAGTTATTCGGAAAGGCCGGGTTTACACCCATTCTGGATAACTGATACAACGATTAGTCGAAGATGAAGACGGTGGTGGAAGAACGGAAGTCTTCACATCGTTTGGATAATTACTAATGATCTTGATTGGGATGTACACCCAAGAGGAGGGAATCAATTGGTGATCGTCTAGACGTACTTGGAGATCGATTGATATGCGAGGAATAAGGTTCCTCCGCTTTTGTTCAAACCCAAAACGAACTTTTAAATGGACCGTGTGTCTGACATGGGATTTCATTCTGTGTGATTGAGTGATATCAGTTGCATAGCGTGAATTGCCTGTGTGGCATGCTGAGATGCAAATGATCAAGGCTTCTGTTGAAAAGCAGAGTCTTGTGGTGATGATCAAAGAACGACTTTAATATAGTGCAGCTTCGTGTATGGCGTTAATTTGCGAGCCTCACACCCCAGTGTGAACTAGAAACGGGAGAAGGACCCAGGGAGAAAATGCGTCTCTTTCTGGTTAGAAGTGGTGTAAGTGCTTGAACTGGCTGGCATTACTTATGTGGATGATGGATTTTGAGGCGCCTCGGTTAAATCGAACGATCCGGGAACGATGGAGTCATTTGGCTCATTTACGCCCCACAGGGCGGGGAGACATATTGTTCAGGGTGTTATTTAATCCACATCGAGTGGACCGACCCTGATGATCCTAGGGACGATGCGTTCTGTTCCTGAGAAACGGACTAGAGCGTCTCGAAGCGGTGAGGACAATCCCTAGCCTCGGTTCACAGATGGAAATCCAACTTCCAATACGACATTTTGCGATTATAATTGTAGAGCCTAGTATTGGCGACATGATAGATGGTATCCATGCCGCCTATGATTGATACATTTATATTTTAAGTTGTTTTGCTTCACTTATAGTAATAATAAAAGATTAAATTTCACATACCAAGCATTCTTTGGCTATTATAAGGTAAAACCCTATCCTCCGGCTTGCGTTGCATTGTGTGATGGGACCTGGGTATTATAATAGCTTCATTTTTCTTTATTTAGCATTGCACTATTTGTTATATGCACTGGTATTCTTGGGAGGAAACCCGTTCCGTGTTATATGGCGTGGTCCCTTGATTTACCTAACTTTAAAATAAAGATTAATAACTGATTTAGTTCTCACACCAGTCACATGACTGACCTGGAGTTTATTGTTTTAACCTAAACTTTGGTTGCCCCTATCTTCCGCACGGGCAGCTAGTAGTTTTGGTTTTGCAGATTTATATTCATAGGATCCTGATTTACAGCTGGAATTATATTCGGAAAGCTCTGGATCTGTATATTGTATTCAGTTGTGTTTGTATTATTTTTCCGCTGCAGTAATGTATTTAAATCTCTGATATTTGTCAAATGTAAATTATTTGTTAATACTCTGTATATTCTTGTACTCTGATGTAAATTGTTGTAATAAGCAATGAAATATTCTTCTGTTTGTGTTCTGATTCGTCTTGTCCTCACTTCGATTCGGGCTTCGAACGGTCTAGGTCGGTTTAGCGATCGATTAAGCCCGGGCGAAATCCTTGTCGTTACATAATCCATATTCTATTTTGTGAAATGTGTTAATATTTATGATATATTATGTTTTGTTGATTGATAGCTATTGGGATTTGAGATTATTCGATTTTGTCACTTAAATTGATTTAATAATTGTAGTCCAAATCCATCACTATTTTTGAGCTTCTTTTTTACAAAAATTCTTTTGAAAATAATTGAAATTCGTATTTTCATAACTCTCCCCATTTTTATAAATTTCATCGTAAATCCGTCGCTCTACAATGTGAAATATGACACTAGTTCTTCGAATATTATGATTTTTTTTACTGATTGAGATTTATGATGACCATTCTTCCTCTTACGATGAAATTATATTTTTTAGTCATTTTTCATCTATATTTTAAATTCTGTAACCTTTTGATGATAACAAAAGGGGGAGAATGGGTTGAGATTTTGATTTATGAGTGAATAATTTATGAATATTTTTAATTTTGAAAATTCATTCAATTTACATTTCTTTTCACTCATGCACAGTTATATGGGGAGTTTGGTTGTAGGGGGGCATACGAATGGGGGGAGTTCAATATTCTCTGCAAAACACATTTATTGTGCTCAAAATCTTTTATTTGTTTGTCATCATCAAAAGGGCGAGATTGTTGTATATGACGTAGTTATATATGCAATTATATGATTTTTATTTGATGATAACAACCAAATAAATATTATTTTAAATGTGTTTTTACAGTACTGTTATTCTATATCACAAACAGAAATATAATATTTACATTTATATAAAATACTACTGGAACAAGAATTAAATATTCAAACAATATTTTATTTCAACTTTCAACCAGTTATGATTTACAACTCCGTTATTTATACATTTCATTGATATACAATGCAATTCATATTCAATTTCATATACACTACAAAACTTTGTCATTCGTTTGTACATTTTTCCTCTATACATATATTCACTATTACATACACGCACTAACACTCTATCTTCTATCTTATGTCATCTGTCTTCACAGCCCATAGGCAGTCCAGTCATCTGCTTACCTGTCATATACATAAACACACACACACACAGAGTATCTAGAACATAAAAAATATTTTAATTCTAGCGAATATAATTTTTATTTTAAAAATTTATTTGCCTCCGAATTTTGGTGTGTTTCTCATCATTTTTCATGACTTGATCTGATATTTCTAGTACCCACTGATCATCCTTAACACACTCTGGTTTGCTGATCAGAACCGGTTGATTCTAAACAGCCACAACAGTGTAGTGGTCTGCTAATATATATTCGAACAGACACATATATATATATTTACACACACACAAGTATATATATATACATACAGGTCAACAACATGTTCAGCATAGTAGTGAAATGGAACAAATGAATACAAGCAAGATCATGATCGGGCAATGTATAAAATTCAAATCAGCATGGTCAACAAATCAAATAGCATGGTATATGAATGGAAAGGCTTGGGTGCATCAATGAAGCAAGTGCAAGGGACAGTGCATACATATGTGCACAAGTCAAGCATTCAAGTTCAATGACAAGATCAATACAGGTGGAGGGTATAGCAAGCATGTGAATGTGGTGCAAATACAAGTGCCAAGGTCGTACAAGCTCATGGTTCATGACACAGCAAAGTAGGGTGTCAAGGAACAATGAAAATGTCCAGCAAAGTGGTGCAGCTCAAACAGACGTCATGGAAATGCAAGGGAATATATTTCAGCATTGTGTTTATGAGTGCAAAGCTACAAAGGCTAATGCATGGATGGTGTGTATACAGCATGTCTTCATACTCAAATCATAAATGGTTCAACTCAATAGTGCATGGTTTCAGCAGCATAAGTATTCAAGAAGGGTGCAATTTCAAATATATGATACAAATGCATGTTTCAATACATGATGTCTGCCATAAGGTTGAACACACCCAATTTTCAGATCAATGATTAATGCAGCATTTATAACATGATTCATTTACAAGTAATATGGTCGTATGTGTGTTCAACACAAGTCAACAATGTAAATGGTGAATGGTGCAAACTCAATGATGAAAAACATGGTAGCACAAATACACAACAATCATGAGTATATGTTCAAGTGACATAGCAACTTCACAAAATGGATAAGACAGCAAAGGCAACTAGATATTGATTTACAAATGTTTCCCCAAATCAATGAAGAATTGAGGACAATTTATCATTAAATTTGTTTCATAATATCATTCCAGTATTGTTATCATCCAGGCAAGAAAACATTCAAAAAATTATGCTCAATCATTTTTGGCAAGCAATACATTTATGAAGGAGTTTAAATCATGCTACAGTTTTTGGCAAGGAAATTTAATTCTAGAATTAATGATGGAAAATATCATTTCTACTCAATTTTTTTTAACAAGGAGTAAAATCAGTTTTAAGCGATTCATTGCTAAAATCAATCAGGAAATCCAAACAAGGTAACAAAGTTCACAGAGGAAAGAAATCTTTTTTTAAGCTGATCACTACAAAGGACAAGCAATCGATTCAAAGGGCCACATATACATACATACATATATATATATATATATATATATATATTCTTTCCAGAAATAGCAGTGTGAAATCAAGGCAGATTTCAAATCGATTCAAGTATGGCGACATTTCTGATTGACAAGAAATCAAGGTCATTAAAACCTTCAAGGAAATCACGAGGACATTTTATTGGCAAAGGTTTGGGAATGTATCAGTTAAGGCCAAAATAACATATAAGCAATTCCAATATTTTAGCAAAAATCATTTCAAGAAAATTCATGAAATCATAAATGTCCAGATTCATAGAAAGTGAAAAGAACACGTCTAAATTCATCAACATTCACGGGTATTCAATCACGCAACAATCAAGCAAATCAGACCAAGCCAATAAGAGAAATCAGATAATGTTTTTAGGGTCCGTATTACCCTATATTTACTATCAATTCATCACTGGAAAAATTATCCAACAACAAATAAATAATTTCAAGCCCTCAAACGAAATTTCAGAGCAACTTACAGAATTTTTGGATCGAGAGAAGAAGATATTGGAGCATACAATATCGAGGAAGACAAGCACTCATCAGATCGAAGATTGCCAACAAATTTAATCACTCCGATTTGAAGGAATTGTGCAAAACCCTAAATCAATTTTTCCATCAGCCGCCATCATCTTTTGGGAGCAAAGTCCTTTTCAGATGAAAAAAAAGGAACTGGCCAGCCCATTCTTTTAAGTGCTTAAGGGCCTAGGTTTTGAATTTTAATTGGTTAATTTATTGTTGAGTTTTCAATTTTTATTGTGAAACCTTTTATCAGCTTTTAGAGTCTGTAAAATTCTAGGGATTTCAGTTAGGGGTTTAACTGATAGTTGCTAGAGTCTGAAAAATCTAGGTGGTTTCCTAGTTTCGTCTGTAAAACTAGGCAGTTTACTAAAGTCTGTAAAATTAGGGGAAAATATGTTCTAGAGGATATAGACCAGTCTAGGGTTTTGAGTGTAGGGTTAGGACAGGAGCAGGGACTATGAGTTTACATGGGATTGTAAGGGATATGTTTATAACACCTAGTAGAAACCTTAGGATTGCAGCAGTAGGCAGGATTTTGCCGAAGCTGGGTATTTCTTATGTCATTCACTTTCTGCATTTCTATTTCTGCTATATTCTGTGATTGGATTATTATTCCAATACCTCATCAGATTATAACTCTACGAAAAATTATAATAAACCTTATTCACCCCCCTCTAGGGTTAATCTAGATCCAACACTATGAAGATAAATGATATTTTTATCAGAATAAGTGGTTTATTTACTTTTATACAAAAATAAAAGAATTAGAAATGGTTTTAATATAACAAGAAATTTCCAATGAATATATTGGAATGGATTTCAATGGAAATAATCTTCGGAATATTTCGATATTGGATTTCGTGATTATACGAATAATGTTATGGGGATTTGGAAGATATAGATATCGTTATTCCCGATATGATATCTGTTGGTTTCAGAATTTGGTGTTGAATATAAGTCGATATAATTTCTATTCAGATCTTTTATTTAATGTCAAATTGGATTTTGGGTTTGTCGTGAATGGTATCTTAAATAATACCGTTCTTAAACCCAGTTGAGAGATGAATAACCCTTTTAATTAAGATTTAATGAAATTTTCCTATTAGTAAATGTAATTTGAATTAAGGGAAAGTTGATTTTGGGTTTATCGTGAACAATGTTTTAAACGACATTAGTTCTTTATCCCGATTAACAGTGAAATTATGATTTGAAATTTATTAATCTTTTGAATAAGATTTAATGAAATTTTCCAAAGTAATGTTTTCCAATTTAATATATTAAATTGGAATTGAGTGGAATTCAGTTTATTAATAATCGAGATGAGCTTCTATGGAGGAAGGCTGTTACTATTTGTGGAATTTAAAAGGCATTGCCATTATTCCGTTTATAGTATTAGTTCGATACGGAAGTTTATATCGACTTTATACTAATCAGATTTCCATGAAGATTCCTTATGGAATGGAATATGATGTTGTGTTTATCGTGAACGGTTTTTTAAAAGACATTTGTTCTTTAACCCAATTAAAGGCAGGATTGGTTTCCTAAAAATGAATAATCATTAAGCAATTATTTGGAAGATTAAAACTAAGAGTTTTAATGAATCTTTGATTATATTGAAATGAGAATGAGATAAATAAATTTATCAAAATCAAGAAGGATTCAGAAATGGTGTATCACCCGTTTTACTTCATACGATAGTTGAATCTTTAATTAGATCTGAACGTGTAATGGTAATTAAATTTACCGATAGCACAGTGGGTGTTAGATATAGGGTACCACCAGTTTTACTCCATGGGATGAATAGGTTGGGATTGGGATAATAAAATGAATGACTACTTCGGTAAGACTCGTTAATCCCGACTAGTTTAGATAAACCTTAAATTGGTTTAAGTGGTTTAAAAAATATTAAAAATCTTTTGAAATGATTTCCGAGGAAGACTGAAGAATAAATTTAAAAGAATTTATCTTTGATAAAATTAATGGGAACCTTCCCAAATGATATGAATATTTGAATAAAAGAATATTCTTGATTGGAATGAGGCGTATATTGTGTTTTTATAGCAATTGATCATAAGATACGCAAGTTATATGGAAAGGCCGGGTTTAACTCATTCTGGATAACTATTACGACGATTGAAAGTCGAAGACAGTGAAGACGGTGCAAGACCGATAATCTTCACATCGAATATTACTACTTATGCCTTGATTGGAGTTGCTGCCTTGAGGGGTTACAGTGGTAGTGGTCCGGACGTACTTGTTGATTGTTCGGATATGCGAGGGCCTCTCTCCTATATTGGACGTATGGGACGAGGAATAAGGTGCCTCCGGTTTTGTTCAGACCCAGAACGGACTTGTAAATGGATTGTATGTCTGACATTGTATTCCTTTATATTATATTCGCTGATCCCTGCTTAATGTTTATTTGTTTGGCAGCAGAGAATTTATTTTCATGCTTAACGCCCTTCTCTGAGACGTACAAGCATAGAGGTTATACATTGGTAGATGATCAATGATATAATATGGATTGACAATGTGGCATGCTAATATGCATGGATCAAGGCTTTTGTTGAATAGTTGAGCCTTGTGGTTGATGATCAAAGCCTAGCTTTAACATAGTGCCACTTTGTTTATAACGTTATTTCGTGAGCTTCACACCCAGGTATGAACAAAAAAGGGGATAGTGACTGCAGGGAAATGGACATATGTCAGCTCTAGCTACAAGTAATATCGTGGTATGGAGTACAAACATTTACTTATGTGGATGTTAGAAATTATTGAGGACATAATAGGAGGTAAGACCTTAAATGGCTCACAATATGGTCAGACGAGCCAATTCTGGAGGTTCGATAGAACCGGCTAACATATAGTTTATGGTATAACTAATCATCGAAGGATGACCGGCCCTAAAGATCCAGTGGTTGCCCAAAGTTGTTATCCTGAGGCACTTGCTAGTGTGTCTCGAAATCAGTGAGGATGATCCCTTAACTTGGTTCATAGATAGAATCCAATTTCCAATATGCGACTTTTGGTTTTAGTTGTAAACCTATATTACGGCGACGTAATATAATGGTACCTACGCCGCCTTTGATTGATTCATTTATAGTTGAAAGTGATTTCTACACTTATAGTAATAATAAAAGATGGATTTCGCCTAAGCATATTTGGACATTATAAGGTAAAACCCTATCCTCTGGTTAGTGTTTGCCTTGTGTGATGGGACCTGGGTCTTATAATGGCTTTTTTTCTTCTTTAGCATTGCACTGTTTGTTTTATGCACTGGTATTCACGGGGGATAAACCTGTTCCATGTTATACAGCGTGGTCCCGTGATTTACCTAACTTTAAAATAAAAGTTAATAACTGTTTTAGTTCTCACACCAGTCCCATGACTGACTTGGAGTTTATTGTTTTAACCTAAACTCTGGGTGCCCATATTTTCACACGGGCAACGAGTAGTTTCGGTATTGGCAGATATTTCTTTAAACAGGATCCTAGATTACAGCTAGAGCTATATTCGGGAAGCTTTGTACCCGTGTATCTCTTTCTGTTGTGTTAGTAGTTATTTTCCATTGTATTTATACATTATTATTTCCGCTACTATGTATTTTAAATCTTTGATATTATTTCCGCTGTGTAATATTTATTCATACTCTGATATATTTTTGTACTCTGATGTAAATTATTGTAATAACATTGAAATGTTCTTCTGTTTTTGTTGTGATTTGTCGTGTTCTCAAAGCAATCCGTGATTCCCCGGTAAGGGGGATTTTAGGTCATTTCAATATTTCTCTGCTTAGTAGTTATGGTAAATAAGGAGAAGAAAAGGGAATAAAAGGCAAAAAATATAGAAGAGTTAAATATTTATATAGGGGAATAAAAGGAAAAAAATATCATATTTATACATTATGATGGAACTATAGTCTAACAATTGATAGTGAACACACATTTGTTAGTGATTAGTGAAAAGCTGGGTACCCAACAAAATGAAATTTTTCCTTACCTTGTTGAAAAAGCAACTGATATTAGCATGTTAAATTATTGAATAGCAATTTGGCAAATAACGCATACATGGTTATTTGCATGGCCTGCCAAATGATATTGAGTTTACATTTATTGAGAAACTATACATGCTAGTACTTCTGTAGAATGTGTGTGAAAATTATGAATTTGGACTGATAAATAATACATGCCATATATATTGTTGTTAACTTAATGAGATAATAGGAAATCAGTAACTAAGCGATACACATATATGGCTTTGACTATGAGTCGCTTCATTAATAAAAAAAGTCAGTACAAATGAGGCAACAAACCATCCAAATATTTTCAACAAAGGTAAATAAAATTAAAAAAATAATTTTCATAAGGATAGAATATTGGAGAGGCTTGTTATGAAAATATAGCTGTAAATATCCAAAATTAACACAGCTAAACGTATCTAAAGTAAAAGCTTAGTTTATTTCCAAGATGGTAACAAATCGGATAAGGTATGCTTATATAGCCACATATTATAATACCAAGGCTCAATCTCAGTATAATAGTTTCATGTGTTATATATAGAATATAAATAATTTCATATCCCTTGCATCATATCTAAGTTGGGAAACAATAATACTATAGTAGGATGGTAAAGATTTAAAAAAAAAAAAAAGTAAATATGGGTAATTTGTGTATTTTATGGTCGGAACATGACTCCATAGTAATAAAGATTAGTGGGAATTATTATATACATAGATACACTAACACTTTTATCGAGAATATATATATATATATATATATATATATATGTATACAGGATTTATATGTAGATAATAAATATTGAAGACTATATAGTTGAGAGATTCAAGATTTCGATGGAGAATCAAGACTCATGAGTATCAGGATATCAAGAGTTCAAGAGACCATGACTATCAGGGAAATAGAGTCTAAATATTATGTAAAACTTTGAATAGCACTAAAACTCCGTTTTCAATTTATTTCTTTCAAAATTGATTTTAAACTATTTTTCAAATTGATATCAAGCTCCTTTCAAAAACGATTTTTTAATCATCCAAGGATTTCAAACTTATGATTTCAAATATATATTTCCTAATTTATGAATTTATTATTATTATAGTTTTATATGTTAAATCATTTATATAAATATTTTATATACCGAGTTTATATTTGATAATAATTTCAAATATTCTTATTTAACTTTAAGTTTTCATTAAACCTTTTATGATTATATAGCTTTTATATATATATATATATATATATATATCTTTATAAATTCCTATAAATATATATGTGTTTATAATTATATTATATTGCTTTTATTTCACTTATATATATAGCTTTCAATTGTATGTTTAAATAATATTTTATTATGTTTTTTGGAAAGACCGATCGGTTTTTATAGTGATCTGTAACATTCTTTTATTTATTACAAAATAAAAAATACATATGAGTTCAGGTGATATGCATTCTACATATCAACTATAAGTCGGTTTTTAAGGTGGACCTTCCACCGCTAATGGCATCTGGAGTGGGCCGTCCACTATGTATTTCCCTAGCACTCCACGCAGGGAGGCAATTATTACACCTCAATTTCCATGCTCACCACGCAGGGTGAAACAATACATTAGAGTACACTTAAATTAGCACTAGGCTTTTGTATTAAGACATAGGTACTCAGCAATGAAAAATATCTTCAGCTTGTGCTGATAACAGCATCCGTGTTATGACTTGACAGCAGTATCCCATCAAGTCGAGTTTTATTATTTTTATACGTGAAAAATAATATTTTAACAACTAGTTTTATTTCAGGAATTTCCAGAATACATATATTTGTATAAATACTTTAATAAATGATTTAAATTTAAATATACAAGGTATATGTCGACATACACAAACATGCATGTCGCTATATAACAGTAACATTTTTTAAATTTAAATGGTTTTGTCTTTTCATTTTTGAAATGTTTTAGAAATGATTAAACCCTTGGAACACTATAAAAAGGCCTTAAATTCGAATTTTTTTAAACTTATCATCATCTTCTTCCTCCCCTAACATACCACCATTATTACTCTCAAAATTAAAAGTTTATACATTATACTCCGCCGAGTTCAAGAAAAATTATATCATTCCTCTTCTATTTTCATTCTCTATCGAATACTCCATGTTTGGAAATGCTACTCAAGAGTTCTAGGGCAATTGTAATTAGAAAGAGTGTGGAAAGGTGTGGGTGTGTTCCTTGTAGCTCTTAAATCAAGGAAAAGCGGGGGTGTGTTCCTTCTAGCCCATGAAATCAAGGAAAGGATGGATGTGAACCTTGCAGCCCGTGAAATCAAGGGTGTTATAATTGGATATTGGGACGACCCAAACTTCCCCGTAAATGAAAGCCTGGATTGAATTGAGAATACGACAAATCAGAATACAAACAGAAGAACATTTCATTGCTTATTACAGCAATTTACATCAGAGTACAAGAATATAACAGAGTATGAATAAATATTATGTATTCGATAAATATCAGAGATTTAAATTATACTGTAGCGGAAAAATAATACATAACACAACCGAAAGAAACACACGGATACAGAGCTTTCCGAGTATAGTTTCAGTTGTAAACCAGGATCCTGTGAATATAATATCTGCAAAACCAAAACAGTAGCTGCTCGTATGGAAAATAGGGGCACTCAGAGTTTAGGTTAAAACAATAAACTCCAGGTCAGTCATGTGACTGGTGTGAGAACTAAAAAAGTTATCAATTTGATTTTTAAAGTTGGGTAAATCGAGGGACCACGCCGCATAACACGGAAAGGGTTTAACCCCAAGAATACCAGTGCATAAAACATAAAACGCAATGCTAAATAGAACAATAAAGCTATTATAAGACTCAGGTCCCATTACATAATGCAACACAAGCCGGAGTATAGAGTTTTTACCTTATAATAGCAAAAAATGCTTGGTACGTGAAATTTCATATTTTATTATTACTATAAGTGAAGAAATCAACTTCAAATATAAATGTATCAATAATAGGCGGCGTAGGTACCCATATATTACATCGCCAAATATATATTTACAACTAAAGCCGAAAAATCACGTATTGGAAATTGGATTCCATCATGAACCAAGGCATGGGATCATCCTGTGCACATTCGAGACACCTTAGCAAGTGCCTCAGGATTCAGCCACAACAGCACCCGGATTATCATGGCCGGTCATCCGTCGATGATTGGTTATACCATAAACTATATGTTAATCAGTTCTATCGAACCTCTAAAATGGTCAGTACGTCGACAACTAATGTCTGTAATCGACCATATCCATCAGCCCCATTGTGACCGATATATCCGAGGTACCTCGCCTCCCATCAAGTAGTAATAAGCAACATCCACATAAGTAAACAGTCTGGGTTCCATACCATGACGTTACTTGTAGATAGAACTAACATATGTCCATTTCCATGCAATCCTTCCCCTTTTTGGTTCACACCGGGGTGTGAGGCTCGCGAATTAACGCTACACAAAGCTATGCTATTTAAAGCCGTGCTTTGATCATCAACCACAAGACTTTGCTTTTCAACAAAATCCTTGATCACATGCATCTCAGCATGCCACACTGTCAATCCATACCATACCACTGATTTCTGCCAATATATAACCTCTAAGCTCATACATCTCAGAAAATGGTGTTAAGCAAGAGAATAAATTCTCCGCCACCAAACAGATATATATTTAGCAGATATCAACGAATACATTATAATGGAATACAATTTCAGACACACTATCCATTTGCAAGTCTGTTCTGGGTCTGAACGAAACCGGAGGCACCTTATTCCTCATCCGATATGTCCAATATAGGAGAAAGGTCATCGCATATCCAGTCAATCTCCACGTACGTCTGGACGATCATCACTTATTACCTTGACATAGGTGTACTGCCCAATCAAGACATCAGTAATCATCCAAACGATGTGAAGATCTCCGTTCTTCAACCACCGTCTTCATCGTCGACTTATCGCCGAATCAGTTATTCAGAATGGGCCTAAACCCGGTCTTTTCGAATAACTTGCGTATCTTATAAACAAGTGCTATAAAACACAACATAAGCCTCATTCCAATCTGGAATATTCTTCTATTCAAATATTCTTTTCACAATTTAAACAAAATTAAGGTTTTCCAAACTAGTCGGGATTAGCGAACCTTAATGAAGTAATCATTTATTATATTTCCCAATCCCAACCTATTAACCCCATGGAGCAAACCTGATAGTACTCCATATCTAACACCACTGTGTTACCAATAAAACTTAATTACCATTTCACCTTCAAATCTAATTAAAGATTTAACTATCGCTTGGAGAAAAATTGGTGATACTCCATTCTCGTTCATTTCATGAATTCGATAAATTTAATTATCTCATTCACATTCCAATCTAATTAAAGATTCATTAAAACTCTAATTCAGTTTTAATCTCAAAAATCATTACTTAATGATTATTCAAAGTTAAGAAATTAATCTTATCTTTAACTGGGTTAAAGAACTATTGTCATTTAAAACACAGTTCACGATAAACCCAAAATCCCATTCCATTAGTTATGGAATCTTCACGGAAAACAGATATATATATAATCGATATAAACTTCTGTATCCAGCCAATAATATAAATGGAATAATGGCAAAGCCTTTTAAATTCCATTTATAGTAACAGTCTTTCTCTATAGAAACTCACTTGGATTATTACCAAATCGAATTCCATTCAATTCCAATTTATTTTATTAAATTGGAAAACCATACTTTGGAAAATATCCATTAAATCATAATAAAAAGATTTATAAATTCCAAATTACACTTCACGGTTAATCGGGTTAAAGAACAAATGTCGTTTAAAACATCGTTCACTATAAACCCAAAAATTCAATCCTTTTATTCAATTCCAAGTATATATTAAATAATTGGAAAACTTCACTAAATCATAAATTAAAGATTTATTCTTTTCTCAACTGGGTTTAAGAATAATGTTAATAAAGACACCATTCACGACAAACCCAAAATCCCATTTGATATTAAATACAAGGCTCTGAATAGAAATTATATCGGCTTATATTCAATATCAAATTTTAAAACCAACAAATATCATATTGGAAATAACGATATAAATATATCTTCCAAATTTCCATAATAATATCTGTATAATCACGAAATCCAACATCGAAATATTCTGAAGATGATTTTCATTCAAATCCTGTAATAACCCGGAAAATCTGGGCCAGTTTAAAATTTTTATTTTGGCAATTTTAGCGAATTTTGATTATTTTAAATGAATTATTTTAAATAATATCGACGAGAAATTTATTTTGAATAGAATTAGAATGTATATATTATATACGTCGTCGTTAGAATATAAATATTTATATATAATTATTAATAGAATTGAAAATGGCGCGGTAGTTCGATAATTCGATTTCAAACTTCAATTGAATGTACCGGGTGCAAAACAATCCGGATTTTAGTGAAACCAAAAATAATAGGATCTAATTGATAATATATTTCCAACGAATCCGGGAAATCAAAATTTCATAGCGGGGATCAAAAGATATGTCCAGATGAAAATTCTGAATAGTCGCTATGGAATTCAGGCCCTTAAAAATGGACATTTTGCAAACGAACTCGGATTTCGACGAAACCAGTTTTGTTAGGTCCGTGATGTGAAGTTATTGCTAGGTTTCAAATTTCATAATTTTTCGAATCAATATGTGAGCGTGGCACAAGAAAACGTGTTTTAGCAATTTCAGTCAATTTCGATCGACTGGAAAATGGCCATTTTTCAAACAGTCTCAGAATTCGACGAAATTAGTTTTGTTAGAACCGTATCGTCAATACGAAGCTAGAAATAATTTTTCTGTAATTTTTCGAGTCCGTATGTGGCCCCAGTAAACTGAAATGTGTGCTTAAATGAAATATATAAAGAATTATACTTTAAATCCAACGGAAACTGATTCAAACAGTCGAACTGGCCTACGATACATTTCCAATTATGTTCAAAATGGGGGTAATACATTAGGGACGACAGTCGGTGGGCTCAATTTTGAGTTCGAATTTTAAAGTAACCTTAAAAGAGAATAAAATAAAATTAAATATATATTAATATATAAGTCCACCCTTGTTTCTCTCTCCCTTTATTTTCCTCAGATCCAAAAAAAAACCCGTCGTTCTTTGAACCTGCTCCCTCCCCCATGGCCACGCCGCCACCTCCGTTCATCCCCAGGTCGCCGCCCTCGCGTCACGCCCTCCCCGACGCTTCCACCCCCTATCGCTCCTCCTCCCCTTCCAAAAACTGAGGCCCCCCTAACCCTAATGCCCAAATCGAGCAGCCCATCGCCCAAGCCCGGAGCACCGCCCTCCGCCGCCACCTGGCCTCGCCAACGCCGCACCCTGGTCCCACGCGCCACCAACAAGCCCCGACAACCCCCCCCATTCGCTGTGAGTTCTTTTACTTATTTTGTTTGTTTTATTTTAGTTTTTAAGTAATCCTCCTTTAAATATAATCTGATTTTCAGTATATATAAGGATAGGAATTTTTATACATATGATTTAAAAATAAAAACTATTTTTTTTTATGTATGATTTGGAAATAAAAATATAATCTTTTCATGAAGAAAAAGGATTGATTTTTATAATACGAGGATTTGATTTTGTTTGTATAAAAAGATTAGGATTTTTATAAATAAAAAGTTTGGACTTTTATTAGTAGAAAGGAGTGATTTGTATCATAACAAAGATATGATTTTTAAAAAACAAAAAGCTATGATTTTTATCTATAAAAAGTTGAGATTTTTTTTTTATACATGAAGTTGTGATTTTTAATCATAAAAGAACGGATTTTTATTTGAATAGCAAGGTAAAAATTTGGTTTTTTATTATAAGAGAAGTAAAATAAAAATACGATTTTTATGCTAGTATAAAGTTAAGATTTTTATATATGTTATAGAAAAGGAGAAAAAAAAATATAATCTTTATATTGAAAATGGCGTTATAAAAATATGATTTTTATCTATTTGAATGAAGTGATAAAAATATGATTTTTACTATGAACAGCGTGAAAAGGAGTGCGATGGAAAGCACTGAAATCAAAACAAAATCCGAACTGTTCAGAAATAAAGAATGGCGGAGTGGATCCCAAAGGTGAGAATTTCTCACCTTTCAATTTCTTTTCTAATTATATATATATATACTAGGATGCAGACGGTGCTTAGTAGCACCCGACACAATCGTCCACAGACCATGGACTTGTTTGTTTGATTGCAAAAATTAGTTAGATTATTTGATTGAAATTGAATTGTGTGGTGAATTGAATGGTTTGATTGATGTGTGAATGGCGTGGGCCTTCACTAGACCGGGGATAAGGCCAGGCCTCGTCCCGTTTCTAGTATCGTGCCGTTATGCCGCCGAAATTTTCTAAAATAAGTTAGAAAAATAAAAATATCATTTTATTGAATAAATGAATTGAATAGAAATTCATAGGTTGAAATAAAATGTTTTATCGTTAAAAATATAGTTTTTAACGTGAAGTGAATAAAATAAAATATTCATTTATAAACCGCACGGTTTGTTTATGTACACCTATTTGAATGACATTGATTGGGACGATAAATTTTACACATCGCCCAATAGCACAAATAAAATATGTGTTTGATTGTTTGAAACCCCACACGGGTGTTAGGATGAAATTTGAAGTTCACTCATCCTGATTGATTAAATATGTCGATCGATTGATTGACAGGCTGTTATAAGCGTTGAATATCTATATTTGATGCTTATACAGTGTAGTGCACTTTGGTTGATGGTTGATTATTTTCAATGCCATTATATACATGTGTTGTATGAAAATCCATATAATTAATTTTATATGGTAATTGATTGGGCCTCATTCCAATTTGAAAAACAAAGAATAATATAAAATAAAAGTTCATGTGTTGACAGTACTCATCCATTGAGAGTGGTCATGTGTTGAACGAAATATTTTGATAATAACAACTATTTTGAAAAAGGAAATATTTGAAATAGAATATTTGAAAATAGAAATTTATGAAGCCGTGTTGATTAGATTGACGCCATTTTGACGTAAACGATATTTATATCGATTTTATTCATTTTGAAATGAATTGAATTGAAAACGATTTCGAAATGAATTGAATTGAAAACGATTTCGAAATGAATTGAATTGAAAACGATTTCGAAATGAATTGAATTGAAAACGAATTCGAAATGAATTGAATTGAAAACGATTTCGAAATGAATTGAATTGAAAACGAATTCGAAATGAATTGAATTGAAAACGATTTCGAAATGAATTGAATTGAAAACGAATTCGAAATGAATTGAATTGAATATGATTTCGAAATGAATTGAATTGAAAACGATTTCGAAATGAATTGAATTGAAAACGAATTCGAATTGAAAACGAATTCGAATTGAATTGAAAGTGAATTGAAATGAATTCAAATTGAATTGAAATTTGAATTGAATAGAAAGGAATTTTAAAACGAATTTATAAAGAAGAATTCAATTTTGATTTGAATTAAAAAGAAAGTTGAAATTGCTTTTGAAACGACTTTAAAACTATTTATATAATTCGTTTTAAATAGAAATCGACGAAATATATATTATATATATTATATATATATATAATATAATGGCCTGAATAGAACGCGCCGCGCCGCGGCAGTTCACGAATTTCGACCATTTATTTCAAACGGACATTACGGGAGATCCGACCGTCGGATTCTCCTAAAACCGGAACCGTTGGGTTCGTATCGAAAAGAGCTTTCTAATGAATGTGATAAATTAGAAATCTAACGGTTGGATTTGGAATTATGTCCAAATCAAATTTGAAAAAGGTCGCTGTAAGTGCAGTTCGATGGCCATTGGTGGAAATCGACTGTACGGGCCTTGATAAAATTATTAAAAATAGTAATAATTTGTGTAAAATCATAGGAAATGATTTAGAAAGGATTGGGATGAAAAACTCCATATTTGAAAGGATAAAAATAGGTTTTTATCGAAATGAACTGGTTTTGAACTAGAATTATAATTCTATTTATTTTTAAATAAATGAATTGAATTTTAAAAAGGGTTTTGAAAATAACCAGAATATCCAATGATTGCATTGGAGGGGATTTGAATCGAAATTGTCTTCGGAATATTTCGATGTTGGAATTCGTGATTATATAGGCGTTGTTATGGAAATTTGAAAGATATATATTTATATCGTTATTTCCAATACGGCATTTGTTAGTCGTAGAATTTGATATTGAATATAAGCCGATATATTTTCTATTCAGAGCCTTGTATTGAATATCAAATGTGATTTGGGTTTGTCGTGAATGGTGTCTTCACTAACACTGTTCTTGAACCCAGTTGAGAAATGATTAAATCTTTTTATTTAGATTTAATGAAGTGTACCAATTAAATAATATTTAATTGGAATTGAATTGATATTGATTTTTGGGTTTATCGTGAACAGTGTTTTAAATAACACTCGTTCTTTAACCCGATAATTAATGAATGTGACTTTGGGTTTATCGTGAACCATGTTTTAAATGACACGGATTCTTTAACCCAGTTAAAGATTAAAACTAAGTGGAGTTTTAATGAATCTTTAAATAGATTGAAAAGATCGAGAATGGAGTATCACCAGTTTTACTCCAAGCGATAGTTAAATCTTTAATTAGATTTGAACGTGAAATGGTAATTGAATTACCGATAACACTGTGGTGTTAGATATGAAGTACTACCAGTTTTACTTCATGGGATGAATAGGTTGGGATTGGGAAAATAAAATAAATGATTACTTCGGTGTGGTTCGATAATCCCGACTAGTTGGAATTGATATTCAAAGGAGATTAAAGTATAAATTTAAAGAATTTATCTTGGATAAAATTAATGGGAACTTTTTCCCAAAGTATAGGAATATTTGAATAAAAGTATATTCTGAATTGGAATGAGGCGTATGTTGTGTTTGTGTAACACTTTTATAATATATACGCGAGTTATTCAGAAAGACCGGGTTTATCCCATTCTGAATAACTGATTCGACGTGGTGTCGAAGATGAAGACGGTGGTCGAAGACCAGAAGTCTTCACGTCGTTTGGGTAATTACTGATGATCTTGATTGGGCTGTACACTTAAGTAGATGGAAACAGTTAGTGATCGTCCAGACGTACTTGGAGATCGATGGATATGCGCGGTACTAGGTGCCTCCGGTTTCGTTCAGACCCAGAACGGACTTGTAAATGGACTGTGTGTCTGACATTGAATTTTAGTCTGTGTGATTGATTTCTATTAAATATATATCTGTTTGGCGGCGGAGAATTTATTCTCTTGCTTAACGCCCTTCTCTGAGACATACGAGCTCAGGGGTTATATACTGATGGATATCAAACACATAGAGTGAATTGCCTGTGTGGCATGCCTAAGTGGCAATAGATCGAGGCTTCTGTTGAAAAGCAAAGTCTTGTGGTGATGATCAAAGCACAGCCTGTGTGGCACAGCTTTGTGTAACGTGAATTCGCGAGTTTCACACCCGGTATGAACCAGAAACGGGAGACGGACCTCAGGGAGGGCATGCGTTTCCTTCTAGCTAAAAAGTGGCGTCAGTGGTTTTACACGCCCTGACGAGTTTGACTTATGTGGTTGTTGCTGTTGCGAGGCGCCTCGGTTTGATCGGACGATCCGGGTCCGATGGAGTCATTCGTTGGCTCATTTACGCCCCAAAGGGCGGGGAAACGTAGTGTTCAGGCATAATAATCCACATCGGTGGACCGGCCCTGTCGCTCCATGGGGCAGTTGCGGCTGTTCCTGAGACATGGGCTAGATTGTCTCGAATCGGTTGAGGACTATCTTTTGCCTCGGTTCATAGATGGAAACCCAATTTCCAAATATGTGATTCTGCGGTTTTATTTGTAGAGCCTAGTATGGCGACATAGTGGGATGGGGCACTCATGCCGCCTATGATTGATATTTATGATTTGAAGTTGTTTTATACACTATGCACTTATTATAGTATCAAATGATTTCTTTTAAACGTATCAAGCATTCTTGGCTATCATAAGGTAAAAACCCTATCCCCCGGCTTGCGTTGCATTGTGTGATAGGACCTGGGTCTTATAATAGCTTCATTTTTCTTTATTTAGCATTGCGCTGTTTGTTTTATGCACTGGTATTCTTGGGAGGAAACCCGTTCCGTGTTATACGGCGTGGTCCCTTGATTTACCTAACTTTAAAAATAAAGATCAATAACTGTTTTAGTTCTCACACCAGTCCCATGACTGACCTGGAGTTTATTGTTTTAACCTAAACTCTGGGTGCCCTTACTTTCGACACGGGCAGCTAGTAGTTTTGGTTTTGCAGATTTATATTCACAGGATCCTGGTTTACAGCTGGAACGATATCCGGAAAGCTTTGTATCCGTATATCTCATTCTAGTTGTGTATTGTATTATTTTCCGCTGCTAAGTATTTAAATGTACTTTAAACCTCTGATATCTCTGTGTAATATTCATTTATACTCTGTATATTCTTGTAATCTGATGCATCGTTGTAATATACAATGAAATGTTCTTCTGTTTGCGTTCTGCTTTGTCCTGTTCTCAAACGATAGGGCGTTTCGAACGGTCTGGGTCGGTTTAGCGACTGGTTCGGACCGAGCGAAATTCCTTCTCGTCACATTTGGTATCAGAGCTTTGGTTTACAAAGCTAGAGAACAAGGCACATTAGAACCGTACGAAAGAATTCATCAGATATTGGATTAGTAATATCCAATGGGAATGACTCGTTAGAGATGGGATCAGTAGTATCCTAGAACGAGTGTGAAGAGTATATTTTTCTAATGAAAACAAATTTTGTTTTGCAAATTTAAATCAACTATTCGTATTTGATTATTTGTTTATATTGATTTTGGACAATTCAGTATATAAAGAATTTGCATATACGCCTTGCAAACGTATATTCAAAATTTTAATATATTGGATAGATATAGAATTACCCTCTAATCGCCCGGAGATGATTTTGATGATGGAGCTCCATCATTAGAATTTATATTCGAGTGACGAACATGTAATATCTATATATCTCCTATTGACTGGTGTGAGAACCAAAATTAGATAGGGCCTATTGTTGTGATTTGGCATCAAAAATCTGATTTTTGACTATGTATCAAAGTTATCCATTTCAAAGGCTAATCAACAAATTGATTGATGTTTGTGTTGTTTGTTTATTTGTTTTATAATTTTGAACCATTTATGCCTAATTGAACCAAATATTGGGTTGTATTGAAAATTGGTTGCATTTGCTTGCATATGCATATATATCATTGAACAGGTCATAGCAAGGAGGCTAGAGCAGAGAATAAAATTTGTTTGCCCGACAAATAGGTACATGTTTACTATAATTTACTGTTTTGTTTGGGTGATGATGATTTTATGAGCCTATTGGCTAGCCGCTTGGCTTTTTCTTTTTCTTTTTGAGATCTGAAGGACCGGGGAAGCTATTTGAAATTCCCCGATGCTCCCGGTACAGGGGAGGTTATGGCGAAATTTTTCAAAAATTTAGGGTGTTAGCCAAATTTTTGAAATTTT
Organism: Allium sativum; assembly: GCA_030737875.1. Classification (NCBI taxonomy): domain Eukaryota; kingdom Viridiplantae; phylum Streptophyta; class Magnoliopsida; order Asparagales; family Amaryllidaceae; genus Allium; species Allium sativum. The sequence continues at coordinate 656,179,978 of CM060913.1, forward strand.
GAAAATTCTCAGAAACTGAAAAGTTGGAGAATGCAAGCCAGATCGAACGTAGAGTTGATTAATCAAACCACTTTCGACTTTGTTCCTTTTCGGGGACGAAAAGTTTTAAGTGGGGGAGATTGTAATAACCCGGAAAATCTGGGCTAGTTTAAAATTTTTATTTTGGCAATTTTAGCGAATTTTGATTATTTTAAATGAATTATTTTAAATAATATCGACGAGAAATTTATTTTGAATAGAATTAGAACGTATATATTATATACGTCGTCGTTAGAATATAAATATTTATATATAATTATTAATAGAATTGAAAATGGCGCGGTAGTTCGATAATTCGATTTCAAACTTCAATTGAATGTACCGGGTGCAAAACAATCCGGATTTTAGTGAAACCAAAAATAATAGGATCTAATTGATAATATCTTTCCAACGAATCCGGGAAATCGAAATTTCATAACGGGGATCAAAAGATATGTCCAGATGAAAATTCTGAATAGTCGCTATGGAATTCAGGCCCTTAAAAATGGACATTTTGCAAACGAACTCGGATTTCGACGAAACCAGTTTTGTTGGGTCCGTGATGTGAAGTTATTGCTAGGTTTCAAATTTCATAATTTTTCGAATCAATATGTGAGCATGGCACTAGAAAACGTGTTTTAGCAATTTCAGTCAATTTCGATCGACTGGAAAATGGCCATTTTTCAAACAGTCTCAGAATTCGACGAAATTAGTTTTGTTAGAACCGTATCGTCAATACGAAGCTAGAAATAATTTTTCTGTAATTTTTCGAGTCCGTATGTGGCCCCAGTAAATTGAAATGTGCGCTTAAATGAAATATATAAAGAATTATACTTTAAATCCAACGGAAACTGATTCAAACAGTCGAACTGGCCTACGATACATATCCAATTGTGTTCAAAATGGGGGTAATACGTTAGGGACGACAGTCGGTGGGCTCAATTTTGAGTTCGAATTTTAAAGTAACCTTAAAAGAGAATAAAATAAAATTAAATATATATTAATATATAAGTCCACCCTTGTTTCTCTCTCCCTTTATTTTCCTCAGATCCAAAAAAAACCCGTCGTTCTTTGAACCCGCTCCCTCCCCCATGGCCACGCCGCCACCTCCGTTCATCCCCAGGTCGCCGCCCTCGCGTCACGCCCTCCCCGACGCTTCCACCCCCTATCGCTCCTCCTCCCCTTCCAAAAACTGAGGCCCCCCTAACCCTAATGCCCAAATCGAGCAGCCCATCGCCCAAGCCCGGAGCACCGCCCTCCGCCGCCACCTGGCCTCGCCAACGCCGCACCCTGGTCCCGCGCGCCACCAACAAGCCCCGACAACCGCCCCCCCCCCCCCCCCCATTCGCTGTGAGTTCTTTTACTTATGTTGTTTGTTTTATTTTAGTTTTTAAGTAATCCTCCTTTAAATATAATCTGATTTTCAGTATATATAAGGATAGGAATTTTTATACATATGATTTAAAAATAAAAACTAATTTTTTTTTATGTATGATTTGGAAATAAAAATATAATCTTTTCATGAAGAAAAAGGATTGATTTTTATAATACGAGGATTTGATTTTGTTTGTATAAAAAGATTAGGATTTTTATAAATAAAAAGTTAGGACTTTTATTAGTAGAAAGGAGTGATTTGTATCATAACAGAGATATGATTTTTAAAAAACAAAAAGCTATGATTTTTATCTATAAAAAGTTGAGATTTTTTTTTATACATGAAGTTGTGATTTTTAATCATAAAAGAACGGATTTTTATTTGAATAGCAAGGTAAAAATTTGGTTTTTTATTATAAGAGAAGTAAAATAAAAATACGATTTTTATGCTAGTATAAAGTCAAGATTTTTATATATGTTATAGAAAAGGAGAAAAAAAATATAATCTTTATATTGAAAATGGCGTTATAAAAATATGATTTTTATCTATTTGAATGAAGTGATAAAAATATGATTTTTACTATGAACAGCGTGAAAAGGAGTGCGATGGAAAGCACTGAAATCAAAACAAAATCCGAACTGTTCAGAAATAAAGAATGGCGGAGTGGATCCCAAAGGTGAGAATTTCTCACCTTTCAATTTCTTTTCTAATTATATATATATACTAGGATGCAGACGGTGCTTAGTAGCACCCGACACAATTGTCCACAGACCATGGACTTGTTTGTTTGATTGCAAAAATTAGTTAGATTATTTGATTGAAATTGAATTGTGTGGTGAATTGAATGGTTTGATTGATGTGTGAATGGCGTGGGCCTTCACTAGACCGGGGATAAGGCCAGGCCTCGTCCCGTTTCTAGTATCGTGCCGTTATGCCGCCGAAATTTTCTAAAATAAGTTAGAAAAATAAAAATATCATTTTATTGAATAAATGAATTGAATAGAAATTCATAGGTTGAAATAAAATGTTTTATCGTTAAAAATATAATTTTTAACGTGAAGTGAATAAAATAAAATATTCATTTATAAACCGCACGGTTTGTTTATGTACACCTATTTGAATGACATTGATTGGGACGATAAATTTTACACATCGCCCAATAGCACAAATAAAATATGTGTTTGATTGTTTGAAACCCCACACGGGTGTTGGGATGAAATTTGAAGTTCACTCATCCTGATTGATTAAATATGTCGATCGATTGATTGACAGGCTGTTATAAGCGTTGAATATCTATATTTGATGCTTATACAGTGTAGTGCACTTTGGTTGATGGTTGATTATTTTCAATGCCATTATATACATGTGTTGTATGAAAATCCATATAATTAATTTTATATGGTAATTGATTGGGCCTCATTCCAATTTGAAAAACAAAGAATAATATAAAATAAAAGTTCATGTGTTGACAGTACTCATCCATTGAGAGTGGTCATGTGTTGAACGAAATATTTTGATAATAACAACTATTTTGAAAAAGGAAATATTTGAAATAGAATATTTGAAAATAGAAATTTATGAAGCCGTGTTGATTAGATTGACGCCATTTTGACGTGAACGATATTTATATCGATTTTATTCATTTTGAAATGAATTGAATTGAAAACGATTTCGAAATGAATTGAATTGAAAACGATTTCGAAATGAATTGAATTGAAAACGATTTCGAAATGAATTGAATTGAAAACGAATTCGAAATGAATTGAATTGAAAACGATTTCGAAATGAATTGAATTGAAAACGAATTCGAAATGAATTGAATTGAAAACGATTTCGAAATGAATTGAATTGAAAACGAATTCGAAATGAATTGAATTGAAAACGATTTCGAAATGAATTGAATTGAAAACGATTTCGAAATGAATTGAATTGAAAACGAATTCGAATTGAATTGAAAGTGAATTGAAATGAATTCAAATTGAATTGAAATTTGAATTGAATAGAAAGGAATTTTAAAACGAATTTATAAAGAAGAATTCAATTTTGATTTGAATTAAAAAGAAAGTTGAAATTGCTTTTGAAACGACTTTAAAACTATTTATATAATTCGTTTTAAATAGAAATCGACGAAATATATATTATATATATAATATAATGGCCTGAATAGAACGCGCCGCGCCGCGGCAGTTCGCGAATTTCGACCATTTATTTCAAACGGACATTACGGGAGATCCGACCGTCGGATTCTCCTAAAACCAGAACCGTTGGGTTCGTATCGAAAAGAGCTTTCTAACGAATGTGATAAATTAGAAATCTAACGGTTGGATTTGGAATTATGTCCAAATCAAATTTGAAAAAGGTCGCTGTAAGTGCAGTTCGATGGCCATTGGTGGAAATCGACTGTACGGGCCTTGATAATATTATTAAAAATAATAATAATTTGTGTAAAATCATAGGAAATGATTTAGAAAGGATTGGGATGAAAAACTCCATATTTGAAAGGATAAAAATAGGTTTTTATCGAAATGAACTGGTTTTGAACTAGAATTATAATTCTATTTATTTTTAAATAAATGAATTGAATTTTAAAAAGGGTTTTGAAAATAACCAGAATATCCAATGATTGCATTGGAGGGGATTTGAATCGAAATTGTCTTCGGAATATTTCAATGTTGGAATTCGTGATTATATAGGCGTTGTTATGGAAATTTGAAAGATATATATTTATATCGTTATTTCCAATACGGCATTTGTTAGTCGTAGAATTTGATATTGAATATAAGCCGATATATTTTCTATTCAGAGCCTTGTATTGAATATCAAATGTGATTTGGGTTTGTCGTGAATGGTGTCTTCACTAACACTGTTCATGAACCCAGTTGAGAAATGATTAAATCTTTTTATTTAGATTTAATGAAGTGTACCAATTAAATAATATTTAATTGGAATTGAATTGATATTGATTTTTGGGTTTATCGTGAACAGTGTTTTAAATAACACTCGTTCTTTAACCCGATAATTAATGAATGTGACTTTGGGTTTATCGTGAACCATGTTTTAAATGACACGGATTCTTTAACCCAGTTAAAGATTAAAACTAAGTGGAGTTTTAATGAATCTTTAAATAGATTGAAAAGATCGAGAATGGAGTATCACCAGTTTTACTCCAAGCGATAGTTAAATCTTTAATTAGATTTGAACGTGAAATGGTAATTGAATTACCGATAACACTGTGGTGTTAGATATGAAGTACTACCAGTTTTACTTCATGGGATGAATAGGTTGGGATTGGGAAAATAAAATAAATGATTACTTCGGTGTGGTTCGATAATCCCGACTAGTTGGAATTGATATTCAAAGGAGATTAAAGTATAAATTTAAAGAATTTATCTTGGATAAAATCAATGGGAACTTTTTCCCAAAGTATAGGAATATTTGAATAAAAGTATATTCTGAATTGGAATGAGGCGTATGTTGTGTTTGTGTAACACTTTTATAATATATACGCGAGTTATTCAGAAAGACCGGGTTTATCCCATTCTGAATAACTGATTCGACGTGGTGTCGAAGATGAAGACGGTGGTCGAAGACCAGAAGTCTTCACGTCGTTTGGGTAATTACTGATGATCTTGATTGGGCTGTACACCCAAGAAGATGGAAACAGTTAGTGATCGTCCAGACGTACTTAGAGATCGATGGATATGCGGGGTACTAGGTGCCTCCGGTTTCGTTCAGACCCAGAACGGACTTGTAAATGGACTGTGTGTCTGACATTGAATTTTAGTCTGTGTGATTGATTTCTATTAAATATATATCTGTTTGGCGGCGGAGAATTTATTCTCTTGCTTAACGCCCTTCTCTGAGACATACGAGCTCAGGGGTTATATACTGATGGATATCAAATGTAAAGGCCCGCAAATCCGTGCTATCTGAATTGACTAATACAACACACGTCCAACCCAAATAACACAGAAATACGACTCATTATTAGAAAGAAGTTAGAGGATGAGAAATAGAAAGAAAGAAATATTAGAATAGGAGAAAAACGAATATCACAACTCACCGCGGAACGAATAAAATATATTATATAACATAAGCTTTGAAATACAAATCTGTTTTGTACATATATACATACCATCATCAGAGTACACATAACATTTGATTCAGCGGAAGTAACTCTAAATAACTAACGTTGAAGCCTCCATCTTCAAGCTCCTCCAAGTGTATCTGTAAAAGCCTGAAACACTTGACTGCCCGTACAAATTTGGGCACCCAAGAGTTTAGGAAAAACAAAACAAAATAAACTCTGGGTCAGTCATGGGACTGGTGTGAGTAAACTCCAACCACTTGTTTAACTTTAAAAAAAAAAAATCCTTTCAAAGGAAAAGATAATAGTAAGACCAGCCCACACATAAACATGGACGGTTTTTACCTTACTATAACCCAAACCACTTTGATATCAAATCCAGTGATATTATAATAATGTCTACCTCAAATAAATAACCAAATAGCAGAACGCTTGCATCTCACGCTCCACATATATAGTATAAAATCAAAAACCGCATGGCGCTTATTGGAGATTGGATTTCCAACATGACAAGGTATGGAACCACCTTCCGACTGTGTATCTCTAGAGAGGAATACACTGGGTTCAACAAGAACGTCTTGCAACCCGGCCCACACATGACCGACCACTCATTTCGCTTGAGTGTATCGAATGTATATCACCAACGGTTGGACTCAAACCACCGTTTCCCGAATGGGCAGAATCGATAGATTTAGAAACAAAAGGAATTTCTCTAGATAGGTGATTATACACCCTAATAGGTGCGACCCACATAGCCATGCTGCCTGCCCGATTTTTGTCCTTTCCTGGTTGTTGAGGCCTGAGGCTACGAATACTTACCATTCATTGATAGCACAATCACTTTGAATGCCACATTGTCAGATCCGTTAATCACTAGTTGAGTTTGCACAAATATTCTGGATATTATGCTAAGGGATAAATCCGTTGCAACCATATATATTCATACAGATCAACACATTTGATCATTGGAAATACTCTGTCAGACATTCGTCCATTTATGTTCGTTCTGGGATTGAACGAAGCCGAAGGCACTACTTCTATAAATAGAAAAGCCCTTGCACTTTACTCCGTCTTCAATATATTCAGCATACTTGGTTCGCAACGCTTATGCCGATACGGAGTGGTTCTTCGGATAATAATCCAACCGGTCTCTCCATATTGACAACGATGGTCAAAAACTTCGATAGTCTGTGATTTAACTATCGAACAAAACAAGTGTTCAATCAACATATCAACAAATCACTGGGCTCTTTAATTAATATTTCATTAATTAAATCTCTTTTCCATTTCCTCTATCAATATTTGTTAACCAAATATTTCAATAATCATCTCGGCCTCTTATGCCATTTGGAAAACGTTTCCAAATATCAACTTCTTTTATTTTCTATATATTAGAAAATATCTCTATTTGCAATTGGAAACAATTCCAATCACTTATCTCTATCCCTTTTTGTTTACAACATTCGATTTTTATATTCACTTTACTATCGAATTCAATACGTCGATACAATGATCTCTAATTATCAAAATATCTTAAAATATTCTAACTCCTTAAATTTCCGGAAAATTTCGCCATAACCTCCCCTGTATCGGGAGCATCGGGAAATTTCAAATAGCTTCCCGGTATCTTCTCCAATCGAAAAGAAAAAGAAAAAGCCAAGCGGCTTGCCGATACGGCGCATAAATCTCATATATGAATTAAACATGTACCTTCTTGTCGAGCACATAAATTTAAATCTCCATATACTCCATCCCATATCTGTTTAACACCTGTTCACCTGTTTCCAATTCAATTCAACTAAATCCATTCGTTTGAATTCAATTTTTGAATCGTTTGAATTCAGTTTCGCTTAATTATTCTTTAATTAGCCTTTTTGCCTATTTCACTTCTTTGTTGAACATAACATGTTCGAACAAAATATTTAACTCGTTCATAACCAAACCGAATTCCGATTTCAATTCTAGTTTCCTTTTCTATTTCGAATATAAATTTTCAAATCGAATTTACTTATTCAAAGCCCCAATATCCCTTCGAAACTCATTAACTAATTTCTATTCACTTTAGTTAATTCTATTCAATAAATCAAAATCTGGTTCCTGTTTCAAAAATCATATTCATTTACACAACTTGAATTCGCATATATTTTACAACTCAACTCTGGAATTTTCTAAATAGAACTTCGGATTTTATTTGCTTAAAATCCTTTTATAATATTAAATAAACCATTATGGTTTTAAAACGATTCTGGCGCTGCTTTTCTGAAAATTTGATTTTGACATAACTCAAAATCTATACGACGAAATTCAGATTTTTCTCCTTCATTAGAAAACTATTATCAAATCGGTCCTGACGTTTCTTGTTTCGAAGAATTCCGACTTCAACTGCGTTCTGTATACTCAATTGAAGTTCGAATCGCTAATTTACGAACTGTAGTGCTGCGGCGAGTTCGTTTTAATTATATTTATATATATAAACCTTTTTAAACTTCTTAAAAATGAATTCAACTTCGTTTTAGCCTTATTTGAATTCCTCGATTCAAATTCCAATCTCACTTTTGAATTCTATATTTCAAATCCCAATTCCTTTTCTATTTGGTATTCAAACTTAATATTTGAATTTCTATTTGAATTCCCTATGTTCAAATTCGATACTTGAATTCATTTGAATTCTCTTATTCAAACTTTATTTTTAAATTCCATTTGAACTTCTATATTCCAATATATTTCAAAACTTCATTTGAATTTCTATATTCAATCTATTTTCAACACCATTTGAATTTCTAATATTCAAATTCATTTGAATTCCCTTGAATTCAAATTCTATTTCAAAATCATTTGGATTTCCTATTTTGAAATCCTATTTGAAATTTCTATTTCCAATTCGACTTTGAAATCCTACTTTCAAAGTTTATTTCAAATTCTATTTTGAAATCTCATATTCAAATTCTACTTGAATTTCTGTATTCAATTCCATGTTCAAATTCAACACTTGAATTTCTATTTCAAACCTCTATTCAATTTCACATTTAAATTCCATTCAAATCTCTATTCAAATTTCACATTTGAATTCTTCTTTGAAATACTATATTTCAAATGCTATTCAATTCTTCTTTGAAATTCTATTTTTCAAATTCTATTTTGAATTCTCTTTTGAAAATTCTATTTTGAAATTCTATTTCAAATTCTATTTGGAAATTCTATTTCAAACTCTCTATATTCAAACACCATTTGAAAATCCTATATTCAAATCCACCTTGGATTTTCTATTTGAATTCTAAATTCAAATTTTCTATTTCCTTTTCTTTTTGAATTCAAATTTCCATTTCCTTTTCTTTTTGAATTCAATATTTCCATTTCCTTTTAAATCATATTTTCAAACACTTGTATTTCTATTTCTGAATTATCAACTGATAATTCTTTTCACTTCATTTATAACTTCGTTATAAAAGAACTATTTTTAAACTTCGTTATAAAAGAACTATTTTTAAACTTCGTTATAAAGAAACTACTTGTTTTATTTTTCAAAACAAGTTTATATCTTTATGTCCATTTAAAATTCAAATTCTATTTAAAAATAGAATTTTTCCTTTTTAAATCTCAAATATCCTTCCACGATATTTTTATAAATCAATATTCAAGCCCAGTGATATTTAAACACACAAAGCAACGAATTATTTAATTTTCTAACACATCATATATAACAATATATATGCAAACAAATAAACAAACAGATAATATATTTTTGAGGAATCCAGTTGGATCCCTCCAACCTGTTTTCCTGCATCCACAGATGTTAGCACATAAATAATACCAATTCTGCTTCGTGGCAGAATATCGCGGTATAGAAGGTCATCCACTAATCATAGCGTGGGGCGTATAGGGTAATCATCCGCTATGAAACTGCGGGCATCCGCTAATGAGACTGCGGGAATCCAACCAACCAATCAACCCAATATATATATAGCCTAAATAACTAATATATATAAAGCAACCAGAAATCATTCACACAAGCAACAAACAATTATTTTTAACGGATAAAAATAATTATAAATAAAAGGTGAGTGAGATTTACTCACCGGGATTTGCAGTTGTCGAATATCCTGTTTATCTTGAAATTACCGGCTACTAATCTTCTCGAATGATATTTGATCCTGCGATAATTTTATTTAATTTTACCGATTAACCATTTATTTATTAAATCAAAATAAATAAATAACTCCCCTCTATTTTTCTTTTCTTTTAATGGTTATTAAATTCCTTCTAACTTAATCAATATAATTTATGTTTCATAAAATGATTTACTCAATAATTTCCTTTCGGCTTTTATATTCCAAGCTTAGTAGTCAGTGCCAATTTCCATACTCAACAAATTATTTTACCATTTATATACTTACCAAATAGTTTCTTCTATATAAATTATTTCCTAAATAATAAATGACCCATCTTAAAAACTAATTTCTAAAATAAAAATCCTTATTATATTATTTACTAAATAACTAAAAATAAATTACCTTAACCATTTTTCTCTCTTGTTACGTCCCCTTCCCAAAATCCCACGAGCATCCCTTGACATCACTGCGACTGACCCTTACCGCCCGTCGCTCCTCAGAAAGCCCCATCGCCAACTCCAACGTCGGCCTCTACCCAAGACATCGCATCCATGTGCAACTCCGCGCAAACCCACTATCGAGGTCGGAATACTTGTAGCAGTCCTGGACCCCATCGCATCTCCCCTGAAAGCTGCTGTCGCACCTCGTGAACTACCAGAAATCGAGCCCTCGGAAATCTCGTCGCACCCTTTTCTTCAGATTCACGAGCGCCTCTTCGTTGCTGTCGAACTCGCGGTCTTCGATTTTCGAATTGATTTGGAGAAGCAGACATAGGAAGGGAAAAGAGCTCGCGGTCAATTCCTAGCGTCGAACTCGCGGTCTTCGATTTTTACTGAGAATTGGAAGAAAGAAAATGTGAAGAAAAAGGGAAAAGAGGGTCGGGATTTATAGAAATGGAAGGGGACAATTCGTACCTACGAATTAAAATGATGTAGGACTAAGTACAAGCATGTTTTATACGATTTGATTTTGAATTTATTTCGATTAGATAACTAAAATATCTTGCGGTACCCTTATTCAAAAATCAGAACCGTTATTTTAATGTAATGACTGACCGACATTTCAATCTTATTGCGTTATTCTGAACTGAACTGAATATATATTGATATTTAATTCGAACGTAAATATAAACAACCATATTAAATTGATAATTCAATATAAAATATCATTTATATTATCAACTAAATATTTAAAACAATATTAAATATTTAAAATAAATTATTCAAAAATCCGGGTCGTTACATTCTTCCCCCCTTAAAATAATTTCGTCCTCGAAATTGCTAAGGTAGGAAAAAGGATACAAATCCATTACCTTTCAACAATCCACTTATGTTGAAACTCAACTTCTCATATTTCAACAATTTAACTCCAACCAAAACTTTTGGTCTTTCTTCCTTCAATTCGAATGATCGACGATTAATCCATTTATATCCAATCTATATTCCATTAAACCTATTCAAATTGATTTTAGTCAATTGATTTACTTCAACTCATTTAACTTGCTTAAGTTAAATTTAATTTTCAGAATTCAAATCCCAGGATTCTCATTTCAAATTCTTTTGAAATCCCATAAATATATTCATATATTTATTTTCATTTCAAATTCAAAACATTTGAATTTTCAATCTACTTGTTTTCTTTCAAAACAAATTTCCATCAAAAACTTTTCTAAGGTAGCAACCTATCACTTAGAAACTCGGAAATGAACACTGATGATGTTGCAATCATCATCAGAATTATTTCCCAGCCACTGAAGTGAGTTCAGTGCTTTATCACTTTCAAAATCCATGATTTTCTTTCAAATCCTTTAAAACAATCTATATCATTTTAATATACTTTGAAAAATATTTCTCAACTTCCCAGGATTTGAATTCTTAATTCTGGTTTGAATTTAATTCTAATTTATCTCATTTGTATATTTAATTCCTATACAAATTCTATTTGGTTATAAATAACCATTCCAATTTTATAATCTCATTTGATTATAAAATCAACATCCAACACATCCATATAATAATAATTCTAGAAAATTATTCTTTCTATATCAAAATAGAAATTTTGGGTTAAATTATTTCATTCACCCACTTTAAAACAATATCGTGTCGTATTTTCTGTTCAAGTGTTTAGAAATCCCTATCGACTTCGTGGCGTCCCACGACTCGACCAGAATTCATAAACTACTCAACAGACAAGCCAACACAATATAAAACAAATTTTTAATATCAATTTACAAATACGCGCTCTCGTATATATATAGACTCAACTCATTCTAGGGTACTACTGACCCTATCTCTAATGAGCACATGCCACACAAGCCTAGGTGTTCGCTCAACCTAAGCTCTGATACCAACTGTAAAGGCCCGCAAATCCGTGCTATCTGAATTGACTAATACAACACACGTCCAACCCAAATAACACAGAAATACGACTCATTATTAGAAAGAAGTTAGAGGATGAGAAATAGAAAGAAAGAAATATTAGAATAGGAGAAAAACGAAGATCACAACTCACCGCGGAACGAATAAAATATATTATATAACATAAGCTTTGAAATACAAATCTGTTTTGTACATATATACATACCATCATCAGAGTACACATAACATTTGATTCAGCGGAAGTAACTCTAAATAACTAACGTTGAAGCCTCCATCTTCAAGCTCCTCCAAGTGTATCTGTAAAAGCCTGAAACACTTGACTGCCCGTACAAATTTGGGCACCCAAGAGTTTAGGAAAAACAAAACAAAATAAACTCTGGGTTAGTCATGGGACTGGTGTGAGTAAACTCCAACCACTTGTTTAACTTTAAAAAAAAAATCCTTTCAAAGGAAAAGATAATAGTAAGACCAGCCCACACATAAACATGGGCGGTTTTTACCTTACTATAATCCAAACCACTTTGATATCAAATCCAGTGATATTATAATAATGTCTACCTCAAATAAATAACCAAATAGCAGAACGCTTGCATCTCACGCTCCACATATATAGTATAAAATCAAAAACCGCATGGCGCTTATTGGAGATTGGATTTCCAACATGACAAGGTATGGAACCACCTTCCGACTGTGTATCTCTAGAGAGGAATACACTGGGTTCAACAAGAACGTCTTGCAACCCGGCCCACACATGACCGACCACTCATTTCGCTTGAGTGTATCGAATGTATATCACCAACGGTTGGACTCAAACCACCGTTTCCCGAATGGGCAGAATCGATAGATTTAGAAACAAAAGGAATTTCTCTAGATAGGTGATTATACACCCTAATGGGTGCGACCCACATAGCCATGCTGCCTGCCCGATTTTTGTCCTTTCCTTGGTTGTTGAGGCCTGAGGCTACGAATACTTACCATTCATTGATAGCACAATCACTTTGAATGCCACATTGTCAGATCCGTTAATCACTAGTTGAGTTTGCACAAATATTCTGGATATTATGCTAAGGGATAAATCCGTTGCAACCATATATATTCATACAGATCAACCCATTTGATCATTGGAAATACTCTGTCAGACATTCGTCCATTTATGTTCGTTCTGGGATTGAACGAAGCCGAAGGCACTACTTCTATAAATAGAAAAGCCCTTGCACTTTACTCCGTCTTCAATATATTCAGCATACTTGGTTCGCAACGCTTATGCCGATACGGAGTGGTTCTTCGGATAATAATCCAACCGGTCTCTCCATATTGACAACGATGGTCAAAAACTTCGATAGTCTGTGATTTAACTATCGAACAAAACAAGTGTTCAATCAACATATCAACAAATCACTGGGCTCTTTAATTAATATTTCATTAATTAAATCTCTTTTCCATTTCCTCTATCAATATTTGTTAACCAAATATTTCAATAATCATCTCGGCCTCTTATGCCATTTGGAAAACGTTTCCAAATATCAACTTCTTTTATTTTCTATATATTAGAAAATATCTCTATTTGCAATTGGAAACAATTCCAATCACTTATCTCTATCCCTTTTTGTTTACAACATTCGATTTTTATATTCACTTTACTATCGAATTCAATACGTCGATACAATGATCTCTAATTATCAAAATATCTTAAAATATTCTAACTCCTTAAATTTCCGGAAAATTTCGCCATAACCTCCCCTGTATCGGGAGCATCGGGAAATTTCAAATAGCTTCCCGGTATCTTCTCCAATCGAAAAGAAAAAGAAAAAGCCAAGCGGCTTGCCGATACGGCGCATAAATCTCATATATGAATTAAACATGTACCTTCTTGTCGAGCACATAAATTTAAATCTCCATATACTCCATCCCATATCTGTTTAACACCTGTTCACCTGTTTCCAATTCAATTCAACTAAATCCATTCGTTTGAATTCAATTTTTGAATCGTTTGAATTCAGTTTCGCTTAATTATTCTTTAATTAGCCTTTTTGCCTATTTCACTTCTTTGTTGAACATAACATGTTCGAACAAAATATTTAACTCGTTCATAACCAAACCGAATTCCGATTTCAATTCTAGTTTCCTTTTCTATTTCGAATATAAATTTTCAAATCGAATTTACTTATTCAAAGCCCCAATATCCCTTCGAAACTCATTAACTAATTTCTATTCACTTTAGTTAATTCTATTCAATAAATCAAAATCTGGTTCCTGTTTCAAAAATCATATTCATTTACACAACTTGAATTCGCATATATTTTACAACTCAACTCTGGAATTTTCTAAATAGAACTTCGGATTTTATTTGCTTAAAATCCTTTTATAATATTAAATAAACCATTATGGTTTTAAAACGATTCTGGCGCTGCTTTTCTGAAAATTTGATTTTGACATAACTCAAAATCTATACGACGAAATTCAGATTTTTCTCCTTCATTAGAAAACTATTATCAAATCGGTCCTGACGTTTCTTGTTTCGAAGAATTCCGACTTCAACTGCGTTCTGTATACTCAATTGAAGTTCGAATCGCTAATTTACGAACTGTAGTGCTGCGGCGAGTTCGTTTTAATTATATTTATATATATAAACCGTTTTAAACTTCTTAAAAATGAATTCAACTTCGTTTTAGCCTTATTTGAATTCCTCGATTCAAATTCCAATCTCACTTTTGAATTCTATATTTCAAATCCCAATTCCTTTTCTATTTGATATTCAAACTTAATATTTGAATTTCTATTTGAATTCCCTATGTTCAAATTCGATACTTGAATTCATTTGAATTCTCTTATTCAAACTTTATTTTTAAATTCCATTTGAACTTCTATATTCCAATATATTTCAAAACTTCATTTGAATTTCTATATTCAATCTATTTTCAACACCATTTGAATTTCTAATATTCAAATTCATTTGAATTCCCTTGAATTCAAATTCTATTTCAAAATCATTTGGATTTCCTATTTTGAAATCCTATTTGAAATTTCTATTTCCAATTCGACTTTGAAATCCTACTTTCAAAGTTTATTTCAAATTCTATTTTGAAATCTCATATTCAAATTCTACTTGAATTTCTGTATTCAATTCCATGTTCAAATTCAACACTTGAATTTCTATTTCAAACCTCTATTCAATTTCACATTTAAATTCCATTCAAATCTCTATTCAAATTTCACATTTGAATTCTTCTTTGAAATACTATATTTCAAATGCTATTCAATTCTTCTTTGAAATTCTATTTTTCAAATTCTATTTTGAATTCTCTTTTGAAAATTCTATTTTGAAATTCTATTTCAAATTCTATTTGGAAATTCTATTTCAAACTCTCTATATTCAAACACCATTTGAAAATCCTATATTCAAATCCACCTTGGATTTTCTATTTGAATTCTAAATTCAAATTTTCTATTTCCTTTTCTTTTTGAATTCAAATTTCCATTTCCTTTTCTTTTTGAATTCAATATTTCCATTTCCTTTTAAATCATATTTTCAAACACTTGTATTTCTATTTCTGAATTATCAACTGATAATTCTTTTCACTTCATTTATAACTTCGTTATAAAAGAACTATTTTTAAACTTCGTTATAAAAGAACTATTTTTAAACTTCGTTATAAAGAAACTACTTGTTTTATTTTTCAAAACAAGTTTATATCTTTATGTCCATTTAAAATTCAAATTCTATTTAAAAATAGAATTTTTCCTTTTTAAATCTCAAATATCCTTCCACGATATTTTTATAAATCAATATTCAAGCCCAGTGATATTTAAACACACAAAGCAACGAATTATTTAATTTTCTAACACATCATATATAACAATATATATGCAAACAAATAAACAAACAGATAATATATTTTTGAGGAATCCAGTTGGATCCCTCCAACCTGTTTTCCTGCATCCACAGATGTTAGCACATAAATAATACCAATTCTGCTTCGTGGCAGAATATCGCGGTATAGAAGGTCATCCACTAATCATAGCGTGGGGCGTATAGGGTAATCATCCGCTATGAAACTGCGGGCATCCGCTAATGAGACTGCGGGAATCCAACCAACCAATCAACCCAATATATATATATAGCCTAAATAACTAATAAATATAAAGCAACCAGAAATCATTCACACAAGCAACAAACAATTATTTTTAACGGATAAAAATAATTATAAATAAAAGGTGAGTGAGATTTACTCACCGGGATTTGCAGTTGTCGAATATCCTGTTTATCTTGAAATTACCGGCTACTAATCTTCTCGAATGATATTTGATCCTGCGATAATTTTATTTAATTTTACCGATTAACCATTTATTTATTAAATCAAAATAAATAAATAACTCCCCTCTATTTTTCTTTTCTTTTAATGGTTATTAAATTCCTTCTAACTTAATCAATATAATTTATGTTTCATAAAATGATTTACTCAATAATTTCCTTTCGGCTTTTATATTCCAAGCTTAGTAGTCAGTGCCAATTTCCATACTCAACAAATTATTTTACCATTTATATACTTACCAAATAGTTTCTTCTATATAAATTATTTCCTAAATAATAAATGACCCATCTTAAAAACTAATTTCTAAAATAAAAATCCTTATTATATTATTTACTAAATAACTAAAAATAAATTACCTTAACCATTTTTCTCTCTTGTTACGTCCCCTTCCCAAAATCCCACGAGCATCCCTTGACATCACTGCGACTGACCCTTACCGCCCGTCGCTCCTCAGAAAGCCCCATCGCCAACTCCAACGTCGGCCTCTACCCAAGACATCGCATCCATCTGCAACTCCGCGCAAACCCACTATCGAGGTCGGAATACTTGTAGCAGTCCTGGACCCCATCGCATCTCCCCTGAAAGCTGCTGTCGCACCTCGTGAACTACCAGAAATCGAGCCCTCGGAAATCTCGTCGCACCCTTTTCCTCAGATTCACGAGCGCCTCTTCGTTGCTGTCGAACTCGCGGTCTTCGATTTTCGAATTGATTTGGAGAAGCAGACATAGGAAGGGAAAAGAGCTCGCGGTCAATTCCTAGCGTCGAACTCGCGGTCTTCGATTTTTACTGAGAATTGGAAGAAAGAAAATGTGAAGAAAAAGGGAAAAGAGGGTCGGGATTTATAGAAATGGAAGGGGACAATTCGTACCTACGAATTAAAATGATGTAGGACTAAGTACAAGCATGTTTTATACGATTTGATTTTGAATTTATTTCGATTAGATAACTAAAATATCTTGCGGTACCCTTATTCAAAAATCAGAACCGTTATTTTAATGTAATGACTGACCGACATTTCTATCTTATTGCGTTATTCTGAACTGAACTGAATATATATTGATATTTAATTCGAACGTAAATATAAACAGCCATATTAAATTGATAATTCAATATAAAATATCATTTATATTATCAACTAAATATTTAAAACAATATTAAATATTTAAAATAAATTATTCAAAAATCCGGGTCGTTACATCAAACACATAGAGTGAATTGCCTGTGTGGCATGCCTAAGTGGCAATAGATCGAGGCTTCTGTTGAAAAGCAAAGTCTTGTGGTGATGATCAAAGCACAGCCTGTGTGGCACAGCTTTGTGTAACGTGAATTCGCGAGTTTCACACCCGGTATGAACCAGAAACGGGAGACCGACCTCAGGGAGGGCATGCGTTTCCTTCTAGCTAAAAAGTGGCGTCAGTGGTTTTACACGCCCTGACGAGTTTGACTTATGTGGTTGTTGCTGTTGCGAGGCGCCTCGGTTTGATCGGACGATCCGGGTCCGATGGAGTCATTCGTTGGCTCATTTACGCCCCAAAGGGCGGGGAAACGTAGTGTTCAGGCATAATAATCCACATCGGTGGACCGGCCCTGTCGCTCCATGGGGCAGTTGCGGCTGTTCCTGAGACATGGGCTAGATTGTCTCGAATCGGTTGAGGACTATCTTTTGCCTCGGTTCATAGATGGAAACCCAATTTCCAAATACGTGATTCTGCGGTTTTATTTGTAGAGCCTAGTATGGCGACATAGTGGGATGGGGCACTCATGCCGCCTATGATTGATATTTATGATTTGAAGTTGTTTTATACACTATGCACTTATTATAGTATCAAATGATTTCTTTTAAACGTATCAAGCATTCTTGGCTATCATAAGGTAAAAACCCTATCCCCCGGCTTGCGTTGCATTGTGTGATAGGACCTGGGTCTTATAATAGCTTCATTTTTCTTTATTTAGCATTGCGCTGTTTGTTTTATGCACTGGTATTCTTGGGAGGAAACCCGTTCCGTGTTATACGGCGTGGTCCCTTGATTTACCTAACTTTAAAAATAAAGATCAATAACTGTTTTAGTTCTCACACCAGTCCCATGACTGACCTGGAGTTTATTGTTTTAACCTAAACTCTAGGTGCCCTTACTTTCGACACGGGCAGCTAGTAGTTTTGGTTTTGCAGATTTATATTCACAGGATCCTGGTTTACAGCTGCAACGATATCCGGAAAGCTTTGTATCCGTATATCTCATTCTAGTTGTGTATTGTATTATTTTCCGCTGCTAAGTATTTAAATGTAATTTAAACCTCTGATATCTCTGTGTAATATTCATTTATACTCTGTATATTCTTGTAATCTGATGCATCGTTGTAATATACAATGAAATGTTCTTCTGTTTGCGTTCTGCTTTGTCCTGTTCTCAAACGATAGGGCGTTTCGAACGGTCTGGGTCGGTTTAGCGACTGGTTCGGACCGAGAGAAATTCCTTCTCGTCACAAATCCACTCCAATTCATAAATTGGAAATTCAATTTATATTAAAACCCATTCTCAATCCAATTTATTAATTTAAAAATAATTGGGTTATAATTCTAGTTGATACCTAGTTCATTTCGATAAAAATATATTTTTATCTTTTCAAATATGGAATTCTTCATCCTAATTCTTTTCAAATCATTTATTATGATTTTACACAAATTATTAATATTTTAATAATTTTATTAAGGCCTTTTCAGTCAATTTCCATAAACGGTCATCGAACTGCACTTACAGCGACCTTTTCCAAATTTGATTTGGACATAATTCCAAATCCAACCATTAGATTTCAATTATCTTATATTCATTGGAAAGCTCTTTTCGATACGAACTCAACGGTTCCGGTTTTAGGAGAATCCGACGGTCGGATCTCCCGTAACGTCAATTTGAAGTCAATGGTTGAAATTCGCGAACGGTCGCTGCGCGGCGCGTTTTATTCAGGCCATTTAATATATATTATATATATTTCGTCGATTTCGATTTAAAACGTATTTTATAAATCATTTTAAATTCGTTTTAAAAACGATTTTAACTTCACTTCAATTTTAGATCAAAATTGGGTACTCCTTATCATTAAATTATTTAAATGATAATATTTTCAAAACTTTAGATTTTGAAATCATTTCCTTTTCGATATTCATTATAAAAATGAATAAAATCGATATAAATATCGTTTGCATCAAAATGGCGCATATCTGATCGATACGGATTTTATTCAACACATGAATATTTCTAATGGTTTGTACATTCAATAAAAATGATATTTTTAATGTTTAAATATTTTATTCAACACATGAATATTTTTATTGTTTAAATATTTTATTCAACACATGAATATTTTTATTGTTTTAAGTATTTTATTCAACACATGAATATTTTTAATTCTTTTTCTGAATATTATTTTAAAATATTCGTTATTTTCAAAATTGGAATGAGACCCACTCGATTACCATATAATGTTAGTTATATGGATTTCATACCACACATGTATATAACCACAATAACAAATAATAAACTATCGTCCAGAGTGCCTTCTACCATTGTATAAGCATTAAAATAAATAAATAACGCTTATATAGTCTGTCAACCCATCGATTGACATACCACTAATTATTGGGATCAGTGTATGTCAAATATCATCCCAATACCCATGTGGGGTTTTCAAACAACAAATATTGCTCATTATTTGTGCAGTTGGGCGACGTGTAAAAATTATCGTCCCAATCAAGATCAGTTAAATGGGTGTACATAAACATATCGTCCGATTTGTATATGAATATTTATTTCAAAACATGACTGTTTTATTTAGTTCATACATTCAATAAAAATTATATTTTTATTATTCGAATATTTTATTCAACTGTGATGTCCCCAAACCCCCGTGACACAGTGGCAAGGGTAATCTTTGGAATATAACACATAAACAATAACAGCAAAACAAAAATAAATCATTACACAGATAATGAACATCAAAATACACTGGATAAATATAATCATCAGAGTTATACAGCATAATAGGATCATACTTAGCACAAAATACAATTTCAGCTTATATAAAATGTCTGCCGCGAAATCAAACATAATATACATAATGGTGACTGAAACAGTAAAGCAGAAATGGTAAAGTCCAGCTCCATCTCTATAGCTATCCAAAATGAGTCTGGTAAAACCTGAATACAAGGCTGCCCGTGTAGAAAATAGGGGCACCCGAGTTTGCAAGTGAAACAAACTACGAGTCAGTCATGGGACTGGTACGAGAAATCAACTTAACTGGTTAAACAACAATAATAAGGCGAATCATAGGACCACGCCGCTTTCGCGGAATGAGTTTACTCCAATGATCGCCAGTGCGTAAATCAAAGTAAATCATTAAACAACGAAATGCTTTTTAGAAGAATGAAGCCGATATAAGACTCAAGTCCCATCACACAATGCAATGCAAACCGAAGGATAGAGTTTTACCTTATATTGACCATGATATGCTTGATACGTATAAATCCAAGTCATTCGATATTATTACTAGTGTTTATATGTTTCATAAAACAATTTCAATCATAAGTATCAATCACAGACGGCATAAGTGCCCCATACCACTATGTCACCATATATAGGTATTTACAATCAAAACCGCACGATGTCGTATTTGGAAATTGGATTTCCATCATGAACCAAGGCAAAAGATAGTCCTTACCAAATTCGAGACTCTCTAGCCCGAGCCTCAGGCTACAGTCGCAACTGCACCTAGGACCTCCAGGGCCGGTCCACCCGATGTGGATTAAATAAAACCCTGAACAATACGTCTCCCCGCCCTATAGGGCGTAAATGAGCTCTATGACTACATATCTGAGGCGCCTCGCATTCCAACAACCACACAGGTGAAAAATATATAAATGTCGGCCAGTTTAAGCATCGACACCACCTCTAAATAGAAATAGACGCATGTTCCCCCTGAGTCCTTCTCCCGTTTCTGGTTCATCCCGAGGTGTGAGGTTCGCGAATCCATGCTATACACAAAGCTATGCCATGCAGGCCGTACTTTGATCATCAACCACAAGACTTTGCTTTTCAACAGAAGCCTTGATCATCTGCCACTTAGGCATGCCACACAGGCAATTCACTCCATGCGACTGGTTTCTATCGATATATAACCTCTGAGCTCGTACGTCTCAGAGAAGGGCGTTAAGCAATAGAATAAGTTCTCCACCGCCAAACAGATATATATTTAATAGAGATCAATCAGCACAGAACAAAATCCAATGTCAGACACACCGTCCATTTACAAGTCCTTTCTGGCTCTGAACGAAACGTATATCTGTACAATTCAACAAGTACGTCCGGACGGCTACCACCGTTACCCCTTTAAGGTAGCTATTCCAATCATGGGCACTAGTAGCACCCCTCCATTCGACGTGTAGATCGTCGGTCTTGCACCGTCTTCATTCTTCGACTTTCAATTGTCGATCAATTATTTGAAATGAGATTTAACTCGGCCTTTTCAAATAATTCACGTATATTAGAATTTAAATTAATTCTTTCCTTGGTTAAGTTATTCGACACTCACATTTCAGTTCTTTAATATAATTTTCGTGTCAAACACATTCAACCATCAAATATCAAGCAAGCCAAGTTAAAATCGGTTTATTTCCATTCCGTATCGCTTATACTATTTTATAACGATATATCTCCATTTTTATTTAATTAAAAATGGCCCTATTTAATTAAAGGACGTTTCAAGTCGTGTCGTGGCACTGGCGCTATTTTTCTCCAAATTTGTTTTACATATATCTGGAAATCTAACCGTTGGATCTTAACACAGTTTATATCATTGTAAAGATCTCTCAAAAGCGAACCCAATGGTTCCAGTTTCGTCAAAATCCAATGGTCGGATCTTTCGATATAATCGTTTAAAGTTATGATTTCAAAACGCGAACTACACGGGCTCAATTCGTTTTAATTTAATTTATATTTATATATATATAAATATAATTCATTCGACGATTTCTATATCGTTTTCACTTCAAATATTTCACTAACGCCTTTAAATTTCGGAAAATTTCGCCACAACCTCCTTTGTACGAGAAGGGGTTTGGAAATTTATTGGGCCGTATTAGGTACCCAATAAATCCTAAAATTCATACACATATTTATAGTGACATATAAACTTGTGTCCTTAGGGGAGTGTGTTCAGACCATGGCTTCAGAGAATAAATTCTTAACCCCTAAAAATGGATTTTTGTGCCTTACCAACTAGAGCGACGTGTTTATTGTCAACTCCAGACCCGTGTGGGGTTTTTATTAATCTGGCAATTTATCTTTATATTCTATAAAGTCTATATATGTGATAAAATATTATTTTTATCTTTCAAGAAATTTATTCAACACATGAATTTTATTCAACACGTGAATTTCTATTCAACACATGAATTTCTATTCAACACATGAATTTTATTTCTTTCATACTTATGTTAAAAATGTTATCTTTATCGTTTAAAGAATTTATTCTATACTTGAATATATTTTTCAACACATGAATATTATTTCAACACATGACTATAGTTTCAACACATGAATAAGTTCGATACGTGAATAAAATTCGATACATGAATAAAATTCAAACATATAAAGATTTCAGAAAATTTCAGCAGCATAACGGCAGATAGTTAACCCGGTACCGTCCTTCGTACGACTCCCCGCCTACCTTAAAGCCTCGCAGCTTTTGACAATGGGGATTTCATGCATCTAGTTCGCACACAGGCGGCATGGTTTTTTCTTTTTCTTCACTCTAATCCTATTTGGTTTTTAACCACACTCAATTATTCTCTCAACCACAAAGTTATTTTTCAACCACAAAGGTATTTTTCAACCAAAAAGGTATTTTTCAACCACAATCCAACAATCCACAATACCAACCATTCCCAATATCAACCATTCGTATTATTTACCATTCGCAGTACCAACCTTTCGAGTTATTTACCATTCGCATTTTTAAACCATTCGAATTATTTACCATTCGCATTATTCACCAAATTTTTCATGCTAATCACAATCAATAAATATCGTCCATGGTTTGTGGACGAGGGGAGTATATATATATAAGTATATTTCACTTCCATTTCAACACATTTCGACGCATATATGTTTCATACAACGCTTGTATAATTTATACATCGCTCATATAACTTATACAACACATGTACATGAGGTATACAACGCGTATATAATTTATACTTTGCTTATATAACTTATACAACATGTTTTCATTCACGTTTTATATTTTGAGTTCTCACATTGGGTTCCACTCCTTCAAAAATTGTAGGAAGCTCAGAAAAATATCCGGTCTCTTCTAGAATATATAGAACGTCCTCACGGTCCCGGTGTCTCTTGTTTTACTGAATTTCGACCACATAGCAAAAGATATGATTTTTATAAGTTTGCAACACTTTTATTTGTTGAAATCACTTAAAATAAACAAAGGCCGTTAAGTCAGAAAACTGCTCGAAACTAGGTTTCGATTTCTCTCTCAATCCAAAGCACGATATGCAGATCAGCCTACGCGACGTCGACGAGCTTGGAGAGGCGCAGTGGCGCCCTGAACGATGGCGAACTCGAACCACTGGCGATGGCGGAAACTGGCGATGAACAGCGGGATTTCCCAAGGGTGATTCGAATGATTTTCTCAACGAAACTTAGCAAACTTTACATGGATTTGTAGATGGAGGTGAGGTCTTCAAAATCCTCCACAGGACCACGGGTTTTTATTGAGAGGATTGGATAGAAAATGGCTGGGAATGATGGAGCATTAGCCGTCGTCGACGAGAGCTGGTATCGGGGGTTGTTGGGTTTTTTTATTTTAAAATAAATTATGAGAGAATTATTTGATTAGCCCACGACTTTATTAAGTTTTAAAATAGGGTTTTCTAGTGCTAACACCAATTCAAACCCAACGACTGTCGCCCCTAGCTAAATAACCCCATCCCGGACACAATGGGATATGTTTCGTAGGCCAATTCGACTGTTATAGTCAGTTATTCTTCAAATTAAAATATAAAACATTCAATTTTAGATTTGAACGTACATTTTAATTTGCCGGGCCCACATACTGATTCTAAAAATTCCCCGAAAATAAACCTAGCTATGTTGGGACGATACGGTCCCAACAAAACTGATTTCGTCGAATTCTGAGACCGTTTGCAAAATGGCCATTTTCTGGTCGATCCAATTTAACTGAAATCAACCAAACACATTTTCTTTTGCCACGCTCACATGTTGATTTGGAAAATTATGGGAAATTCTACTTAGCAATAAACTGACATCCTGAATCCAACAAAAGTGGTCTCGTCGAAAACAGAGGTCGTTTGCAAAATTGCTATTTTCAAGGGCTTTTATATTATTTAAAAATGGAATTTTTTAATTCTGATCAAATTTTTGCTCAAATTAATCAAAATAAAAATTTTAAACTGGCTCAGATTTTCCGGGTTGTTACATCAACACATGAATATTTTTATACAGTTCATTTCACATTGCAATCACAATCGATTTGCATAACAGAATACAATCAAACAAGTCATCCATGGTCTGTGGACGACGGTGTCAGGAGCTACTAAGCCCCGTCTGCAACCTAGTATATATTTAACTGTAAAAAGTTTGAGTGAGAAGGAGTTCTCACCTTCGGTTTCCACTCTGCCATTCTTTATTGGACGGTTTGGTTTCAAATCTGCCCTAAATCGTAACTAGCTCCAAATTTGTTCCAATTGATTCCATTGCGTAGTATTCTCTTCCACGATTCCAACGATATCTGTATCACGTAGTTTATATTAAAAATCACATTTTTAATAATGCCTCATATATTTCAAAATCACATTTTTAATAACGCTACTATATATATAAAAATCACATTTTCATAACGCTACTATATAAATATAAATCATATTTTCATAATGGTACTATATATATAAAAATCATATTTTCATAACGCTACTATATATATATAAATCATATTTTTAATAACGCTACTATATATATATAAATCATACTTTCATAATGCTACTATATATATAAAAAATCATATTTTTACATTTTAAAACCATGCTATTTTTATTTTCAAGAATAAGGCTATTTTTATTTTCAAGAATAAGGCTATTTTTATTTTCAAGAATAAGGCTATTTTTATTTTCAAGAATAATGCTATTTTTATTTTCAAGAATAATGCTATTTTTATTTTCAAGAATAAAGCTATTTTTATTTTCAAGAATAATGCTATTTTTATTTTAAAATTTTATTACTACTTAATATACAAAACTAAATTAACTAATATACAATTTAAATCCTAGTTTAACAATAATTACATTGATTAGGGGATTAAAAAACCCAGGCCGCCCCTTCTTCTTCGTTTATTCCTCTTCGAACTTCCAGATGAAAACACGAACACAACTCGACAACTAGGTTTACAAATCGCCACCAATTTCCAACGCCGGACGTAGATCAAGCTGCGTCACCCTCTCCGCCGTCGAAGCCTCCACCGTCGACCGCCATAACAGCCAACTCGGTTTCCACAGGCGCCACCAAACGACGCATGAACATCGAGCTTTTGATCTCTCCAATCACCCTAATCGTTACACGAAAATAAATCTGAACTATAGGGAATTCAAGATCCAATGTTGCTCTTTGTTTTTCGTTTAATTCGATTTCAAAATTATAAAAGGAATTAATCAGGATTTGAAGAGAAAGGTCGGAACAATTTTCGCCCGTCAGTTTTTGAGGGAGGCGCTGTTTTATTTGGGCGTTGACCCCTGAAATGGGTTTCTAGGGTTTGACCCCTTCAATTTATATTTATAAGGTGTTAAATAATATAATTTATTATTTCATTATGGGATTTTTATGCTTCGAACCCCAAATCAAACCCAACGACTGTCGCCCCTAGCTAATCACCCCTATTCCAGACAAAGTGGGATATGTCCCATAAGCCAATTCTATTGTTTTGATCAGTTTTTGTTAAAATTAAAATATAAACCAATACATATTGAATTTAAACGTACATTTTATTTTACTAGGGCCACATACCGACTCCAAAAATTCCAGAAAAATAAATATAGCTATGTTTTGACTATATGGTCCTAACAAAACTAATTTCGTCAAATTTGGAGACCGTTTGAAAAATGGCCATTTTCTGGTCGATCCAATTCAACTAAAACTGACAAAACACGTTTCCTATTGCCACGCTCACATATGAATTACAAAAATTACGAAAATTGGAATCTAGCAATAATTTGACATTGCAGATCCAACAAAAGTCGTCTCGTCGAAAACGGAGTTCGTTTGCAAAATGGCTATTTTAAGGGTCTTATATTTATATTAAAAAAAATATAAATTCCACACCGACTATTCTGAATTTTAAGCTGGACATAACTTTCAATTTATATTATGAAATCTCAGTTTCTTAGATTCGTTAGAAAGATATTCTTAAAAAGATTCAATTGTTTCTGGTTTTACTGAAATCTGGTTTATTTTGAATCCTGCACATTCATTTGAAATTTGAAATCGAATTTTCAAGCTGTCGCGCCATTTCAGGCTCGTTTTATAATTAAGATAAAATTATACATTCTAACTTTGATTTAAAATAAATTTTTTCATCGTTATTATTTAAAATAATTCATTTTAAATATTCAAAATCTAGTAAAACAGCTAAAATAAAAATTTTAAATTGGTTCTGATTTTCCGGGTTGTTACAGATATTGATTTTAATAAAACTCTACACAATCCAACGTTGTGTGGGACTGGACGTAGAAGCAATCCAAACCAGTATAAAATCCGGTGTGTTCTTTCCTTTTCTGCACTTTAACTTTGTCTAAATTTGCATTTGTGATTGTTTCTGTTGATATTCGTTCTGTGATTATACAGTAGTTCGAGTAAATCGATAACTGTTTAAGATTTCTATAAATTCTTGAAGACACTATTCACCCCCTCTAGTGTTTGTTTTGTCGTAAGATCCTTGATTCTCAACCTTAACAATTGGTATCGCAGGATAGGTTTTCAAAAATTTCATCATCTGATTTTTGGAAATATTAAATGGCAAATTTTGAAATGATTTATACCACTAGTTTAAATTCATGCATTGCACCAGTATTAGATTAGTCTACATTCTATTCTGTTGAAAATCATGTTATCTTCTGAATTGTTGTTCTATACAGGAAAAAGTGTGTTACATGGCTGTTGAAAGTTTAAATCTTAATGGTTAAATAGTGGAAATAAAAAAGGATAAATGGATATGGATAGTGGTTGTTCAAACATATGACGGGAAATCCAGAACTACTAAAAAATCTAGTATATGAAGATGGAGGAATTGTCAGTTTTAGTGATAATTCTAAAGGATATGTGGTTATCATCGGCAATATCGGTAATTCTGAAACTCCTACCATTTTTTATGTTTTATTAGTTAGGAATTTAAAACATAACTTACTAAGCATAAGTCAAATTATGTGATAAAGGCTATAAAATCAAGTTTCAAACAGATAAATGTTTTACAGAAGATAAAAACTCAAAAATATTATTCGAAGGAGATAGAAAGACAAATATCTATATACTAAGTATGAAAGTTTCTAACGATAATTTATGTCTCATGGCCAATACAAGTGACCTTTGGATTTAGCATAAGAGATTCGTTCGTATAAATTTTAAATATATTTCTAGAATTTCAAAATTAGAATCAGTTAGAGGTCTACCTAAAATGAATTTTAAAGTAAATAATTTATGTGATGCTTGTCAATTTGGAAAACTGAAAAGAAGTTAATTTAAATCAAAAGAAGAAATCACAATTGTTAATCCCTAAAAAATCCACCCGCACATTGACCAAAGGATTCCGAACGGAAACCCTCCGGGCCGGTCAGTTACAGTATCACCCTAAGCACTCGGACAAAGCACACGAAGTGAGAGCGAGCATCAAGACCAAAATAAGGCGGCCGTCCACAAAGAACAACCACAAGCAGGCAGCAAACCTTAGAATGCACGACTGAGTAAAGATACAGACCGTATATTTCAAGAGCCCGCATGAAGCAGACAAAGGGCACACGATCTAGGGACCAGAGCCCGATCGCGTATGCACTTCAAGGCCTCGAAGACCGGATTGTACGCGCAACATGAAGACCGCCCGCCAGCCACGACGTCGGTCGCTCAGCACTCAAATCTATAGAACGAATACGTGTGCACCTCCCAAGGGGAGCACCATAACATATCATAGCTGCAGGACATCGACCGAACGTCCTGAAGGCTATGAAGACTTCCATTCACCCACTCGAAGAAAGCACAGCGTCACTACAACACAACGATCGATCGCTCCATCAGAGTCATCGCCAAGTCAATATCATTCCCGCTCGATCAACCAGTATGAGCAACCTTAACTAAAAGAACTCCAACCGAAGAAGTCGCTTACAAGCCAATCAGAAGTGCTCTCTCCATCGAGTCGCTTGCCTACAAGTAGCTGACTACAACTCATGACAGCCGGCGACAGCTGGCCAATGGCATACCTGGTAATTAATGGAATGAACGGACGTAGTGGCCAAAAGTAGATCTGATATCCTCCTCAAAGAATCTCACCTATAAATAGACAAGGATCATCAACAGAAAAGGGATCCAATCCTTCGAAATAACGAAGTGCTGCTAAACTCCATCCTTTACTAAATCTGGCCATGGCGTCGAACTTATCTCTAGAATAAGGAAGATGCTCCTCCTCTCAGTCAATCATCCAACTATCTTCTTCCTCTTAAAACTATACCATTCTCATGTATAATTCCTAGATTGAAATATATAATTGAGGGTATATTAGTGAATAGTGAGGTGAATGAAAGAGAGATCTGATGTATTCTGTAATTCTGGTTATCTGAAAGGAAATCACCATCATAGTGGATGTTGGCCTCGTTAACGGCCGAACCACCCTAAATCTTGTCTCTATTTACTTTACTTGTATTTTCTGTTTTGTTATAATTACACGTTGAATACGGCCTTACATTTTTCCTACCGAAATCGGTGAATTACATTCTTAGTACCTTTGGATGTTTATGCCATTTTTGGTGTAAACATTTTGGCGCCCACCGTGGGGTTGTGTTAACTTATTTTTTTATTCAGATCTGACAAGATCCATTCAAGAGGAGTTCATTCAGAGGTATGGATACGCTGAAGAGAAAAGTCGCTAGTCCCAGCGATAGCCTCAACCCCATAACGACGTCTCCCGCTAATTCTGAGTTAGAGGAGCCGCCGGAGAAGGGAGGAGGTGTAACCAGAAGGAGGTTAGAAGAGGCAGTGGTAGGATTAACAAGTCAGATAGCTATCGCACGTGACGCGATGATGAAGAAGCTTGAGTCACTCCTGCCGTCCAAGCTGCTACCGCGAAGGCTACGTTGAATGCCACCGGTTTCACATCAAATCTAGCAAATTGTAATCCCAGCATAGGGGACCACGCGGTGCACTGGCCGAGAGAATGAAAGAGACTGCATGCTGACACCCTATCATCCCGATGACCCGATCATAAAGACGAACGATAATCCTGTCGCCATAAAAGCACCAGATCCGAGGGGCCGCCCAAATCCCTTGGTCTTAGGCCTCGGGGGCATGGCCGAACCAGCGCCAGGAGACAGAACCATGAGCCCGGACGAAGAGCAAAGTTACGTCTCAGGAATGGAAAAAATGATTATGGAGAATAGTCTGAGGATGAAAGAAGACCGAGAGGAGTTGGAATCTCTTCCAACTAAAACCCCGCTCACTAAAAGGGTCAGGAGGACTGTATATCCACGAAGATTCGAGCCTCCGTCACTACCGCCCTATGATGGAACAAGTGACCCTGACACGTTTCTGTGCAAATATGACCAGTATATGATTGGGGCAGGCACTACCGATGAAATTAAATGCCTCTATTTCCCAACCTACCTTGAAGGGGTGGCTTACTTGTGGTTCACGAAACTGTCGTCACGGTTAGTGGACAATTTCACAACTTTGGCTAAGCTGCTCATCGAGCAGTTCGCACCACACGCACTCAAGATCAAATATGCTACGAGGCTGAAAAAACTGCAACAAAGACCGAAGGAGCCCGTGAAAACTTTTCTCACCCGCTTTAACACGGCAGTAAACGAAATCAAGGATCTCGAACCCTGTCTAATTCTGACGGCCCTGAAGGGGGCGATATGCAAGGAAGCCAAGTTGGGACGGTGGATCAAGAGAAAGAAGCCGAAAACACTCGAGCGATTACTCAACAAAGCTGAGAAGTACGTGAGTGCTGAAGAGGACACACAAAACGACCTCGATAGTCGAAAGAGAAGCGATGAAGAAGAAAACAGCCGAGCAAAGAAGAAGCCGCGATTCTTCAAAAATTCCGATTTCACTCCGCTCAATGACACCATCGGAAAGATCTTCATGGCAACTAGAAACACCGAGAGATATCCAATTTTAAAGAAAAAACAGGTCAAAGATACAGCCATGAGATCCAGAAGATTCTGACAATTCCATAAACAGCCGGGACACAACACCAACGAATGCAGACACTTAAAATCAGTAATCGAGGGGCTAATTCGGAAGAATCGTTTGCAGCAATACGTACAACGTCACCACATTTCCCCCGGGGTTACCGCGAACGAGGGGCAACATGTACGGAAAGAAAGGGGTTTAAATCTGGGGAATATCTGCTAAAATCTCAACTGCGGATGATCAAACTAGGACTATCATCACTCAACCTTACCTCCTTGATTTTATCTTTTACTAAAGTTGTTTTATCTTACTCTTCCTGCTCACCATGTTCGTACTAATTAAGCGATTTGCAAAAATTCGTGTGCTGGAATTAATTATGTGTCTGTCTGAATAACACGTTTTGTGAACCATGTTAAAAGCAGAACAATCTTTTGAAATGCAGGAACGATCAAGAACACCCCCATTTACACAAGTGAGCAATTACAAAAATCCCGGGGCAATGTTGAACAAAGCAGCTCAGGAATTACGAAACAAAATCAAATGGCATGATTGAGTGCATCGCATCAACAGAAGAAGGGAGAGGAAACCACTCCTGAGCAAATAACAAATTCAAAGGTCAAGCCCCACCTCAACGGGATACGCCAAATGCTCAGCAAAACTCCTATACATGGGGTCGACACTGGGCCCTAAAACGAAAAAGTCGGAAAAACCTCCGAGTCGGTCCCTCAGACAAAATGCTGATTCCGAAAGGCGCCTTCTCAGGTACACAACACGGACTCCCTAAAACCGCAACTACATTCGAAAGCAACAAAGGTGAAATTCAAACTGCAAGCATCAATGCCGAATGGAAAGCAATTCAATACGTCCCACCGATAAAAATGCTGAGCCCACTAAAGGAACATCTTCTTAGGTGCAGGATGTAGATTCTCCGACTTAAAAAAATGGGAGAAGGAAAAAAATTCTTTTCCTAAGGAGGAGGACCTATGTCTGTTTCACAGGGCGAGGCGCAAAGTCGAAAAAACCGACAAATGTCCCGAAACGGAAAAATGCTAAATCCTAGGGGGCACCTTCTTAGGTAAAGGGCATGAAGTTTATCCCTTCAGAGTCAAGGCTCGATGTGGTAAATTGATGTCTGCTCCTCGGATAAAGCGTAAAAATGGGGAAGGATTAAAATATGCTGGAAAGACTAGCACCAAAACAGAAATCCTAGCCGAAAGGGGGTGTCAGAAATCCTAGCCGTATGGGGGTATACGTTCTAAGGCCTTTTTTGAGATAACCAAAACAATCAAGCAAGGCCTGGAACGAATCGAAAATCTATAGCCCAAGACCTCCCTATGGGGCGGGTGTTCAAAACCAGTCTTCGAAGGACTTGGGTCACTGAGTTAGTGAGACGAGGGGATGAATGCCATAAATTTAAAAGACATCAAACGCGGTCGCAATAAAATGCATAGGGACCTTCGACAAATGATAAACGACGGTATCTAAAAATGCAAACTAAATTTGAACGTAAAAATACAAACTAAATTCAGGCATCGGCGAACGAGTAGAAAAAAACGCCCGACCGAATATGCAAATCAGAAATAAAGGTGCAGCGAGCGATGCACCAGCACGAAGATATAGCTAAAGCTACGCAATTAAAATGCAAAAATGTATGACGAGGTCTAAAAGCAGGTTGAGGAGACAGCGACCTCAAAATATAACGAGCGAGGCTAGCTCCCGCTTACAAAAGCCAGACTAACCAAAATATATGTTGTCTGAAAAACCAAAATAACCAAACAGGTGAAACGCAGGCAATCCTTCAACAATCACACAAGGTAGGATATCATCCTCTCTCTAGAATCAAGAGCCTCAATAAACTTTGCTTTCTCCTTCTCTAGAGTACTGATCCGATCGTCGAGTTACTTATTGACTTATTGGAGATCTTCGACAAGAGAAATCCAGGCGCTCACTTGCCTCACAATGTAATCTTTGATAGTAACAATAAGATTCTCTACCAGATGAGGGAATTTCTTTAACTGATTATACTCGGCCAGAATACAGTCTTTCATGTTATCTAGCTTACCTGCAATTATCCATTTGTCAAACGGATCTATATACACGCCAGAACGAGAAGTGGCTGGGCAGCGAGCCAAGAAATCCTTGATAACCTCGGGGTCAAAAGGATTGGGAACGTGAAGAGGCTCCGGAATGTTTACAGGATCCAGGGATAAAGACGAAGAAAACATACGGCTCAGAACAACCTAGAAATCTGGAACAGGAAGCTCATCCGGTAGGCAACAACTTCGAACACCTTGCACACCCAGAGTTTCCTTTCCTTTGGATGCCTTGTTACCATCAGATCCTCTCGCCAACTTTTTCCTCTTCAGTCATCTCGATATCAAGAAATCCGTCCTTGGGCGGCCTGTTTCAAGAAAAAAAATTAGTACAGACCTGACCAAGCTCTGGCGCAGACAGAAACATTTCATCAAATAGTTTTTAAGCTAATGACCAACGCAAATTTCGAAGCTAGCTACCAGACGACTCATACTCCTCAAGAGGAATTACAACAATGCGTATTGATTAGAGATCATACAGACATAAGAACGCCTTAGACACAGCCTAAAAAAAAGAGGGGGAAGAAAGAAGACTTACCTAGGAAAATCATGGTATCGCAAAACCGAAAGAAGGTTGTCCAAAGAAGAGAAAGCACCTGAAAATGCCAAAGCAAGGAAATAGGACAAGAAGATTAAAATCTTTTCGCGAAGAATCCAGACAGGAACATCAAAACATAGGCTACCCAGAAGGACCACCAAGGATATCAGATAAATACCGAAAGACACCTCGAAAAATGGTGAATGAAATAGAGCAAGTAAAGCGGGTGAGGAAGATTAAAAGGCCTCACCCAATAATTTGTCGCCACAACAGCTGAAGTGTCATATCACACAAAAAGCGTCCCGTCGAGTTCAAAGTGGTCACCCGAGACTACCCGCTCGCACAAACAACACGAAAAAGGATTCAGACCTCCCAACCAAAGGGGCGACGTCTACCAAAATACATCAGAGCAATTTTTAACCTCATGCTCGGACGGCCTTGTTGCAAGCCTTCCAAAGCAATGTACGACCACCAAATACATCCAAGCCCGTGATTCACTACTTTTAAGAAATCACAAACTTCGAGGGGCAAGTGTTAATCCCTAAAAAATCCACCCGCACATGGACCAAAGGATTCCGAATGGAAACCCTATGGGCCGGTCAGTTACAGTACCACCCTAAGCACTCGGACAAAGCACACCAAGTGAGAGCGAGCGTCAAGACCAGAATAAGGCGGCCGTCCACGAAGAACAACCACAAGTAGGCAGCAAACCTTGGAAAGCACGACCGAGTAAAGATGCAGACTGTATATTTCAAGAGACCGCACGAAGCGGACAAAGGGCACACGATCCAGGGACCAGAGCCCGATCACGTATGCACTTCAAGGCCTCGAAGACCGGATTGTACGCGCAACATAAAGACCGCCCACCATCCACAACGTCGGTCGCTCATCATTCATATCTATAGAATGAATACGCGCGCACCTCCCAAGGGGAGCACCATAACATATCATAGTTGCAGGACATCGACCGAACGTCCTGAAGGCTATGAAGACTTCCATTCACCCACTCGGATCAAGCACAGCGTCACTACGATGCAATGATCGATCGCTCCATCAGAGTCATCGCCAAGTCAATATCATTCCCGCTCAATCAACCAGTATGAGCAACCTTAACTAAAAGAACTCCAACCGAAGAAGTCGCTTACAAGCAATTCAGAAGCGCTCTCTCCATCGAGTTGCTCGCCTACAAGTAGCTGACTACAACTCATGACAGCCGGCGACAACTGGCCAATGGCACACCTGGTAATTAATGGAATGAATGGACGTAGTGGCCAAAAGTAGATCTGATATCCTCCTTAGAGAATCTCACATATAAATAGACAAGGATCATCAACAGAAAAGGGATCCAATCCTTTGAAATAACGATGTGCTGCTAAACTCCAGCCTCTACTAAATCTAGCCATGGCGTCGAACTTATCTCTAGAATAAGGAAGACGCTCCTCCTCTCAATCAATCATCCCTCTATCTTCTTCCTCTTAAAACTATACCATTCTCATGTATAATTCCTAGATTGAAATATATAATTGAGGGTATATTGAGTGAATAGTGAGGTGAATGAAAGAGAGATCTGATGTATTCTGTAATTCTGGTTATCTAAACGGAAATCGCCATCATAGTAGACGCAGGCCTCGTTAACGCCGAACCACTCTAAATCTTGTCTCTATTTACTTTACTCGTATTTTCTGTTTTGTTATAATTACACATTGAATACAGTCTCACATTTTTCCTACCGAAATCGGTGAAGTACATTCTTAGTACCTTTGGATGTTTGTGCCATTTTTGGTGTAAACAACAACCTCAAAACCATTAGAATTAATTCACATAGATCTATTCGGTCCATCCTAAACATAATTGATAAATCATAATAGATATGTTTATGCAATAATTGACAATTTCTCTAGATTCTTTTGGACACTGTTTCTTAAAATAAAAGTGATGCTTTTGATCAATTAAAAACCTTTGCTAAAAGAATTCAAAATTCTATCATCTTTCAAAGTTAAAATGATACGTAGTGATCACGGTGGAGAGTTCATAAATGAAAATTTTGAAAAATTTTGTAATAAAAAGGGGATAACTCAAAATTTTTCTTTCCCTAGAACCCCCAACAAAATAAAGTAGTTGAGCATAAAAATAGGTCAATTCAGTATTGTGCGAGAACCATGTTATCAGATAATAACTTACCAATAAATTTTTAGGCTGAGGCAGTTACCACAGCTTGTTACATATTAAATGGAATTTTAATAAGATCCTTAACTCATAAAACACCATATGAACTTTCATATAATAAGAAACAAAAAGTATCATATTTTAAGATATTTGGAAGTGAATGTTTTATTCTTAACACTAAAGAAAATTTAGACAAATTTGACTCTAATAAAAGAATATTCAGAAAGAAGTAAAGCATATAGAGTTTTTAATTTAAGAATTAATATTATAGAGGAGACATAAATGTATCTTTTGACGAAAATTATAAGAATATAACACAAGATAGCAAAGACCGATGTGAAAATGAGATCGATGAAATAAATAATGAAATTATTTAACCAAATAAAAAAGTTAGACTTCTAAGACACCATCCTGTAGAAAATATCTTAGGGGATATTGAATCTGTCGTTAGGACTAGGAACCAATTAAATATATGAGTAATTTAGCTTTTATTTCAACTATTGAACCTAAAAATCCAAAGGAAGCATCATCTGATGATTCATGTATACTTGTTATGCAAGAGGAATTAAATCAATTTACCAGGAATGATATATGGTAACTTGTTCCTAGACTAAAGGATAAGACTGTAATTAGTACTAAATGGGTGTATAAAAATAAAATGAATGAACTCGATGAGGTCGTAAGAAATAAACTCGATTAGTTGCATAAGGATATAGTCAAGAAGAAGGAATATATTATGATGAAACCTTTGCTCCCGTAGCAAGATTCGAAGCAATTAGAATTTTACTACCTTTGCTAATCATAATAATTTCAAACTATTTCAAATGGATGTTAAAAGTGCCTTTTTAAAGGGATATGTTAAAGAAGACGTATATGTAGAAAAACGTGCTCATTTTGAAGATGAAAATTTTCCAAACTACGTATATAATTTAAAGAAATCATTATACATATTAAAACAAGCTCCCAGATCCTAGTATGATAGGTTAAGAACTTATATATTACAGTCTAACTTTGAAATTGGTAAAGTAGATATAACTTTTCTTAAAAAAAATAAAGACGATATTCAATTAGTACAAATTTACGTTGGCGATATAATTTTCGGATCAACAAATAACAAAATGAACAAATAATTCGTAGATAATATGAAACAAGAATTTGAGATGAGTCATATGAGTGAACTTACAATCTTCTTAAGCTTACAAATAACAACTAAAGAATGGAATATTTATTAATCAATAAAAATATGCTAGAGATTTGATTAATAAATATAATTTAACTACAACTAATGGAAGACCTACACCTATGAGAATTAATATAGCCCTAAGTAAAGACAATACATCAAAAGATGTCGATTAAAAATTATATAAAGGAATGATAGGATCGTTATTGTATATAACCGCTAGTAGACAAGATATAATGCATAGTGTATGTCTCTATGTAAGATATCAATCACAACCTAAAGAAACTCACTTAAAGGTCATAAAAAGTATTCTAAGATATGTAAAACATACATTTGATGTTGGACTATTTTACACTAAAAATGATTCATTTGATTTAATCTCCTATCGTCTACGCGGGATGTAAATCGGATCGTAAAAGCACTAGTGGAACGTGTCACTTCTTAGGTCATCCTCTACTCTCCTGGTTTAGTAAATGGCAAAATATAGTATCTTTATCAACAACTAAAGCAGAATATATATCTGCTGCTTTGCCATGTTCTCAAGTAATATATATGCAACAAACCCTAAGGGATTTAGGATTAAATATAAATAAATCACCAATCTACTGTGATAATACAAACGTCATAAATATATCTAAAAATATGACACATCATTTGAGAAATAAACATATTTATATAAGACATCATTTCCTAAGAGATAACGTAAGCAAAGAAAAAATTTCACTAGAATTCATAAAAATAGATAAACAAATAGCTGATATATTGACCAAACCTTTAAACGAAGCAACATTTACTAAATTTAGAAGAGAATTAGGTATTTGCTCTTTAACCGAAATAGAGTAATTAAACATATTAATATAAATATAGTATAAAATATAATAAAATTATGAAAAATCAAAAAATTTGTATGTATATCGACATTCACAAAGTTGCACGTCGACATATAACTACTAGTTTTTTAAAATGATTAATTCCTACCAAAAAGTAGCTACAACTTATATTTAAACTCTTAATTTCATAATTTCTTCTTCACCTCTTCATTTTCTCTCTAACAAAACTATGAAATAAATTAAATAATGGTTGTAATGTCCCGTGTTTTTACGGTGAAATAATTAATTTATTTAATTATTTAAAAGGTGATTAAGAGAATTAAATAGTCGATAAATTAAATAATAGTGAATATTTAATTAATATAAATAATTAAATAATATATTCAATTCTGAAATAATCAGAATTGGCTGAAATGGCCATATGGTGTGAATTGGGAAGTTCAAAATATATAATTCAGTTTAGAATTGAATTACGATAATTAATATATTTAATTAACGATGGTTGAACGTATAAATTATATTATAAATATAATCGAGCTCGAAATGGTGTGGCAGTTCGCGAATTGGCGATTCGAACTTTAAACGAATATACAGAAGCCGTTTTAAATCGGATTTCTGTGAAACAAGAAACGTTAGGAGCTGGTGGAGTATAGTGGAAGAGAAAAATCGAGATTCCGTCATGTAGGTTTTGATTTATGTCCAAATCAAATTTTAGAAAAGTCGCTGTGGAATTCCTTTATAATTTATAACGATTTAATTATATAATAAAAGGAATTTCATTATAAATCGAATATCGATTTAATCGGGATATGAAATATCGAGCTAGAAATTCAAATAGGAATATGGTGAGTTGTATGGTATCGTATGTGAATATATGCGATAATATTTATTTTTAAATATTAAAATTTAATTGTTTTTAAATATATTTATATATTTGAAAGGGTTTATTTAGAGTTTTAAAAATAGCCAATTTTGCAAACGACCTCAGAATTCGACGAAACTAATTTTGCTGGATCCGCAATATTAAATTATTGTTAGATTTCTATTTCCGTGATTTTTGAAGTCAGTATGTGCTCGTACCAATTTTTAAAGTGAAAAACAGTCAATATTTTGACGGTTAAAAATACGTTGTGAGAGCAAACGGAGTCAGAATTCGGCGAAACCAGTTTCGTTGGGACCGTAATATCTAATGGTAGCTGCATGCCGGTTTTCATGTTTTTTAGATATCGTATGTGTTCGTAGGGATTTTTAGAGTGCTGAAATGAATAAAAAAATAAAAAAATAAGACTAAAATATCCTAATTTTAAAGAACCCAACAAGGCTACATCTCCCACTTCTAAACCACTAGTCTTTGTGGGCTCAAAACAGCATTCGTGGCTCCACAATTCATCCCAACGTGAGGTATAAAAATCATAAACAAATCCATGACAAATCCTAAAATCACAAAATTTATTTCTTTGAGTTCCCTAATTTATCCTCTATAGTTCTATACCTGTTTGAAAGGGTGCGATGCCAAGTTTTGAATATTGAAACCGCAACAGGAAAGCTAGGGTTAAAAATCGTGAATCATACATGCTATAATTCGTGATTTCGATCTTAGATTTGTATAGAGAAGGGAAAATCGAGGTGGTACGCTAGTTTTTAGGGAAAACCGTGATTAAATATGTCGATCCAAATTTCTGGTGGCGCGAGTTACTGTGTCGACGGGGTTCTTCCTAGTGAGTGCGACTTGATTGCTGCGGCATTGGTGAGGAAGAGATTGAGGAGGAGAACAAAATGGTGTATCTTTTTTTGATTTCGGTGGAGTGATTGAGGGAGGATTGGGATTGTAAGAAAGGGAAATGGCCATGTTTTACTTCGGTCTGAGGATCAGACGATGGGGGAAGAAGAGATGAGTGGGCATGGGTTTGTATAGGCGGGTATGGGCTGATGGGGAACAAGGTAAGGCCCAAATCGATGTTAATTAAATTAAATTAAATTTAAAATAGTGTATCGACTTGCAAAATCACCGCATACGATATCAGAATTAGGAAAAAAAAGATCTGTTGGGATTGTGTGGACGGACACTACCCAATGGGACTGACTGGGAGTGGATTGGAGCTCGTATGAATTTATGGCGAAATAAATTGTTTGATTCAAATCAAACAAACAGTTTATCGTTCTTTAACGATGGACTGCTAATATGAGTAAAACTCACCAACTCTGAACAGTTCTATTTTCATAACGTATATTTAGAACTGATAAATGATGAATGATTGATGTTTGTTAACTGTTTGGTTGAACTGTTTGTGTATTGGTTGAAAATATTAGATAACGATATATATATAAATCGTTAATCGAATATTGATTCTGTTTATCAGAATATTTTATATTCGTATTGTTTAACATCTGTGATGCAGGGAAACAGGTTGGAGGGACCCAACTGGGTTCCTCAACATTTATTTTACTGTTTTTCATATATTCTAATATATAATGTGATATAAAATTTGTGGTTGTTTATGTGTGTTGAACGATATCAATCATGGTCATTTGGTATTTTAAATACCATGAAAATATACTGGGATGTAGAAAGGAGATTTTCAAAGTATATTTTGAAAATAAATTATTTATATAAAATCAATGGATTTTATAGAAAAAAGGAAGAAAAACGATTTTTATAAAGGAAAATAATTAAAAAAAAATCAAAGGGGATCGAAAAGGAGATATTTGTAAAACACGTACAAATAGAAAGTTAAAGGAAATATTTATTCGTTAAATAAATAGATTACAAAAGGGATATTGTTTATAAAAGAATTAGAATTATTAAAGAGAAATATTTACAAAATCAAGGGATTTTATAAAAGAGAAATTGTTTATAAAATTAAAGGATTTTATCAAGAGGGATATTTAGTGGGACAATAAATAGAAGTATAAAAGGATTATTTATTTAGAAAATAAATAGACAAATATAGGAAGAGAAATATTTGTAAAACATTTACAAATAAAGGTTATAAAAGGAATTATTTATTTGTGAAATAAATAGAGTTATAAAAGGAAACTTTAAATAAGATTTAATTGTTAGAAACTTAATGGATTATATAAAGGAATTAATCGAGTTAGAATTTGTCAATTAGAGTTAATTGAATATAAAGTTATTCGAAATAGAGTTTATCGAATATTAGTTATTCGAAATAGAGTAAATCAAATAAAGTTAAGCAAAATTAGAAACTGACTAGAGATTTGTAAATTGAATGGTTTTCTAAGTCTCTATCTGATGTTGGTTGTAACAACTCGGAAATTCTGAGCTAATTTAAATTTTTTATTTTGGTGGATTTTATGAATTTTGAATATTTAAAATGATTTATTTTAAATAATAATGACGAAAAATTTATTTTCGATGAATTTAAAACGAATAATTTTATTTTAATTATATAACGAGCCTGAAATGGCACTGTAGTTCGAAAATTCGATTTTGAATTTCAAATGAATACACAGGATTCAAAATAAATCGGATTTCAGCAAAACAAGAAATATCTAAATTTGTGTGATGATGTCTTTCTAACGAAGTTAAGAAACTGAGATTTCACTTCAGAAGTTGAAAGATATGCCCAGTTGAAAATTTAGAAAAGTCGCTGTGGAATTTTTATATATTTTAATATATATATAAAGGCCTTGAAAATAGAAATTTTGCAAACGACCTTCGTTTTCGACGAAACCACTTTTGTTGGATCCGGGATGTCAAATTATTGCTAGGTTTCAAAATTTGTAATTTTCTGAATCAATATGTGAGCATGGCGGTGTTAAACGTGTTTTAACAGTTATAGTCAATTTCGGTCGA
The DNA here is from genome assembly GCA_030737875.1 of Allium sativum. Classification (NCBI taxonomy): domain Eukaryota; kingdom Viridiplantae; phylum Streptophyta; class Magnoliopsida; order Asparagales; family Amaryllidaceae; genus Allium; species Allium sativum. Next base: position 656,221,353 of record CM060913.1, read on the forward strand.
CCAGAAAATGGCCATTTTTCAAACTATCTCAGAATTTGATGAAATTAGTTTCGTTAGGACCGTATCGTCAGTACGAAGCTAAAAATATTTTTTCGGGAATTTTTAGAATCAGTATGTGGCCTCGGTAAATTAAAATGTCTGTTCAAATTGAATATATACTGATTTATATTTTAATTTGAATAAAAACTGACTGAAACAGACGAATGGGCTTGCGAAACATATCCCATTGTGTTTGGAATGGGGGTAATTATTTAGGGGCGATAGTTGTTTGGTTTGATTTGGAGTTTGTTTGGAAATTGAGACCACAACGAAATAAAACTTGAATAAAATAATATTATAAATAATATATATATATATATATATATATATATCTTGCCCCAAAACCCTAGCCCGTTAATTCAAGGAGCCGCCACAGTCCATTTTCAAAGGCCAGAATTGTCCCGTTCTTCTTCCCCTTCTACCTCCTCGATCCATCAATGATTTCCAAAATTTCTAAAAGGAAAGTGTAGAGCTAGGGGAGCTCGTCACGTTCGACGGTGGTGATCTGGTATAAATCGTTGTGGAAGCTCAATCGCTCGTTCGAAGTGGGGGTTTTTGAAGCAGTTTTCACCGGTATATGGGGGTGCGAGTTCACCTGGGTTGAGGGTGGTGGTGGCGTGCCGTCAGCCCTCTAACGTGGGGGCAACTCGATCGAGTTCTGATCCGTCCTTGCACAGGCAATTTCAAGCCCTAGGTCACGATAGGTTTGGGTCTCGGTTACCTGATGGTAACGATGAAGAAGACAAAAAAGAGATGAGGTTAATTCCATGGTGTAATTATAATTAGTGTAATTAAATTTGTCAAATCTTTAATCGACTATAACTTGTTCATCTCACATCAGAAATCAGTGAAATTGGGTGCGTTGAAATCATGGTGAAACACACTACACAACGAAACTGACCAGAACTGAAATGAAGCTTATTGGAGTTTCAGGAGAATTCAAAATCTAACTGTTCAGAAAATTCAGATAAAACTGACGGAGTGGATCCCAATGTGAGAATTCTCTCACTATAAATTTTCTTGTACGGTTATTTATATTATAACTGCATATCTGAACTGCTCACAGACGTCTACAGACCATGGACGATTTATTCGATTGTGTGGTGACAATGAATTGTATATATAATATATATATGAAGAGTGAAAAATATATATATAAAATGATCAGTGAAAAATATAAATGTGAAAAGTGAAATATGTATATATGAAAAGTGAAAATATTATATATATATATATATATAAAGTGAAATATATATATATATATATATATATGAAAATTGAAAATAACATATATATGAAAAGTAAAATACATGTATATGAAAAGTGAAAATAACATGTATATGAAATGTGAAAATAATATATATACGAAATGTGAAAATGATTTGATTGTTAAAAATATAATTTTTAACGTACATATACACTGTATAAAGTTGTCGTGTATATCGGATATTCAATTTTGATTTAAAATTGAATATGAAGTTGAAATCGTTTTTAAAACGAATTTAAAACGATTTATAAATATGATTTGAATTGAAATCGATGAAATATATATAATATATATATTATATATATTTAATGGCCTGAATCGAACGTGCTGCGCAGCGACCGTTCGCGAATTTCGACCATTGACTTTGAACTGACGTTACAAGAGATCCGACTGTCGGATTCTCCTAAACCTGGAACCGTTGGGTTCGTATCGAAAAGAGCTTTCCAACGAATGTAAGAGATTTGAAATCCAATGGTTGTATTTGGAATTACGTCCAAATCAAATTTGCATAAGGTCGTTGTAAGTGCAGTTCGGTAGCCGTTATTGGAAACTGATTGTACGAGCCTTGATAAAATTATTAAAAATATCAATAATTTGTGTAAAATCATAATAAATTATTTGGAAAGAGTTGGGATGAAAAATTCCACATTTGTAAAGATAAAATATATTTTTATCGAAAAGAACTAGTTTATAACTAGAGCAAAGAACGGAATGAATTGAAAATGGGTTTTAAATAACCAAAAAATTTCCAATATATAAATTGAAATGGATTTGAATGGAGATTATCTTTGGATATTTCTATATTGGGTTCCGTGATTATATAGACATTGTGATGGGAATTTGGAAGATATCGATATCGTTATTCCCGATATGATATCTGTTGGTTTCAGGATTTGATGTTAAATATAAGTCGATACTATCTTTATTCAAAACCTTATGTTTAATGTCAGATTGGATTGATTGATTGTTTAGATTGTGCTTGACCAATTTATGAGCAAGATATGTTTTTACCCTTAGCATTGGGTTGGGTAGAAATACTGTTATGCTAACATCTTGTGAAACACTTCACGATTTGACTATGAGATGTTTAGCGATGTTGTTGTGTTCATTTCAAATTTAATGAGTGATTTTGAAATGATATTTTTATTAAGTGAAAAGAAATGTATTCCCGATTTTGGACAGGGAATGTTTTATAAAGCAGAAAGGATTTCGAGGCCTAAACCCGATGATTTCTAAACGATCTAGAAATGTATTATGTGTTACATTGTAGTCCACCGCGTATTGATTAGTTGTTATTAATAACATATCTGTTTGGTGGCGGAGAATTTATTCTCTTGCTTAACACCCTTCTTTGAGACGTACGAGCTCAAAGGTTGTGTGATTAATAATGACTAATCATATATGTGAATTGCTGATGTGAAGTACTATATTTTGAAAGTACTTGTGATTATTATGTTGTGAAATGATTTTTCCCTACTTCGGGATATGAAATGATTTAGTATGTGGCTAAAGATTCGGGTAACCCTGAGACTAAAAGTATGGGTGAGAGGGCGGTGTGTGCTCTCCATGTGTGGGAGGTGCATCGTCGGTGTAGCCTGCTCCTATGTGGGGTAGGTGCACATTTATATATCGAGTTGCTAGGTGCGTACCCTTTGCCTTGTCGATGGGGAGCGCGATATTGGGTTGCATACTTGTTTGTATGCATTGTTATGATTTGGAATTCATATTCCCAAACGATTTTATTTGAGATCCCGAAGTGAAATCTACTTTGATATAAAAGCTAGATATGTATTTCAAATGATTTGAAATAGAAATCGGGAAATAAAATCCAAAGGAATAATTTCTGTAAATTGAATTGATTTGGAAAATCTAAGTGTGGTGATTAACCTAAATGGGTAGATTGGGATATTGCATGTTGATTGATGCATAGTAGATCCATATCTATATTACTGATTGTTGTTCATACACTGGCATTTATAGGGGTAAACCCGTTCCGCGTTAGCGGCGTGGTCCTGTGATTTGCCTTATCATTTGTATAAGTTTATAACTGTTTAGAGTTTCTCACACCAGTCCCATGACTGACCTGTAGTTTTTGTTTCCTTTGCAAACTCAGGTGCCCCTATTTTCCACACGAGCAGCCGAGTAATTTTATTTTGCAGATATATTGAGCAGGATTCTGGATTGAAGCTTTAAGCTGTGTCCAGAGCGTTATTTGTCTTCCGCTGTGTTATTTTATTTTATCGTAAATAAATCTTCAGTTGTATTATATTTCGATATACTCTGATATGTTTTGTACTATGATGTAACATTATTATGATGTTTATAAAAGTCTTCTGTTATTTGTTCAGATGTGTTGTATGCCCAGAGTTAGCGTATGCGGGATTCAAACGGTCTTGGTCGATTTAGCGATCGATTAGGTTCGAGCGAAATCCGTATCGTTACACATGGTATCAGAGCTTTGGTTAAACTCAAATCTTTGGGGTACAACTCGTTAGAACTGAACAAAAGACTCGTCAGAGGTAGGATTATAATATCCTATAGAAGAATCCTCATTAGAGATAGAATTAGTAGCATTCTAGAATGAGCGACTCATTAGAGATGGGATTAGTAATGCCCCAAAATGAGTTGAGAGTTATAAGTTTATTGTTATTGTATTTGTGATTATATATATAATCTGGATTTAAAAATATGATTTTTAAGTATATATAAAAATTATATATTTGAAAAGTTAATCCACTATTGATTGCTGGATGTTATGTTTGATTATTAGTGAACTAACTAACATATTGGACTGATAATACCAATAAGAGTAAATTAGTCAAATTGAATCGAATATTGAACTGAATAGAAAAATTGTTTGAAATAGCATGCATGTACATATATTTGTGTGAACAGGTCATAACAAGGAGGCTAGAGAAGAGGAATAAAATTGTTTGCCCGACAAATAAGTACATGTTTATTGTATTTCTTGGGTGATGATGATTTTTGAGCCGATTGGCTTTTTCTTTTTGAGATGAGAGGGGCTGTGTGGCTGTTTGGGGATTTTCCCGATGCTCTCGGTACAGAGGAGGTCATGACGAAATTTTTCATAAATATAGGGTGTTAGCCAAATTTTTGAAAATTAAAAATTATTAGAAACTGAAAAGTTGAAGAATGAAAGCCATAATGAAAGTTGAGTTGAATAGTAAACAACTTTCAGCTTCGTTCCTTTTCGAGGACGAAAAGATTGTAAGTGGGGGAGATTGTAACAACCCGGAAATTCTGAGCCAATTTAAAATTTTTATTTTGGTGAATTTTATGAATTTTGAATATTTAAAATGATTTATTTTAAATAATAGCGACGAAAAATTTATTTTCGACGAATTTAAAACGAATAATTTTATTTTAATTATATAACGAGCCTGAAATGGCGCTGCAGTTCGAAAATTCGATTTCTAATTTCAAATGAATACACAGGATTCAAAATAAATCGGATTTCAGCGAAATAAGAAATATCTAAATCTGTTTGACGATATCTTTCTAACGAAGTTGAGAAACTGAGATTTCACTTTAGAAGTTGAAAGATATGCCCAGTTGAAAATTCAGAAAAGTCGTTGTGGAATTTATATATATTTTAATATATATAAAGGCCTTGAAAACAGAAATTTTGCAAACGACCTTCGTTTTCGACGAAACCACTTTTGTTGGATCCGGGATGTCAAATTATTGCTAAGTTTCAAAATTCGTAATTTTCTGAATCAATATGTGAGCGTGGCAAAGTTAAACGTGTTTTAACAGTTACAATCAATTTCGATCGACCAGAAAATGGCCATTTTACAAACGGTCTCAGAATTTGAAGAAATTAGTTTCGTTAGGACCGTATCGTCAGTACAAAGCTAGAAATATTTTTTCGAGAATTTTTAGAGTCAGTATGTGGCCTCGGTAAATTAAAATGTATGTTCAAATTGAATATATACTGATTTATATTTTAATTTGAATAAAAACTGACTGAAACAGTCGAATGGGCTTGCGAAACATATCCCATTGTGTTCGGAATGGGGGTAATTAGTTAGGGGTGACAGTCGTTTGGTTTGATTTGGAGTTTGTTTGGAGTTTGAGACCACAACGAAATAAAACTTGAATAAAATAATATTATAAATAATATATATATATATATATATATATATATATCTTGCCCCCAAAACCCTAGCCCGTTAATTCAAGGATCCGCCACAGTCCATTTTCAAAGGCCAGAATTGTCCCGTTCTTCTTCCCCTTCTACCTATTCAATCCATCAATGATTTCCAAAATTTCTAAAAGGAAAGTGTAGAGCTAGGGGAGCTCGTCACGTTCGACGGTGGTGATCTGGTGTAAATCGCTGTGGAGGCTCAATCGCTCGTTCTAAGTGGTGGTTTTTGAAGCATTTTTCATGAGTATACGGGGGAGCGAGTTCGCCTGGGTTGAGGGAGGTGGTGGCGCGCCGTCAGCCGTCTAACGTGAGGCAACTCGATCGAGTTTTGATCCATCCTTGCACAGGCAATTTCAAGCCCTAGGTCACGATAGGTTTTGGGTCTCGGTTACCTGATGGTACCGATGAAGAAGACAGAAAAGAGATGAGGTTAATTCCATGTTGTAATTATAATTAGTGTAATTAAATTTGTCAAATCTTTAATCGACTATAACTTGTTCATCTCACATCAGAAATCAGTGAAATTGGGTGCGTTGAAATCGTGGTGAAACACACTACACAACGAAACTGACTAGAACAGAAACGGAGCTTGTTGGAGTTTCAGGAGAATTCAAAATCAAACTTTTCAGAAAATTCAGATAAAACTGACGGAGTGGATCCCAATGTGAGAATTCTCTCACTATAAATTTTCTTGTACAGTTATTTATATTATAACTGCTTATCTGAACTGCTCACATACGTCCACAGACCATGGACGATTTATTTGATTGTATGGTGACTGTGAATGGTGTATATAATATAAATATGAAGAGTGAAAAATATATATATGAAATGATCAGTGAAAAATATAAGTGTGAAAAGTGAAATATATATATATATATTTATTTATTTATATGAAAAGTGAAAATATTTTATATATATATATATATATATATATGCAGTGAAATATATATATATATATATGAAAAGTGAAAATAACATATCTATGAAAATTGAAATACATGTACATGAAAAGTGAGAATAACATGTATATGAAATGTAAAAATAATATATATACGAAATGTGAAAATGATTTGATTGTTAAAAATATAATTTTTAACGTATATATACACTGTATAAAGTTGTCGTGCATATCGGATATTCAATTTTGATTTAAAATTGAATATGAAGTTGAAATCGTTTTTAAAACGAATTTAAAATGATTTATAAATACAATTTGAATTGAAATCGACGAAATATATAATATATATATTATGTATATTTAATGGCTTGAATAGAACGTGCCGCGCAGCGACCGTTCGCGAATTTCGACCATTGACTTCGAACTGACGTTACGAGAGATCCGACCTTCGGATTCTCCTAAAACTAGAACCGTTGGGTTCGTATCGAAATGGGCTTTCCAACGAATGTAAGAGATTTGGAATCCAATGGTTGGATTTGGAATTACGTCCAAATCAAATTTGCAAAAGGTCGTTGTAAGTGCAGTTCAGTGGCCGTTATTGGAAACTGACTGTACGAGCCTTGATAAAATTATTAAAAATATCAATAATTTGTGTAAAATCATAATAAATGAATTGGAAAGAGTTGGGATGAAAAATTCCACATTTGTAAAGATAAAATATATTTTTATCGAAATGAACTAGTTTATAACTAGAGTAAAGAACGGAATGAATTGAAAATGGGTTTTAAATAACCAAAAAATTTCCAATATATAAATTGAAATGGATTTGAATGGAGATTATCTTCGGATATTTCTATATTGGGTTCCGTGGTTATACAGACATTGTGATGGGAATTTGGAAGATATCGATATCGTTATTCTCGATATGATATCTGTTGGTTTCAGGATTTGATGTTGAATATAAGTCGATATTATCTTTATTCAAAACCTTATATTTAATGTCAGATTGGATTGATTGATTTTTTAGATTGTGCTCGACCAATTTATGAGCAAGATATGTTTTTACCTTTAGCATTGGGTTGGGTAGAAATACTGTTATGCTAACATCTTGTGAAACACTTCACGATTTGACTATGAGATGTTTAGCGATGTTGTTGTTTTCATTTCAAATTTAATGAGTGATTTTGAAATGATATTATTCTTAAGTGAAAAGAAATGTATTCCCGATTTTGGACAGGGAATGTTTTATAAAGCAGAAAGGATTTCGAGGCCTAAACCCGATGATTTCTAAACGATCTAGAAATGTATTATGTGTTACATTGTGTCCATCACGTATTGATTAGTTGCTATTGATAACATATCTGTTTGGTGGCGGAGAATTTATTCTCTTTCTTAACACCCTTCTTTGAGACGTACGAGATCAAAGGTTGTGTGATTAATAGTGACTAATCATATGTGTGAATTACTGATGTGCAGTACTATATTTTGAAAGTACTTGTGATTATTATGTTGTGAAATGATTTTTCCCTACTTCGGGATATGAAATGATTTAGTATGTGGCTAAAGATTCGGGTAACCCTGAGACTAAAAGTATGGGTGAGAGGGCGGTGTGTGCTCTCCATGTGTGGGAGGTGCATCGTCGGTGTAGCCTGCTCCTATGTGGGGGTAGGTGCACATTTATATATCGAGTTGCTAGGTGCGTACCCTTTGCCTTGTCGATGGGGAGCGCGATATTGGGTTGCATACTTGTTTGTATGCATTGTTATGATTTGGAATTCTTATTTCCAAACGATTTGATTTGAGATCCCGAACTGAAATCTACTTTGATATAAAAGCTAGATATGTATTTCAAATGATTTGAAATAGAAATCGGGAAATAAAGTCCAAAGGAATAATTTCTGTAAATTGAATTGATTTGGAAAATCTAAGTGTGGTGATTAATCTAAATGGGTAGATTGGATATTGCATGTTGATTGATGCATAGTAGATCCATATCTATATTACTGATTGTTGTTCATACACTAGCATTCATAGGGGTAAACCCGTTCCGCGTTAGCGGCGTGATCCTGTGATTTGCCTTATCATTTATATAAGTTTATAACTGTTTAGAGTTTCTCACACCAGTCCCATGACTGACCTGTAGTTTGTGTTTCCCTTGCAAACTCGGGTGCCCCTATTTTCCACACGGGCAGTCGAGTAGTTTTATTTTGCAGATATATTGAGCTGGATTCTGGATTGAAGCTTTAAGCTGTGTCCAGAGCGTTATTGGTCTTCTGATGTGTTATTTTATTTTATCGTAAATAAATCTTCCGTTGTATTATATTTCGATATACTCTGATATGTTCTGTACTCTGATGTAACATTATTATGATGTTTATAAAAGTCTTCTGTTATTTGTTTTGATGTGTTTTATGCCCAGAGTTAGCATATGCGGGATTCGAACGGTCTTGGTCGATTTAGCGATCGATTAGGTCCGAGCAAAATCCATATTGTTACACAGGTTTCGGCCTTCGGGATTAATACTTAGGGAATTGTTCTCATACTAGTTTACAGTCAGGGACTGATAGTTGTGGAAGAATGGTGATACGTAATTCAGCCATGGAAATGTTTTCCAGTGTTAATAACGTATATTTTCTAAACGTAGAAAATGAGAAAATATATATATATATATATATATATGGTTGATGATTGGATCGATAATTCCATTTGGAAATAAGATCGTTGTGTGTACTCAGACATGTTTTCATTTGATAGTTAAATCACCGACTATCAAAGTTTTGACCATTTTAACGTTGTTAATATGGAGAGACCGGTTGGATTATTATCCAAAGAACCACTCCGTATTGGCATAAGCGTTGTGAGTCATATATGCCAAAGATAATTGAAGACGGAGTAAAGTGCAAGGGCTGTTGTATAAATCTTAGATAACAATTTCCTAAGATGGATGTACTGAATAGTTCCTTCGGTTTGTTCGGTCCCAGGACAACTTGTATGGAAGAAGGTCAGACAGAGTATATCTAATAGATCGCGTAAGTTGATCTCTTCAAACGTATTCACGTTTGGTGGCAGAGGAATTTGTTTCTCTTAACTGTATGCCCGTGTTATTTGTGGATAAATCAATTTGTGATTTGGTGGATATGACGATGTGACATTCTAAGTGAATGAAGATGTGGCATGTAAAAGATAAGCGTAGCTTCTAGCCTCACATCCAGTAAATGACAAAAATCGGGCAGGCAGCATGGCTATGTGGGTAGCTCCCATTAGGGTGTATAATCACCTATCTAGAGATATTCATTTCATTATTTAATCTGTTCGATGTTGTCCCATTCGGGAAACGGTTGGTGATCCCAACCGTTGGTGATATACATTCGATACACTCAAGCGAAATGAGTGGTCGGTCATGTGTAGCCGGGTTGCAAGATATTCTTGTTGAACCCAGTGTATTCCTCTCTAGTGGTACACTAGCGAAAGGTGGTTCCATACCGTGTCATGGTTGGTAATCCATTATCCAATAAGTGCCCGTGGTTTTTGATTATATATTATGTATGTAGAATGTGAGATGAAAGCGTTTTTGCTAGATGATTATTATATTGTGGTTTATAGACATTATTATAATATCAAAAGAGTTTTTGATATAAAGATTAGTTTGGATTCTCATAAGGGAAAACCCATTCCGTTATACGGCGTGGTCTTATGAGATATCATTTTGTTGCTCAAACTGTTTTAAACTGTTTTACTCACACCGGTCCCATGACTGACCCAGAGTTTATTTTGTTTTGTTTTCCCTAAACTCTTGGGTGCCCAATTTTATACGGGCAGTCAAGTAGTCCGGATTTACAGATACTTGAAGATCTGGAGCAGGAGGCTTCAGGATCATATAACTATTGTTTATTTCCGCTGTGTTGTAAGTGTTGAACTTTGATAATGATGTATATTCTTCAAGTACAGATTTATATTTCAAAGTTATGTTATATATGTTATATGTTATTCGTTCCGCTGTGAGATTCTTGTTACTCTGATGTTGTGTTCTTCTTCTTCTTCTATTCTAAGTTTCTATCTTATCTATTCTCACCCTCTAATTTCTTTCATTAACTACCGGTATTTTTCGATGTTTGGTTAGTCGTCATTGAATTTATGTCGATAACCAAAGTCGCTAAAAACCGGGTCGTCAAAGTTGGTATTAGAGCTTAAGGTTATGTAATTACCTTGGCTCTGTCGCGTGACTCGATAGAGATGGGGTTAGTAATACCCTAGATTGAGTTGACTGTATATATACGAGAGCATATTTTTTATTCAATATAAAATTGTTTTATATTGTGGAGATTTATAGATTGAGTTGTTTATGGGTTCTGGTCGATCAGTTTGATCCACTATATCGGTAGGAGTTTCTAAACACTCGAATACGATGAACCGTCATGGTATGTTTGAAAAGAGGGTAAACGAAACAATTTTACCCAAATTATATTTTGATAAAAAGAATTTATATCGGAGTGATGATAATATATTGGATATATTGGTCGTTATTATAATCGAGTAAGATTATAATGGAGATGGTTATATATATATAACCAAACAAATTTCGTATAAGTATTAAGAAATGAATTGAATCTGAAATTAAATCAGAATTGAAATTTAAACCTGAAAATTTGGAGAAGTGTTTGTAAAAGAACATGGATTATATATATGTGAATTTTAAAATCCTGGGAGATTTTAAATTTGTTACAAGCATTGAAATGATGTTTTGAACTGGTTTCAAAATGGAAGTATATGGAAATTATTTTGAAAGTGGTATAGTATTGAACTCACTTTATCACTGGAAAATAGATTCCGATGATGACAGCCGCATCACCGGTGTTCATTTTCGAGTTGTAAGTGACGGATTACTACCAAAGATTTTGTTTTGAAATTGTTTTGCGAAAACAAGTTATTTAGGGATTCAAAGGTTTTGAATTGTGATTTTGATTTCAAATTTGTTTTGAAATAAAAACCCAGGAATTTAAATTCTAGAATTTAAAGTTAACTTATGGAGTTAAGTAAAACTGGAAGTGATCAGAGAATAATTTGAAATGGAATTAAGTGATAAGTTAAGAGTTCGAAATTTGTGATTTGAGATTGGAATGAAACTGAGCTTCGATTAGTGATTAATTGTGTTGAGATTTGGTTGATGGAAATTGATTTGGAAATTGGTTGGAATGATATTGGTGTATGTTGAATTGGTAACAGGTGCAAAGGATATAATGATATGTCCGACCAAAAGGTACAAGTTTATATTTCATATTGGGTATGAGTTTTATGAGCCAAATTGGCAAGCCGCTTGGCTATTTGATTTTCTTTTGGGTTGGAGAAGGCCTAGAGAGGCGAGTTGTGGTTTTACGGATAGGGCTGTACAAAGGAGGTGCTGGCGAAAATTTTCGAAAAGTTAAGGCGTTAGAAAATTTTCAAGATTTTTGAAAATTTTCGTTGATAAGAATTAATTAATAATTTAATTGAAATTAAATTGGTTCGGTTGAAACTGAATTTAAGAATTTAACAAATAAGTTTAAACCGGTCGATATGGTTTGCTTTCTACTTTAGCTATTTCGAGGACGAAATTATTTTAAGGGGGGAAGAATGCAATGTCCCGTGTTTTTACGGTAAAATACTTAATTTATTTAATTATTTAAAAGGTGATTAAGAGAATTAAATGGTCGTTAAATTAAATAATAGTGAATATTTAATTAATATAAATAATTAAATAATATTTTTAATTCTGAAATAACCAGAATTGGCAGAAATAGCGATATGGTGTGAATTGGGAAATTCAAAATATATAATTCAGTTTAGAATTGAATTACGATAACGAATATATTTAATTAACGATGGTTGAACGTATAAATTAAATTATAAATATAATCGAGCTCGAAATGGCGCGGCAGTTCGCGAATTGGCGATTCGAACTTTAAACGAACATACAGAAGCCGTTTTAAATCGGATTTCTGTGAAACAAGAAACGTTAGGAGCTGGTGGAGTATATTTTTCTAGTGGAAGAGAAAAATCGGGATTTCATCATGCAGATTTTGATTTATGTCCAAATCAAATTTTAGAAAAGTCACTGTGGAATTCCTTTATAATTTATAATGATTTAATTATATAATAAAAGGAATTTCATTATAAATTGAATATCGATTTAATCGGGATTTGAAATATCGAGCTAGAAATTCATATATGAATATGGTGGAGCTATATGGTATCGTATGTGAATGTATGCGATAATATTTATTTTCAAATATTAAAATTTAATTGTTTTTAAATATATTTATATATTTCAAAGCGGTTATTTAGAGCTTTAAAAATAGCCAGTTTTGCAAACGACCTCAGAATTCAACGAAACTAATTTTGTTGGATCCGCAATATTCAATTATTGTTAGATTTCAATTTCCATGATTTTTGAAGTCAGTATGCGGCCGTACCGATTTTTAAAGTGAAAAACAGTCGAAATTTTGACGGTCAAAAATACGCTGTGAGAGAAAATGGAGTAGGAATTCGACGAAACCAGTTTCATTGGGACCGTAATGTCGAACTGTAGCTACATGTCGGTTTTCACGATTTTTAGATATCGTATGTGTTTGTAAGGATTTTTTAGAGTGCTGAAACAAATAAAAAAATAAAACTAAAATATCATAACTTTAAAGAACCAGACAAGGCCACATCTCCCTCATCTAAACCATTAGTCTCTTTGGCCTCAAAACAGCATTCGTGGCTCCACAATTCATCCCAACGTGAGGTATAAAAATCATAAACAAATCCATGACAAATCCTAAAATCACAACATTTATTTCTTTGAATTCCCTGATTTATCCTCTTCAGTTCTATACCTGTTTGAAAGGGTGCGATGCCAAGTTTTGAATATCGAAACCGCAACAGGAAAGTTAGGGTTAGAAATCGTGAATCATATATGCTATAATTCGTGATTTCGATCTTAGATTTGTATAGAGAAGGGAAAATCGAGGTGGTACGCTAGTTTTTGGGGAAAACCGTGATTAAATATGTCGATCCAAATTTCTGGTGGCGGGAGTTACTGTGTCGACGGGGTTCTTCCCGGTGAGTGTGAGTTGATTGCTGCGGCATTGGTGAGGAAGAAACTGAGGAGGAGAACAAAATGGTGTATCTTTTTTTGATTTCGGTGGAGTGATTGAGGGAGAATTGGGATTGTAAGAAAGGGAAATGGCCACGTTCTACTTCGGTCCGAGGATCAGACAATGGGGGAAGAAGAGATGAGTGGGCCTGGGTTTGTATAGGTGGGTATGGGCTGATGGGGAACATGGTAAGGTCCAAATCAATGTTAATTAAATTTAATTTAATTTAAAATAGTGTATCGACTTGCAAAATCAATAACTTCCGCATACGGTATCAGAATTGGGCAAAACAAGATCTGTTGGGATTGTGTGGACGGACACTACCCAATGGGACTGACTGGGAATGGATTGGAGTTCGTATGAATTTACGGCAAAATAAATTGTTTGATTCTAATCAAACAAACAGTTTATCATTCTTTAACGATGGACTGCCAATGTGAGTAAAACTCACCAACTCTGAACAGTTCTATTTTCATAACGTATATTTAGAACTGATAAATGATGACTGATTGATGTGTGTTAACTTTTTGGTTGAATTGTTTGTGTATTGGTTGAAAATATTAGATAACGATATATATATATATATATAAATCATTAATTGAATATTGATTCTGTTTATCAGAATATTTTATATTCATATTGTTTAACATCTGTGATGCAGGGAAACAGGTTGGAGGAACCCAACTGGGTTCCTCAACATTTATTTTAATGTTTTTCATATATTGTAATATATAATGTGATAAAAATTTGTGGTTTTTTATGTGTGTTGAACGATATCGATCATAGTCATTTGGTATTTTAAATACCGTGAAAATATACTGGGATGTAGAAAGGAGATTTTCAAAGTAGATTTTGAAAATAAATTATTTATATAAAATCAATGGATTTTATATAAAAAAGGAAAAAAAAGGAATTTTATAAAGGAAAATAATTAAAAAAATCAAAGGGGATGGAAAAGGAGATATTTGTAAAACACGTACAAATAGAAAATTAAAGGAAATATTTATTTGTTAGATAAATAGATTATAAAAGGGATATTGTTTATAAAAGAATTAGAATTATTAAAGAGAAAATATTTATAAAATCAAGGGATTTTATAAAAGGGAAATTGTTTATAAAATCAAAGGATTTTATCAAGAGGGATATTTATTAGGACAATAAATAGAAGTACGAAAGAACTATTTATATAGAAAGTAAATAGACAAATATAGGAACAGAAATATTTGTAAAACATTTCCAAATAAAGGTTATAAAAGGAATTATTTATTTATGAAATAAATAGAGTTATAAAAGGGAACTTTAAATAAGATTAAAGTGTTAGAAACTTAATGGATTATATAGACGAATTAATCGAGTTAGAATTTGTCGATTAGAGTTAATTGAATATAAAGTTATTCGAAATAGAGTTTATCAAATATTAGTTATTCGAAATAGAGTAAATCAAATAAAGTTAAGCAAAACTAGAAACTGACTAGAGATTAGAAAATTGAATGGTTTTCTAAGTTTCTATCTGATGTTGGTTTCGGCCTTCTTGATTAATACTTAGGGAATTGTTCTCATACTAGTTTACAGTCAGGGGCTGGTAGTTGTGGAAGAATGGTGATACGTAATTAAGCCATGGAAATGTTTTCCAATGTTAATAACGTATATTTTCTAAAAGTAGAAAATGTGGATATATATATATATACATGGTTGATGATTGGATCGATAATTCCATTTGGAAACAAGATCGTTATGTGTACACAGACATGTTTTCATTTGATAGTTAAATCACCGACTATCAAAGTTTTGACCATTTTAACATTGTGAATATGGGGAGACCGGTTGGATTATTATCCAAAGAACCACTTCGTATTGGCATAAGCATTGCGAATTAGATATGCCAAAGATAATTGAAGACGGGGTAAAGTGCAAGGGCTGTTGTATAAATCTTAGATAACAATTGCCTAAGATGGATGTACTGAATAGTTCCTTCGGTTTGTCCAGTCCCAGGACAACTTGTATGGAAGAAGGTCTGACAGAGTATATCTAATAGATCGCGTAAGTTGTTCTCTTCAAACGTATTCACATTTGGTGGCGGAGGAATTCGTTTCTCTTAGTTGTATACCCGTGTTATTTTCGGACAAATCAATTTGTGATTTGGTGGATATGACGATGTGACATTCTAAGTGAATGAAGATGTGGCATGTAAAAGATAAGCGTAGCTTCTAGCCTCACATCTGGTAAATGACAAAAATCGGGCAGGCAGCATGGCTATGTGGGTACCTCCCATTAAGGTGTATAATCACCTATCTAGAGATATTCATTTCATTCTTTAATCTTTTCGATGATGTCCCATTCGGGAAACGGTTGCTGATCCCAATCGTTGGTGATATACATTCGATACACTCAAGCGAAATGAGTGGTCAGTCATGTGTGGCCGAGTTGCAAGATGTTCTTGTTGAACCTAGTGTATTCCTCTCTAGAGGTACACTAGCGAAAGGTGGTTCCATACCATGTCATGGTTGGTAATCCATTATCCAATAAGTGCCTGTGGTTTTTGATTGTATACTATGTATGTAGAACGTGAGATGAAAGCGTTTCTGCTAGATGATTATTATATTGTGGTTGATAGACATTATTATAATAACAAAAGAATTTTTGATATAAAGATTAGCTTGGATTCTCATAAGGGAAAACCCGTTCCGTTATACGGCATGGTCTAATGAGATATCGTTTTGTTGCTCAAACTATTTTACTCACATCAGTCCCATGACTGACCCAGAGTTTATTTTGTTTTGTTTTCCCTAAACTTTTGGGTGCCCAATTTTGTACGGGCAGTCAAGTAGTCAGGATTTACAGATACTTGAAGATTTGGAGCAGGAGGCTTCAGGATCATATAACTATTGTTTATTTCCGCTGTGTTGTAAGTGTTGTACTTTGATAATGATGGATATTCAAGTACAGATTTATATTTCAAAGTTATGTTATATATATTATATGTTATTCGTTCCGCTGTGAGATTCGTGTTACTCTGATGTTGTGTTCTTCTTATTCTTCTTCTTCTTCTATTCTAAGTTTCTATCTTATCAATTCTCACCCTCTAATTTCTTTCATTAACTACCGGTATTTTTCGATGTTTGGTTAGTCGTCATTGAGTTTATGTCGACAACAAAAGTCACTAAAAACCGGGTCGTTACAATGGCCTCCTCTCATAATACAAACCAAAAGAACTCCATTTCATTCCCCAAACCCTCTAATGGTCCATTCCAACGTACTACGTTAGCGAGATGATGAAATTAGAAGGATAAATGAAGGGTTTGCTGCAAATGATGACTGATATTTAAGTTCTACGGTTCAGGATGAATAGAGAAAAAAAAGGAAGGATTATAAGAAATTTACAATGTTATGTGATTGATAATTATACTAATCCTATTATCATTGAGGATGATAATCAAACAAGTAAAATGGAAGAAGCACTACAACAATTTTGCCTTTTAGCTATGCAAATAATTATGACACAAAATAATATGTCGCTAAAAATGAATATTTAAAATACTTCCTTACGTCGCAAGTATTATAGGTAGTAAATGACCCAAATCGTAAATTCACATCATTTACGACTATATTATGCATCGCAATTAAAAAAAAATTTAACATAATATTATTAAACCTTAAATATAAACATTTACAATACATCACAGACGTCGCAAAAGAAACTAATTTTTACAATGCAACTATAAGTTTCTATTATTACTCTAAACTAGCTACCAGAAGAAAATGGTGCTAGAATGTGCGGATTTTCATTGAACGGGCTTCAATTTGAGCCGTTGGTAAAGCGGTCCATAATGGACCGCTAACAGACGGACGCGTCTGATGCGTCTGTCTTTCCGTTATGGACCTCCGAACGCACCCTAAGAGTTTGACTAAAGAAATTACCTGACTTGATGCAAAGGAAGACATATCAACAATGAGCAAAAGTTTCACAATTATAAGTAAAAGACGCAAAGAGTTGAATTTGTTTACATTTGATGTTTATCGTTTTTATTATGGAGTTATTATTGTTTCTACCTTTTATAAAGTCTGTAAACATATAACTCAAGAAGTGGGTTTAGTATCAAGTAATTTTGATCCAATGATTTAAAAGTTTATACCGGTTATATCTAGTCGCATGTAATGATTCTTGTTATGTACAAACAATTGAAAAGTGAAAAATTGTATCTAATATCCATTTTTAATTTTTCTTTTTATTGTATGTATGTATGTATCATGTATGTGTGGTTAGTTGATATTAGACAAGGTGAAAGAAGATAATTGCTTGCAATGTGAGCTGCTTACGGGTTGATAAAGTAGAACTCGCAAGGAAAATGTCATGGACAAAAAACATATATTGCAAGGCTTTAGCGAAACGACATAAGAAAAATTAAAGATATGAAGAATAAAAGAATGTCGTTTTGAAATGCTAATTTTAAATAGCTTCAATGATACAGATTAGATGTTAGAATTAGAAACACCACTAGGAGTGTAAATACATGTCGTGCGTTAATACATGTTGTAGAAAGTTTAATTAAGCACGACGCAAATAGGTGTTGGCAACAATTGAAGTTTTCACGATGTATAATTATGTCTTGTTTAACATTTTTTAACGACTTTAATGGCATGTCGCAAATAAGCATTTGGTAATTGTAACATTAGCGACACAAATTATTTACGAACAAAACCTAATTTTTGCAACGTAAGTTATGTCATAAAAATAAAGTATTCTGCGACACTTATTTATGAAGAAAAGTTTTATTTGTGTTTACACCATTTACGATGCTCATGCGACACAAAATTTACTATCGCTAAATATCTTTTAGGACGCAAGTTCTATTTTTCGTGGCACATATAAAACATCAGTTTTGTTGTATTTAAGAAGAAGTAGTAGTGTAAAAACCCGGAAAATCAGAACCAATTTGAAAATTTTATTTTGGCAATTTTAATGGATTTTGACCATTTAAAATGAATTATTTTAAATAATAACGACGATAAAATTATTTTCGACGAAGTTAAAAAGAACAAATTTATTTTAATTATATAACGAGCCTGAAATGGCGCGGCAATTCGAAAATTCGATTCCAAATTTCAAATGAATATACATAATTCAATATAAGTAATAATTGAACGAAACAAGAAATATTTGAATCTTTTTGATCATATCTTTCTAGCGAGGCTAAGAAACGGAGATTCCACTTCAGAAGTTGATAGATATGTCCAGTTTAAAATTTAGAAAATTCGCTGTGGAATTTATATATATAAAGGCCCTTAAAAATGGAAATTTTGCAAACGACCTCTGTTTTCAACGAAACCACTTTTGTTGGATCTGGGACGTCAAGTTATTGCTAGATTCTAAAATTCATAATTTTTGGGATTAATATGTGAGCGTGGCAGAAGAAAACGCGTTTGACCAATTTCAGTGAATTTAATCGACTGGAAAATGACCATTTTTCAAACAATCTTCAAATTCGACGAAACTAGTTTTGTTAGGACCGTATCATTAATACGAAGCTCGAAATAATTTTTCTGGAATTTTTAGAGTTAGTATGTGGCCTCGGTAAATTAAAATGTACGTTAAAATCAAATTTGAACGTTATATTAATTTATATTTTAAGTTTGATGGAAACTAATCGAAACGGTTGAATTGGCATACGGGGCATATCCCATTGTGTTCGAAATGGGGGTAAACAGTTATGGACGACAGTCGATGGGTTTCGTTTGGAGGTCGAAATAAAATGTTGCTTTTTGGGGTAATAAAATTAATTATATTATAAAAGTAAACCCATCTTAATCCCTCCCCTCATCGTTCAACAGAACAGAAACTAGATCGAAATAAAAAAAATCCCGCTACACCCTCAGCCGGTCGACCCTTTTATCCCGCCACCACCACCCCGCCAGGCCGCGCGACCCCCGCCCCCTCACCTCCGACGTCCGGCGACCCATCTCCCTTCTCTCTCCCCTCTCACGAGCCCCTTTCACCGATTTTGAAGGCCCCGACCCCCAATAAAACCGACGTCACCTGAAACCCCAACCCCCACCTCCGTGAGCCACCACCTAGCCTCACCACCGCCACACTTCGAGCCCCACACTCCGACGCAGCAGACCCCCCCCCCCGTCCATTGTAAGTTTTCCCCTCTTTTCTTTGATTTTAAATCCCTAGAAAATCTGTTATTTTAGTTATAGGAAAATAACGAAAAAAATATGATTTTTGTTCATATGAAAAACATGGTTTTTATGTTATTTATTTTCTTCGATGAAGAAAAAAAATCTGATTTTCCTTAATGGTTAGAAAAACTTGATTTTTATGGTTAGAAAAACTTGATTTTTATGAATAGAAAAACTTGATATTTATGAATAGGAACACTTAATTTTTATGAACAGAAAATCATGATTTTCATGGTTAGAAAAACTTGATTTTTATGGTTAGGAAAACTTGATTTTTATGGTTAGGAAAACTTGATTTTTATGAATAGAAAAACTTGATTTTTATGGTTAGGAAAACTTGATTTTTATGAATAGAAAAATTTGATTTTTATGGTTAGGAAAACTTGATTTTAATGGTTAGGAAAACTTGATTTTTATGAGTAGAAAAACTTGATTTTTATGGTTAGGAAAACTTGATTTTTATGAATAGAAAAACTTGATTTTTATGGTTAGAAACACTTGATTTTTATGGTTAGAAAAACTAGATTTTTATGGTTAGGAAAACTTGATTTTTATGGTTAGAAAAACTTGATTTTTATGGTTAGGAAAACTTGATTTTTATGGTTAGGAAAACTTGATTTTTATGAATAGAAAAACTTGATTTTTATGGTTAGGAAAACTTGATTTTTATGAATAGAAAAACTTGATTTTTATGGTTAGGAAAACTTGATTTTTATGAATAGAAAAACTTGATTTTTATGGTTAGAAACACTTGATTTTTATGGTTAGAAACACTTGATTTTTATGGTTAGAAAAACTGGATTTTTAATAAGTAGAAAGATTCGATTTTAATATATGAAGCGATAGAAAATTATGAACTTTCTTACATATGAAGCGATAGAAAAATATGAACTTTTTATACATGTAGCGAATTAAAAATATGATTTTTAATACAAACTGTGTGAAAACAGATTACGTTGAAAACACGGCGAAGATTTTCTACATATGAAGAGTCGCGGTGTTTGGTTAAGCTTATAGGTGAGAACTTCTCACTAGAATTATTTTTATACAGTTATTTGTTTATAACTGCATATATGAACTGTTTCTCCGTCGTCCACAGACCATGGACGACTTGTGTGTTGGTTTGATTGTTGTTTGGTTGGTTTATTTGTTTGGATTGGTTTATTGGTTTGGTTTGGTTTGGGATATGAAATCGAATTGATTAGAATTGGTATGTGTATGGCACGGGCCATTAGTAGATTGGGGATAAGGGTTGACCTTATCCCGGACCTAGTATCGCGCCGTTATGTCGCTGAAATTTTCTAACAAGTATTAGAAAATTTTGGTTAAGAAAAAATATTATTTTTTTTAGCTTATAACGGCGATAAATAAAATAATTATTGGATAGTTAAAAATAAGTTAACACATCCATATACAAGTCGGACGACTTGTTTATGCTCGCCTAATTTTTTGATACCGATTCGGTCAATAATTTTACACATCGCCCAACTGCACAAATAAAATATGTGTTTGTTGATTGAAACCCCACACGGGTGTTGGGATGATATTAACATACACTAATTCCAACTATATAGTGGTATGTCGATCGATTGGTTGACATGCTGTATAAGCGTTATTAATTTATTTTAATGCTTATACAGTGGTAGAAAGCATTTTGGGTTATGGTTGATTGTTTATCGTTGCGATTATATACATGTGTTTTATGGAATCCGTATAAATAACATTATATGGTAATTGATTGGGCCTCATTCCAATTTGGAAAATAAAGAATATTTTAAAATAATATTCAGAAAAGGATTTAATAATATTCATGTGTTGAATAAGAGCCGTATTGGTTAGATATGCGCCATTTTGACGCGAATGATCGTTATACTGATTTTATTCGTTTTTATGACGAATATCGAAAAGGAAAAGATTTCAAAATCCGAAGTTTTGAAAATATTATCATTAAAATACTTTAATGATAAATAATATTCAATTTTGATTTAAAATTGAACTGAAAGTGGGAATCGTTTTAAACAAATTTATAAAATAAGGTTTGAACAAAATATATATAATATATATATTAATGGCCTGAATAGAACGTGCCGCGCCGCGGCCGTTCGCGAATTTCGACCATTGACTTCGAATGGGTATTACGGGAGATCCGACCGTCGGATTCTCCTAAAACTAGAACCATTAGGTTAGTATCGAAAAGAGCATTCCAAGAATATAAGTAATTTTAAATCTAATGGTTGGATTTTTAATTATGTCCAAATCAAATTTGGAAAAGTTCGTCAGTGCAGTTCGATGACCGTTTATGGAAATCGACTGAAAGGGCCTTAATAAAATTATTAAAAATATTAATAATTTGTGTAAAATCATAATAAATGATATGGGAAGAATTGGGACGAAAAACTCAATATTTGAAACTATAAAAATATATTTTTATCGAATTGAACTAGTTATTAACTAGAATTATAGTTCAATTTTTTTTGAATAAATAAATTGGATTGAGAATGGTTTTAAAAATAACCGGGATTTCCAATATATGAATTGGAATGGATTTGAATCGAAATCATCTTCGGAATATTTCGATGTTAGATTTCGTGATTATACAGATATGGTTATGGAAATTTGGAAGATATATTTTATATCGTTATTTCCAATACGATATTTGTTGGTTTTAGAATTCGATATTGAATATAAGCCGATATAATTTCTATTCAGAGCCTTTTATTTAATATCGAATTGGATTTTGGGGTTTGTCGTGAATGATGTCTTCACTAACACTATTCTTAAACCCAATGGAGCTAAGAAAATTAGAAACTAACTTGAGATTAGTTAAGTCGAATGGTTTCCTGGGTATTGATATGATGTTGGTTTCGGCCATCGGGATTAATACTTAGGGAATAGTTTTCTTACTAATTCACGGTTAGAGATTAATGGAATGTGATTTTGGGTTTATCGTGAGCTGTGTTTTAAATGACATTAGTTCTTTAACCCAGGGAAAGGTAAGATTAACTTCTTAACTTTAAAAAGTCATTAAGTAATGGTTTTTGAGATTAAAACTGAATTAGAGTTTTATTGAATCTTTAATTAGATTGAAATGACGATTTGATAATTTAAATTATCAAATCTGTGAAATGATTGGAGTATCACCAATTTTGTTCTAGGCGATAGTTAAATCTTTAATTAGATTTGAACGTGAAATGGTAATTAATTTTACCGATAACACCGTGTTGTTAGATATGGAGTATTAACAGTTTTTCTCCATGGGATGAATAGGTTGGGATTGAGAAATTAAACAAAGGATTACTTCGGTAAGGTGCGCTAATCCCGACTAGTTTGGAAAACCTTAATTTGGTTTGAAATCCAAAGGAAGATTAAAGAATAAATTTAAAAGAATTTATCTTTGATAAAATTAATGGGAACCTTTCCCTAAGAATGTGAATATTTGAATAAAAGAATATTCTGAATTGGAATGAAGCATATTTTGTGTTTGTGTAACACTTGTTTATTATATATGCGAGTTATTCGGAAAGGCCGGGTTTATACCCATTCTGAATAACTGATTTGACGATAAGTTGACGATGAAGACGGTGGTTGAAGACCTGAGGTCTTCACATCGTTTGAATAATTATTGATGATCTTGATCGGGCTGTACACCCAAGAGGAGGGAATCAGTTGGTGATCGTCTAGACGTACTTGGAGATCGACGGATATGCGTGGAATAAGGTTCCTCCGGTTTCGTTCAGACCCAGAACGAATTTGTAAATGGACTGTGTGTCTGACATGGGATTTCATTCTGTGTGACTGAGTGATATCAGTTGCATAGCGTGAATTGCCTATGTGGCATGCTAAGATGCAAATGATCATGGCTTCAGTTGAAAAGCATATTCTTGTGGTTGATGATCAAAGCACGGCTTTGATAGATCATTGCTTTGTGTAGCGTTAATTCGCGAGCCTCACACCCCGGTGTGGACCAAAAACGGGAGAGGATTTCAGGGAGGACATGCGTTTTCTTCTAGCAAGAAGTGGTGTCATTGTTTTTACATGGCCTAGCATTTACTTATGTCGATGATGGATTTCGAGGCGCCTCGTTTAGATCGGACGACCCGTGTCCGATGGACTCATTTGGCTCATTTACGCCCCATAGGGTGGGGAAACGCAGTGTTCAGGCATTTGAATCCACATCGAGTAGACCGGCCCTGACGATCCAAGGGCTTGACAGCGTATTTGTCCTGAGGCTCGTGCTAGACAGTCTCGAAGCAGTGAGGACGATCCCTTGCCTCGTTTCACAGACAGAAATCCAAACTTCCAATACGACATTTTTGCGGTTTTGATTGTATACTATATATGGCGGCAAAGTGGTATGGGACATTCATGTCGTCTATGATAGATACATTTATATTTGAAGTTGATTTCTTCACTTATAGTAATAATAAAATATGAAATTCCACGTACCAAGCATTTTTGGCTATTATATTGTAAAAACTCTATCCTCCGGCATGCGTTGCATTGTGTGATGGGACCTGAGTCTTATAGTAGCTTCATTGTTCTTTATTTAGCATTTCCCTGTTTGTTTTCTGCACTGGTATTCTTCGGAGGAAACCCATTCCGTGCTATACGGCGTGGTCCCTTGATTTACCTAACTTTAAAATAAAGATTAATAACTGTTTTAGTTCTCACACCAGTCACATGACTGATCTAGAGTTTATTGTTTTAACCTAAACTCTGGGTGCCCCTATTTTCTGCACGGGCAGATAGTAGTTTTGGTTTTGCAGATTTATATTCATAGGACCCTGATTTGCAGTTGGAATGATATTCGAAAAGTTATGCATCCGTATATTTTATTCAGTTGTGTTTTGTATTATTTTCCCGCTGCACTGCAATTTGTAAATCTATGATATTTATCAAATGTAAATTATTGGTTCATACTCTGTTTATTCTTGTACTTTGATGTAAATTGTTGTAATAAGAAATGAAATGTTCTTCTGTTTGTGTTCTGATTTGTCGTGTTCTCTTTACAATTCGGGATTTCCTTAACGGGGAAGTTTGGGTCGTTACATTTTGGTATCAGAGCTTTGGTTTACAAAGCTCGAGAACAAGACACATTAGAACCAAACGAAAGAATTCATCAGAGATTGGATTAGTAATATCCAATAAGAATAACTCGTTAGAGATAGGATCAGTAGTATCCTAGAACATATGAAGGGTGATAATTTTAAAATCAAATTTAGTTTAAAATTTTATATATCAATTATACGTATTTGAGTATATTATTTTATTTGATTTGGACAATCGAGTATATGAGATTTTGCATAGACGCGTCATGAACGTATACTCGAAATTTTAATATACTGGATAGATATAGAATCACACTCTAGGTACTTGGAGATGATTCTGATGATGAGCATGACATGATCAGTATTTATGTTCGAGTATTCAAAAGTGGGATTTCTATATATTTCCAATAGGCTAGTGTGAGAACCAAAACTTAATTAAAAATTTACTATTTGTGGCTTGGCATCAAAAATTGATTTTTGTATATTAAAGCTATAAATTTGAAACATTAATCAACTGATTGATTGCTGGTTGTGTTGTTTGATTGTTGGTTTGATTAATTAAAATTTTGAAACCAATTTGTACATGTATGGTAAATTTGGCCAGATTGAGTCAAATATTGAACTGAATTGAAAATTTCTTGAAACTTGCATATATGTACATGTATATACATGGAACAGGTCATAGCAAGGAAGCTAAGAAGAGGAATAAAATTGTTTGCCCGACAAATAGGTACATGTTTATTGTATTTCTTGGGGTTTTTGTTGATTTTATGAGCCGACTGGCTAGCCGCTTGGCTGTTTCTTTTTCTTTTTGGATTAGAGAGGCCTGTATGGAGATTTCGGCATTTTCCCGGTGCTCCCGTACAAGGGAGGTTATGGCGAAATTTTTCGAAAATTTAGGGTGTTAGCCAAATTTTTGAAAAATTTGAAAAGTTTTTAGAAACTGAAAAGTTGAAAAACTTTGGCCATAGTTAAAATAATGAAAGTTGAGTTGATTAGTAAACAATTTTCAGCTTCGTTCCTTTTTGAGGACGAAAAGATTTTAAGTGGGGGAGATTGTAACAACCCGTAAAATCTGAACCAATTTAAAAGTTTTATTTTGGCAATTTTAATGGATTTTGACCATTTAAAATGAATTATTTTAAATAATAACAACGATAAATTTATTTTCGACGAAGTTAAAAAGAACAAATTTATTTTAATTATATAACGAGCCTGAAATGGCGCGGTAGTTCGAAAATTTGATTTCAAATTTCAAATGAATATACATAATTCAATATAAGTCCGAATTGAACGAAATAAGAAATATCTGAATATGTTTAATCATATCTTTCTTGCGAAGCTAAGAAACGGAGATTTCACTTTAGAAGTTGGAAGATATGTCCAGTTCAAAATTTAGAAAAGTCGCTGTGGAATTTATATATTTTTTATATATATAAAGGCCCTTAAAAATGGAAATTTTGCAAATGACTCTGTTTTCAACGAAACCACTTTTGTTGGATCCGGGACGTCAAGTTATTGCTAGATTCCAAAATTCATAATTTTTGGGATCAATATGTGAGCGTGGCAGAAGAAAACGCGTTTGACCAATTTCAGGGAATATAATCGACTGGAAAATGACCATTTTTCAAACAATCTTCAAATTCGACAAAACTAGTTTTGTTACGACTGTATCGTCAATTGGAAGCTAGAAATAATTTTTCTGGAATTTCTAGAGTCGGTATGTGGCCTCGGTAAATTAAAATGTACGTCAAAATCAAATTTGAACGTTATATTAGTTTATATTTTAAGTTTGACGGAAACTGATCGAAACAGTCGAATTGGCTCACGGGACATATCCCATTAGGTTCGGAATGGGGGTAATTAGTTGTAGATGACAGTCGGTGGGTTTTGTTTGGAGGTCAAAATAAAAAGTTGCTTTTTGGGGTAATTAAATAAAATAAAATAAATTATATTATAAAAGTCAACCCACCTTTATCCCTCCCCCCATCGTTCAACAGAACATAAACTAGATCAAAATAAAAAAAACCCGCTACTCCCTCAGCCCGTCGCCCCCTTTATCCCGCCACCACCACCCCGCCAGGCTGCACGACCCCCTCACCTCCGACGTCCGGCAACCCATCCCCCTTCTCTCTCCTCTCTCACGAGCCCCCTTCTCCGATTTTGAAGGCCTTGATCCCCAATAAAACCAACGCCGCCTGAAACCCCAACCCCCGCCGTCGTGAGCCACGACCTCGCCTCACCACCTCTGCACTTCAAGCCCCACACTCCGACGCAGCAGACCACCCCCTTCCATTGTAAGTTTTCCCCTCTTTTCTTCGATTTTAAATCCCTAGAAAATCTATTATTTTAGTTATAGGAAAAGAACGAAAAAATATGATTTTTGTTCATATGAAAAACATGGTTTTTATTTTATTTATTTTCTTCGATAAAGAAAAAAAAATCTGATTTTCCTTAATGGTTAGAAAAACTTGATTTTTGTGGTTAGAAAAACTTGATTTTTATGAGTAGAAAAACTTGATTTTTATGAATAGGAAAACTTAATTTTTATGAATAGGAAAACTTGATTTTTATGAAGAGAAAAACTTGATTTTTATGATTAGATTTTTATGGTTAGAAAAACTTGATTTTTATGGTTAGAAAAACTTGATTTTTATGGTTAGAAAAACTTGATTTTTATGGTTAGAAAAACTTGATTTTTATTGATTTTTATGGTTAGGAAAACTTGATTTTTATGGTCAGGAAAACTTGATTTTTATGAATAGAAATTTTGATTTTTATGGTTACAAAAACTTGATTATTATGGTTAGAAAAACTTGATTTTTATAAGTAGG
This sequence comes from Allium sativum, assembly GCA_030737875.1. Lineage (NCBI taxonomy): Eukaryota > Viridiplantae > Streptophyta > Magnoliopsida > Asparagales > Amaryllidaceae > Allium > Allium sativum. Next base: position 656,248,905 of record CM060913.1, read on the forward strand.
AAAACTTGATTTTTAATAAGTAGAAAGATTCGATTTTCATATATGAAGCGATACAAAAATATGAACTTTCTTATATATGAAGCGTTAGAAAAATATGAACTTTTTATACATGTAGCGAACTAAAAATATGACTTTTAATACAAACTGTGTGAAAATAGATTACGTTGAAAACACGACGATGATTTTCTATATATGAAGAGTCGCGGTGTTTGGTTAAGCTTATATGTGAGAACTTCTCACTAAAATTATTTCTATACTGTTATTTGTTTATAACTGCATATATGAACTGTTTCCCCGTCATCCACAGACCATAGACGACTTATGTGTTTGTTTGATTGTTGTTTGGTTGGTTTATTTGTTTGGATTGGTTTATTGGCTTGGTTTGGTTTGGGTTATGAAATCGAATTGATTAAAATTGGTATGTGTATGGCACGGGCTATTAGTAGATTGGGGATAAGGCTAGACCTTATACCGAACCTAGTATCGTGCCGTTATGCCGCCGAAATTTTCTAAAAAGTGAAAAAATATATTATTTTTAGCTTATAATGGCGATAAATAAAATAATTATAGCATAGTTAAAAATAAGTTAACACATCCATATACAAGTCGGACGACTTGTTTATGCTCGCCTATTTTTTATATATCGAGTGGGTCGATAATTTTACACATCGCCCAACTGCACAAATAATATATGTGTTTGTTGATTGAAACCCCACACCGGTGTTGGGATGATATTGACGTACACTAATCCCAACTTTATAGTGGTATGTTGATCGATTTGTTGACAGGCTGTATAAGCGTTATTAATTTATTTTAATGCTTATACAGTGGTAGAAAGCACTTTGGGTGATGGTTGATTGTTTGTCGTTGTGATTATATACATGTGTTGTATGGAATTCATATAAGTAACATTATATAGTATTTGATTGGGCCTCATTCCAATTTGGAAAATAAAGAATATTTTAAAATAATATTCAGAAAAGGATTTAACAATATTCATGTGTTGAATAAAAGCCGTATTGGTTAGATATGCGCCATTTTGACACGAAGGATCGTTATACCGATTTTATTCATTTTTATAACGAATATCGAAAAGGAAAAGATTTCAAAATCCGAAGTTTGGAAAATATTATCATTAAAATACTTTAATGATAAAAAATATTCAATTTTGATTTAAAATTGAACAGAAAGTGGGAATCGTTTTAAAACGAATTTATAAAATACGTTTTGAACGAAATATATATATAATATATATTAATGGCCTGAATAGAACGCGTCGCGGCCGTTCGCGAATTTTGACCATTGACTTCGAATGGATATTACGGGAGATTCGACAGTTGGATTCTCCTAGAACCGAAACCGTTGGGTTCGTATCAAAAAGAGCTTTCCAACAAATATAAGTAATTTGAAATCTAATGGTTGGATTTGGAATTATGTCGAAATCAAATTTGGAAAAGGTTGTTGTAAGTGCAGTTCGATGACCGTTTATGGAAATCGACTGAAAGGGCCTTAATAAAATTATTAAAAATATTAATAATTTGTGTAAAATCATATTAAATGATTTATGAAGAATTGGGACAGAAAACTCAATATTTGAAAAGATAAAAGTAGATTTTTATCGAGTTGAACTAGTCATTAACTAGAATTACAATTCAATTATTTTTAAGTAAATAAATTGGATTGAGAATGGTTTTAAAAATAACCAGGATTTCCAACATATGAATTGGAATGGATTTGAATCGAAATCATCTTCGGAATATTTCGATGTTAGATTTCGTGATTATACAGATATGGTTATGGAAATTTGGAAGATATATTTTATATCGTTATTTGCAGTACGATATTTGTTGGTTTCAGAATTCGATATTGAATATAAGCCGATATAATTTCTATTCAGAGCCTTTTATTTAATGCCGAATTGGATTTTGGGGTTTGTCGTGAATGGTGTCTTCACTAACACTGTTCTAAAACCTAATGGATTTAAGAAAATTAGAAACTAACTGGAGATTAGCTAAGTCGAATGGTTTCCTGGGTATTGATCTGATGTTGGTTTCGGCCTTCGGGATTAATACTTAGGGAATTTTTCTCTTACTAGTTCACGGTTAGAGATTAATGGAATGTGATTTTGAGTTTATCATGAGTTGTGTTTTAAATGACATTAGTTCTTTAACCCAGGGAAAGATAAGATTAACTTCTTAACTTTAAAAAGTCATTAAGTAATGGTTTTTGAGATTAAAACTGAATTAGAGTTTTAATGAATCTTTAATTAGATTGAAATGAGGATTTGATAATTTAAATTATCAAATCCGTGAAATGATTGGAGTATCACCAGTTTTGCTCCAGGCGATAGTTAAATCTTTAATTAGATTTGAACGTGAAATGGTAATTAATTTTACTAATAACACCGTGGTGTTAGATATGGAGTATTAACAGTTTTTCTCCATGGGATGAATAGGTTGGGATTGGGAAATTAAATAAAGGATTACTTCGGTAAGGTGTGCTAATCCCGACTTGTTTGGAAAACCTTAATTTGGTTTGAAATCCAAAGGAAGATTAAAGATAAATTTAAAAGAATTTATCTTTGATAAAATTAATGGGAACCTTTCCCTAAGAATGTGAATATTTGAATAAAAGAGTATTCTGAATTGGAATGAGGCGTAATTTGTGTTTGTGTAACACTTGTTTATTATATACGCGAGTTATTCGAAAAGATCGGGTTTATACCCATTCTAAATAACTGATTCTACGATAAGTTGACGATGAAGACGGTGGTTGAAGAACGGAGGTCTTCACATTGTTTGGATAATTACTGATGATCTTGATTGGGATATACACCCAAGAGGAGGGAATCAGTTGGTGATCGTCCAGACGTACTTGGAGATCGATGGATATGCGAGGAATAAGGTTCCTCTGGTTTCGTTCAGACCCAGAACGAATTTGTAAATGGACTGTGTGTCTGACATGGGATTTCATTCTGTGTGATTGAGTGATATCGGTTGCATTGCGTGAATTTCCTGTGTGACATGCTGAGATGCAAATGATCAAGGCTTATGTTGAAAAGCAGAGTCTTGTGGTTGATGATCAAAGCACGGCTTTGATAGAGCATAGTTTTGTGTAGCGTTAATTCGCGAGCCTCACACCCCAGTGTGGACCAGAAACGGGAGAGGACTTCAGGGAGGACATGCGTTTTCTTCTAGCTAGAAGTGGTGTCAGTGTTTTTACATGGCCTGGCATTTACTTATGTGGATGATGGATTTCGAGGCTCCTCGGTTAGATCGGACGATCCAGGTCCGATGGAGTCATTTGGCTCATTTACGACCCATAGGGCAGGGAAACGCAGTGTTCAGGCATTTGAATCCACATTGAGTGGACCGGCCCTGACGATCCAAGGGCTTGACAGAATACTTGTCCTGAGGCTCAGGCTAGACAGTCTCGAAGCGTTAAGGACGATCCCTTGCCTCAGTTCACAGACAGAAATCCAAACTTCCAATACGACATTTTTGCGGTTTTGATTGTACACTATACATGGCGGCATAGTGGTATGGGATATTCATGTCGTCTATGATTGATACATTTATATTTGAAGTTGATTTCTTCACTTACAGTAATAATAAAATATGAAATTCCACATACCAAGCATTTTTGGCTATTACAAGGTAAAAACTCTATCCTCCGGCTTGTGTTGCATTGTGTGATGGGACCTGAGTCTTATAATAGCTTCATTGTTCTTTATTTAGCATTGCGCTGTTTGTTTTATGCACTGGTATTCTTGGGAGGAAATCCGTTCCGTGCTATACGGCGTGGTCCCCTGATTTACCTAACTTTAAAATAAAGATTAATAACTGTTTTAGTTCTCACACCAGTCACATGACTGATCTGGAGTTTATTGTTTTAACCTAAACTCTGGGTGTCCCTATTTTCCGTACGGGCAACTTGTAGTTTTGGGTTTTGCAGATTTATATTCACAGGATCCTTATTTACAGCTAGAATGATACTCGGAAAGCTCTGTTTCCGTATATTTTATTTAGTTGTGTTTTGCATTATTTTTCTACTGCACTGTAATTTGTAAATCTTTGATATCAAATGTAAATTATCGGTTCATACTCTGTATATTCTTGTACTCTGATGTAAATTGTTGTAATAAGAAATTAAATGTTCTTCTGTTTGTGTTCTGATTTGTCGTGTTCTGCGCTTTCCTTTACGGGGAAATTTGGGTCGTTACAAGTAGTAGTAGAAATGGAAGAAGAAGAGGCACTAGATGAAGAGATGGAAGAAGACGATCAAGTTATTTGCGTAGGAGAGCTGTGTTTCGATAAAGATGGGAATGTGATCGAGCAAAATGGGGAATTATGTCTTCATTATCCACATTGCTCAATTCACAATTCCCCAATTATTAAGAAACACTAATTGATTAGGATTTCTTTTATTCGTATATTCGTTGTACGTGAATATGTGTTAAGATTATTTTGTAAATATTGTTTGGTTTGATTGTTTGGTTTAAAAATATACAATGATTGTATTGATTATACTCTTGTATAGTTTAATTAGTATGAATAACAATATATAGCCATAAATTTAGGGGGAGTTGTAAGAAAATTATAGATTTAGGGGAAGTTATAGAATTAGTCACTAGGATTATTCTGAGTTTAGATAGATATACTTTTTGTTGATGACAAAGGGGGATAAATTATAAAATAAGTATAGTTTAAGGGGGAGTTAGAAGGAAATCATGATGAAATGGGGAGTAATCGAAAAATCAAATTAACAAGAAATATCAGGTATGAATATTTTATAAACTAAGGTTGTCATCATCAAAAAAGGGGAGATTGTTGGCAAATAGAACATTGATGATGTTTTGATGACAACAACCTTGTTTCAATCATTATTATTATTGATTATAAAATATATACAAACACTTTTATCCATAATATATATATGTATATACATGATTTATATGCAGATAATAAATATTGAAGACTGTATAGTTAAGAGATTCAAGATTTCAAAAGAGAATCAAGACTCATGATTATCGAGATATTAAGAGTTCAAGAGACCAAGCAATCAAGGTAATAGAGTATAAATATTATGTAAAACTCTGAATAGCACTCAGACTCTTTTTACAGTTTATTTCTTTCAAAATTGATTTTAAACTATTTTTCAAACTGATTTCAAACTGTTCTCAAAATAATTTTTTAATCATCCAAGGATTTCAAACTTATGATTTCAAATATATATTTCCTAATTTATAAATTTCTTATTATTATAGTTTTACATATTAAATCATTTATATAAATACTTTATATACTGAGTTTATATTTGATAATAATTTCAAATATTCTTATTTAACTTTATGTTTTCGTAAAACCTTTTATGATTACATAGTTTATATATATCTCTTTATAAATTCCTATATACATATATACGTTTATAAGTATTTTATATAGTTTTTATATCACTTATATATATATAGTATTCAATCACATGTTTAAATAATATTTTATTACATTTTTTTACTTGAAAAATAATATTTTAATAACTAATTTTATTTTAGGAATTTCCAGAATACATATATTAGTTTCAATACTTTAAAAAATGATTTAAATTTAAATATACAAGGTATATGTCGACATACACAAACATGCATGTCGACATATAATAGTAACATTTTTTAAATACAAAAAGTTGTGTCTTTTCATTTTGAAACGTTTTAGAAACGGTTACATCCTTTGGAACGCTATAAAAAGGCCTTAAATTCAATTTTTTTTTTATAAGTTATCATCATCTTCTTCCTCCCTTAACATACCACCATTATTATTCTCAAAATTCCAAGTTTATGCACTTATACTCCGCCGATTTCAAGAAAAATTATATCATTCTTCTTCTATTTTCATTCTCTATCAAATACTCTCTGTTTGGAAGTGCTACTCAAGAGTTCTAGGGAAATTGTAATCAGAAAGAGTGTGGAAACGTGTGGGTGCGTTCCTTGTAGCCCTGAAATCAAGGAAAGGCGGAGGTGTGTTCCTTGTAACCCGTGTAATCAAGGAAAGGAGGGGTGTTAACCTTGTAGCACGTGAAATCAAGGGTGTTGTAATTAGATATTTGTATTAATAAAACTCTGCATAATCCAACGTTGTGCGAGACTGGATGTAGGAGCAATCCGAACCAGTATAAAATCCAGTGTATTCTTTCCTTTTCTACACTTTACTTTTGTCTATATTTCCAACTGTGATTGTTTCTGTTATAATATTCATTCTGTGATTCATATAGTTGTTCGAGTAATCGATATTTGGTTAAAATTTCTATAAATTCTTTAAAATACTATTCACCCCCTCCCCCTTTAGTGTTGTTTTTTCGTAAGATCCTTTATACTCTACCATAACAGTACCAATTTGATTAGTCAATGTTCTTGTTTGCCATTCTCCATTAACCCACATTTTCTCAATCTTATTTTATTGAGCATTTATTAACTTACAAAGACATATTTGAGATGTGAAAACCAAAGTAACGATACATGTTAATAAGAATAAGGTTGCCAAACATTAGGTTCAACTTTTGATGTTGCAACTAATGCTAATTGTAATTGACGAGCAAATCAATGCGTATAATAAGAAGACAAACAATTTTTAAGAAACAATGCTTGTAAATCTCTCCACTCCCCACACATATTAGTTGCACGTCATAAACTTGTCATTTGTTAATGGTTAGATTAAATCTTCCAAGCATATTAGATATCTCGGTAATAAGACATAGTGTCGATGTGATCTCAACACCAATTGTATTAAAAAACATTCCACCGTTAAATTGCCCTACGTGACGTGTCTCGTGTTAGGGATGCAGATTAAGAATCTTAAGGCAAAACTAACACTAGAGAAGGGTGAATAATGTTTTGAAGATTTTATTGAAATCTTAATCAATTGTCAATTACTTGAATTACTATATGAATCACACAATGAATATCACAACAGAAACAATCACAGATACCGATATAAATAAAAGTAAAATGCAGAAATGGAAAGAACACACCGGATTTTTATACTGCTTCAGATTGCTCCTACGTCCAGTCCCGCACAATGCTGGATTGCACAGAGTTTTATTAATATCAATATCCAATTACAACACCCTTGATTTCACGGCTATAATGTTAACACCATTTCAACACCATTGATTTCACGGCTACAAGGTTAACACGGATTCAACACCCTTGATTTCACGGCTATAAGGTAACACCAGTTCAACACCCTTGATTTCACAGCTACATAGTTAACACTGATTCTCTTCCTTGATTTATAGGCTACAAGGAACACAACCTCACTGTTTTTTATTACAATTACCCTAACTCTTGAGTAGCACTTCCAGACAGAGAGTTTTTTTGGAGAGATTGAAAATAGAAGAAGAATGATATAATTTATATTGAAATCGGCAGAGTATATATGTAGAAACTTAGAATTTTAAGAAGAATAGTGGTGGCTTGATAAAGGAGGAAGAAGGAGAAGATATATTCTAAAAAAATTGAATTTGAGGCCTTTATATAGTGTTCCAAAGGTTGCAACTGTTTTTGAAACATTTTAAAATGAAAAGACACATCTTTTTAAAATTTTAAATTTGTGATGGTTTCATGTCGATATACGAAAACATGTATGTCGACATATGTTTAAAATTTTGAATTTTATAATTTTTAAAGTATTTAGACTAATATATATATATATATTCTGGAAATTCCTTAAATAAAACTAGTTGTTTAAAACATAATTTCTCAAATATAGAAACATATAAATATTATTTTAAACATATGATATAAAAACTATATATATATATATATGATATAAAAGTATATAATAATTATATATATAAACTATATATAAATATATGTTTGAAATCATAATTTAAAATCCTTGGATAATTAAAAATCAATTAAAGATTTTAAATCATAAGTTAGAAAATTTGAAATCATAAGATTGAAATAATTTGAAATCAATTTAAAAAGACAATTTGAAAACAGAATTTGAGAGTGCTAATCAGAGTTTTACACACCTACTAGACTCTATTACTCTGATAATCTTGAACTCTTGCACTCTTCATATCTTGATACTCATGAGTCTTGAATCTCCTTTGAAATCTTGAAGGATGTCTTGAATCTCTAGAAACTCTTAACTGTACAACCTTCAGTATTTATTGCCTGCATATAATTCCTACATATATATATATATATATATATTTTAGATAAAAATGTTAGTACATATTTTATAATCAATAATGACAATAATTAAAACAAGGTTGTTATCATCAAAACATCATCAATAGTCCATTCTCCAACAATCTCCCCCTTTTTGATGATGACAACCTTGGTTTATAAAATATTCATACCTTCATACCCGATATTAGCTGTAATATGATTCTTCGATTACTTGCCCTTTCACCATGAATTCCTTCTATAATTACCCCTTATACTATACATATTTTATAATTTCTCCCCTTTGCCATCAATAAAAAGTATATCTATCTAAACTTGGAATAATCCAAGTGACTAATTCAACATATAACTCCCCCATAAACTATATAGTTGTAATTAATTTACAATACTCCCCCTCAAACTAACACAAGACTAAGCCTAGCTTAAGAGCTAAATCTAATACCCTTAAAACTATAATAAGACTTTAATCTTGACTAAGAAATAATTTTGATATATGGTATTTCCTTAAAACTATGATACAACTTAATTTAATATAAGTTAAGTAATATTAAAACTAGATTAATGATAAGTCAATATTTAAGCAATCTAATACAAACAATCAACCAATTTAAGTCTTGTTATCATAAAACATCAATTCAAATCAAATCAATCGTACTAAATATAAACATAAAGTTAAACATTTCTTGTAACTTCTATTTATCCTAATAACCTACAAAGCTCCTGCTTCAATCTAATACTAGAAGAACTATATAAAAGTGAAGTAATGAAATGAGAAAAAGATGAGTATAGTTATATTATTCAATACCTACATGTGTATAAGTATATTTCAAACCTACAAACACATGCCTCAAATCCAACCATGTCAAACAAGTCAAACAAATCAATTATATCAACCAAGCCTAAACAAGTCAAATAAATCAATTACATCAACCAAGCCTAAACAAGTCAATCAAATTAATCAATCCAAACAAGTCAATCAAGTCAGTCAATCAAACCAAACAAGTCAAACAAGTTAATCATGTCAATTAATGATCCTATATATGTGACGCCCCGAAATCCCCCGACCTCCGAAGAGACAGAAAATCGTGGATTTTATGAGAACATGACTCATCAAAACACAAACATGAGAACATTTATTGCTATTACAACAATTTACATCAGAGTACAAGAATATATCAGAGTATGAATAAATATTACACAATGGAAAATATCGAAGATATAAAATACATAGTAGCGGAAATAAAATGTATAAATACAATGCGTAGAGGAAATACATTAATTGACACAACTGAAAGAAATAGACTGATACAAATCTTTCCGAATATATCTCCAGCTGTAATCCAGGATCCCGTGACAGAAATATCTGCGAAAACCAAAACTACTAGTTGTCCGTGTGGAAAATATGGGCACCCAGAGTTTAGGTTAAAACAATAAACTCCAAGTCAGTCATAGGACTAGCGTGAGAACTAAAACAATTATTAACTTCATTTTAAAGTTGGATAAATCAAGGGACCACGCCGTATAACACGGAACGAGTTTTCTCCCAAGAATACCATAAAACAAACAGCGCAATGCTAAAAGGAAAAATGAAGCCATTATAAGACTCAGGTCCCATCACACAATGCAAACACAAACCAGAGGATAGTGTTTTACCTTGTAATGGTCAAATATGCCTGGTCACGAAATTCATCTTTTATTATTACTATAAGTGAAAAAATCAACTTCAAATATAAATGTATCAATCATAAACGACATAGTACCGCATCCTACTATGTCGCCATATAGGTTTACAACTAAAACCGAAAAATCGTGTATTGGAAATTGGATTCCATCTATGAGTCGAGGCAAGGGATCATTCCTCATCGGTTTCGATACACTCTAGCAAATGCCTCAGGATCACACCTACGGGCAACCTTGGGATTTTCAGGGCCGGTCCACACTTACTTTAGTGGATTGCTTTTTCCTGAACGCACGTTTCCCGGTCCTATCGGATCTATTTCTAAGCCATTAGAGACTCAATATTCGAGGCGACTCGCAATCCATCATCCACATAAGTAAAAATGTCTGGGGTCCATACCATGACACTACTTCTAGCTAGAAAGAAACGCCATGCACTCCCTACAATCACTATCCCGTTTTTGACTCATACCGAGGTGTGAGGCTCGCGTATTTACGCTACAACACAAGGCTATGCTAATTAAAGCGTTGCTTTGATCATCATCCACAAGGCCCTACTTTTCAACAAAAGCCTTTATCATTTGCATCTTAGCATGCCACATTATCAATCCATACCATACCATTGATTTTTTCCAATATATAACCTCTAAGCACATACGTCTCAGAGAAGGGTGTTAAGCAGGAGAATAAATTCTCCGCCACCAAACAAATACACATTTAGCAAAGATCAAAGAGTACACTAAAAGGGAGTAAAATATGAGACACAAATCCATTTACAAGTTCGTTCTGGGTCTGAACGAAACCGAAGGCACCTTATTCCTCGTCCCATATGTCCGATACAGGAGAGAGGTCCTCGCATATTCGAACAATCAACAAGTACGTCCAGACAACTGCCACTATAACCCTTTCCAGGCAGCAACTCCAATCAAGGGCATCAGCAGCAATCCATTCGATGTGAAGATTGTTGGTCTTGCACCATCTTCAATATTGTAACACCCCGAATTTTTCGGTTAACAGTAAATTAATTAATTAAAGTATACTTAATTCAAAACATAAGAATTAAGGGAAACGGGTTACGCCATTGCATTCGTCTCGAAATTCTGCTTGAGATAGAGTCCGAGTTTGCGTAAATCGGACTCCGTATGAAAGAGTTATGACCTTCGGAAGTTTCATAATTTATTTAAAATTCTAACAGCCTGAAAACGAATTCGAAATTTGAAAAAACTGGACCAGGAATGGGCTGGGCAGGAAAATTCCTGCCCAGGACCCAGGTCGACCTGGAGGTCGACCTAGGGGTCGACCTGGGTACCCAGGTCGACCAGTGGGTCGACCTATAGGTCGACCTACCCAGTCGACCTGGTCAGGTCTGGCTGGCCTGGTCGGGGTTCTGGTCGAATTTCTGAGCCTTAGTTTGTCACAAGGGCTGACTTGTCACCTCCTAATTGGCTTCTCTTGATGTGTATGGTCTGGATTCGTTCTACGATCATCTGACGGCTCGAATCTATCTGAAATTCTATAAATACAACCTAATACTCAACCTAAATTCACACAAAAAAAATAAAGCTTGAGCCTTCATGCTGCCGGGAGGAAACTAAGAGTAGCCGTCAGTTGGAGAAAGCTAAGAGACGATCAAAATTAAAGTAAAAACAAAATACAAACAATGATTATCTACCCAAAGGAAAGCATTTCAAATTCAGAACTCAGAACCCAGAAATCAAGAACGTCGTTTTTTGTAAGTTTAGTTATGTTTTAGAATGTGAATCAAAATTAATATCATGCCTTGAAATAAAATGATAATAAAACGATGTTTATTATGTTATATGTGAAATTGGATGATATTGATCTATGTCTGTGGTTCTATTTTATTATCATGTTGAATTGGGAATTGATGGATAAGCCTATTCATATGTATATGGACTTGGAGTATAACATGTTATGACAAGTTGTATAGTTTACCATGATATGCAAGTTGTAGGTTGAAAAATTATATCACGTATGTGGCCAAATGCTAGATCTACATGTTTATGTGTACATGTTAAACCTATGCCATATTTCAAGTTCACACTTACCCTTATGTTCGTGATTGATTTGCAATTTATATGTATAATTTGGTTTAGTTTATGTTGCAAGTTCACACCTATGACACTCATGTTAACTATGTTGCAAGTTCAAACCCATAATATTCACGTTAACTATGTTGCAAGTTCACACCTGTGATGTTCATATTGACTATGCCAAAAATTCCAAGTTCACACCTGTGATGTTCATATTGACTATGCCAAAAATTGCAAGTTCACACCAATGTCATGATTTGTGTCAATGATTTATTCTATGCCAATTTTGTGTACGCTAAATTAGGCTAAGTTTTTAGCTGAATATTATATGTCAAAAATCATGCGGACAGTAAATTAGGCTAAGTTGTTAGCCTAATATTTAGACGGGGTAACGTTGGGTAAAAATTGGTAATTATTGAAAAATTGACATATTTGGCCCTTATTCACATAAGTGATTTTTGGCATAAAACGGTATAAATTATATACCCAAATTAATGAACTTGATTTGAAACAAATTTGGGCAATGACATGAATTTTGGATAGTTTACATAAATAAAAATGTAGATTAGAGAATACGAATATACCTAACCCGAGGTTAGATTGAGCCACGGTATAAGACTGCCCGGAACCGACCGGCACATCCAGCAAACGGGCAACATGATCTAATGTGGGTGGTTAGTGTATTAAGCCCAAATGGACCCGAGGTTAGGTTGAGTTGTGGTGTTAGGCTGCCCGGAACCGACCGGCACATCCAGCGACCACAACAATATAGACCTAATGTTAGTGTTTGGTGCTTTAAGTAATTAAGGCTAAGGACAGGTAAGCTAGGATTGGTAAGGTTAAGTCAATTTGTGAAATACTTAACCAATTCAAACGTGTTAACTTAACTATTGGGTGGGGTTAGGTAAATTTGGACACTTAACCATTTTGACATGTTGGCTGGAAAACCCTAGCAGCGGGACCCAACTCAGCAGTAACCCACTTAGATGTATCAAGGATACCCTGACCTAGGCAGGGTGGGGCACGATTACTAGGCTGAGTATAAGCGGTCAAAAAGACGACGGTTGGTGCGTCAGTGTAGGTTCCTCCGGAGTGGGGTCGTGCACGTACTCCGGAGTGGAAGAGCATGCAAGGGGCATCAGTAGTAATTCTCTGTGCATCTTGATCCGTGTCGGGTTGCCACCGTAGGTCTTGGTACACCCCGTGGTGGGACCAGCACAGGTATTCTACACTCATGTGGAGCTGTATGACACGGGAAGAAACGTTGCGAGTAGGAGCCGATCGAATAAGGGATCACCTTGTCATGAACACGTGGCGCTAGTTAGACTAGTTAGTAGGTGCAGAGAAGCAATTGTGAGTGCGTTTAGTATAGTTAGTATTCCTACCATATCTTGTCTTATGTTCTGGTATTGTCCTGTTCTCAATTTATGCAAGTTATGGTCTTTTTATTGTTCTCATGCTAGAAAATAACTAGACTTACCAGACTTATGTCTGACCCCTTTTCCTTTCGTTTTCTTTTTTCTGTTTCCCCCCCCCCCTCAGGTCTTTAGGGAGGAAACACCTCAGCTTAGTCAGATTTTTCATCCAGCTTGAAGAGAGAGAATGTATTGCTTCGATCTCTTTCATTTGGACTGTGGCTTTGGAGATCACTATGGGGATTTTTGTTGCTTTATTTATGTTTCATGCTTCTATAAATTTTAAATCAAGACGGTATTATGGTTGTAATAATTGGAAGTTTGTTTTGAGACAATCATGGAAATGTTTTGTATGAACACGTATTTATGATACGAAAGTCTGTTTATGTTTCCACTGCTTATATATATGTGTTTATATCTGTCTTGTGATTTATCTGTGACTTTTACTTATAAACCTCCACCGAAGTTAAGGCATTCCCTTTGTGAGTGACCTTAATGGAGGTGGGGTGTTTCACTTGGTATCAGAGCATAGGTTAACCAGACCAGATAAAAATTCTTTTGAAAACTATTTTCAAAAGGATATTTAAAGAAGCATTTTTTGAAAAAAAAATTGTTTTTAATTTAAAGAAGCATAGTCCCCCAAAGCCATATGCACTATTTTTCTATCCTTTGTTTTGAATCTTTCCTTTTCGTTTCATTATGTCTGGGGATCTTAACCTTTCCGAAGGTGTACCAGTACCTGGCTGGTTTAGGAGGTACCTTGAGGTGAGGGCCAATGAAGCGGGCCTAGCAAACTTTCCTCCTCCCCCAGCTGCAGCAAACTCTCCTCCTCCTCCCCCTCCGCAGGCAAATACCTTCTCAAAGATTTGTAGAGATTTTAGAGCCATGGGTGGAAAGAGCTTCTATGGAATAGAATCATTTGTGGAAACTAGGAATTAGCTCAAAGAAACTGAAGATCTGTTCGTTATCTTCGAGGTGGATGACAGACAGAAGGTACAATTAGCAGTGTGGTTGCTTAAGGATGAGGCCTCCTACTGGTGGGAGATCACTAATGCTGATAGACTGGTCGAGACTTGGGAAGATTTTAGGAGGAGATTTGAAATGAAGTTCCTCTCACAAGCCGAACGGAGCCTACAAATGGAGAAATTCTTGGCTCTTAAGCAAGGAAGTATGACGGTTAAGGAGTATGTCAACCAACTTAATCAGCTAGCTAGGTTTGGGTTGGGGTTAGTGGACTATGCACACAAGAAGGCTCTCTGCTTTGCTAAAGGATTGAACGAGCCACTTCACGGTCTGGCTATGTCCCACATACCTATGGGTGTGACCTTTGAGAGACTGGTGGACATGGCACTGCTTCAGGAGGAAGGCAAAGATGACAAGAAAGAGGCAGAAGTGGAAGCCTCTCATGATAAGAAGATGGAGGGTTCTCAGGATAAGAAGACTGACCCCAAGAAGGGCGGGAAGAACAACAAGCCCCGTGAAAAGAGGAAGTGTAATTTCTGTGGCATTCCAGGACATCTGGTGAAAGACTGTAGAAAGAAGAAAAGAAAGATGGGTGGTTGTTTCCATTGCGGCGAGACAGGGCACATGGCTAAGGACTTCCCTAGGAAACAAGGGAAAGGGCAAAGGTCTGGGTCTACATCTGGAAGGCAGGTTCACGCTCTCACGGCACCCCTGCAGGAACAAGGTAGGACTATTTCTGTTGTAAGTTTAGTTTATCTTTATGATCATCCAGTTCGCACTCTATTTGATTCTGGCGCATCGCACTCTTTTATTTCTACTGCGTTAGTTGACTCTCTGCACCTAGACACCCGTATAGTAGAGGATTCCCTGGTTGTTTCCAATCCAGTTGGGGGCTCAGCCTATTTGTCGATGATTTGTTTGGATTTGGAAATTTCTGTTCTTAGTGTTGGGTTTAGATGTAATGCCTTTGTTTTGGGCTTCACGGGCTATGGGCTAATACTAGGCATGGACTGGCTTCCAGTAATGGTGCCATCCTTGATTGTTAGAAGAGAGTGGTTAGGCTCTTGGCTCGGCTCGGTAACACACTCGAAATTTCTTGTAACCCCATGAATTCTGTCATGCTTAGCTATCTAGAATCCCTTGATTCGTCTGTTGAGAATCTGCAGTCTGTTAGAGTGGTCCAAAAATACTCAGATATGTTTGAGGAGGTTAAGGGCTTACCTCTGAAGTGGAAGATAGACTTACGCATATATCTTGTTGATAAGACCGCGTTCAGCACCCCGGATGGATTCTTCGAGTGGCTGGTCATGCCTTTCGGCTTGACAAACGCACCTTCCTATTTCGTTGACTTGATGAGCAGGGTGTTCTGGGAATTTCTTAATAAGTTTGTGGTGGTCTTCGTGGACGACATTTTGATCTTCTCAAAGAGGGAGGAAGAACACGCTTTGCATTTAAGGGAACTTATGGATACCCTTCGTGCACCCAGTCGAAAACCAAATTCTCCAAGTGCCACTTTTGGAGAGAAGAAGTAAGGTTTCTTGGGCATGTTGTGTCCAAAGAGGGAATAGCTGTGGATCCTGCAAAAGTAGTTGTGGTGCAAGATTGGAAGGTCCCATGGAATACAACCGAAGTCTGAAGCTTTCTCGGACTAGCAGGCATTTACAGGAAGTTTATTAAAGATTTTGCGAGAATCTCAGTTCCTCTTACAAGGTTGACGAAGAAGAACCTAGCTTTCACTTGGGATTTGGATTGCGATTTTGCTTTCCAACGTTTAAAAAGGGCTCTTACAACAGCCCCAGTTTTGGCGTTGCCTGATAGGAGGAAGATTGGCGAGGATGGCCAAAATCGATTAAGTGCTCAATTGTTTTGTTATTTTGCTTATACCATCTCACGTAGACCGTCCAAATTCGGAAGAGATATTCCTTGGGCGCTTGTCTGATATTGTTTTATGCCTTTAGGGCTTGTACTTGAGGGATGTCGAGTTGGACTAGGATGGTTTGTGTGAGAAATAAATAGTTGTGGCAGGCGCTCTAAGTAGAAAAAAGACTAACCTTAAGAGAGGTAAAAAGTACATAGCGACCTTTATCTTTAGACCCTCGGAGTATGGCATGATGGATAAGCTAAGAGGAGAGACCTCAAATCATCTTAGTATATACACTTGGCATCATGGTTAACGTCCGTTTATTTTGGAAATATAGTTCGACTACCTTTGGATACCCTCTAACACGGTAAGTGATCGAGGTCCTATCTTTAATAGGGAATTTTGGAAATGGAGGTCAAGAAACCTCGCAATCGTGAAGTTATAGTAGTTAAGGTACGGTGGAGTGAAGCTCAAGAAGACGCAATTTATGAGACTGAAGATAAAACACACGCGTCATACCCTTTTTCTTGAGGGTATACCCTTGATCTCTTTTTTCTAGGAATTTTCTGCATACTTGTTTCTCTCTTTTTGGGTATATCCTCTAGCTCATGTCTTTGATCCTTATGTAACAACCCGGGTTCCGACAGACCGAATTTTTTTTCAAAATCCAGTCCGCCGAGACCTGAGTTGAGTGTTCTGGTATGCTGCAGAAAAAGATAGAGAGAAATAAACATGTCAGAGTTCGAAAAATAACTCATAGCGGAAGGAATAAAATATAATTTATTCAAAATAGCATTACCTTAATAATGATACTGCTAAGCCAGTATTCAAGCTATACCAACTCTGTCATGAACCTAACCTGCGCATGTTGTGAGGAGGGGGTCAGAACATAAGTTCTGTGTGACCGGACTATAATAAACTCTTGTGTAACTCTACATATACCGTTCACTTATAATTTCTTGTTTATTAGGTTATTCACAATATTAACACTCAAAGCCAAACTCATATCATTCTCGTCCACTTACTAGTAGATTAACCTAATACACCATATATGTTAGTTTTTTCCAACTCGTACAATCCTTTCTATGTATATGTACAGTCCCTTGCCGTATATCGTACGGGCTTTATCACGTAATTCTATGCTACTTCAACGTAATGCCACCGTTCTTGAAAACGTTTGGACTGCCACCCTTGATCTGGCTAGGTTTCCTAATCATAAACTATCGAGTGTTCAACTAGGATTTATGCCACCTAGGACCACTAGGGATTATGCTACCTATTGAACGTTTTCTAGATTCGATTAGGGTTTATGCCACCTAGGACAACTAGGGATTATGCTACCAGTCGAACAACGCCCTTTTCCCATGTATGTATCGCGAATCGTTTTCGACGTCTAGATGCACATGTACACTATATGTGCGGCCCGAGTCCCGTGACAAGGCTTAATCAAGAAATATAGAACTCGATCGGGAGCTTTAAGTTATCTACCGAAGCAGATGCTAAGGTCTGTTTTTCTACCAGTGGATATGGTCCCACGTGACCCCTCCCTCAACTAATGAAAGGCATTCCAAGAAAATCAAGCACGAGAACTGTACTCCTGCCACCTATGCCCCACTTTCCTATTGGCCAGCCTCACCCATAACTAGATAGCAAGTATATGGTCTGTTGGGAGTTCTCTGCCTTTCCGTATACGTATTACGATTTCACTAAGATGGTAGGTATTCGACGACGTGCTATCACAGGGCTAAACTAAGTATCGCCAACCCACGCTGATCCACCCTAGTCTTTAGGTTGCCTATATTGCAACCAAGGCATACCCTTAGTTCTTCTACCGCAGACCTTAATCTCTGTGAGCCCAGGCGGATCATTTGCAACCTCACAGAGGGATACCAAGAGTACCCTCACGTTCCCCGAAGCTACGTGCTTCGTAACCCAGTCCACTGGAGCCTTTTTAGAAATCAGATAAACGTTCGCTCCTCCTAGTGTGCTTGTTAAGCGATGATCTACCGTATCGGGTTATTCATCTATTTATGGACTGGTCCAGTTTCCTTGACTAAGAATTATTACTTAGTTGTTCTTAACTAAGGTTTACCACTTAGCTTCCTTTCCCATTAATCTTGTTAACTAAGGTTTATCACTTAGTTCCCTTAACTAGGGATTACAACTTAATTCCCGTTCTCGATCGTTTTCTTGACTAAGGTTTATTGCTTAGTTCATTATTAACTAAGGCTTATTACTTAGTTATCATTCTCGTTGTTTTACTTAGTCAATTCTCATTACCTTAGACATCAGACCACATATTCTTGCTTTATAATTCAACTTGTTGACTAAGGTTTCCCCATGAATTCAAGCATGACTTAAGTTCTCTTTTATTCGGTAATTAGCGCATGGGTGTCTTCCCACAGTTCTTGCTTAGCTTACCCCATATTATAGGTTATCCCGCCCTTCAGGTCTTACATCAAGTCTTAGTTTTTCCCCGACCCTAGGACAGGTTTACCCGATATTTAATTCTTACATTACCCCACCTTTGGTTTATAATATGAAGTTAACATTCCCTATGTCTATTTAGGTTAAGTATTGCCTTCCAGGTTTATGACTTAACCCTATCCTGTGGCATTAAATAAATTAATGCACCCCAACCTCTCACATTAGACTTTGTTATGGTTACTGGACAATGTCGGGCTGGTCCGGGAAGATTTACACCACAACCTGCTCTAACCTCGGGTTTCAAGCGCGATATGACCAACTACTCACATTGGGTCCTATTGTTTGCAGTTACTGGATTCGCCGGGCGGTTCCGGGCAGGTTTATACTGCAAACTCAACCCAACCTCAAGTTGGCCACGTTCAAATTTATCTAAGTGTCATGTCCATGTTCAAGTTTTAGGTGCCAAGTTTCATATCAAGTTCTAGATGTAAATCCCACGCTCTTATTCATGTCCAAGTTACAATTCATGTCTTATTCAAGTGTCATGTACCCATAAACAAATTTATAAGCAAATTCATGTTTAAGCCGTTTCAGTGATATCAAGTATATGCCATATACTAAATCATGTTCATGCTTATAGTTTTCCAACTTGGTCCACCCATTCAAATCTTACTAAGATTATATTATACTCAAAATCCATTGTAATTTATTACTAAGCCTTCCAATTCATGTCATGACCCAAAATCAAGCGTTCCCCTTTTTAGTTCGCAATAATCATTCTGTCGTATTCATTTCATAATAAAGCTAGGCTCGTGATAGCCTAGTCATAAAAAGATAAAAGAGGGAGAATAAAAAAAGACATAATCGTAGGCATAATAATTAAAAGCGAACACATGACAATATTAAACATTACTGATCCAATTTTCACAATAATTTCATTTCGTGTTTACATAGGGAATATTTGAACGATAAAACATAATTTTACACAAAAAGTGTGTTATAACTCCACTCACCTTGTTTGTCATCTTCAGAATAGGGACTAGATAATTCTTGAATTGTTTTTCCCTCTTTCATTTAGCTTGAATTACTGTTGTGAATCATATTTGACTCCTCCTTGCGACGCGAATCGGCGAATCTGAATCCATTGTCTTTTCTCTCTAGATTTCTGTCTATTTCATTCGTTGTTCCAGATCTCATTCTTTTAATTTTTAGAAGAGATGCTGTAGAGGAAGAAGGGACTAGATCCAAGATCTTTTGAAGAAGAAAATGAGGGAAAAGAGAGGCATGGCTTCGCCATGAATTGTTGTGGAGTTTACCAAGAGCTTAGGGGGTTTATTTATAGGTGCCAAGCTACGAATCTCGCCCAGAAAACAGCCCAAATACATCAAAAATGTACCCAGAACAAATTCTGGGGAAAGTGACCAGGTCGACCCCCAGGTCGACTACATGGTCGACCTGGTTAGGGGTAGGTCGACTACCCAGTCGACTCCCTGGTCGACCTGGGTGTTGGGTGGGAAAAATCCCGCCCTCCCTTTCTGGGTTTGAATTTCGAAATATTATTTTCGGTTTGAGCTGTTTTGATTGTTTTAATATACCGAAACTTCGGAAGGCCATAACTTCTTCGTACAGAGTCAGATTTTCGAAAACTCGGACTCGATTTCATGCATAATTCCGAGACGAACGTAATGGTGAAATCCGTATAACTAATTCTCAATATTTACTTTAAGTATTCTTTATTTCCCATCGTTCTTAATTAATTCGTGTTGCGTATCACCATTATATTTTAATGTCCCGGAATATATATATATATATATTATAAATTTCTTATTTTTAAATCATAAAAATGCTGGGTGTTACATTCTCCCACCCTTAAGTAATTTCGTCCCCGAAATTTAATAAGAGTAAGATTTATAACCCCTCATAACCATCCAAAGAGTGTTCAACCAATTGTTGCAACCATGTGCACATGTGCAAAGTGAATTACATTGCAGTAAAGTATGTATGCCTAACCTTTCGTACCACCTATATGGATGCAATTATTTAAAACCACTTTTCCAAAATATGATGCTTGCACCCTAAATATACTTGCAGTTCTAAATGAATGCAAAAATTTAATAAAAAAAAATATTTTTCCATCCAAATTTTTCCCCACATCCTTATAGAATAAGAGTGTAGTTCATTCAATTGTCGCATCCAAGATCCTACCATCCATTTTTAAATTTAGAAAAAAACTAATTTTCTAAATTTTATATAACGGAAAAATCTTGCATTTTCCCGTTTTTATTACTTCCTCGTTTTTATTTCTTTTTTTATCTATTACTACGTAATATTTTCATGGTTATTTAATCACAACAGATTTTTGTTAAGCAAACAACTCGTGGATTACCTCTAGATAATTTTCAGTACATCATTACAACAAGATAACAAAGAAAACAGTCAAGCATTACGAAAATAAAACACTACTCTACGGATACAATAATAGAGGTCAAGTCCTAACGGAAGTAACTACGAATGAGATCCTCGATACCACCTATCCGGCTTTCCACTCTGTCCAACTACTCTCCATGCTGTTGAGTCCCCTGCCTAACCTCTAGCTGTAGTTCCTGTAGTCCAGCTCCCAGCTGATCGTATGAGGTGCCCATGTCCTGTAACATCTGTTGTTGAGTCTGTCCTAACCCGACCTGTGCCTGGAGCATCTCCTGCTGAGTCCTAAGGATACTCTGCTGATCTCTAACCAGATGAGCCTGCCGCTCAGAGATGGCCCTCAACTCAGCCCTCCAATCTGAGTCTCGGGACTCCCAGGGGTCCCATCCAGGGGTATTGGAAGTCCCCCATCCTGGAGTCTGAGAAGTCCAAGCACCCCCCAAGTCTGCTCTGTCCGTGCTGGATCAAACCCTTCCTGTGACATGTACTGGGGCTCTGTGTCGTGTCCAGGCTGATAATCATGACCATCGTGTGGCTCATCTTCCTATCCCCCCTCCTCACCCATATCTTCCCAATCATGCTCCATGGGCAGCGGCTCTAACAAACCATGTAAGTGGATACCCATTCTCGTCAGCGCAGCTAAGTCAATAATAGTAGAGGGGTGAGGAGAAGGTGTTATATAACTCTCACTACGTAGATCAATACCGTTTCGTGAAAAGACCACAGTCCATAAATTTCCAAAACAAAGATTGGACTGTCTCATCTCCCTAGTGGAGCTGTAGTGCTGTAAAATGATGCGTGCCCAATTCATCTGTATACCCCCAAAGATAGCGTAAGTAGCACGCTTTACGATATGTGAAATCCTATCAAAACCAGCTTTCTTCCCAACAAGATTTTACTGCAAAATCCTAATGACAAATCTAGCAAGCGGGCTTAAATGGGTATCATCCCACTGCCTCTCAAATCCATCATTAAAAATCCTATGCCATACGGCTACATCATTCATCTCAAGATCCGTTACATCAAGTCTTGTACCACGGATATTTAACATTTCCCCAAATTGAACTTCATTAAAATATATATGAGTGCCCTTAACCACCGAATTATATGTTACCAAACCTTCATCATCCATACCAATATCTAAATTAGCGTCAAAGAGTCTTACCAGACGCTTGAAGCCCCTTCTCTCGGCGGTGTTCACATCCAAAATAGAAATCAAACCCGCATCCCTAAACAAATCTTCCACGGGGGTTGTATTAAAATCACCAAATCTCGCCGGGCGTCCCAACAATAACTTTAATTTTGCGGTCTTCACGTACTCCTTGATTATTTCCTCTTGCACATTGCACCACTCGATCTCTTGCGGTGTAAGTTGAGGATAAAGCTCATTGAGGGAAGGTTCGTTTGCCATGGCGATTTAAACACAAAAGAGAAGGGAAAAGGTATAGATCCGTATAGAGAAGGGCTTAAGCTTTAATTTGAGACTAATTCTATAAGAAATAGTGGAGAAATGAAGAGGTGGGAGGTGGAGGAAGTTGAAGTGGGATGGGTTTTGGAGCTTGCTGGAAGGGGGAGGACGCACAAATTATGTGAGCTGAAGGCTTCGGCCTTCAGCTCATATAATTTTTTTTTTCGTACAGGGGGGGTCGACTCTATGGTCGACCTGCCCCTGGTAGGTCGACCATAGTGTCGACCCGACCCTGTATGATTTTTTTTTAAATACATATTCGTGCAGCGATACTTCGTCTTCCTTTGTGATGGTCCACCTCCATTTCTATGTCGTACTGTCGGTTCAAAACCTGACGTGCACACTAGTGACTGTTCATTCTTTCTATATGTCGGTTCTAATTCCATGAAATATAAACTTATGCGGAACACGCAATCTTAAATATCCACATTTATGTACACTTTCTAATTTTACATAAAAGTTCAAAATTTTCCTTAAACGCCATTTCAGTGTACGGGGTAAATTTTCCATTCTTCTCCAAGTTTATCTCTCGAGCGAGCTCTATACTAATCTAGATCTATTTATATATAATATTTATATTTTTCAAAAATACAAATACGCTCACTCATAATTTTCCCAAGGAAAACTAAACCGAAGCTCTGATACCAGATGTAACAACCCGGGTTCCGACAGACCGAACTTTTTTTCAAAATCCAGTCCGCCGAGACCCGAGTTGAGTGTTCTGGTATCCTGCAGAAAAAGACAGAGAGAAAGAAACGTGTCAGAGTTCGAAAAATAACTCACAGCGGAAGGAATAAAATATAATTTATTCAAAATAGCATTACCTTAATAATGATACTGCTAAGCCAGTATTCAAGCTATACCAACTCTGTCATGAACCTAATCTGCGCATGTTGTGAGGAGGGGGTCAGAACATAAATTCTGTGTGACTGGACTATAATAAACTCTTGTGTAACTCTACATATACCGTTCACTTATAATTTCTTGTTTATTAGGTTATTCACAATATTAGAACTCAAGGCCAAACTCATGTCATTCTCGTCCACTTACTAGTAGATTAACCTAATACACCGTATATGTAGTTTTTACCCAACTCATACAATCCTTTCCATATATATGTACAGTCCCTTGCCGTATATCGTTCGGGCTTTATCACGTAATTCTATGCTACTTCATAGTAATGCCACCATTCTTGAAAACGTTTGGACTGCCACCCTTGATCTGGCTAGGTTTCCTTATCATGAACTATCGAGTGTTCAACTAGGATTTATTCCACCTAGGACCACTAGGGATTATGATACCTATTGAACGTTTTCTAGATTCAATTAGGGTTTATGCCACCTAGGACCACTAGGGATTATGCTACAAGAAGAACAGCGCCGTTTTCCCACGTATGTATCGCGAATCGTTTTCGACGTCTAGATGCACATGTACACTATATGTGCGGCCTGAGTCCCGTGATAGGGCTTAATCAAGAAATACGGAACTCGGTCGGGAGCTTTAAGTTATATGCCGATGCAGATGCTAAGGTCTATTTTTCTACCAGTGGATATCGTCCCACGTGACCCCTCCCTCAACTAATGAAAGGCAATCCAAGAAAATCAAGCACGAGAACTGTACTCCTACCACCTATGCCCCCACTTTCCTATTGGCCAGCCTCGCCCATAACTAGATAGCAAGTATATGGTCTGTTGGGAGTTCTCTGCCTTTCCGTATACGTACTACGATTTGACTAAGATGGTAGGTAGTCGACGACGTGCTATCACAGGGCTAAACTAAGTATCGCCGACCCACGCTGATCCACCCTAGTCTTTAGGTTGCCTATATTGCAACCAAGGCATACCCTTAGTTCTTCTACCGCAGACCTTAACCTCTGTGAGCCCAGGCGGATCATCTGCAACCCCATAGAGGGATACCAAGAGTACCCTCACGTTCCCCGAAGCTACGTGCTTCGTAACCCAGTCCGGTGGAGCCTTTTTCGAAATCAGATAAACGTTCGCTCCTCCTCGTGTGCTTGTTAAGCGATGATCTACCGTATCGGGTTATTCATCTATTTATGGACTGGTCCAGTTTCCTTGACAAAGTATTATTACTTAGTTGTTCTTAACTAAGGTTTACCACTTAGTTTCCTTTCCCATTAATCTTGTTAACTAAGGTTTATCACTTAGTTCCCTTAACTAAGGATTACAACTTAGTTCTCATTCTCGATCGTTTTCTTGACTAAGGTTTATTGCTTAGCTCCTTATTAACTAAGGCTTGTTACTTAGTTATCATTCTCGTTGTTTTACTTAGTCAATTCTCGTTACCTTAGACATCAGACCACATATTCTTGCTTTATAATTCAACTTGTTGACTAAGGTTTCCCCATGAATTCAAGCATGGCTTAAGTTCTCTTTTATTCGGTAATTAGCGCATGGGTGTCTTCCCACAGTTATTGCTTAGCTTACCCCATATTATAGGTTATCCCGCCCTTTGGGTCTTACATCAAGTCTTAATTTTTCCCCGCCCCTAGGACAGGTTTACCCGATATTTAATTCTTAGATTACCCCACCTTTGGTTTATAATATGAAGTTAACATTCCCTATGTCTGTTTAGTTTAAGTATTGCCTTCCAGGTTTATGACTTAACCCGACCCTGTGGCATTAAATAAATTAATGCACCCTAACCTCTCACATTAGACTTTGTTGTGGTTACTGGACAATGCCAGGTGGGTCCGGGCAGATTTACACCACAACCTGGTCTAACCTCGGGTTTCAAGCGCGATATGACCAACAACTCACATTGGGTCCTATTGTTTGCTGTTACTGGATTCGCTGGGCAGTTACCGGGCAGGTTTATATTGCGAAATCAACCCAGCCTCGAGTTAGCCACATTCAAGTTTATCTAAGTGCGATGTCCATGTTCAAGTTTTAGGTGCCAAGTTTCATGTCAAGTTCTAGATGTAAATCCCACGCTCTTATTCATGTCCGAGATACAATTCATGTCTTATTCAAGCGTCACATACCCATAAACAAATTTATAAGCAAATTCATGTTTAAGCCGTTTCAGTGATATCAAGTATATGCCATATCCTAAATCATGTTCATGCTTATAGTTTTCCAACTTGGTCCACCCATTCAAATCTTACTAAGATTATATTATACTCAAAATCCGTTGTAATTTATTACTAAGCCTTCCAATTCATGTCATGACCCAAAATCAAGCGTTCCCCTTTTTAGTTCGCAATAATTATTCCGTCGTATTCATTTCATAATAAAGCTAGGCTCGTGATAGGCTAGTCATAAAAAGATAAAAGAGGGAGAATAAAAAAAGACTTAATCATAGGCATAATAATTAAAAGCGAACACATGACAATATTAAACATTACAGATACAATTTTCACAATAATTTCATTTCGTGTTTACGTAGGGAACGTTTGAACGATAAATCATAATTTTGCACAAAAAGTGTATAATAACTCCAATCACCTTGTTTGTCATCTCAGAATAGGGACTAGATAATTCTTGAATTGTTTTTCCCTCTTTCATTTAGCTTGAATTACTGTTGTGAATCATATTTGACTCCTCCTTGCGGCGCAAATCTGAGACTCTGAATCCATTATTTTTTCTCTCTAGATTTTTTTTCTATTTCATTCGTTGTTCCAGATCTCATTCTTTTAATTTTTAGAAGAGATGCTGTGGAGGAAAGAGGGACTAGATCCAAGATCTTTTGAAGAAGAAAATGAGGGAAAAGAGAGGCATGGCTTCGCCATGAATTGCTGTGGAGTTTACAAAGAGCCTAGGGGGTTTGTTTATAGGTGCCAAGCTACGAATCTCGCCTAGAAAACAGCCCAAATACATCAAAAATGTACGCAGAACAGATTCTAGGGAAAGTGACCAGGTCGACCCCAGTTCGACTACATGGTCGACCTGGTCAGGGGTAGGTCGACTACCCAGTCGACTCCCTGGTCGACCTGGGTGTTGGGCGGGAAAAATCCAGCCCTTCCTTTCTGGGTTTGAATTTCGAAATATTATTTCCGGTTTGAGCTGTTTTGATTGTTTTAATATACCGAAACTTCGGAAGGCCATAACTTCTTCGTATGGAGTCCGATTTTCGAAAACTCGGACTCGATTTCATGTAGAATTCCGAGACGAACCTAATGGTGAAATCCATATAACTAATTTCTCAATATTTACTTTAATTATTATTTATTTCCCATCGTACTTAATTAATTCGTTTTGCGTATCACCATTATATTTTAATGTCTCGGAATATATATATATATAATAAATTTCTTATTTTAAAATCATAAAAATGCGGGGTGTTATACCTTAGGTAGAAATCCATTTGGATGTAAACATGTATTTGAAACATGTTATGGTTGATGGTTGCTAGTGGTTGCTCGTGGATGCATATACACACACATTAGGTGTTAGATCGGCTCAGTCACTTTCATCTTTCATATGCATACACTTGTATATGGATTGATACTTGATGTGTTATCATATGGACATTGCATTTGTACGAATGATTGTGCACTCATGTAGAAAATCCTGAGTAGGAGAAATTGCATACATAATGGATTCATGGCACAAACAGAATTCGCAATAAGGAGGTCAACTGAATCAGTGGACCGCCTGATTTTGCATTAGATAAGGACATGAACACACACTATGCATATGGTCATGAAGCATTAGAAGACTTTTAAGGACAATTGTCGCTTGTGTTTGATGGTTGAGTAGATGGACGATTGGATGGTAGGATATATGTTCTTCCAGACTTGAAGATTTCGGGAATGAAATCCTTTAAGGAGGGGAGAATGTAACACCCCGAATTTTTCGGTTAACAGTAAATTAACTAATTAAAGTATACTTAATTCAAAACATAAGAATTAAGGGAAACAGATTATGCCATTGCGATCGTCTCAAAATTCTGCTTGAGATAAAGTCTGAGTTTGCGTAAATCGGACTTCGTATGAAAGAGTTATTACCTTCGGAAGTTTCAGAATTTATTTAAAATTCAAATAGCCCGAAAACGAATTCGAAATTTGAAAAAACCGGTCCAGGAATGGGCTGGGCTAGAAAATTCTTACCCAGGACCCAGGTCGACCTGGAGATTGACCTGAGGGTCGACCTGTGTACCCAGGTCGACCAGTCGGTCGACCTGGGGGTCGGCCTATAGGTCGACCTGGTCAGGTTTGGCTGGCCTGGTCGGGGTTCTGGTCGAATTTCTGAGCCTTGGTGTGTCACTAGTGCTGACTTGTCATCTCCTGATTGGCTCCTCTTGATGTGTATGTTCTGGATTCGTTATACGATCATCTGACGGCTCGAATCAATCTGAAATTCTATAAATACAACCTAATACTCAACCTAAATTCACAAAAAAAAGCTTGAGTCGTCATGCTTCTGGGAGGAAACTAAGAGTAGCCGTCAGTTGGAGAAAGCTAAGAGACGATCAAAACTAATGTAAAAACAAAATACAAACAACGATTATCTACCCAAAGGAAAGCATTTCAAATTCAGAACTCAGAACCCAAAAATCAAGAACGTCGTTTGTTGTAAGTTTAGTTATGTTTTAGAATGTGAATCAAAATTAATATCATGCCTTGAAATAAAATGATAATAGAACGATGTCTATTATGTTATATGTGAAATTGGATGATATTGGCCTATGTCTGTGGTTCTATTTTATTATCATGTTGAATTGGGAATTGATGGATAAGCCTATTCATATGTATATGGACTTGGAGTATAACATGTTATGACAAGTTGTATAGTTTATCATGATATGCAAGTTGTAGGTTGAAAAATTATATCACATATGTGGCCAAATGCTAGATCTACATGTTTATGTGTACATGTTAAACCTATGCCATATTTCAAGTTCACACTTACCCTTATGTTCGTGATTGATTTGCAAATTTATATGTATAATTTGATTTAGTCTATGTTGCAAGTTCACACCTATGACATTCATGTAAACTATGTTGCAAGTTCACACCCATAATATTCATGTTAACTATGTTGCAAGTTCACACCCATAATATTCATGTTAACTATGTTGCAAGTTCACACCTGTGATGTTCATATTGACTATGCCAAAAATTGCAAGTTCACACTTGTGTCATGATTTGTGTCAATGATTTATTCTATGGCAATTTTGTGTATGCTAAATTAGGCTAAGTTTTTAGCCTAATATTATATGTCAAAAATCATGCGGACGGTAAATTAGGCTAAGTTGTTAGCCTAATATTTAGACGGGGTAACGTTGGGTAAAAATTGGTAATTATTGAAAAATTGACATATTTGGCCCTTATTCACATAAGTGATTTATGGCATGAAACGGTATAAATTAAATACCCAAATTAATGAACTTGTTTTGAAACAAATTTGGGCAATGACATGAATTCTGGATAATTTACATATAAAAAATGTAGATTAGAGAATACGAATATACCTAACCCGAGGTTAGATTGAGCCACAGTATAAGACTGCCTGGAACCGACCGGCACATCCAGCAACCGTGGCAACATGATCTAATGTGGGTGGTTAGTGTATTAAGCCCAAATGGACCCGAGGTAAGGTTGAGTTGTGGTGTAAGTCTGTCCGGAACCGACTGGCGCATCCAGCGACCACAATAATATAGACCTAATGTGAGTGATTGGTGCTTTAAGTAATTAAGGCTAAGGACAGGCAAGCTAGGATTTGTCGGGTTAAGTCAATTTGTGAAATACTTAACCAATTCAAACATGTTAACTTAACTGTTGTGTGGGGTTAGGTAGACTTGGACACTTTACCATTTTGACACGTTGGCTAGAAAATCCTAGTAGCGGGACCCAACTCAGCAGTAACCCACTTAGATGTATCTAGGGTAACTTGAGCTAGGCATGGTGGGGCACGATTACTGGGCTGAGTATAAGCAGTCAAAAAGACGACGGTTTGCGCGTCAGTGTAGGTTCCGACGGAGTACGGTCATGCACGTACTCCGGAGTGGAAGAGCAGGCACTGGGCATCAGTAGTAATTCTCTGTGCATCTTGATCCTTGTTGGGTTGCCACCATAGGTCTTGATACACCCCGTGGTGGGACCAGCACAGGTATTCTACACTCATGTGCGGCCGTATGACACTGGAAGAAACGTTGCGAGTAGGAGCCGGTCGAATAAGGGATCACTTATCATGAACACGTGGTGCTAGTTAGACTAGTTAGTAGGTGCAGAGAAGCAATTTTGAGTGCATTTAGTATAGTTAGTATTCCTGCCATATCTTGTCTTATATTCTGGTATTGTCCTGTTCTCAATTTATGGAAGTCATGGTCTTTTTATTGTTCTCATGCTAGAAAATAACTAGACTTACCAGAATTATGTCTGACCCCTTTTCCTTTCACTTTCTTTTCTTCCGTTTACTCCCCTCAGGTCTTCAGGGAGGAGACACCTCAGCTTAGTCAGATTTTTCATCCAGCTTGAAGAGAGAGAATGTATTGCTTGGATCTCTTTCATTTGGATTGTGGCTTTGGATATCACTATGGGGATTTTTGTTGCTTTACTTATGTTTCATGCTTCTTTAAGTTTTAAATCAAGACAGTATTATGGTTGTAATAATTGGAAGTTTGTTTTGAGACAATTATGGAAATGTTTTGTATGAACACGTATTTATGATATGAAAGTCTGTTTATTTTTCCGCTGCTTATATATATTTGTTTATATCTGTCTTGTGTTTTATCTGTGACTTTTACTTATAAACCTCCACTGAAGTTAAGGCATTCCCTTTGTGAGTGACCTTAATGGAGGTGGGGTGTTTCAAATATCTTCGACTTCTAATCGTCGTAACCGTTATTCAAAATGGGTTAAATACGGTCTTTCTGAATAACTCACTATCTTTATAATCATGTGATAAATAAAGATAATACACACACATCTCATTCCAATCCAGAATATTCTTTTATTAAAATATTCATATTTTTTGGTAAAGGTTCCCATTTATTTTATCAAAGATAAATTCTTTTAAACTTATTGTTTAATCTTACTTCGGATATCATTTCAAAAGATTTTAAAATAACTTTTAACAACTCATACCAATTTATGGTTTATATAACTCATTGGGATAACTGAGCCTTACTAAAGTAATATTTTATTTTATTTTCCCTATCCAACCTATTCATCCATGGAGCAAAAATGGTAGTACTCCATATCTAACACCCACTATGTTATCGGTAAAATTAATTACCATTTTCCGTTCAAATCTAATTAAAGATTTAACTATCGTATGGAGTAAAACTAGTGGTATTCCATTTCGAACGTTTCTTGAATTTGATAAATTTAATTATTTCGTTCACATTTCAATCTAATTAAAAATTTATTAAAACCCCATTTAGTTTTAATCTCAAAAATCATTTCTTAATGATTATTCAACTTTAGGAAAATTAATACTATCTTTACTCGAGTTAAAGAACAATTATCGTTTAAAATACAGTTCACGATAAACCCAAAATCATATTCCATTTCATATGGAATCCTCATGGGAATCTGATTAGTACATAATCGAAATAATTTTCGTATTAGATTAATACCATAAGTGGAATAACGACGAAGTCTTTTAAATTCCATAAATAGTAATGGTCTTCCTTCACAGAAGATCATTTCGATTATTATTAAACCGAATTTCATTCAATTCCAAATTAATATATTAAATTGGAAAATTTTACTTTTGAAGGTTCCATTTAAATCTTAATTAAAAGACTTATAAATTCGAAATCATAATTCATTTTTAATCGGCTCTTAAGAACAAATGTCGTTTAAAACGTTGTTCACAATCAACCCAAAATCAACTTCCGCCTAATTCCAATTATATTTATTGATCGGAAAACTCATTAGATCTTAATGAAAAGATTTATTCTATTCTCAACTGGGTTTAAGAACAGTGTTATTGAAGACACCATTCACGACAAACCCAAAATCCAATTTGATATTAAATACAAGGCTTTGAACAGAATTCATATCGAATTATATTCAGTATCAAATCTGAAACTAACAGATATCGTATTGGGAATAACAATATCTATATCTTCCAAATTCCTTAACAATATCCGTACAATCACGGAATCCAATATCGAAATATCCGAAGATAATTTCCATTCAAATCCATTTCAATTCATTTTAGTTCTTTACTTAAGTTGATGAACAACTCCTTCTGATGAAAATATCTTTTATCTTTATAAACGTGGAATATTCCATCCAAAACCATTTCAAATCATTTATTATGACTTATCATAATTTTTCTCTATTTTTAGTCATTTCAAAATAGGCCCTTTTAGTTAAATGACGTTTCAGGTCTTTTAGATGCACTAACGTTGTTTTTATTCAAATTTGAATTTGGCACTTCAGAAAATCTAACAGTTGGATTTTAAATCTCTTATTATCATTTGAAAGCTCTTTTCGATACGCACCCAACGGTTCCATCTTCAAGAGAATCCGATGGTCGGATCTTCCTTTACGTCAATTCAAAGTCAATGGTTGAACGGTCGCTGCGCGAAACGTTCTATTTAGGCCATTTAAATATATGTAATATATTTCATCGATTTCCATTCAAAACGTATTTTATAAAAATGTTAATAAATTCGTTTTAAAATGATTTCACTTCAATTACCAATTTAAATTAAACCTCTTATATTCTTATAATTTCAGAATGATAATATTTTCAAAATGTTAGTTTCGAAATTCAATCTTCACAATATTCATTTTAGAATTGAATAAAATTGATATAAAATCCGTTCGCGTTAAAATATCGCTTTCTACTTAACTCGGCTTCATATTTTAATATTTTTGCGTCCATCCAAAATCGGACATCAAAATCAACTTTCAATTTTCATTGAATATTATTTTGTAAAAATATTCCTGTTTATATTCCGGATTGGAATAAAATCTCAACCAATATCCATATAAATTAATTTATATGGATTGCATTCATCATAAACATCCAACGATAGCTGCGAACAACTACCAACATCCAAAATGACATCCAGTGTGCATTTTATTTTTATATAAGCTTCAGATGATTTTCTGGCGCTTCATTCGTCTGGTTAATCGATCGATTAACATATGAGCTATATATAAGGGAGATGTATAAATCAATATCATCCCAAGACCTGTGTGGGTTATTCAACCAACAACAATCAATTTAAATTAATCATTGGTTAATAAATTTAACCAATTCTAATTTGGTTTGAATTATTTTTCTAACTTAATAATTTTCATTGTTCAATATATAAATGAATATTTATGTCCATTTTCATTTATCACTTTCATATTAACATTATTTTAATATGTTTAACATCTCAAAATCACAGTCACAACATAATACAATCAATCAACACATCCATGGTTTTGCAAACAACAGTGAGGCGATCTAACCTACATCGTACAACATTTGTGATATTTAATCTGATAAAATATAACACTGGCAATTGATATATTCTACATATGAATATGACAACATAATAAACTATAATTGAGTTAGTTTTCACTTTGACCGGTTTTGAAATCATTAAATAATGATTGTTTTAATCAAAAAAAATGAGGCGTTTAATTTGACAAAAATTTGTAACTTGCTCCAAATCAGTTCCAATCAGTTCCATAGCATGTATCTTGTCGTCACCA
This sequence comes from Allium sativum, assembly GCA_030737875.1. Taxonomy (NCBI): domain Eukaryota; kingdom Viridiplantae; phylum Streptophyta; class Magnoliopsida; order Asparagales; family Amaryllidaceae; genus Allium; species Allium sativum. The sequence goes on from CM060913.1 coordinate 656,282,015, forward strand.
TTCCAATGCTTTCAGTTTCATGCAATTCTATATCCATTTGAACAAGATATGATATTTAAAATGCTAATGACATCTTTAAGTTAAATAAATAAATAATTTAATTAAAATTTCTTTAACCATATCTTAATCCTTCTTCCATCGCTCCATTTTTCGTGAAAATGGCGAACCCACATCGCCTTCCATTCTCGGCTGCGCACCTCAACCAATGCCACTGGACCCCAATCAGCATGGTCCATGTCCTCCATCGTTCCACGAACTCCCTATCCACCCCGGTCTGAACTCGATTCGAGCACTACCGCTCCCTAATTTTACAAAAACCCTGCGCCGCCTTGAGAGAAATTTAGACCGCCTTGACCCACCGTGAGTCCAGCGCCGCCGCCCGTAGATAGCCCTCACATAGTCACACCCTTTTGTAGTTAACCCTACCACCTGAAGCTCCGCCGTGGAGGAGATTGGCGGGATCAAAATCTGGAAGTTTTGGTGCGTTCAAATGTGGGTGGCGACTGATAATGTGGACCACGGAAAAAGATTGATTTTAGGGTTTTGACCGATTCATAACGTACATATACTTATATATATTATCAAATTCGTAAAAGTGTGATTTTACGTTCGAACTCAAAATCAAACTCAACGACTGTTACTCCCAACCAAATACCCCTATTCTGGACATAATGGAATGTGTTTCGTAAGCTAATTCGACTGTTTTGATCGGTTTTTCTCAAAATTATAATATAAATCAATATAATGCTCAATATTTAATTTTAACGTACATTTTAATTTACCAGGGCCACATACCAACTTCAAAAATTATGAGTATTGAAATTTAGCTATGTTTTAACAATACGGTCCTAAGAAAATTAATTTCGTCAAATTTAGAGGCCGTTTGAAAAATGACATTTTTCTAGCTGATTAAATTTACAACTGAAATTGAGCGTGCTTTTAAACTTACCAAGCTCACATATTAAATCCATAAATTATGAAATTTGAAACCTAATAATAATTTGACGTTCCAGATCCAACAAAAGTGGTTTTGTCGAATTTGGAGGTCGTTTGCAAAATGGCCATTCTTAAGGGCTTATATGTTATTAAAATTATTAATAAAATTCCACAACGCTTATTCTAGATTTTAATTTGGATATAACTTACAATTTATAAAGTGAAATGTTAATTTCTAACATTCATTAGAAATATATGATTAATTCGATCCTAACATTTCTGGTTTCATCAAATTCGGATTTATATTGAATCTTATACATTCATTCAAAGTTTAAAATCGAATTTTCGAATTACCACGCCATTTCAAACTTGTTATATATAAATTATAAATTTATAAGTTCTAACTTCGTTTTAAATAAATTTTAAATCGTTTTTCTCAAAATAATTCGTCTAAAACATTAATTTTACATGAAAATCAATTAAAAATAAATTTTAAATTGGTTCCAAAATCTGGGTTGTTACAATCTCCCCCACTTAAAATCTCTTCATCCTCGAAAAGGAGGAAGGAACTGAAGGTCGTTTACTTAACCAACTCAACCTTCGCTTGACTCAAGTTCTTCGACTTTTCAGTTTTTAAGAACTTTCTGATTTCTCAAAATTTGGCTAACACCCTAAATTTTTGAAAATTTTACCCATAACCTCCTTTTTACGGGTTGATCGAAAAAACCACAACTTGCCTCACAAGGCCCTCATCAATCAAAAGGAAAAAGAAAAGGAAAAAGCCAAGCGGCTAGCCAATCGGATTATAAAATCATCAAACACAATGAATATAGTAAACATATTCCTATTTGTCGAGCATACAATTTTATTTGTCTTCTTAGCTTCCATGCTATGACATGTTCAAAACATATATACATGTCTATGTATGCAATTCCAAACAATTTTTAATTTAGTTCCATATTTGATTCGATTTGTCTTACTTTACCCTCATTTTCATATTGGTTTCATTATTCCAATAATTTTATTAGTCAAACTAATAATCACACATCACAACCAGCAATCATTTGGTTAATTAGCATTTCAAATATATAACTTTTATATACTTAAAAAAAATCATATTTTCAGTGCCAAATCACAAACAATAAATTCAAACTATGTAATAACCCGGAAAATGTGAACCAGTTTAAAATTTTTAATTTAGGTTATTACCAAGAAATTTGAATAGTTGAAATAGTATATTTCAATATAATATAGAATTTGGTATGGTATGGCAGTTTGAAATTTTGAATACCAACTTTGTTTGACTGTACCGGGTGGAAAATATAACAGATTTTAACGAAACTGAAAATATTTAAATCTGTTTATCAATACCTTTCTAACGAATCTGAAAAATCGAAATTTCATAACGGAAATCAAAAGTTATGGCCAAATGAATTTTCAGAAAGGTCACTATATAGTATATATAGCCCTTGAAAATTGAGATTTTGCATACGACCTCAGAATTCGACGAAACCACTTTTGTTGGGTCCGGGATGTCAAATGATTGCTAAGTTTCAAATTTCATAATTTTTGAAGCTAGTATGTGAGCGGGGCAAAAGATAACGTGTTTGGTCAAATTCTGTTAAAATGGGTCGACCTAAAAATGGCTGTTTTTCAAACGAGCTCAGAATTCGACGAAACTGGTTTAGTTAGGACCGTATCGTCAAAACAAAGCTAGATTTATTTTTCTGGAATTTTTCGATTCGGTTTGTGGCCCTGGCAAATTGAAATGTACATTTAAATTAAATATCGAATGTTTTATATTTTAAATTGAAAAATAACTGACTGTAACAGTCGAAATGGCCAACGAAACATATCCCATTGAGTCCGGAATGGGGGAATTTAGCTAGGGGCGACAGTCGTTGGGTTTAAAAAGGAGTCCGTTTGCAAAAACACTATTTAAAAATTTCCTATAAATTCTGGCCAATAGGAAATTTTCTTTTAAAAAAAAAAGCTCCAAAAAACCCTAGCCGCCAGAACTATCGACGACTACAGTCGTTCGCTCCTTCCCGACGAAAATCCCGCCGGCACAGGCGACGCCAGCCAACGCCACCACCCTTACTCGACGCCGCCCACCTCCTTCTTCAAATCCGACCAACCCCCGCTCTTCCTCCCTTCGCCAGCGTCGAGAACGACGCCCAGGAAGTCGCCGACTTCACGTCGACGCCACGATCGCCAGAGGCGATCGCACCTGCTCCTCCGACCACCGATAGGACCGCCTCGCTCCCCTCTTTCACGTCCCACCCTCTGATCGGAGCATCGATTCACAGATTTTCTGAAAAATCCGAACCCTAGTTCGATCAAACAAAGAAAGGTGAAAGCTTTATCATATTTAAACTTTGAAAAATGATATCTTTTTCGTTCTTTAACGAAATTCGATGAAACAGGAGACACCGTGACCGCAAGGAGGCTCTCTACATTCTAGAAGAAGCCGCGGATTTTTCTGACCTTCCTACAATTTTTAGCACCGCAATAACCAATGTGAGGAATCTAAACTATTTGTGTGAATGTAATCGCGTTGTATAAATTATATAAGCGAAGTGTAAATTATATACGCATTGTATACCTCATGTACATGTGTTGTATAAGTTATATTAGCGATGTATAAATTATACAAGCGTTGTTTGAAACATATATGCTTTGAATTGTGATGAAATGCAAGTGAATTATTATATTATATATATATATATTCCCTCGTCCACAGACCATGGACGATATTTATTGCTTGTGATTGACGTGATATCATATGGTTTGACTAATGGTTGGAAATAATTGTTTGTGGTTGATATTATGGTTGAAAAATACCTTTGTGGTTGAAAAATACCCTCTTATGGTTGAAACAAAATAGAATAGGATTGTGGAATTGAAAATAAAACATGCCGCCTGCGTGCGAACTAGATGCATGATCCCCATTGTCAAAAACCGCGAGGTTTTAAGGTAGAGCGAGGAGCCGTACTAGGGACGGTCCCGGTTTTAACTACCCTGCCGTTATGCTGCCGAAATTTTCTGAAATATCTATGTGTTAGAATAATTTTCATGTATTGAAATTATTTACATAAACTATATCGAATATTCATGTGTTTAATGGCAATTCATTCGTTGAGTTGAAATTCATGTGTTGAATATTATTTGAATTTAAAACAAATAGCTTTAGCGATAAAAATCACATTTTTATATATATACAAACGATATAGAATATTCATGTGTTGAATGGCAATTCATTCGTTGAGTTGAAATTCATGTGTTGAATATTATTTGAATTTAAAACAAATGGCTCTAGCAATAAAATCACATTTTTATATATATACAAACGATATAGAATATTCATGTGTTGAATGGCAATTCATTCGTTGAGTTGAAATTCATGTGTTGAATATTATTTGAATTTAAAACAAATAGCTTTAGCGATAAAAATCACATTTTTATATATATACAAACGATATAGAATATTCATGTGTTGAATGGCAATTCATTCGTTGAGTTGAAATTCATGTGTTGAATATTATTTGAATTTAAAACAAATGGCTTTAGCAATAAAATCACATTTTTATATATATACAAACGATATAGAATATTCATGTGTTGAATTTGCAATTTGTTCGTCGAGTTGAAATTCATGTGTTGAATGTTATCGTCTTCTAAAAATAAAATGAATCGACAATGAAAACTATATTTTTATAGTGAAAAAGAAGTGTTAAAAATACACATGTGTCGAATAAATATTTTTGATGATAAAAATATTCCTTTTATCAAGTATACGTTTAGTTAAAAATACACACGTGTTGAAAAAATATTTTTGATGATAAAAATATTCCTTTATCATGAATATGAAGTGTTAAAAATACACATGTGTCGAATAAATATTTTTGATGATAAAAATATTCCTTTTATCATATATACACTTAGTAAAAAGTACACACGTGTTGAAATAAATAATAGTTTGCTAGAAATATTATTATTAGCTTTGTTCTGCATATATATACATGTGTTGAACAGGAAAAATGGATTAGCTGTAGAGTAAAGAAATTATTTGCGTGCCCGACAAATAGGTAAACCTTGATGAGTTGGCTGCGCAATTTTATTTATATATCAACTCCTGTGAATGCAATTGGATGCGGAGTGCTGGTTTTTCTGTGTGAAATAATAAATAACGCCATAGGATAGTAACAATTAATTTTGAACTACACTACATGGCATACTTCTTGACGATAGGCATACTTCATCATATTCCACACAAGCAATTGGAGCTTGTGTGACGAGGTGGAAGATTTACCATATAAGCAAGAGGCTTGTATGGCGATGACTATGTACTACAAGTTGAACTGATGACTGATGTGGACTATATAAATTATAATGATAAACTGCCAGATTAATAAAAACCCCACACGGGTTTGGAGTTGACAATAATCACGTCGCTCTAGTTATTAGATACGGCACATGGACTATTTATTTCCACACGGAAACGGGGTGACGGGAATTTATTCTCTGGAGTGATTATCAGTACATGCTCCCCCGTAAACACCAGAATATATCACTAAAAATATGTGAATGCTTTTTAGGATTTATTGGGTACCTAATACGGCCCAATAAATTTCCAAACCCCTCCCCTTACAAAGGAGGTTATGGCGAAATTTTTCGAAATATTAAGGCATTAGTGAAATATTTGAAGTAAAAACGAAGTTGAAATTATAAAATGAATTATAGTTGAAATAGTGGAATGAACTATATTTATATATATAAATATAAATATAATTAAAAGGAATAGAGGCCGTGCAGTTCGCGTTTCGGAATCGTAATTTGAAACGATTAGTACGAGAAATCCGACCATCGGATTTTCCCGAAACCGCAACCGCTGGGTTCGCCTTGGAAATATCTTTTCAACGGCACCAACCTTGTAAAAATCCAACGGTTGGATTGTCCGGAATGTTTAATTCAAATCTGAAGAAAAACAGCGCCAGAATCGTTTATATTTATATATAAATATAAATATAATTAATTTAAATCGAATAACGACGCTGCATTTCGAATTTTGAAACCGTAACTTCAAACGACTAGTGTGGAAGATCCGACCGTCGGATTCTCACGAAACTGGAACCGTTGGGTTCGCTTTGGCGATATCTTCCCACTGATATAGACTTTGTAGAAATCCAACGGTTAGATTTTCCGATATGTGTAAAACAAATTTAGGGAAAAACAGCGCCAGTGCCACGACACGACCTGAAACGTCGTTTAATTAAATATGGCCATTTTTAAATAAATAAAAATGGCGAAAAATCGTTATAAAATATTATAAGCAACATAGGTTGTAAATAAACCAATTGGGCTTGAATTGTTTGATATTTGATGGTTGTATGTGTATGACATGAAAATAACACTAAAGAACCCAAAGGATGGATGTCGAATAACATAACCATAAAATGAATCGATTTAAATCTTAATGACGTGAATTATTTGAAAAGGCCGAGCTAACCCTCATTTCAAATAATTTATCGGACGATTCGAATTGGAAAATGCAAAGACGATTCAAGACCGACGATCTTCGTATTGGTTGGATGGGCCGCTACTGAGGTTCCCAACCGGAGTAGCTACCGGAAGGGGACGGAGGTAGTAGCCGTCTGAACGCATGTGTTGATTGTACGGATTTGCAAGGAATTTGACGCCTCCGGTTTCGTTCAGACCCAGAACGGACTTGTAAATGGACTGTGTGTCTGACATTGGATTTTGTTCTATACTGATTGATCTCTGTTAAATATATATCTGTTTGGCGGCGGAGAATTTATTCTTTTGCTTAACGCCCTTCTCTGAGACGTACGAGCTTAGAGGTAATATATCGATGGAAATCAATCGTATGGAGTGGACTGCCTATGTAGCATGCCAAGATGCAGTGATCAAGGCTTCTGCTGCAAAGCAAAGTCTTGTGGATGATGATCAAAGCAAGGTCTACGTGGCCTAGCTTTGTGTATTTCGTAAATTCGCGAACCTCACACCCCGGTATGAGTTAAAAACGGGATACGGGCCGCTGGGAGGGCACGACGTTTCTTTCTAGCTATGGTGGTGTCGGTGACTTACCAGCCCTGACATATATATCTACTTTTCACCTTTGTGGTTGTTGGAATGCGAGGCGCCTCGATTATAGGTCTGTAAGGACCGAGAAACGTGTGTTCAGGAATTGCCAATCCTCTAACGTAAGTGAGGACCGGCCCAGCCGATCCAGGGGTTACCCAGAGTGCGTAGTCCTGAGGCATTTGCTAAAGTGTCTCGAAGCGGAGAGGAGCTTGCCCCTTGCCTCGACTCATGACGGAAATCCAATTTCCAATACGAAATAACGGACTTGATTGTAGAACTAGTATGGCGACATAGTGGTATGGGGCACTTATGCCATCTATGATTGATATTTATGATGCTAAGCGTTGTTTGAAACATATATACACTAGTAATAATATCAAATGATTTCCCTTTATACGTATCAAGCATATTTGGCTATTATAAGGTAAAACTCTATCCTCCGGCTTGCATTGCATTGTGTGATGGGACTTGAGTCTTATAATGGCTTCATTCTTTCTAAAAGCATTGCGTTGTTTTAAAAGAATTTACTTTATTTTAAATGCACTAGCAATCACTGGAGTAAACCCGTTCCGCGAAAGTGGCGTGGTCCTATGATTTGCTATTACTGTTGTTTAACTGTTAAATAGATTCCTCATACCAGTCCCCATGACTGACTCGTTGTTTGTTTCACTTTGCAAACGCGGGTGGCCTTATTTTCACACGGGCAGCCTAGTACACAGGTGACAGGTGGTTTTTGGTTCTGCACTGCTTCATAGAGTGCATTTTTGGCTCATGGCGAGGCTGACTTCATAGATGATGACTTTGACTTTTTCCGCCATTACTATACTTACATTATGATTCCGCCACTGGCGATGCAGACTGATTTACTTTCCGTATTTCTTATTATATGTATATGTATCCCGCCTTCGGCGATGTAGACTGATACTCTTATTATGTCTCACTGCATGTATGTATTCCGCCTCTGGCGATGATGACTGATCACTTTTCTTTTATTTACTAAGTATATCCCTTGTTATGCTATTCTGATATCCTACATGTTGTGATTCCGCTGTCATATCCATGTAAAATTATTTTATTTATTGTTTCTGCTATTATCTGTACTCTGCTATGATGATTAATGTGTTATTTCCCAATGATTATCCTTAATACCGCCCCTCGGATTTTGGGATCGTCACAGTTGGTATCAGAGCTTTGGTTAACCTTAGTTCCGGGATCTAACACATTAAACACCTCGTCAGAATAGAATCAGTAGTGTTCTAATGCGAGTAGCTCATTAGAGATAGGATTAGTAATGTCCTACAATGAGCTAAGCAGATTAGCAAAACAATTTGATCAGTACATCATCATTATTTTCCTTGTATTCCCTTGCTTTATCATTTATGAAAATTATCAAATCTGTGAGCTTGACTCTTTTCTTGCTTATACAGTATTATCTTAGATGGCTACACGAGCAGCAGCAGCTAGAGGAGGCCGTGGAGGCCGAGGAGTGGCAACAGGAGGACGGGGGAATATCCCCGTAGCTGTAGAAATCCCTATTGTTCAGCCACCAGCACCAGAAGACTTTTAGCTAGATAAAGTGGCAAAGAGGTACAGAAATCTTAGGGGAAAACCTTTTACTGGCCCTGGCACAGTGACCGAAGCTATAGCTTGGCTAAAATCCTGTGAGAAAATCTTCGAAGGTATGGGCATGGGAACTAACAACAAAGCCCGACTGGGCATTTGGCTCCTTCAAGAGGAAGCAGAGCTGTGGTGGGATGCCATTACTTCTGGGGATGCAGCTGGTACTATCCGGACTTGGGAGCAGTTCAAGACTTTGTTCAATGAGAAGTTTGTACCGGAACAAGCTCTAGAGAGGATGCGGGAGCAATTTGCTAATCTCCAGCAGGGAGACCTCTCTATTCAAGACTATCTGAATAAGTTCACTCAGCTATCGCGCTATGCTCCAGAGCTGGTTTTGACCAACAAAGCAAAGAATAAGAGATTCATTTTTGGGCTGAAGCGCAAATACCATGACAGAGCTATGAGCAACATCAAACTCTCCTTTACAGAACTAGTAGAGATGGCTTGCAACTACGAAGACATGGATGAGAGGCATGCTAGCTAAGACCGCGCTAAAAGCCAAGTAGGGAATAAGCGCAAGGCTTCAACAGACCAACCCGAATCTAGCATTACCGCGGCCGCTACTCAAAAACCCGCAAAGATCCCGAAAGGAAACTGCTACAATTGCGGGAGGCCCGGTCATTTCTCTGATGTATGCAAAGCCCCAAAGAAGCCAAAGGCAAAGGACTCAGCCGAATGCTACAACTGCCACAAGAAGGGGCACTACAGCAGAAATTGTCCTTTGAAGAAGAGAGCACAAGTGGCACATGTCTATGACGGGAATACCCCGCCAGTTACCACCGATGGATCAGGTAAACCCGATGTCTTGGGAGGTACCCTTACCATTAAAAATATTCCTGTTTCTGTACTTTTTGATACTGGTGCATCACGTAGCTTCATATCTGGTATCCTTGTTCACAAACTAAAATTGAAACGAAGAAAACTTAGAGAACCAATTAAAGTTCAAAACCCGATAGGAGGTTCTGTTAGCCTCGGTATATATTGTAAAGTACCTATTTCCTTTTCTCGATACCGATTTCCTTTTGATTCGATCGTCATGGACCTTTCCGAATTTGATATTATTCTGGGACTCGATTGGTTGACAAACTTTAAGGCCGAAGTTAGATGTGCCGAAAGGATCGTGAAAGTTGAAACAAAATCGGGGCATATCACTATACCATGTCATGGCTCAGAAATTAATAGAATGGAATTTTGGTCTTCTTTAGAAGTTACTCCCCCTTCGATAGAGAAGATACCGGTCGTGAAAAACTATGCGGATGTGTTTGAAGAAGTAGAAAACTTACCGCCGCAAAGAGAAATTGAATTTAGGATAGATCTAATTCCTAACGCCCGACCAGTAGTACACCCAATAAGAAGAAGGGCTCCGAAAGAAAAAGAAGAGCTAAGTAATCAAACCCGAGAATTACTTTGGAAAGGTCTAATCAGATCGAGCTTTTCAGCTTGGGGAGCAGCAGTAGTATTTGTCCCGAAATCAGACGGTACTCTAAGACTTTGCATCGATTACCGAGATCTCAATAAACAAACACTGAAGAATAAATATCCTTTGCCCCGAATAGATGATCTGTTAGATCAATTAAATGGAGCAACCGTATTCTACAGAATGGACCTAGCTACAGGTTTCCACCAATTGCGTATAGCTGAAGACTGTGTTCCTTTGACAGCCTTCAGGGGCCCGATTTATTCTACGAATGGTTAGTAATGCCATTCGGCTTGTGCAACGCTCCGGCATACTTCGTTGATCTTATGAACAGAGTGTTCCGTGGTGTGTTGAATAAATTCGTTCTAGTCTTCATCGATGACATTCTAATCTACTCTAAGTCGGAAGAAGAGCATGCAAAACATTTAGAACAAGTGTTGAAAATTCTGAGAAGAAATGTCTTGAAAGCTAAATTTTCTAAGTGTGTCTTCTGGCAGAATGAAGTTAAATTCCTTGGCCATGTCGTGTCAAAAGAAGGAATTGCTGTAGATCCAAGCAAAATTACAGCGATTCAGAACTGGAAACAACCTACTACGCCCACAGAAGTTCGAAGTTTCCTAGGATTAGCTAGTTACTATCGGAAATTCGTTCAGGATTTTTCAAAGATATCAGGAGTATTGACAAAGCTTACAAAGAAGCATGAGAAATTCAAATGGACTCCCGAATGTGAAGAAGCTTTCCAAGAGCTAAAACTGAAGTTGACAACTACTCCGGTATTGACAATAATAGAAGGCAACCAAGACTTGACTGTATGGACAGATGCTTCTATTAGAGGGCTAGGCGCAATGTTAATGCAAAAAGGCCAAGTGATCGCTTATGCCAGCCGTCAACTAAAACCACATGAAAGAAACTATGCTACTCATGATCTTGAGTTATTAGCTATCGTGTTCGCTTTAAGGATATGGAGGCATTATTTATTGGGCGAGAAATTCGAACTATACACCGATCATCAATCCTTGAAATACCTGTTCACCCAGAAAGATCTAAACTTGAGGCAACAGCGTTGGTTAGAATTCCTTGCAGCATACGATTTTGAAATTATATACACTCCAGGGAAAGCCAATGTTGTCGCAGATGCGCTCAGCAGAAAGAATGAAATCATCGCCAGTTTTGTCATCACGTCTTCATTAATTGACAGGATCTCGGCCCTTCAAAAGGAGGATAATTTTGTAAAAGTAATGATCAAAAGAATCAATGAAGGCATAGACTCCAGTTTCCAAATGGATAGTGAGGGAGTTTTGAGATTAAAAGGAAGAATTTGTGTTCCCGACATCTCTGAGCTAAAAAGAGAAGTGCTTGATGAATGCCACAAGTCCAAATTAAGTATCCATCCCGGTGTGAGCAAAATGTATAACGATATCAAACGCACATTCTGGTGGAAGGCGATGAAAAGAGATATCTCATTATATGTTAGCCGATGCCCCACTTGTCAGCTAGTTAAGAGCGATCAGCAGAAATTGGCTGGATTATTACAACCATTAGAAATTCCAGGATGGAAGTGGGAACAAATCTCGATGGATTTTATCGATGGCCTGCCTCGAACTAAGAAAGGAAATGACAGTATATGGGTAATCATAGATCGCTTCACGAAGACTGCCCATTTTATACCTGTCCGATCCAACAGAACGACTCAAAGTCTGGCACAGATTTACTTCAAAGAAATAGTTAAACTTCATGGAGTACCGCTCAGTAAAGTCAGCGATAGAGATCCCCTATTTACTAGCAAATTCTGGGAAGCCTTCCAGATAGAATTGGGAACCAAATTGAATCTAAGCACCGCTTATCACCCTCAGACGGATGGCCAAACTGAACGGGTGAATAGGATTTTAGAAGATTTGTTGCGGGCTTGCGTTCTTGATTTTTGAGGTTCATGGGAAGATCATTTACATTTAGCCGAATTCTCTTACAACAATGGCTATCAAGCAAGTTTGGGAATGTCTCCATTTGAAGCATTATACGGTAGACCGTGCAGATCTCCCGCATGTTGGGTAGAACCTGGCAACAGACTTGTGTTAGGGCCCGATATGATTCAAGAAGCATCGGATAAAGTCGATTTCATTAAGAAGCGATTAAAAACCACGCAGAGCCGACAGAAAAGTTATGCAGATGCGAGAAGAAGGGATATAACGTTTGCCGTTGGTGATTATGTTTATTTAAGAGTTTCTCCAATGCGAGGGGTAATCAGATTTGGCAAGACTGGGAAGTTGGCACCGAGATTTATTGGTCCCTTTCCTATACTTGAACGGATTGGAACTCTTGCATATAGGGTTTCATTACTTAATTGGTTGCCTGGTATTCATGATGTGTTCCACGTATCTCAACTCAGAAAACATGTTCATGATCCCGACCTTATTGTGGAAGAAGCAGCACAACATGATATTGACATAACTCCTGAATTAGCACTCAAGAGAGATCCATTAAAGATAGTTGGCAAAGAAACCAGAGAGCTAAGGAGAAAAAAGATTCATTTAGTCAAAGTGCAGTGGAGTAGTGATCCTAGAGACTGTACTTGGGAGACTGAGGAAAGCATTAAACAAGCCTATCACAAATGCAGAGTGGACATCTCTGACTAACTCCGGTGCAAGGTACCTTTACAATACTTTGCATTTACATTTTATTTCCTGCTTAACTGTTATTTCCTTTTCGAGGACGACAAGTTTTAAGTGGGGGAGATTGTAATAACCCGGAAAATGTGAACCAGTTTAAAATTTTTAATTTAGGTTATTACCAAGAAATTTGAATAGTTGAAATAGTATATTTCAATATAATATAGAATTTGGTATGGTATAGCAGTTTGAAATTTTGAATACCAACTTTGTCTGACTGTACCGGGTGGAAAATATAACAGATTTTAACGAAACTGAAAATATTTAAATCTGTTTATCAATACCTTTCTAACGAATCTGAAAAATCGAAATTTCATAACGGAAATCAAAAGTTATGGCCAAATGAATTTTCAGAAAGGTCGCTATATAGTATATATAGCCCTTGAAAATTGAGATTTTGCATACGACCTCGGAATTCGACGAAACCACTTTTGTTGGGTCCGAGATGTCAAATGATTGCTAAGTTTCAAATTTCATAATTTTTGAAGCTAGTATGTGAGCGGGGCAAAAGATAACGTGTTTGGTCAAATTCTGTTAAAATGGGTCGACCTAAAAATGGCCGTTTTTCAAACGAGCTCAGAATTCGACGAAACTGGTTTAGTTAGGACCGTATCGTCAAAACAAAGCTAGATTTATTTTTCTGGAATTTTTCGATTCAGTTTGTGGCCCTGGCAAATTGAAATGTACGTTTAAATTAAATATCGAATGTTTTATATTTTAAACTAAAAAATAACTGACTGTAACAGTCGAAATGGCCAACGAAACATATCCCATTGAGTCCGGAATGGGGGTATTTAGCTAGGGGCGACAGTCGTTGGGTTTAAAAAGGAGTCCGTTTGCAAAAACACTATTTAAAAATTTCCTATAAATTCTAGCCAATAGGAAATTTTCTTTAAAAAAAAAAATAAAAAGCTCAAAAAAACCCTAGCCGCCAGAAATATCGACGACTACAGTCGTTCGCTCCTTCCCGACGAAAATCCCGCCGCCACAGGCGACGCCAGCCAATGCCACCACCCTTGCTCGACGCCGCCCATCTCCTTCTTCAAATCCGACCAACCCCCGCTCTTCCTCCCTTCGCCAACGTCGAGAACGACGCCCAGGAAGTCGCCGACTTCACGTCGACGCCACGATCGCCAGAGGCGATCGCACCTGCTCCTCCGACCACCGATAGGACCGCCTCGCTCCCCTCTTTCACGTCCCACCCTCTGATCGGAGCATCGATTCACGGATTTTCTGAAAAATCCGAACCCTAGTTCGATCAAACAAAGAAAGGTGAAAGCTTTATCATATTTAAACTTTGAAAAATGATATCTTTTTCGTTCTTTAACGAAATTCGATGAAACAGGAGACACCGTGACCGCAAGGAGGCTCTCTACATTCTAGAAGAAGCCGCGGATTTTTCTGACCTTCCTACGATTTTTAGCACCGCAATAACCAATGTGAGGAATCTAAACTATTTGTGTGAATGTAATCGCGTTGTATAAATTATATAAGCGAAGTGTAAATTATATACGCATTGTATACCTCATGTACATGTGTTGTATAAGTTATATTAGCGATGTATAAATTATACAAGCGTTGTTTGAAACATATATGCTTTGAATTGTGATGAAATGCAAGTGAATTATTATATTATATATATATACTCCCCTCGTCCATAGACCATGGTCGATATTTATTGCTTGTGATTGACGTGATATCATATGGTTTGACGAATGGTTGGAAATAATTGTTTGTGGTTGATATTATGGTTGAAAAATACCTTTGTGGTTGAAAAATACCCTCTTATGGTTGAAACAAAATAGAATAGGATTGTGGAATTGAAAATAAAACATGCCGCCTGCGTGCGAACTAGATGCATGATCCCCATTGTCAAAAACCGCGAGGTTTTAAGGTAGAGCGAGGAGCCGTACTAAGGACGGTCCCGGTTTTAACTACCTTGCCGTTATGCTGCCGAAATTTTCTGAAATATCTATGTGTTAGAATAATTTTCATGTATTGAAATTATTTACATAAACTATATCGAATATTCATGTGTTGAATGGAAATTCATTCGTTGAGTTGAAATTCATGTGTTGAATATTATTTGAATTTAAAACAAATAGCTTTAGCGATAAAAATCACATTTTTATATATATACAAATGATATAGAATATTCATGTGTTGAATGGCAATTCCTTCGTTGAGTTGAAATTCATGTGTTGAATATTATTTGAATTTAAAACAAATAGCTTTAGCTTAGTTAAAAATACACACGTGTTGAAATAAATAATAGTTTGCTAGAAATATTATTATTAGCTTTGTTCTGCATATATATACATGTGTTGAACAGGAAAAATGGATTAGCTGTAGAGTAAAGAAATTATTTGCATGCCCGACAAATAGGTAAACCTTGATGAGTTGGCTGCGCAATTTTATTTATATATCAACTCCTGTGAATGCAATTGGATGCGGAGTGCTGGTTTTTCTGTGTGAAATAATAAATAACGCCATAGGATAGTAACAATTAATTTTGAACTACACTACATGGCATACTTCTTGACGATAGGCATACTTCATCATATTCCACATAAGCAATTGGAGCTTGTGTGACGAGGTGGAAGATTTACCATATAAGCAAGAGGCTTGTATGGCGATGACTATGTACTACAGGTTGAACTGATGATTGATGTGGACTATATAAATTATAACGATAAACTGCCAGATTAATAAAAACCCCACACGGGTCTGGAGTTGACAATAATCACGTCGCCCTAGTTATTAGATACGGCACATGGACTATTTATTTCCACACGGAAACGGGGTGACGGGAATTTATTCTCTGGAGTGATTATCAGTACATGCTCCCCCGTAAACACCAGAATATATCACTAAAAATATGTGAATGCTTTTTAGGATTTATTGGGTACCTAATACAGCCCAATAAATTTCCAAACCCCTCCCCTTACAAAGGAGGTTATGGCGAAATTTTTCGAAATATTAAGGCGTTAGTGAAATATTTGAAGTAAAAACGAAGTTGAAATTATGAAATGAATTATAGTTGAAATAGTGGAATGAACTATATTTATATATATAAATATAAATATAATTAAAAGGAATAGAGGCAGTGCAGTTCGCGTTTCGGAATCGTAATTTGAAACGATTAGTACGAGAAATCCGACCATCGGATTTTCCCGAAACCGCAACCGCTGGGTTCGCCTTGGAAATATCTTTCCAACGGCACCAACCTTGTAAAAATCCAACGGTTGGATTGTCCGGAATGTTTAATTCAAATCTGAAGAAAAACAGCGCCAGAATCGTTTATATTTATATATAAATATAATTAATTTAAATCGAATAACGACGCTGCAGTTCGAATTTTGAAACCGTAACTTCAAACGACTAGTGTGGAAGATCCGACCGTCAGATTCTCACGAAACTGGAACCGTTGGGTTCGCTTTGGGGATATCTTCCCACTGATATATACTTTGTAGAAATCCAACGGTTAGATTTTCCGATATGTGTAAAACAAATTTAGGGAAAAACAGTGCCACGACACGACCTGAAACGTCGTTTAATTAAATATGGCCATTTTTAAATAAATAAAAATGGTGAAAAATCGTTATAAAATATTATAAGCAACATAGGTTGCAAATAAACCGATTGGGCTTGAATTGTTTGATATTTGATGGTTGTATGTGTATGACATGAAAATAACACTAAAGAACCCAAAGGATGGATGTCGAATAACATAACCATAAAATGAATCGATTTAAATCCTAATGACGTGAATTATTTGAAAAGGCCGAGCTAACCCTCATTTCAAATAATTTATCGAGCGATTCGAATTGGAAAATGCAAAGACGATTCAAGACCGACGATCTTCGTATTGGTTGGATGAGCGCTACTGAGGTTCCCAACCGGAGTAGCTACCGGAAGGGGACGGAGGTAGTAGCCATCTGAACGCATGTGTTGATTGTACGGATTTGCGAGGAATTTGACGCCTCCGGTTTCGTTCAGACCCAGAACGGACTTGTAAATGGACTGTGTGTCTGACATTGGATTTTGTTATATACTGATTGATCTCTGTTAAATATATATCTGTTTGGCGGCAGAGAATTTATTCTTTTGCTTAACGCCCTTCTCTGAGACGTACGAGCTTAGAGGTTATATATTGATGGAAATCAATCGTATGGAGTGGACTGCCTATTTTGCATGCCAAGATGCTGTGATAAAGGCTTCTGTTGCAAAGCAAAGTCTTGTGGATGATGATCAAAGCAAGGTCTACGTGGCCTAGCTTTGTGTATTTCGTAAATTCGCGAACCTCACACCCCGGTATGAGTTAAAAACGGGATACGGGCCGCTGGGAGGGCACGACGTTTCTTTCTAGCTATGGTGGTGTCAGTGACTTACCAGCCCTGACATATATATCTACTTTTCACCTTTGTGGTTGTTGGAATGCGAGGCGCCTCGATTATAGGTCTGTAAGGACCGGGAAACGTGTGTTCAGGAATTGCCAATCCTCTAACGTAAGTGAGGACCGGCCCAGCCGATCCAGGGGTTACACAGAGTGCGTAGTCCTGAGGCATTTGCTAGAGTGTCTCGAAGCGGAGAGGAGCTTGCCCCTTGCCTCGACTCATGACGGAAATCCAATTTCCAATACGAAATAACGGACTTGATTGTAGAACTAGTATGGCGACATAGTGGTATGGGGCACTTATGTCGTTTATGATTGATATTTATGATGCTAAGCGTTGTTTGAAACATATATGCACTAGTAATAATATCAAATGATTTCCCTTTATACGTATCAAGCATATTTGGCTATTATAAGGTAAAACTCTTTCCTTCGGCTTGCGTTGCATTGTGTGATGGGACTTGAGTCTTATAATGGCTTCATTCTTTCTAAAAGCATTGCGTTGTTTTAAAAGAATTTACTTTATTTTAAATGCACTAGCAATCACTGGAGTAAACCCGTTCCGCGAAAGTGGCGTGGTCCTATGATTTGCTATTACTGTTGTTTAACTGTTAAATAGATTCCTCATACCAGTCCCCATGACTGACTCGTTGTTTGTTTCACTTTGCAAACGCGGGTGCCCTTATTTTCACACGGGCAGCCTAGTACACAGGTGAGAGGTGGTTTTTGGTTCTGCACTGCTTCATAGAGTGCATTTTTGGCTCATGGCGAGGCTGACTTCATAGATGATGACTTTGACTTTTTCCGCCATTACTATACTTACATTATGATTCCGCCACTGGCGATGCAGACTGATTTACTTTCCGTATTTCTTATTATATGTATATGTATCCCGCCTTCGGCGATATAGACTGATACTCTTATTATGTCTCACTGTATGTATGTATTCCGCCTCTGGCGATGATGACTGGTCACTTTCCTTTTATTTACTAAGTATATCCCACGTTATGCTATTCTGATATCCTACATGTTGTGATTCCGCTGTCATATCCATGTAAAATTATTTTATTTATTGTTTCTGCTATTATCTGTACTCTGCTATGATGATTAATGTGTTATTTCCCAATGATTATCCTTAATACCGCCCCTCGGATTTTGGGATCGTCACAAACTAAGTTTTGGTTCTCACACAAGTCAATTGGAAATATATAGATATCCCACTTTCGAAACTCGAACATAAATATTGATGATGACGCGTCAATCATTAGAATTATCCCTGGGCGACTAGAGTGTGATTCTATATCTACCCAGTATATTTGAGACTTCGAATACACATTGCTTACGCATATATTCTTTACATTTTTCATTAGATGTCTTCTTTAGTTTTGACGACCTTTTTCATTATATGTTTTTGATTAGGCTCCGGAACTGCATACTCTAAAAGGGCATGTAGAACCAGTAGTGAAGGTATAGGGATGAGACAATAGCACAATTTAGCAGGATTATACCGCTTAAAATATCTTTGACTTATGTTCACTTTACAAAGTAAATTAAGTGAAACCTTATGTCTTTATTTTTATTTTCGTCTGCTTAGGTCCTAAAATATTTGATAGAAATCACGTGTCATGAGTCCACATTAGATATTCCATAGTCATTTTTATATTGAATTGTAAAATCAAGTTTCCTAATAAAAACCAATCAATTATGTGGATTTGATTTAGTTGACACATGAAAAGCACAAGCACTACAAGAGAATACGACTATTCCAACCGTTTAGAGTAGTTGGCGACCGTTTGAACCCGTTTGAATACTATTCACGAATTGAAATTGAAACGGTTTCCAATGAATTTAGCGGACACTTTTCAATTGCCTCTAACGGTAATAAGCCATTGGAAACCTTTTGAAATAAATGACCAATAAATCGTTGCTAACCGTTGAAAATTTAGGTAATTTTTTTATAATAACAAACCTATTACCTTCCAGCCACATCATTTTAATTTTCATTTTCATTCCATTTCCACTCCATTTACAATCAATTCCACACATATATAACAATAATAATATAAACAACCAAATAAATCAAATCAGTGCCAATATAAACAAAATAAATCATCCAAACATAAAAAACCAACTCATTAACCTCACATGTCAACAAATAGAGTATATACCATCAAAATAAATCCAAAATATCATCCTCACCAACTCCAAACCAACATATACAACATCAAAAAATAATATTCACCATCTCCAAGTAAATATATACATCATGCAAATACGAACACACAAAAACATACCTCTTAAGCATCTTCGTCATTTCCGGAAGCACCAAATGATGAAGGAAAGGAACCGTGCTGCCGCACATACTCCGCTAGCTTTTGATTCAGCTGCTCCAGCTGTATAGCACGAAGATGATTCTCCTCCTGCAATTGCTCAACCATTTCTCTAAGCTCTTTTATTTCAGGTTTGTCCTGGGCTTTTTCGGATGTCTTTTGAGTTGGTCGAGCCTGCAAATAGAATGAAAGATATTCAAAATACTAATACATAAAAAATAAAAACATGCAAAAGGGTTGCAAGTACATGAAAAATAGTATCAAAATTTGAATCTCCAATCATATTGACTCATTCTAATTAGTAATTTTCATATATATATATATATATATACACACACACACACATACACACACACATAGAGAGAGGCACGCTTTATGGCAACTCAATTTCCTAGCACCCCATTTGCATCCGAATTGTAGTCACTCATTTATAATTAAATAAGTTAGTGGGAACAGAGAGAGTTGGTGGAAGAAAAGAGAACGAGGAATGCACGATGGAAATTAGCGAGACAAAAGGGGTGTTTCACTATTTGGGGTGTAAACCTCCTTCATATGCCTCGTTAAACCCTGTGATCCCCCTAACCTAGATGGGTGCCTTACATGGAAAAAGAATACATATAAATTTGGTATACATCATCATATATCATCTACATTACATCATTCAAAGCTGAATAAAAACAGCGAAGAAAAACAATACACCATAGAAAATCCAATCCAGCCAAGAAGGCTCAAATCTTCAAATTCAAGTCTTCCCTAAACGCCACTTCTCTACTTCAAAATTACCCAGAATCAAAAAGCTCAATTCCCCACCGTTCCAAAATTAATGAACTTATCTGATTTTGAACGGTTTTACTCCTATTATTTCGAACTAAACACGAGATTTCTTTTTCAATTTGCATAATTTCACTACTGAATGAGTGCTTCAGTTTTCGAAGATTCTTAAATTTTTCTCTTTCCATATAAATAGATTACAGTAATGAATGAGCCATAAGCCAAATCCCGTATTTGATCCTGATTCCCAAAGCTGGAGTGAAGAAATATAGCATCATTTCTCAAGTCAGATTCAGAAATGAAAGGAAGAAGTAGTTTCTGTTTGAGAGAAATCCACATAAAAGCCAAGTAATCACATTCAAAGAAAAAATGTTGTATAGTCTCTGGATGATTTTCACATAATGGTGTAACGACCCGAGGATTTTCGACCCCGAAAATCGACATAAACACCATGTCAACTATTCAAGCATTGAAAATACCGAATAGTTAATAGAAAGAAATTAGAGATTGAGAAAAGAAAGAAGTGTTAGAATATAAGAAAAGGAGAAGAACATCATAATCTCACAGCAGAATGAATAAATATAATATATCAAATCTCTTTACAACAAGAAACTGAATATGCATATCATTCATCAAAGTACAATATATATCTATCACAGCGGAAAAACAACTTTATATAACTAATAATGAAGTCTCCTGCTTCCAGCTCCTGGACTCCAAGCGAAAACTTAACTCGTAAATATACTCGGTCTGACATGAGCCATTTGAAGCAAAGTAGAATTCACCCAGATCAGTCTGGAATACATTCAGTGATAAATCCACAACACAAACAAATTGCTTAACTTTAGAAATCCTTTTTAAAAGAAAAGGATAATAGTAAGACCAGTCCGCACATAAATACGGACGGTTTTAACTTTACTATAACCCAAAACATTTTTGAAATCAATATTACTCTAGTATTCTAAAGGTGTCTATCAAATCACAAATAATTAATCAATCTAGTAGAACGCTTGCATCTCACGCTCTACATACATAGTATACAAACAAAACCGCGAGCGCTTATTGGAGAATGGATTCCGACTATGACAAGGTATGGAACCACTTGCTAATAGTGTATCTCTATAGGGGAATACACTGGGTTCAATAAGAACGTCTTGCAACCCGGCCCACACATGACCGACCACTCATTTCTCTTGAGTGTATCGAATGTATATCACCAACGGTTGGGATCAGCAACTGTTACCCAAAAAAGGGACAACATCAAAATAGATTAAAGAAGAAAAAGGAATTTCTCTAGATAGGTGATTATACACCCAAATGGGAGCGACCCACATAGTCATGCTGCCTGCCCGATTTTTGTCATTTCCCGGTTGATGAGGCTTGAGGTCATAACTGATTTATTAAATTATTTAATTTTAATTTTATAACATCTGAACATCTGTCCACTATTCACTTTGAATGTCACATCGTCAGATCCATCAAATCACTAATTGACGTCCCCAAAAATACACTGGGTACGTTTGGAGAAATCAATGTACATGACTATATGGAAATACTCTATCACACACTCGTCCATATAAGTTGTCCTGGGACTGGACAAACCGAAGGCACCCTCCTACTGCATCCTATATAGGAAATTACCCCAAGGATCAGTAGCGAGAAGTCCTTGCAAATCCGTGGATTTCAATCACGACAGAATCACAATCCAAATTACCCTCGTTGCACTCCAGAGAGACTTGTCAAGTATTTCTTCCGCTCATGAAGATCAACGGTCATCAATGCTCCATCTTTATACGCTTCGCTTCAAGTTAGTTTTGAACGTACAGCTGGTCCGAAGTGGTTTTGGGTCTTGTCCCCATCCCATTCTCCTCGAAAACAACATGTCAAAAGGTCAAATAGAATAATTCATTTGATAGTTGATTATTTAACTATCAAATCTTAACAACTTTTAAGTATATTGGCAGCTCAGGTCGTTTATATTGAAACACTTTATTAAATTATTACATCGATTCATATAATCGATATATAATTTTATCTCATCAGAATCCTTCTGCCGTTCATTACTTCGAAAATATTAACCATAACTTATATACTTAGGATGGGTACGTCCACTAAATATTTTCATTAAATTTCTTGCTTCAAACATACCGATATAATTTTCCTAATCCCTTTCCATTCCCCTAAATTTCTTAAATTATTATTGCCTATACTTGACCCAGAGGTATAAGTTTAAATATCGTTCTTACATGGAAAAATAACGTCAACAACGTTTTTCTTAATAATACAATCCTAACCGGTTTCACATTTTATACCTTTGGAAAACGTTCTATTTACTATTTGATTAAAATATGTTTATAAAACATCCCCATTCTTTCGCATACATCAGTCCCCAACCATAAACTAGTAAGAGAACAACTCCCCAAGTATCAACCCCGAAGGCCGAAACCAATATCAGATTGACACTCAAGAAGCTATTCCACTCAACTAATCTCCAATCGGTTTCTAATTCCCTTAACCATATCTTTTAACTTCTTAATCATTTCAATTGAATTTACTTTTCCTAATATAACAATTAAGTAAAATCTTCTTTAAATCTCTGTATTCACTTACAAATTCCTTTTACAAATTTTTAATACAAAACTAGTATATTTACCTTTTTCCTTGCGTTTGAAATCCTTACTTCAACTACAATGTTTCCTTAATTCAATTCCCAAATAAACATTCATATTTAACGTCATCTTTTTGGTTTAAAACTTCTTTACAACTCTATTTGGATTTATTTTTCTAAATCCCTTTTTGCCTACATTGCTTTACTTAATTTGGTTCATTAAGCAAATGCTTATCTTGAAACATTGCCTCAGCACAAGATTTATAAACTTTGTTTAATTCTTAAACAATGTCCTTTTCCAAAGTTCAATTAAGGTCTTTACGATTTTGTCCCTTTTAGTTAATTTATAACTTAATTAATCTAAAAACATCATTTAATTGTTTTATAATAACAACTGTTCAATTTTACTAACGCGTGGGTTGATTTCTAACTTACTGTTCTTGAAACTCAATAAAGACATAAGAATTTGTGATATAAAACATTTAATAAATTCTTTATAAAAGACAATTATAAATATTTACATATATTTATACACCTTTAGTTTGATTAACTTACATAAAATAACTGGTAAACTTCTATTTGGTTATAAAATAAATTTATAACTCAAAACTATGTTAATTCCCCGGACGGTAGAACGATGTCATAGACAATGGATTTTAGGAGATCACTGCCAACCACTTAATCAATACTGTCGATTGATAAAAATCACGATAACAATCACATCCACTAAACTATCAATATTCAAACATATTTCAATGTCATTTGGGGTTCAATCGGTTCATGTGTAAGCAATATAAAAATAAACAACATACATGATATTTGAGGAACCCGGTCGAATTCCTCCAACCTGTTCTTCCCTGCATCACAGATTATTATAACCTTTCATGATAGCATTAAAATTTTAAACTAATGAATTAACGACGATAATATACTTAACAACAACCATAGGCATCCAAGGCATCCAATCGACCAATATATATTACCAATGGTATTTTAATTATATGAATTTACCACATCATAGCAGTCCAGAAAAGTGTGAGAGTAAACTCACCATTTTCGTCGATTCACTATTGTTGTGTTGTTTTGTATAATTTTAAATGGATGTTTAAAATTATCTAAAATTCCAAGCAGCTCCAAACGATTCCAAGTCAGCACCAACACCTAAGCCTCGTCTCTACGATCCCAATGGATCATGTTTCGTCAGATTTCGTTATCGCATCAAAAAGTTAATGTATTTACAATATTAACACGAATATAAGTGAATATGTATTTAATTTAATTAACTAATTAAATTAATTAATTCCTAACCACGTCATTAGCCGGCTAATCCGCCCCCTTTATCACGCGGTTTCTCCTATCGGTTTTCCTAAAACCCGATGCTGGTAAAATCAAGAAAACACGATCAAATCCCTCACCGTCGTTGACGTCAATGCTCCACCTGGGACCGCCTCACCGATCGCCATGCAACCGGATCTTTACCGTGCCCACTTGCCATCGATGCCGTACTCCAAGCTGGCTCCGACCCCCATGAATTCGAGTTCGAACAGAAACCGCTCTCGCCCAAAATTCTGCCGCCACGCCTCGACTCATGCCACCAGACCACCTCCAGATGAACGGCGATGACACCCCGCTCCTTTCCTCTTCAGATGGACGAACCCCTCGTCAAATCCAGCTCCTCCAAAATCCCCCATTTTCAATCGAAACTTCAACCGCAAGCCCCAAAAACACTACTCCAACTTGCTACACCAACCACCTCAGTCTGTATCAGGCACTCCGATCGAAAGAGAAATTGTAGCCTTCTTCACGCTCTACAACATTGCTTCAGACTCCATCATCCAACGACAACTCAAATAGCCGTAAAACAAATCAAACCGAAATTGGATATTCACAGAAATTGGTGATTGTCGGCCACCTCAGGCGATGAAACGCCACCAAATTTTTATAGCAGATAGTGGGCGATCAGATCTACAACTTTCATGAAGAAACTTTAGGTTGATTCGATCTAGTATTTGAGATATAAATTATTTGGTGCTTTTGGGTTTTTCTGCAAATTTTTGGACATTGGAAAGTGTTGGGGCGGAAATGCTTAAATTAAGCTGAAGGATGGATGTATATTTAAAGAAAAATATTAATATTTTAATATGACATGACCGACAATATTTTATTTCGTGTCTATCGCAATTTCCGGACGCCGTTTATTCGCTCATGTGCTCACATACAAACTCCATTCGCTACGAGAATGGACGTCAAACTATAATTTGATGTTACGGTCCTAATGAATCTTGTTTCATCGAATTCTGAATCTGTTTGTGAAAATGGCGCTCGTTCACGTCCAAATGGTCGTTTTATTTGCATTTTATTTTTCTACGCTCACAAAATAACTCCAATTGACGCGTAACTTGAAATATAGCAATAATTAGTCAATACGGTCTTAATAAAATTTTATTCATTGAAAATGGAGATCATTTGAATAAAGTCCTTCTAAAAATGCCCAATTTAAATTAAAATAAATCAATTTAAAAATACATCAACATAATTATAACAAAATATTATTATTAGACATACACGAGCAGATTTTCATGTAATACCAATATAAAATAGTCCGGGTTGAGTTCTAAGTCAAAATCTACGAGATAAAAACTTGATTTTTCTCTTCCATTAGAAAATTAATGTTAATTAGATCCTAACGTTTCTTGTTTCAAAGAAATCCAACTTAAAATGATTCCTGTACAACCAGTTAAAGTTCAAAATGTTAAATTACGAACTACTGCGATGTTTCAGGTTCGTTTTAATAATATATATAAACTATACGTCGGAACGTCGTTTAATAAATGAAATCGTTAATATAATTTCAATAGGAATAATATTAAACCCTTTATGTTACCAATTCACATTAAATTGCAAGTTCAACATTTTCCGACTATTTTGGAATTTAAATTATTATTATATTATTACTAATGTTAATAAAATATTCAAAATAACTAAGTTCAAACCATTTATTATTAAAATCGACAATTAAAACCATTTTTACATGTTTAAATTAGCTGCTAAAATCTGGGCCGTTACAAATGGGCACATAATATTTGCTACATTACCAAAATGAAGTATCATGTCTTTCGTATTAAGTCTTCCTAAAACTGCAAGGTATGAGGTAAATGTCATCCTTTTACTGTTTTTCCTATGCCAAATCACTGAAAACATAGTGTCACTTGCTTCATGTTTACTCACAAAATACCATGTTTTATGAAATGAAAACAATCCTCCTTCACACCATTCATAAGTGTCTTGTATTCTATTTCGGTGAGTGGAAATAAAACAAATTTTATGAATTAATTCTCTGATTACTGGGTGTATTTCAGGTTCTAGAGCATCATTTCTAATAATAAAATTGTAACACCTCGAATTTTTAATGACATTAAAGAGAATAAATAAATTAATAATTAATTTAATATTCGGAATTAGAGGAAACGGACTGCACCATTGCGTCCGTCTCGAAAATCTGGTCAAGATAGACATTTGGTTTGCGTAAAACGGACACCGTGTGTAGAAGTTATTAGGGTTTTAAGTTTGTATACGTGTAGAAAAATTATATATACACGCATGAGCCAGAGATGAGTCAGCTGTGAGTCAGAATCCTATCTGAAAATTCAAAATTCAAAAATTCCTCTGAGCGGTCAAATTCCCGCTCGAGGGGGTCGACCCCTAGAGGGGTGTCGACACCGGGGTCGACCCACCCACAGGGGTTTCGACACCCCTAGGGATGACGTGGCAGTCAGTTTAGAAGCCCTAGCAGCTATAAATATGTGGTCATTTTGACTAGTTTCTTCATTTTGAGGATTCATGGTGGCCAAACTCTACCGGCGGCTGAACTGAACCTAGTTATCTTCTACACATGCTTCGCTAATCAAATTCAGAATTCAAGATCAATTCTTTCTCTCTATTCTCTAAACCTAGCGCTGTGAGTTTCTAGTTATTTTTAGGTTTAGATAATTAAAAGTTAATTGTGAAAGACTATGACTTGGATATGATGTAAAGTATGATTTTGTGCAAGTATTAAATCCTATACTATGTCATGGCAGATGTATTTTCCTAGATCTAATATAGTTGTGGTTATTCTATTATGTTTCCTATGTAGATCTTGACTTGTAACCATGTTATGGTGAATATATATTTATTAAACTAGACAATTGTAACATTTGTTAGATCTAGTTTCTTATGAAAGTCACCTTTCACATGTCATATTATGATCAGTCTAAATATGTTGTAGGCTTGACATGTGAAACCTTTTATATATCTAAACACGTTGCTATGTTACCCTAATTATGTTAGATCTAAATAGTTGGACACCAAAAAGGGTTAATTTATATCTCATTATGTTGCTTTGACATCGTAGTAATTGCCACAAGTCATCAGTTTTATGTAGACCTTACTATGATATTAATCACATATCCAATCACCTTGTTATCATGCTAGTTATGCTTATGTTATCATGCTAGTTATGGTTATGCCAAGATATGTTGAAACTATCACCTTTGCATATTCCCTTTTTATTATGGCTAGGCTACTGTATAGCCTAGATGCCGCCAAAATACGTGCGAATACGTTAGTTAAGGAACGAGGGAAAAGGGTTAAAATGGTATAATTTAATATAAACATTTCTAGACATGTAATGCAAATTATTGGGTAAATTAGGTAATGACACCCATAGAAGGAAAGGATTAATTAATTGGTAAATTATTTAAAAATGGAATTTTAGTAATTACAATTAGGAATTGTAATTGTACTTATGACACAAGTTTAGGTTACATTAGTGGTGGAAGTCTGCCCGGACCCGATCGGCATATCCAGCAGCCATTAATGTTGAACCTAATGTGGGAGGTCTAAGCACGTAAAGACGAATCGGGCTAAGACATGAGGTTAGGACCAACTGTGGAATAAGACTGCCCAGACCTGACCGGCATTTCCAGCATCCACATGTTGCAGGCCTAATGTGGGAGGTCTAGCCCATTAAGGAACCATAATTGGACATGGTAATAAAATGGACTACTTAACCTAATTTAATCATAAAGATTGTATGACTATGGACTTAAGTTAGGGTTAAGTAAAAATGGATGGATAGTGGGTGGGTTAAGTAAATTAGAGGGGGTGGGTAATATATATATATATATATATATATATATATATATATATGTATGTATATATATATATAAGGTCCACGAACTTAACCCAATAAGGTTATGTAATTAAAGACACCTAGTGGTATACATAACCAATGGAAAATATAATAGACTTATGTAATTAAAGACACCCTTTAGGGTAAGCATAACTCGTATATGACTATTTAATTAAAGATACATAGGGGTACACATAGTCAGTGAAAACCTAGTGGGGATACAAAGACCAAGCGGAGAGCTTGTATCATCTGTATGGGACCCATTTCAGTCAGTAACCCAAAGTAGGTATCAAATAAAGAACTCCGTACTAGGCGGAGATAGGGGCACGCTTACTGATTGATTGCAAGAGATCCAAACGGGACAGACGGTGTGGGCGGCACAAACCAAACAGGGACATGTGTGTGCATGGGCCGGGCAGAGGGGGTTAAGACGACCGTGGCACCGATAGATATGGTTGTGCACTCCTTGGGTTGCCACTTTAGGAAGTGATACCTCCTACCGTGGGACTATCACAGGATATCTACAGGATAGGGAGTCGATCGATTAGGGTAGTTGTTAGGGTACACTCGGACATATACCCTAAGTCTACCAACGTGTTGTGGAAGGGATCATTTCAGTTTAGTTATGCTAGTAATAGCGCAGAGTAATAGTTAGTGAAGCAGTCGCACCTTATCATGTTTGCCTTGTCACACTTGCCATTTATATAGTGATCTTTCTTGTCCACTTTATATGTCTATCATGTTGCTTTTATTTATATACTAACTAAAAGTAACAAGACTTGCCAGACTTCATGTCTTACCCTTTTGTTTCTCCTTCTTTCTTCCATTCCCCCCCCCCCCCCGGTTCTCAGGGAGGGAACACGAGGCTTAGTCCAAATTCAGATATCATCTTGCTAGGAGCTACTTCTGATGTATGGCTCAAGTTCTTGTCACTACTATGGCTTAACTCTTTTAATTGGGGAATTAGGCTTTTTACTTATTTATGTACTCTGATGGTGCAAGACAAGTATTTTTATTATTATGGTTTTTGTGACTTATGGAATTATGGACCACGCTATTATGATTTTATATTGAAATAAAAGTTTAAAATTTCCGTTGCTGCCTTATTTATATCTGTCTTCTAATTATTCTATGTCTGTTTACCTATAGCGTTTCACAGAACTTAATGCATTCCCTTAGTGAGTGACATTAAAGGACGTGGGGTGTCTCAAAAATCTACTTTCAATTCAACATCACCCATCAAATACACTCTATCATAACCCAATAAATCCACCATGCACTGACAATTAATCCAGGTCTCAAACAACAGATAAGTGTCTGCACCATTATAAATTATCTTATTGAATAACTGTTTTGAATGGGTTCGAAGTCTAAGCAAAGATTTCCATGTTGATGAGGCATTATTGTCACTAGCCATTGTCCAAAAATGCTTACTTTTAGAATATCTGATATGCATCCATTTAATCCAAAGAGAAGAATCTGATAGGTAATTCCATACATCTTTATACATGAAACTTTTTTAAGATCTGAATTTTTTTTAAAACCAATTCCTCTTTCTTCCTTTGGTTTACACAAAGTTTTCCAAGCCATTTTGTGTGCTGGTCCTCCCCAGAAAAAAAAATCAGAATAAAGGGATTCCAATTTATCCAAAGTATATTGTAGGATTTGATAAATGAATAGCCAGTATAATATAATAGATGTTATTACTATGTTAATCAATTCTTCTCTCCTTGCAAAGCTCAAAAAATTTAGTTTCACATCCTTGTATTTTTTTTAAACACGCTGAATCAATGAATTACACTATGAATAGCTCAGATAATTAGAAGACAAAGGCACTCCAAGATATTTAATAGGTAGTACTCTCTGATCAAAACCAAGTACATTCAGAATATCTCTAGAGTTGTTTGCATTGATACTGAAAAATACTTTTGTTTTAGATGCATTTACATTTAACCTTGCATGTAAACTTAGCTTCCGAAAAATCTTTCTCAAAGAATAAGCATTTTGCATTCATGGTTTTCCAAAAATCATCAAGTCATCTGCATTCAATAAATAAGAAATTGTAGGCTGAAAATGATCACGTGGCTGAAATTCTTTATTCAATGTAGCTTCATCCATTAAGAAGGTGAAATACTGCATAGAAATTGCAAATAAGTAGGGTGATAGAGGATCACCCTGTCTAATCCCTCTTGATGATGTAATGAAACCTTTAGGAATCCCTTGAATAATGATCGAGGAAGCCGTCGCCATGCATTCATAAATAAGAGTTACATAGTGAGTTGGAAAATTCATTCGAGACATAATGTAACAAATAAATTCCCTATTAACTCTATCATAGGCTTTTTGTAAATCTACTTTAACACACAGTTTTAGCATGCCTTTCTTCTTAAAATCACGTAATAATTCATGAGCCAACAAAATATTATACCCTGTATATCTGCCTTTAATAAAAGCACTCTGATTTTCTAATATGAGAAAAGGCAAGAAAAGCTTTAATCTGTTGCATAGAACTTTATAAAATATCTTGTCATAAACATTGCAACATGATATAGGACGATAAGGTGCAATCTCTGTTGGTCTTTCATTCTTAGGAATCAAAGTAATAAAGTGTGATTTAATGATTTTGGCAATTTACCTAATTTGAATATATCAGAGATAGCTGCCAATAAATCATATTTCAACTCTTCCCAATGAATTTTTATGAATTTAGCATTTATATCGTCTGGTCCAGGACTTGACTCATCATGGATAGAAAATAATGCTTCCTTTATTTCAGGTAGAACCACTTGCTTCAGTAATAATTGTTGACCTCGTTCATTAATAGAAGAAATACGTTGAAAATTGGGGATCCTATTTCAATTTGCACCATTAAACATAGTAGTAAAATAATTGATAGCCCCAACCTCAATTTTTTCTGGTTTTAAAAGAAGGTTGCCATGCTGATCAATTAGAGCTCTGATATGGTTGAAAAATCTATGATTTGACATTGGAGAATAGAAATTTTTGGAATTACTATGACCTTGTTGTAAACATGGAACTTTAGCTTGTTGTCTCAATCGATTAAAATGAATATTTTGAAGATGCTGAAATTCCTTTTTACTGGTAGATAATCCTCACAAAGAAGAATGTCTTCTGGATTCTGATCAACATCATATTGCAATTATGATGAAAGAATTTCAACTTGTTTCAGGTTAGCACATTTTCTGTCTCTTAGTTTATTCCAACTTTTCAATTCTTTTTTGCAGTTTTGAAGTTTTTGTAGTAGTTGATAACTATGAAAACTCCACACTGCAGAATTTAAGCCTTTAGAAATTGCTTCACCATAACCAGGAAAATGATGCCACTAATTTTTGTAACGAAATATAAAACCCTTCACTAATGGAGTAGGAATAAGATCCAGCAAAATTGGACTATGATCACTTGAACACTGAGATAATGTTAGGGCTTTCATATATAGAAATTGCTGAATACAATTACTATTTACCATTATTTTATCTATATGAGTGGCAATCCCCTTTCCACGCCAAGTAAATGAGAATCCAAAAGGTTTAATCTCAGTTAATGCTGACTGAAGAATAAACTTCTGAAACTCTCTTAGTTGATAATAAGGAATTGGTAGTCCACTTTTCTTATCTTTTGGAGAAAGAGCATTGTTTAAGTCACCCATTAAGATCCATGAATTTGTCACCTTGATTCATTAAACAAAATTTACCACAAAGTTTGCCTATCCACAAATGAGTTACTTGCATAAATCAGGGAGAAAGTCATATAAAAACCACCTTTGTTAAAAGTAGTTACAGACACATGTTGAAATGAACTGGCTATCATTGTTAGATCCCAAACATTTGAATCCCATACTAGAATAATACGACCACTGGAAACTGAGTATTTGCTAAATATTTCCAAGTAATAGGCAATAAGGAAATGAACAGATCTAAATTAGATTTAGATAATTTTGTTTCTACTAAACCAACAATTGTTGATTTAGTATGAGTCAAGAGTGCGAGTACATCCTCCAAATAGCCTGTGCTTTAAGCATTTTATAGGAACAAACTCATATTCAACTGATATTTCAATTCTCTGACTTGTATGTAAAAAAATAAGTATTTCTGTTTTCATATCTGTTTGAGTATCTATTGATATTAGAACTCTCGCATATTTAGTAAACTGTTTTTCAGCTGAATTTGCATCTAAAATCAAAGGATTCGAACCAAAACTAGCTATCATCTGAATAGTTTCTTTTGTCCAAAGCTCCATGGGTAATCCATGAAGTCTCACCCAAATGTGAACAATATCACTCTGTTTTTTTAGAGAAATCATAACCTAGTGACCAAGCATCCACCAAAAAAAGACGACTAAAATATGAATAAGTAGAACCTTCTAAAATGCAAGAAAAATCATCCAAATTATCAAACTGAATAGTAAAATTATATTGAGGAGTAATATGGGCATTAAAACTACCCAGTGGCTTCCACACTTTCAGAATATACTTCTTCAATTTTACAGTAGAAAGTTTAAAATGCACTATGCCATAAGTGGGCATATTCAACACTAATTTTATGTGGCCGTAGGTCAAAATACCGTTGCCTTAAGCCCTTTTTCAAATAGCCAACATCAGGGGGGTGTGGCATCTGCGACCATTGCAGTTGCTCTCTAATGCAACACAATTTGCCATCTACTACCACAGAGAGAAAGTATTGCATTATAGTCGTAATGCAACACTATTTGCACATAATACAACAATATTCAGCGTTGCCTTAAGTATTAGTTAGAGTCTGGCTGTTAGGTCACGAAAGTGGTACCACGTCAGCTGCCTATGTGTTAGACGACATGTCAGCTGTGTACGTGTAACATGTCATGTCAGCTGTCCACGTGTCACATACGCCATGTCAGCTGTGGGTACCACGTGTTGTGCTACAATTTTACTTAATGCAACACCACTTCATTATGTAATGCAACGCCATTATCTCGAAATGCAACATCGTAAAAAAAAACACAATAGTAAAGAAGAAAAATGCTACATTAGAAGATGGCAAATACAACGCTTTAATTAAAAATTCTGTAGCACCAGCTTTTTATATACAATAAACCCATCTAAAACATTGTACATACAATAAATCCAATCAAAACTTTCGGCATCACATTCGAACCATTCAAAATACCACAAGTATACCACAAATGCCAACACCAACACATACCATCAAGTACATAATTTAAAACGTACAATTCAAATATTCTATGCATGCAACAAGTTCTAACACATACCATCCAAAAAATTCGTTCAGTTGCAGGAGTTGCAGGGGTACCAGTTTCATCGTCATCAGTTGTTGTGGCGACACAAAAGTCTCCAACATCTAAATTAAGATCTCGATTAGCTTCACTTATCTTTTTTAACATCCATGACACGCTCTCTTTCACTTTTATATTCACCTTTGCTTCCAAATAAACCTCAAGATCTTGCCTCATTTTTTTGGTCAGCTCTTGCATATAACTGTCTGTAGAAGCAGGAGTACGTGGAGACTTTTCAGGCAGTTTACCTCGTCTTCCCACAAGACAGTTCCGTCCATGAGTCTTCCCACCAGAGACAACTACATCTGCCACAACAATATTTCCTTCGTCTACCATTGCTTGAATCTTCGCCTACAAAGTTGTTATTTCATTATCCAATGACAACTGGGAATACTTGTTACACCACAGAACTAAGAATAATTTCTATTTCGTTATCTACCATTGCTTATACACTTGCTATTCTCAGTTGTGGAACTGGTGAGTTGTGGATGATTGCAGGTAAATGTGTATAGGGAAGTGAACACTTTGAAGATTGGAATGTGGTAGCAGATTTTGGCAACTGATCGAATTTCCCATCATACCTATTTAATTTGTACAACCCAGTTGTGATACTTAGTCTACTGAGTACTGACTAATCACTAGACACAGGCAAGCATATAAAATGAAAACTAGGGAGAGCAAAAATTTCAAAAAATATAAGATGTTTTGAGTTTCATAAGTAGGCTTGCTAATGAAAAGATATTTTATTCATTGTTCTTTAACCGAACATAGGTCGACAGGAAAGAATTTTATGGAGCATCAATGCCTCAGCAATCTCTTATTTTCTCAATGTAATAAGAAGCTCCAACAAACGTACAATGTGCCTACTATACTGACACAAGTATTGATTTATAATTGATCTTGGGTCAAACACTTTATATAAGCTGCTCGAAAAAAATCATTAACAGAACTGGTTATCTTTCAAACTAACTATTAATATATGGAAGTTGCAGCTGAAATAATTGCTATTTCATTATCTAATGTACTTACATATTTAGCTTTTAGTTCTTCCGTATTTGTCTTGTATGTTCTCTCTGGTTCTCGTTTATAGTTTTCCAAATAGACTAAGGCAGCATATGGGCTGGCGTTTTCCGGGTCCTTCTTTCTTTGTCATGTATTAGGATTATCAAAAATTAAACAGAATTTTTAACATTCACTCTTAAGAATTTACAAATTTAGTTGTTGCCTATGAACATTGTGACAATGATATAAAATATAATTCAATGATATAACAAATTAAAATTATCATGGCCAATTCAACTCAATCACAAAAAATAATAACTTAAAGTTCAAGAAAACACGTACTATCTTTTCTTTAGCTAGTACATTAATGTTAGGACCCATGCTATGAATCTCACCTAATGAATTACGATGCGCTGAATTAGTCTTAGCTAAGGCCTGGAAATTAAAAAAAATAGCACTAAACCAGATAATGCGAACTACTAAAGAAAAGATTAGCACTACACAAGATAACTTGAACTACTAAACAAATTAAATGTGAATATCATTAATTTATTGTATTTCTTTTTTCCATCTGTTGCATAATTATTAAATTAGCATTATACAAATTAGTTTACTTTGTGGTCACATTTAAGTCGTACCTGAACTGATTCATCCCCCCAGTGTTTCAGGAGCAATTTAAATCCTCCAACGGAATTGTACTGGGCCTATTCGCAAGCCTTTGCTCTTCATTTCGATATTTTTTTATAATACTTGTCTTTCATACGAGACTTGTACTGCCTACAAGAGTAATCAAGTGTGTTCAAGATCCACTTGTGTCCTTCTTCCGGAATGACATACATAGCCTACAATATATCAAACACGAAATTCAGGAAACAAACTAATTAATTAAAACCATACATTTAGGAAGTCAGTTGAACTATGGTTTAGGGTTATAGATTTTACCAGAGTATATTCCAACATTTGCCACTTTAATTGATCAGGAACAACATACCAATTGATGTAAGTAGGAGACACATTATCCTTTGCTATTGTCCTAATAAAAATAACTTAACTTCGGAATATTATCAGAAACTGGTTGACCAACCACATTCAAAGCAATGACTACTTTATCATTGGGGGTTCTAGCATGCACCTTGGTCATTTTTGACTTCTTCTTGGTTTTTTTTTTTGGAGCTTGTCCTTTATATACCAAGTTCAAAAAATGAATAGAAAATTAATGTATGGCCTTATAGAAACTTATAATATGCATGCAAAACTTATAATAGTCACACTCAACGGTGTAGTGTAGTGCACAGATAAATAAACATTTTACCTTCTTCATCATCCTCTGCAATCCATTCCTGGTCTAATTGATCAACAAAACTTTCCACCGTTAGAGATGCAACATTCTTCTTTTGACGTTCCCACATCACTAAATAAGCGGCGAGTGAACCAGCAGCTTCACAATTGGTTGATTGTTTGAACATTTTGCTACATGTAGGTTTAAAAACTGGTGGTTGAGACATTGTAGGTTTTAAAACTGATGGTTGAGACAGTATAAGTTGCATTAATTTCCTATATGTTTCTGTTGTTTTATCCATGTTACTGAGTTTATTTGGAGTGGAAGTGCGTGTCGTCACTTCCATATTAGAGCCAGGTTTCTTTGGAGGGGGGATGTGTGTCATCACTTCCTTCTAAATTTCAAGGGCTACATTGACTCGTGAACGAGTTCTCAGTCCAGGAAAAGATTCCATTGACTTAAAAACTTTGATTCCCTGCAATTAAGTCAAATTTCAAGATTTTTAGTCTGAGATTTTTTATGTTTATAAAGGAAAAGACAATAAATAGTGAAAAAATAACTTTTGGTAACTTTTATATATATCCACCCATTCTATTAGTTTATCCACATTTTGATTTTAGTAAGTTAATCCACTTATTCTTTATAAGTAAGTCCACGGGTGGATTAACTCACAAAATAGATACCCAATTATCTATCCTTAATGAGCGACTACAATCTCGATGTTATATTTGTTAGTGATATGCCTACTCTTACATCCTTGATAATTGTGCATTTCAATACATTATCCATTCTCTGAACCTGCTAAATGAAAACAATAAAGTGATGGTTTGAGTGGCCCTGTAATGAGTATAACAGGACCTTTGAGTGATGTAGGGCTGTTACCAGTAAGGGTAAAATGATTCCATTGATGCATGTACACACCAGGAAACTTTGGAGCAGATGGTCATTGGTTAATTGGTAAAGGATGAGTAGAAACAGTAATTGACTTCAAGCAATTACGCAGATCCAGGAATGCAGAGGACAAGTGCAGATGATCATTGGTTAATGGGTAAAGGGTGAGCAAAAACAATCGACTTAAGGTATTTGAGTAGTGTAAATACATGTGGAGACCGTATATACATGTATGTAGGTAAAGAGGACAAATGCAGAGGCAGTTTGGACATGTCTATGTCCAACATTGTATCTTTTAGGGTGGATTAGGTGAATAAAAATATGGATGAAAATAAAATTATCCGTAACTTTTTAATACCTCCGATGAATCATCACTGTCATCTTCACTATTATTTTCTGGGATGTATTCATCACATCCGTCAATATCTTTATCTTTTCCTTACTGGTTTCGTACGGCGGCCTCTCTTATACTACTAACCAATGAAGGCATCCCAAATGATCTACTAATTACATTATTTTCTTTCATACACGCGATTCTTTCTTGTTCATACTTCATCAACACTGGTGGTTATAAGAACTGCAAGCAGATTTGACGTGTAATCCGTTCTTGCATTTTCGACGGAATGCAGACATAGTAATAGAAAACACTAAAACAAGGAGGACTAATTATGTAACCTGTAGTATATAATTTTTATATACTTTTTCTTGCTTTTACATGCACAATTTTTATTACATATCATTTGAAATACAATATTTCAACCTGACTAATAAAATTGAAATGATAACTGAAAAGTAACTCAACATCAGTTTCATTCTCTCGGGTATCATCATCGCTATCTGTTTCATTTTCTACATTTAATTTCCTCTTGGTTTCTTTGTCCGTCACCCT
The DNA here is from genome assembly GCA_030737875.1 of Allium sativum. Lineage (NCBI taxonomy): Eukaryota > Viridiplantae > Streptophyta > Magnoliopsida > Asparagales > Amaryllidaceae > Allium > Allium sativum. Next base: position 656,319,387 of record CM060913.1, read on the forward strand.
GACGTCTTCTTTACCATTTTTTGTATCAGGCATCGATGATAGTTTCTTCTGACCCACTTGTGTTGCCTTGTTTTTCATCATTTCGCATTGCTGCTGAAGTCTATGTGCAGTAATATACTTGCGATTTGTCGTCATATACTTGCGATTTGCCGTCAGTTTCTTAGTTGAACCTGTAACAATTAAAATAATAACGGTGGCCTCCATAATCCTTTACACACACACACACACATATATATATATACACACACACGAGAATGGATCTATATTACATATACCTTGAATTATATTTTTCCTTGGCCGTATGATTACATGTGGCTGTAGTTGACTCAATGGCTTAATGTCTTTGTCGACGATGTTGTCAATGTAAAATCAATTTCTTCTTCCTTATTACAGCCCTCTACAAATTTGTTTATGTTCGTGTCATTCAACAACAGCTGCCAGCCACCCCTATTTCCTTTGCTGATGTAGACTTCTCCTATTTCTGTGTAATGGAGGCCATCTTTAACAAGCTCCATAAGCACAGTATAAGAAAAGCAGTCCACATCGAAGCGTTTTACTAAGAAAGATTTTCCACCTACGTAACATGTTCTTTGAAACTCTCCATTGTAGTGCAACCGGATATTTATAAGTTTATCCATCATGTGCAAAATGAATACATTAGAACAAGGTAAATGCATCTTAAAGTGGACAAAAAACAACAATTAACATTTTAGACTATGAAAAATTTATATGACAGTAAAGAAAGAAATTAAATCATAAAACATGCAAACATCGTACATTGCATTATGAAAAAAGAGTGTCAAATACATTAATCAAAGATAATAATTTACAGCTAAAACAAAAAGTGCCAAATACATCATAAATTAGACAACAGATTAGACCAAAATAAAGCAATCACAAAGGGGAATTTTTTTTCCTAAGAGACAGAACGGGAGGAACTTCTGTTTCTAGTTGTATTATGGGGAAATCATCCCTAATCCAACCCTCATCAACAACTTATGGTTCTAGTTCACCATCTATGCCAATATCATGCGAAAGCATATTGGTTATGTCTTCTTCCATTGCATTCTGATTTTCAGCATCACACCAATCACTTGGAAATTTTTTAATAATGTAATGATTATTATTTTAAACTGCATCTTCCACATAAATTACTTGATGCACTTGCAAAGACAGGACATACGGATCAGTTTTATGGCACTTACTAAAATTTACTCGAGTAGGACCATACAAATCTTTTTCCTTTTGGTACCAGCAACACTTAAAAAGGACCACTGTGAAGGCTCCCCAATAATCAAGTTTAAAAATTTCTTCGATTAATCCATAGTAATTGGCATCACCAACTACTGGGTTTTGGTCTTTCGAACTTGGAAAGATGGTGGTTTTGGCAGTCAAAAATATACCACTATTTTGTGTGGTACATCAAGAATCTCTATATTTCGTATGGAATCTATATCCATTTATAACATAACTGGTAAAATTCCTAGCTACTCGATTAGGATCTGATGCAAACACCTCTAAATCATTTTAAATATTGTCCTTTTTCAGAACCTCTTCTTTTAACCAATTCCAAAACTCTTTGAAATGTGCTAGTTCCCTCTTGTTTCTTCTTGGATTTGCAAGACCATCCAAAAAAGGTCGATGAACCCTAAATAATAATTAAGGTCATAAAACTACAAAATGCAGATATTAATTTATAGTTAAGGAAAATGAATAGGAACTTAAGAACTTACTCGATCAAACTCTCAATTTCCTTATTACCGAAATTGATTAGAATATAGCGATGCGTTGCCTTCCAATCTTCATCTTTCAAACTAAATATCTTTCCATCTTTATTCTTCTTTGTTCCAATATAATATTCCAAATTTGTTGGACATCTTCCAAAATCAGTGGACATATTTTATGTTCCTCCATCAATGCTTAAAAATCTTGAACAGAAGATCACACACTCTTCTGCCAAGTAGCCTTCTGCAATGGAACCTTCTGGTCTGCTTCTATTTCGAACATAAGATTTCAACTTTCCTAGATATCACTCAATTGGATACATGCACCTTAGGTGTTCAGGCTCGCCATATTCGAATTCTCTGCATAAATGAACAGGTAAGTGTACCATTATATCGAAAAAAGCCTGAGGAAAAATTATTTCAAAATGACAAAGTATCTCAAAAATTTCTTTTTGTAGCCTCTTGGTATCATCCACTTTGATAACCCTGCTCAATAGTCCTCTAAGGAATGCATTAAATCTGATCATTGATTAACGCAACCTCGGGTTTTGACGTTTTCTTCACGGAAAATTGTAGCAAATAGTGGAGTATGAAATGAGCATCATGGCTCTTATATCCCACAACCATTCTCTCTTTTATGCGCACGTACCGACTAACATATGGGGCACAACCGTGGGGCAGTTTAGCATTCTTCACTACAGCGCAAAAGATTTGTTTTTCCTTATTTGTCATATCAAATATTGCAGCTCTAATTTAAACATGCTTTCCATTACCGCATTCAATAGGATGAAGGGCCTTTCTTATGCCCAACTCCTATAAATTCAAACGAGCATTTAGGTGATCCTTCGACATGCGACCTATATTAAGTAAAGTGCCTAAAATTTTGTCTCATATGTTCTTCTCTATGTGCATGGCATCCAGGTTATGTCGAAGCGGATTATGACACCAATATGGTAAGTCAAAAAGTATTGACCTTTTTTTAAAAGAGCCATCACTTTTACCCGTTTTCTTGGTCTTAACCCATAACTGATTTTTGTACCCCTACAATAACTCTTCGATACCTGTTCCTGATAATATTTGTGGACTGCTCCCCATTTCAGTTTCACCATTAAATCTCCTCTTATCCAGCCTCCACTTATGTGTTGGATAAAGAAACTTTCTATGGTTCATATAACACATATTTTTGCTATGCTTCAAATATTTTAAAGAAGCTTCATAATAGCATACTGGACAAGCTAGTTTCCCCTTCATGCTCCAACCTGATAACATGGTATATCCCGAAAAATCACTAATGGCCCACAAGACGCTTGCACGTAAACTAAATTTTCCTTCAATCAAGGAATCATAAGTTTCGACGCCAACATTCCATAATGCTTTCAATTTCGCAATTAAAGGCTACATATATACATCAATACTGTTCTTGGGAGAATCTGGACCAGATATTAATGTTGAAAGAATCAAATTTTCTTATTTCATACATAGCCAAGGTAGAAGTTTGTAGTTTACCAACACAATTGGCCATGTCCTACAACTTGAGTTCATTGAACGATATGGATTAAATCCATCAGATGCTAATCCCAATCTAAGATTTTGATTTTCTAATGAAAAATCAGGATAGCGAGCATCCATCGTCTTCCATGCCACACCATCAGCCGGATGTCTTAGTTTTCCATCTTCTTTTCGTTCCACTGTGTGCCATCTCATAAGTTAGGAAAATTCTTTGCACATAAACATCCTTTGTAACCTTAGTCTTAGCGGAATGTACCTCATAACATTTGCCTACACTTTGGGAATCAACTTTGGTGGATCATTATCGTCAACGATGTCTTTTTTTCTTTTATAATCCACCTCGAAAACCACAAGTGTCACAAACCTCTTTATCTTTATTCTCTGCCTAACATAACATGCAATTGTTTGGGAAGGCATGTATTTTATGGTAATCAAGACCTAAATCCTTAATGACACTCTTTGCAGCGTTGGAAGACAAAGGCAACTGGGCATCAGGAAAGGCTTCTTTTATCAGCTTTAGTAATTCCCCAAATGCAGACTCATTAATTCTATAAGCACACTTTAATGATAAAGCCTGATCAAGAAACTTAGTCGAGAAAATTTAGTGCAGCCAAGATATAAGGGTTGTTTTCCTTCTTTAACATGCCGATAGATTTCTTAGCCTCTAGATTTGGTTCTACTTCAAAGTCCCCTGGATTATGAAATTTGTAACCCGCACATTGGAATATCACTTCTAAATTATCATCAAAATCTATCTCTGTTTCACAATCCATATGTTCATGAACACTTATTAATTTCATATGTGAAACCTCACAAATCCACCAGACATGTACTGGAGAAGGGCTATTAAAATAAGATGATCATATATGACATTTTCACAATACGAACTTTCTGTACATTTTTTGCACGGGTATTTCATCTCATCACCTACTTTATAAATCGGAAGTGCATTCCTTAGAAAAGCTTTTACCCCTCTTGCATATTCTGCACTCGATCTCGGAAGTCCTATCCATATGTAATACTCATTATCCATTGCCACAATCTAACCACGACCTAGTAAGACTAAATTTGATACCACTAACAGTTTCAAGACACGAACATGGGCTACTACTGTAATGTCTGGTTATATTAGAAATAAAAACACAACCATTTGCACATATACACAAAACAATCAAATTAATAATTTATAAATCTTTATTAACAATTGTCTTGGTACCATTAACATTTGATCCGACCGTGAAGTGCCAAAATGGCCCTTTATTTAAATTAAAAAACTATCTTATAAAAATAGGATTTATGCGGCTGATTTTTTTTCTTTTCAAAACTTCATTTGTGTATGCGTTGGCCCTTGAATAATGGGTCGATAACAATCCACGTGCGGAACGCGTGTAACGATACGCGCAGAGCGCGTACCATCATCATGCGCGGAGCACGTACCATCATCACGCGCGGAGCGCGTACCATTACACTCTTATACATAATCAGTGTGGTGATATCAGTGTGTGGCCAAATACAACTCGCAATGTTTTGATCTGAATTATCACTAACTTTTGAAACTGAATTATCAGAAGAATACATAAAACAAGCAACTAAGGACACTTAACACAAATTCATAACATTACATGGGTGCACCAAAACAAGCAACTAAGGATACTGAACACAGAATCATAACATTACATGGCTGCGCCAAAACAAAACTGTGCAGATATAAAGACGATATAGGTGGATACAAAGACGGTACAGTTGGATATATACAAAGAATGATACAATAATTTAATTTGTCTTCTAATGTTAAGCCCGTGGAGCTGGTCGTTAAGTCTACTAATATTATTTCGAAAACCAACAAATCAAGTTTGTAGCGGTGTAAGTTAATGTTGTAATTCATTTGCATACTCAGCGGCTCGACTTGGAAACCGATGGTCAACCACTGCCAAAAGGTACACCTTGTGGGATAAACTCGACATCTAAAATAACGACGACCAATGTTAACTCCAATCAAAAAAACATCTTCTACAGCGACATACCCACACTCACACACTATGATTGGTGACTCAACTTGCCGACCGTTTTCCACTTGGTTGTTTTGATGCTGACGACACAAGGCAACACGACTTTGCCATAGATGTGGCCTTTCTTCACATCGTCATTGTTCTCGATCTTGTCTTCGGAGTTCTTCTTGCTTTGATTCTTACCCGCGTAAATCTTTGTAGTGCCTTTCTTGCATCTTTGTGTAGAAACCAATAGGAGTTCGTGGTAATGATGGGTTTGATAGTCCTAGATATCCCATTCCCAGGGTATCTTCATAGTCGTATGTTGTAGGAAGAGAAATAGGCATTTTTTTACTACAAATAAAAATAAACACTGTTTTAAATTTTGAAAGTTCTTTTGCTTTTAATACGTTAACTTTTGAAGTTGTTTTACATTAGAATTCTTTTTTCTTTTGTCCTCTATTTTTTTTTTTGAAGTTGCTTTTAATGAGTATCCTTGTTTGGAAGAATTAATCACATGGAATCGGCTCATCAATCAATCAATTAGCCACATGGAAGATAGGGAAGATTTGTAAGATATTCACCGTGATTTGCTTTCCAATCAAGCTTGGTCAAGGAAGGCAAGAGATACAATGGATGATGAGGCCCATTTATTCATAGACTTAATTAGGGCTTCCAGTTCACCTATAAAAGCACATGTATATCCCATTGTAAAGGGGGACATTTTTCTGTATTCTCATTTATTAATAAAAAGTTTTCTTCGTTTTAGTTTACTGTCTTTTTCTTTCATAACAATTTGTGTATCTATCCAATTAGTTTTGGTAGAATACATATTGTTATTTTCTTTTATTATTGCATGTTAGGACTGTCTGTTTGATTAGATTCAACAGCACATCCTTCTTTTAATTTTCTGTGTGTTGTTTACTTGTTATTTTCTTTTTATAGCAATTGGTACCTTTCTTTTCAGTTGTTGAATTGATATCGGTTTGATTAGATTCAGATTCATAGTAATTCCAATAACATTAATTCAAAAAAACCAACCTTCAAGATTTGTCTAACTCTCCTAAGAATAGATAAAGAATAATTTTTAATTACACCTCCCTGTGTTCGACCTGTATGCTACACACCTGTACGCTTGCAGTATTTAATTTAAAAATCGTGCTTTTCTAGCGTCGATCAAGTTTTTGGCGCCGTTGCCGGGGAGGTAACGATTAAATTTTATTATTTATTTAAATTTTGGATTCGTGTTAGTTTTTATTTTTACTTTTCCTTTTATTTTCTTGTGTATAGATATAGAAAATTCTTGACTGATTGATTGGGTATTATAAGTTGATACTGTAATCATCTAAATCAAGAGAAAAAAAATCATGCCAATTTTTGTTTAATTTGTTTCCCATTCTCCCATCTATTTATTTCCTTTCTCTGTACAATTCTATTTTTCCTCTTTTCAATTTAAAAAAAAATATACAAATCTTTTTCTTTCTCTGTTTACTCAAGTCTGCTTTCCTTCATACACCTTCCACAACCCAACCACCGTCCGAACGCCACCATCATAAGTCAACTCCCCCATCACCACGTTCTACCACTTCTCTTCTTCAAAAAAACCCATACTCCTCCCCATCATCTACATCTTCTTGTACTCTACCACAAAAGCACATTCAAATCCTCCTCTACGTCCACAAGTCAACCTGACATTCTGACCAAGTTTCAGCACACGCACATACCACTTTCAACGCAGACCATCTTCTCTGTCCAGTACCCCAATTCAATCATCAAAACTCAGCCCCGACCACTCCTATAACAGCAACCATCCACTGTGCTATCAAATCCATACTGTCAGAATGCCATAATTCCTTTTTTTTCGAACAAAGCCTTAAATCGCAAATACCCACATCGCCTGGAAACCCGCATCGAATCCAATAACCCGCAGTATACTTTTCAGTCGTCATCACACCAAACAAACCGTTCTCCACCTTAACGCTCACATCCTCACCCGTAACCCAGCAAAACATTAACCGCACCCCTCAGAAACTTCAACATCTCGCAGCGTTCCTCAAAACATCACCCACACACTCACTCCATTAACTACCCAATTCAAATCGCCAACTTGCTCATCAAGCAGCAAGCCACCTTCACGACGTCAACAACTGTGCTTCATCACACTATTAACCCTCAAAATTTGGTCAATCCGATCATCACACTCATGCAACTCTTGCCCTCACAACAAATGCCATATCCAAACTTTACTGCCTGAATTTCAACTCCAAACCCGATCTGAAATTCTCAATCCATCTCCAGTCTATCAAAGTGCCATCGCCGTTTAAACCCCCATTGATCGACGCTAGTCTATGAATTAGAAAAGCGCGACATTTGTAATAAATTCTGCAAGCATACAGGTGTGTAGCATACAGGTCGAACACAGGGAGGAAAGTTAAATTTTATTATTTATATGTTTCGTGGGCGTGTTAGACGAACTTTGGAGGTTGATTTTGAAAATAAAACAAAACAAGATTAAAACTGTGATTTGATTCAGAACAGATCTAACTGAACCGACGATCAGATCACAATTTCAATGGAAAAGAGATAAAACTATGAATTAGATTTGAATCTAATCAAATCCAACTTGACCTAAGAAAATAATAAAAGCAGAAATTGAAATAACAAACAAGAATTAAAATTAGGATTTCCGCTGAATCTAATCAGACGGTAAATCACTAATGCAAATAAGTGCAAAATACAAATAGTGTTCTACCGAATCTAATCGTATAGACAACACTAGTTGCTAAGAAAACAAAAAAATGCAGAAAAGAGAAAGAAGAACTTTTATTAGAACAATGGAATAAGAGATGATATAGGATGGTGGCTACAATGCCATTACAAGGGTATATATAGGGTAGATAGCCAAACCCTAACCCTAACCCTAATGGTAAATGGGCCTTGTCATTACACCACTAATTTGTTTACAATGAGAAACATAAATGGGCCTTAGATAAATAAAGCAAATTTGGGCCTTTTCTCTTTTTCCTCTTGCTTCCTTGATATTTCTTCATTGATTTGTGATGTGCAAAGCCTTTTTATCACTCCTTTTCTTGTCCAACAGCAACTAGATGTGATATCTTCATCTACAATTCTTCAAAATGCAAACACACAGCAAATTGAACTCTATTTCTCTACATTTCTGGTTGCATGCGGGCTGGGTTGGACTATCTGTAAAAATAACAAAACAATACCCAAGTAATATTTATTTATATACAAAAGATAAGATATAAGAGTATAAAATAAACACATTTCTATGTCAATCAAATACCCCCACACTTATCTTTTACTCGTCCTCGAGTAAAACAAAAAATTTAAAACTAACTAGATAGGTCACACTTTCGTAGGAAACACGATTGCATTGAGCGTATGCAACAAGCCGTTAAACCTCTAGGTGTCCCTGGTAGGACGAGTGGTGTCTCGTGAGGGTTTTCAACGGATACTACCCACAAAATCCAAATGCAGTATGCTATGATTCTTATGAAACTACATGAATGCAATGGACATATGCAAATAAAAACGAAAAATGAAAACACGACTTGTTTCAGGAAAGTGGTACAACAAATTAAGTTAACAATTTCTAATCAGTTGATTTTATTTTAGATACCTCAACTTGTCACAAATTTTCAATACAAATCAAGTTTTCAAATGTTAAATTCCAGTTTGGCCAGTTAGTTCGGTCGATAACATAGTGCAGCCATGAAATAAATTCTTAGTTTGCTTGGCACAGTTTGCAAAGTGGTATTCTAATTTTCTCATGTATGGCTAGTCAAATCAATAAGGTCAAGAGGTGTTTGGGTATCATCGCTTATTCTTTATTCTATAAAATTTTAAGATTTATGATTAAGTACATACACCTAACTAAAAAGACCAAGGTTTACCACCCATGCACTGCCTCGCGGACTAATGGAGAGTAGGTAAAGGGCTTGGCGGATTGTGCAGGCCGACTTTGACTTTGTCAACAACGTGTCGGTAATCCTTAGGTGTCCAATCTCATAAAATGAGACCAAGATATTCCAACTTTGACTTTGTCAACAACGTGTCGGATAGAGCTTGGCGGGTTTGCACACCAACGCTCGATATACAAGCAATGTTGGATACCCTTGGAATACTATTATTATTATTATCGAAAATATAAGCACAAAAGAGAGTTACGCGAATTCAACTTAACACAACTTAGTTTTAAAGATTTGAAAAGCCAATATAAGTCTTTTAAATCCTCCACTTATTTAAACAAAGTCTACAATATAGAATAGATTTCATGGCCATCACCTAAGAATCTCCCTATGTACCGGTTACACTATTATCCCTCAAAATTAAACTTTTCATTATATTTCAAATTCGAACTTGGCTGAGAGAGAAAAATACTATCAACTGGCTAAAAATTGTAAACTTATTTTGTTGTATCAATTGAAAATGAGTCGTATATAAAAACAAAAACAAAAAAAATTATGGTATGTTCGTACAATCTAGAATGCATGATGGTCCTATCTAAATGGCTGAAAATAAAAAGAAATAAAAACAAAGAAAAATGAAAATGGATGAAATGCAGACTCCCCCCCCCCACACTAGAACTAAACAGTGTCCACACTGTGAACGTTTCCTAAATTTGAAAGATCGCACCCAAAGGTGAATGAGATGCAAAATGATCTGTAAAATGAAATGCAGTCTAACTATATGGAGAAATGGATCATATGTACAATGATATATGTGTTTACGATGCATGCGATGCAAAGAATTCCACCAACTTTTTCCCCCACACTTTGCCCTATGAGTACCATTCCCACTGTGTCTAGACATGTTTTTTAACAAGCAAGAGTTTTTGAAAACCATCTCATCTTTATACCTCGATTTGTAGTCCAGGAGATAAATATCTAGGGTCGTCTTAACCTGAAGTTTTTCAACCAAGCCAGCATTCCAAAAGTAATTCATGTATTCAACAAATTTGTCAGTGTAATGTTTCAAAAAATTGTGATCGTATATAAATTCAGTGAAATTCGAATTCTGAGTGTTGTTCAAGAGTATGTGATCACATTTCTCATCATTAACTAACAACGTATTTTCGACACTGACAATTTCAAGTTCGTTTGAATTTTTCTCACAGTTAAAATTTTCGAACTCGTGACGTGAATCTATTTCTTCCTCATTTGGCAACTCATCCTTGTACAATCCAAAGAATTCATGTTCGTTAAAATCCTTTTCCAAATTTGAATTGAAAAATTCAACATCTTTATTTTGTTCAATTTCAAAAATTTCAAGTTTCTCGCAGCCCGAAAGAGGAAGATCAAAATCTAAGCTTACATCTTTTTCTTGAAAAGAATCGAAGTCCAGATCATTCGTTGAATTTTGAATAACTTCATTTAGATCGTTATTTTCAATTTCGAAAGTTGTTATTTGAAAATTTTCACCATCAGTAAAGAATGGACTATTTTCTGATTCATCACATGTTTGAATTTGATTTTGTTTCTCTTGTTGTTCTTTCAAAGTTGTCAATAAACAAAGAAGTTCATCAGCCCTCTCACTAAGAATGTTAAGGTGATATTCTTCAGAATCGTTGATTTGAGAGCTCTCATTTTGGATTTCTTGATTCTCAAAATTATAGTCCACATCAATTTCACAATCAATATTATTTTCAAAGTGATGGTTGTTTGAATTTTCGTTTTGATATTGGAAATCATTTTGATCATAAAAATTATGTTCGTAACCAAAACTGTTAAAATTCGAGGGAAAATTGCAATCTTGGTTAAATTCAAGTTGTGGATATGGGTCGTTATTTTGAAGATTTTGATCGATTTGAAAATCATTTTCATATCCAAAATTATTTTCGAATTGGTTTCCAACTCCATACTGATGTGGATCAAAGCTATATTGGGATTCAAAATCGTTTCGATGTGGGTGTGGTCCATAATCGAAATTATTGAAATTTGAATTGAAATCGCAATTTCGATCATTTCTATGATTTTGAACATGTTGGTCGGTTGGAAAATTTTGAAAATTGTTGGCATTGGGCTCACGAAATTTCGGAAAATTTTGCCTCATGAGTTGTCGTTCATATTCATATTCTTCCAGTGGACGTCTACTCAGGTTATTATTCCACATTTCTCTCAAAGATTTTTTTGAATTAGACATTTGAATGAAGTCAGGGTAAGACATAAGTTATTCTCACTTCAAAATAATATAAAATGTCGAGTAGTGCTCTATTAATTAACTGACTCAATTAGAAGGGGGAAGAGGGTCTTATGGCCGTTCACGTATAGTATAAATACTAAGGGATACGACCAATGTTTTACGGGTAGTATGCAACCTCTTTTGCTAATAGTTCAATAAATTGAACTACTATATATCCGCGATCCAATTGTACGAGACAGTCAACTTCACAAAGCACCACTTTTCAATTATATTATTTTGAAAATCAAAATCACGTGTTAAAATTGAAAATCGACGAGAGTGATGATTTTAATGGAAATTCGTTACTCACAAACAGATTCAGAAATATCAGTCACAGAACAGTCGCAGAATAATAAATTGCAGAATTAAATTTTTTTACATTCAAGCCGCTGCCCCTGCAGAAGATTTTTACAACAATTTCTATATTTTTTTCTTTGTAGCAGAGCACCTGTAGAGTTTTAAAAGTTTTCACCTTGATCGGCAGTCCTCCAGTGAATTTGGGAAGCGCTAGCGCGTTCACACCCCACTTGGTGTGCAACCGCTCCAACCCATTTGAATCGTCCGCTGCTTTCTGTTGTTGTCCCCTTCTATTAATTGCTTGATTGCGCTGCGGCACGGGTTCGGGCTAGGAGCCCGAAAAAAAAAAATTAAGACCTTTTTTTTTTTAAATTTCAGCTGTACCTGTTTTTGAAAAATTCCCCCTTTTTTTGTTGTTAAAGAAAAAAATGAAAACCGAAATTGACTACGAAAAAAAAACTAACTAAACAAAATTAAAAATAATAATAATAATGAGCCGAAAAAGAAAAAAAGAAATAACAATTCTAACTCTAAGAAAAAAATGATTCAGCAAAAACAACTAGACTCGGACTACAGTGGGTTCGGGCACTCACACAATAACAAAAACAAAAGCAAAACAAAAATATTGAGGCCAATCACATTTTTGGTTGCAAATCAAATTTTTAAAGCGATGTTTTGTGCAAAGCTGAAGCCCAAATATTGTGGCCTATAAACCACTCACCAAACAAATACCCCGAATTAATCAAATGAAACTACAAATAATGCTCCCCTCTTGGGTAGAAACAAATCACGTTCTTTCCTGTTTCAGGAAGCAAATCTCGCCAGAAATGGAAATCAAATCAGACCCTTTTTTTTTATAAATAGCGCAATTCCCTAAAGCTCTCTCCCAGAAAGACAGAAGATGATCACCCCTAAAATAAACCCACCCTCTTCTTTTCTGAAATCGACGTATATCTTAATTCAACCGAAAAAAAAGGGGTCTCGGTATTGGGTTTGCACAGGTTTGTGAACGATTTTTGGTCTTCTTCTTCTTATGTGATGGGGTTCAATTGTGGTCTGATGTTCGGTCGGCCTGGGATTTGGTTGGCAATTGCTGAAATTGGTGGTGGGTTGCGATTTTGGAGTATGTAGGGTTCCTGGAGTTCGAAGTTTGTGGTTTTCGAATTGGGTTTGACTGTGTGAATTCCGTGGAGATGGGGATTTGCTGTAGTGGTAAGGAGTATGGACGTTGGGTATTGAATTTGGGTGCTGTGTGGTCTTTTATGTCGGGGAAACCAGATCTTTTTGTGGTGGATTTTTGTGGACTTGAGGAGGGATGATCAGATGTTTTTTTTTTATTATTATTATTGAACGAGGTGGGTGGTGAAGATTGTGCAGCAAGAGGAGAGGCTGTTATGGATTTGGTGATGTTGAACAAAGTGTGAGGACATGTTCTGGTGTGGACGTATGGTGTTTGAAGAACAGAAGTGGAGAATTGGTGATGGAGGTTTGTGAGAGGGTGGTGTATGGAGAAGGGGGGTGCTGCAGGTGGTTGACCTGGGCCTATGAACGGAGTGAGTGTAGTGGAGATGAACTGTTGGTTGGTTCGGTGCTGTGGGTTTTTGAGGAGGGACGTGGTCTTTGTTGACAAGGTGATTGTTGGACTATGAAGTGGTACTGAGTTTGTGATGAGAAAGAAAGGGGTTCGGCTATCGGAATTTGTTGCAGACCGGTTGTGAATGGAGTACAAGGGAAAGATAGGTTGCTGAACTTGTTTGAACGGTGGTAGAAAGTTGTGGGTTTTTTGTGAACAACTGTGAATTGGGACGAGACAGCAAAACAAAAATCAAAGAAGAAGAGAAAGAAATTGCAAAAAAAAATGTAAGAGGATTTTTTTTTTAATTGTAAAGAAGCAAGTTGTACAAGAGAGGAAAGAAATAAATGAAAGAAGGGGAAATAAAATCGGGGAAATTGGCAGTATATTTTTTTAATTGGTAGATTATGGTATCATACCAAATCTTACCAATCAAGTTTTTTTTTTCTATATATACAAGAAATAAAAGGAAAAAAGTAAAATAAAATAAAAACTAACACGAATCAGAAATTAAATAAATAACAAAATTTAATCGTTACCTCCCCGGCAACGGCGCCAAAAACTTGATCGACGCTAGTCTATGAATTAGAAAAGCGCGATATTTGTAATAAATTCTGCAAGCATACAGGTGTGTAGCATACAGGTCGAACACAGGGAGGAAAGTTAAATTTTATTATTTATATGTTTCGTGGGCGTGTTAGACGAACTTTGGAGGTTGATTTTGAAAATAAAACAAAACAAGATTAAAACTGTGATTTGATTCAGAACAGATCTAACTGAACCGACGATCAGATCACAATTTCAATGGAAAAGAGATAAAACTATGAATTAGATTTGAATCTAATCAAATCCAACTTGACCTAAGAAAATAATAAAAGCAGAAATTGAAATAACAAACAAGAATTAAAATTAGGATTTCCACTGAATCTAATCAGATGGTAAATCACTAATGCAAATAAGTGCAAAATACAAATAGTGTTCTACCGAATCTAATCGTATAGACAACACTAGTTGCTAAGAAAACAAAAAAAATGCAGAAAAGAGAAAGAAGAACTTTTATTAGAACAATGGAATAAGAGATGAGATAGGATGGTGGCTACAATGCCATTACAAGGGTATATATAGGGTAGATAGCCAAACCCTAACCCTAACCCTAATGGTAAATGGGCCTGGTCATTACACCACTAATTTGTTTACAATGAGAAACATAAATGGGCCTTAGATAAATAAAGCAAATTTGGGCCTTTTCTCTTTTTCCTCTTGCTTCCTTGATATTTCTTCATTGATTTGTGATGTGCAAAGCCTTTTTATCACTCCTTTTCTTGTCCAACAGCAACTAGATGTGATATCTTCATCTACAATTCTTCAAAATGCAAACACACAGCAAATTGAACTCTATTTCTCTACATTTCTGGTTGCATGCGGGCTGGGTTGGACTATCTGTAAAAATAACAAAACAATACCCAAGTAATATTTATTTATATACAAAAGATAAGATATAAGAGCATAAAATAAACACATTTCTATGTCAATCACCCATCGTCGCATCAGACTACATATCACAAAGTCAACGCGAACCTAACTACACCACATCCATTACCAAACACCTGCAGACTCCCCCTAAAGTCAAACCAAATCCGATTCAAAACCGGCTTCGAAATTCAACCGAAGTACCCAATATCCAATTCAAAACCCTGAAGTCAAACCAAATCTCGAACTCCAAATCCAAAAAAAAAAAGAACATCATTTAGCAAGCTTCGAAATTCCTTTTCGAACAACTAAAAGCCCCAATTAGGAACCCGATTTGGAACCTTACTTGATTTCGTGGGTATTGTTCTTACTGTTGCCCTCTTTTTATATTTGGGAAATAATCAGTTTCCTTATTCCTTTGAGCAACCTGAGATAAAAATAAAATACCATAGGAGGGGTGAATTGTACCTCGTTTGAGTTTATTCCTTGCGTATATTTTGGCCTTAATTGGATCGGAATGTGACAAACTTCTGTCTCGTGATTTTATTTAAACACTAAGTGCGTTTTGACCCTTTGACCAGTGCGTTTTGTATATTGATGGAGTGGACTTGATACGGGAGGTAAAACTTTGCAAGGCCTGTTTTCTTTAAATTTCTTGAGCTGAGTGATTGATTTTGTTTTAGACCAGCAATTGTTCTGTTTAGCTCTAATTCAGTTAGTTTTTTTTTCCTTTCTTAGTTTAATTTTCTTGTTTAGTTGAGTTTAGTTTGTTTCTCTTACTTTATCAGTTTAGTCGGTTTTTATTTTTATTCTGGGTCCTATCTTTTTTTTCTTTTTCTTTTTTGTCAACAAAAAGAAGAAGAAAAAAAGACCAGTTTCAAAGATCAAAGTCAGAAAGAACTCAAACAAGCAACAAGGAATTTGGAGATCAAACAGTTTGCAAACACTGGGATTTTAACAAGTGAACGCTGCACAACTACTCTGGATGGACAACCATACCCCACTGTAAAAATTTCTTTGACTCTACAGGTGCTCCGCTGCAAAGAAAAATATAGACAATTATTGTAAAAAAATCTGCAGGGGCAGCGGCTTGAATGTAAAAAATTTAATTTCTGCAACTAGATTGTGTGATTGTTGTTATTTCTGCTCTTTTTATTCATTCTGTTAAGGGCAATACCCCAATTCACATAAGGTGAGGGATTTCATCACCCTTTCCTTAGCCCACAAATTGCATTTCATCGTAAAATCTGACTAATAATAAGGATTGGACGTTGGACTTAAGGGAGTCACGGGCTCATCTAGGGCTTAATTGTATTGTGATAGTTGATTCATTTGGAACGAATTATTTCTTGGTGTCTAGACTACGGCAGAGAAATAGCCGTTTATAAATATTACGGTGATTCGTAAATATTATATCGGTTGTTACTTTGAAGGTACTTAAACCTTCGGCTGCATTGCTAGGGTGATTCCTGGTGCACCGATAACTCCTGTCCGTTAACTGGCTGAGAAATCTTTTGATCTAAGTAATCAAACGCATCACTTTATAATTTTGGGTTAGGAGCCATTAAGGACAGAACATTTCATTGTAGCAGATTTCTGTGCTTGCATTTAACAACAATGAGTGAAAAAAGTGTTAGCCAAAATAATTCTCCCAGGGGTTCTCAAATAAACTAAAACTTTCAACACGAGATAGATCAAAATCAAATAAATCAAAATTTTCAAAATCTCAATATCCAAATGGATAGACCCTTGTCTCTTCGTGATCGATGTTATCCGACTAGGACCATCCAACCCTCTGTCATCGTGTTCCCACCAGCTGAAGGAAACAATTTTGAGCTAAAACATTCTTTTATCCAAGGGGTACCAAAGTTTACTGGGTTTGAAAAATCTTATGAATTTCTAAGTGAATTTGAATTGTATGCGTCCACAACAAAAATGCAACAATTGTCTAACGAATCGATCAAGCTAAGGCTAATCCCATTTGCACTACTTGAAAGCGCTAAAAGATGGCTAAATTCTCTTCCAAAACATTCCTAAAGAAGTTGGGATGAATTTGTCACTATATTCTTGAAAAAGTTTTTCCCTTTCCATAAAACTCTTAAAATTCAAACTGAGATAAACCAATTCTGTCAAAATGAGGGGGGAACTTTTTCAAAATACTATGAAAGATTCAACCAACTATTGTATAGTTGTCCTCACCATGGAATTCTAAAAGACCACTTATGTCAAACTGCATATGAAGGGCTAAACTATCAGAATAGAACTCAACTAGAATCAATGTGTGGAGGAGACTTTATGTCTAAAACAGCCGATGAAGCTTGGCGGTTCTTAGAAGATTATTCTGAAAAGGACATGCAGTGGGAATCGATTCGTGTTCCCATTCGTACTTCTACAAGAGGAGTGCATGTCGTGGACACAAGTCAAATTCCTTTAGAAAATCAAACTCCTCAAGCCAGAGAAGGGCTACCCCACTATTACTCCCAGGACCAAGCTAATGCCATAGCTCAAAATAATCCTTACTCATCCACATACAATCCTGGTTGGAGGAACCACCCAAATTTTTCTTGGTCAAACCCCAATAATTCGGCTAACCCATCTCACGTGCAACCCTTTATTCCAAATCCAAATTATCAAGCTCCACCTCCAATTTCTCAAACCTCTCAAACAACATCTCAATCCAAACAACCTTATAGGCACCCCAACTTTCAATCATCAAACCAATCCTCTCAACCTTCTCAACCATCGCAAGAAATTGTGTGTTTAGAAAAACAATTGAACTCTCACGAAGCTAAAATGAACTCACACGACGCTAAACTCGACCAAATGATGAGTATGATGAAAGAACTAATGAAAAATAATGAGAAAGTAAAGTTGCCTAGTCAACCTGAGGTGAATCCAAAATATAACTCTCGTGCTGTAAATTCTTGTGGGGACGAAAACCATAATCCAGTCAATGCTATTACAACTCTTTGATCTGGAAAGAGGATTGATAATAACGTGAGCGACCCTGGCGAACCTTCTTACTCGACCTCAATGCCAAATCTTGATGATCACCCATTGGCTTCGAACGCCAATTCTTCTAAATCTCCATTTTCCTTAAATGTTGGCAATCCCAACGGTTCCTCTCCTAGTATCGGCAAACCCGACCCACCTTACCAACATTCCATCTTCTACGACCTTACCACCTTCTATTTCCTTGGATAAACCTTCTTCCTCGAATGATGAAACTCATCACAGAGTCGAAAAACCAATAGCTCCATTTCCCCATAGACTCAATAATAAGAAGAAAGCAGCAAATTTCGATTAAATTTTGGAAATTTTCAAACAAGTCCGTGTGAACATTCCTCTTTTAGACACCATTGAACAAATTCCTCAATATGCTAAATGTCTTAAGTAATTGTGCACACAAAAACGTGCGAATAATGTCCCTAAAACCGCCTTTCTAACTGCTAATACAAGCTCTGTTCTTTCAAATCTTGCCCCAGTCAAGTACAAAGACCCTAGCTGCCCTACGATTGATTGCAAAATAGGAAACACCCATATCTCTCGTGCCCTACTCGACCTTGGTGCCAGTGTCAATCTTCTTCCTTATACTGTTTATTGTCAACTTGGGTTAGGGGAAATTAAACCAACAAACATCACTCTTCAGTTAGCCGATCGATCTATCAAAAAGCCATTAGGAATTATCGAAGACGTCTTGATACAGATCGAACAGTTTTACTTCCCTGTCGATTTCATAGTTTTAGACACAGAGCCTGTCTCAAATCCCAAAGTTCAAATACCGTTGATTTTAGGATGGCCCTTCTTAGCAACCTCAAATGTTGTCATTAACTGTAGGAATGGTCAGCTTCGACTTTCCTTCGGGCACCTAACCATTGAGCTAAACATCTTCAATCTCAACAAACAACCTAGGGATTTTGAGACCGATGAAATCGACATGATTCAAAGCATAGTTGACGAAACCTCTAATGACACTTCTGAAGCCTTGAAAATGTGTCTGGAACATTTCAACTCCGATTTCGATGAACTTGAATACATTTCTGAATTGAATGAATTTCTTGACTTAAATCCTTCGTCTTCTGAATCTAACCAAGGAATGTTAACCAATGTTAACACTCAAGAACATCCTAAGTTAGATCTCAAACCCTTGCCACAAGACCTTAAGTACGCATACTTAGACTCCTCAGAAACTCTTCCCGTAATCTTGGCCTCTGATCTTACCGAGGACCAAGAAGAAAAACTCTTAGAAATTATGCGGGAAAATAAAGACGCCTTGGGTGGGAACTGAGCGATACAAAAGGAATTAGCCCGTCAATTGTGGAACATCGCATACATTTAGTTGATGAGGCTAAACCCACCCGTGAGGCTCAAAGACGATTAAACTCAAACATGAGAGAAGTGGTCAAGGAGGAGATAATCAAATGTCTAGACAATAACATCTTCTATCCCATCTCTGATAGTGCCCAGGTGAGTCCGGTACAAGTCGTACCAAAGAAATCAGGAGTCACAGTGATCAAAAATGAAAGTAATGAGCTCGTCCCAACAAAAATCAAAACAAAATGGCGTGTGTGTATCGACTATCGAAAGCTCAACTCAGCCACACGAAAAGACCATTTTCCCTTACCTTTTATTGACCAAATGCTCGAACACTTAGCGGGTCATGAGTACTATTGTTTTCTCGACGGATACTCTGGCTATAACCAAATCCCTGTTGCTTTAGAGGATCAACATAAGACCACATTTACTTGTCCCTTTGGAACCTTTGCTTATCGTCGCATTCCTTTTGGTCTTTGTAATTCCCCCGCGACTTTCCAAAGGTGTATGTTGAGTATTTCTCTGATATGGTGGAAGAATTCTTGGAAATATTCATGGATGATTTTTCAATCTATGGATCATCTTTTTCCCAATGCCTCACTCATTTAGAACTCATCCTAAAACGTTGTAAGGAAAAATCACTCGTGCGTAATTGGGAAAAATGTCACTTCATGGTAAAAATGGGGATAGTTCTAGGTCATGTCGTCTCTAAAGATGGCCTTGAAGTCGATAAATCTAAAATCGATTTGATTGCTAATCTGCCTCCTCCTAAGTCTGTTAAAGATGTTCGTTCATTTCTTGGCCACGCGGGATTCTATAGAAGATTCATTAAGGATTTCTCGAAAATTTCAAAACCTCTCTCAAATTTACTTGCCAAAGACGTTAAGTTCGAATTCTCCAATGACTGCAAAACATCTTTTGAAACTCTTAAGTCAATCTTGACCACAGCTCCCATCATTCAACCTCCTGATTGGACTCAGCCCTTCGAACTTATGTGCGACGCTTCTGACTTTGCAATTGGAGCCATCTTAGGTCAGCGTATCGATAAACTCCCTCGAGTCATTTATTACGCTAGCAAAACCTTAAACGAGGCCCAATTGAATTACTCAACTACTGAAAAGGAATTTTTGGCAGTTATCTTCGCTCTTGAGAAATTCAGACCATATCTCATAGGATCCAAAGTCATAGTTTACACTGATCATGCTGCCCTACGATATTTGCTTTCTAAGAAGGATGCTAAGGCCCGCTTGATTCGTTGGATCCTTCTTCTTTAAGAATTCGATAAAAAAATATGAGATAAAAAGGGTTCTGAGAATGTTGTAGCTGATCATCTCTCTCGAATTGTGCACAAAAATGTTGATGACACCCAAATCGATGACTATTTTCCTGACGAACAAATCCTTTCGATCTCTAACACCCCTTGGTACGCTGACATTGTGAATTATCTTGTCATGCAGCAAACACCCGCTGAATGGTCCAAACAAGATAGGCAAAAATTTCTCTCTAAAGTTCGAAACTTCTATTAGGACGACCCAAATCTTTTCAAATATTGTCCAGACCAAATCATTCGAAGGTGTATGCCCGATCATGAACACCAAAGTATTCTCTCTTTCTCACATGACCAAGCTTGTGGCGGTCATTTTGGAGCAAGAAAAACTGCTACAAAAGTATTGCAAAGCAGTTTTTATTGGCCCACGCTCTTCCGTGACGCTTTCAAATTTTGCTCTAAATGCGATCGATGTCAAAGAACGGGTCGAATCACTAAGAGAAACATGATGCCTCTCAACCCCATTTTAGTGATTGAGTTATTCGATGTTTGGGGCATCGATTTCATGGGACCTTTCCCTAACTCATTTGGAAATCTTTACATCTTGCTTGCGGTAGACTATGTCTCAAAATGGGTTGAAGCCATCCCGGCCAAAACCAATGATAACAAGGTTGTTATCAAATTCCTCAATGAAAACATCTTTTCACGCTTTGGCACACCTCGAACTATCATTAGCGATAATGGCACTCAATTCTGTAATCGTGCTTTTGAATCCTTGCTCAAGAAATACTCAATCACACACATGCTGTCGACCCCTTACCATCCACAAACTAGTGGACAAGTAGAAGTTTCCAATAGACAAATCAAACAAATTCTTGAGAAAACCGTGAATTCCAATAGAAAAGATTGGTCCTTAAAACTGATTGATGCACTTTGGGCTTTTCGCACTGCTTATAAAACCAATCTAGGGATGTCACCATATCGATTAGTCTTTGGAAAGGCCTGTCACTTACCTCTTGAATTAGAGCATCGTGCTCTTTGGGCCATAAAATTTTTGAATTTTGACTTAGAGAAAGCCGTCTCACATAGGAAGTTACAAATTTCTGAATTAGAGGAATTAAGAAATGAGGCATATGAAAATGCGAAAATCTACAAAGAAAGAACCAAAGCCCAACACGACAAAAACATACTTCGTAAGGAATTTAACGTAGGTCAAAAAGTTCTTTTATACGACTCTAGACTTCACTTGTTTCCAGGAAAACTCAGATCTCGATGGACTGGACCTTATGTTGTGAAAACAGCATATCCTCATGGAGCAGTTGAAATTGAAAATCCTAGGGATGGAAAAGTCTTCAAAGTAAACGGTCAACAACTGAAACCATTTTTAGAATTCGAGCAATATGACGAAGATGACCTTATCGATCTTCATGAGCCTGATCATCCACCGTGAAATCAGGTGGTACGCGTTCTTTTTCTTTTATTTTTATTTTTCTTTTTTTTATTCTTGTTTTTCTGCCATTTTGGTCTGCATACCTTAGACAGTTGGGACACTGTCTCAATCTAGTGTGGGGGAGTCAAGTCTGCATCACATCTTCTCCATTGTTGTTAAAAACACACACACACAATCACACCGACACGACTCATTTTAGAGTGATACCATGAAATAAGTTTACAACTTTTAGTCAGTTGATAGTATTTTTTTCTCTCAACTTAGATCAAATAAGAAATATAATGAAAAGTTTAATTTTGAGGGATAATAGTGTAACCGGTACATAGGGAGATTCTTAGGTGATGGCCATGAAATCTATTCTATATTGTAGAATTTGTTTAATTAAGTGGAGAACTTAAAATACTTATATTGGCTCTTCGAATCTTTAAAACTAAGTTGTGTTAAGTTGAATTCGCGTAACTCTCTTTTGTGCTTATTTTTTCAATAATAATAATAATCCAAGGGTTTCCAACATTGCTTGTATATCAAGCGTTGGTGTGCAAACCCGCCAAGCTCTATCCGACATGTTGTTAACAAAGTCAGCGTTGGAATATCTTGGTCTCATTTTATGAGATTGGACACCTAAGGATTACCGACACGTTGTTGAAAAAGTCAAAGTCGGTCTGCACAATCCGCCAAGCCCTTTACCCACTCTCCGTTAGTCCGCGAGGCAGTGCATGGGTGATAAACCTTGGTCTTCTAAGTTAGGTGTATGTACTTAATCATAAATTTTAAAATTTTATAGAATAAAGAATAAGCGATGATGCCCAAACACTTCTTGACCTTATTGATTTGACTAGCCATACATAAGAAAATAATAATACCACTTTGCAAACTGTGCCAAGCAAACTAAGAATCTATTTCATGGCTGCACTATGTTATCGACCGAACTAACTGGCCAAACTGGAATTTAACATTTGAAAACTTGATTTATATTGAAAATTTATGATAAATTGAGGTATCTAAAATAAAATCAACTGATTAGAAATTGTTAACTTAATTTGTTGTACCACTTTCCTGAAACAAGTCGTGTTTTCAATTTTTGTTTTCAATTGCATAAGTCCATTGCATTCATGTAGTTACATTAGATCCACACATACTGCATTTGGATTTTGTGCGTAGTATCCGCTGAAAACCCTCACGAGACACCACTCGTCCTACTAGGGACACCTAAAGGTTTAACGGCTTGTTGCATACGCTCAATGCAATCGTGTTTCCTACGAAAGTGCGACCTATCTAGTTAGTTTTTCATTTTTATTTTCTTTTTACTCGAGGACGAGTAAAAGATAAGTGTGGGGGTATTTGATTAATATATAAATGTGTTTATTTTATGCTCTTATATTTTATCTTTTGTAAATAAATAAATGATACTTTGGGTACTTTTATGTGTTTTTACAGGTTGTCAAGTAATGCCTCCTTCGTTTCAAATTAAAGGCCAACTACAAGTAAAAAGCTACTTCCCCGTATTAAAGCCACCTCAATTACAAAAGACGTTGTATCTCACTGGTAAATGCATAGAGATTTGTACTGAGAGACCTGAGTTCGATCCCCGTCAAGCTCACTTTTTGCCAAAGAACAGAACATTCACACTGCCCCTTTGCTATGAAGAATATATGGATTAGTGTTATATTATATATACATATTCATGTGTATGTATGATATTCACTAATAGACATTTCAGGAATAGTCATGGAAATCAACTCAGAACACTCGTTTTTCAATTTCCAATTAGAAGAATTTCTGATTGAATTATTGCCAAGAAAAGATCAATTTTAAAGATTTTATCCTTTGTTGCCTTTGGAGTCTAATGAGTATCCTTGTTTGGAAGAATTAATCACATGGAATCTGCTCATCAATCAATCAATTTGCCACATGGAAGATAGGGAAGATTTGGAAGATATTCACCGTGATTTGCTTTCCAATCAAGCTTGGTCAAGGAAGGCAAGAGATACAATAGATGAGGAGGCCCATTTATTCATAGACTTAATTAGGGTTTCCAGTTCACCTATAAAAGCACATGTATATCCCATTGTAAAGGGGGACATTTTTCTGTATTCTCATTTATTAATAAAAAGTTTTCTTCATTTTAGTTTACTGTCTTTTTCTTTCATAACAATTTGTGTATCTATCCAATTAGTTTTGGTAGAATACATATTGTTATTTTCTTTTATTATTGCATGTTAGGACTGTCCATTTGATTAGATTCAACGGCACTGTGTTGTTTACTTGTTATTTTCTTTTTATAGCAATTGGTACCTTTCTTTTCAGTTGTTGAATTGATGTCGGTCTGATTAGATTCAGATTCGTAGTAATTTCAATAACATTAATTCAAAAAAACCAACCTTCAAGATTTGTCTAACTCGCCTAAGAATAGATAAAGAATAATTTTTAATTACACCTCCCTGTGTTCGACCTGTATGCTACACACCTGTACGCTTGCAGTATTTAATTTAAAAATCGCGCTTTTCTAGCGTCGATCAGTTGGTAGCAAGTGAAAGTGATATAATGATATGCCGACAAAAAGTACAAGTTTATATTTCATATGAGTTTGGTGATTTATGAGCCTGACTGGCAAGCTGCTTGGCTGTTTGATTTTCTTTCGGGTTGGAGAAGGCCCCGAGAGGCGAGTTGTAGTTTTATCGATAGGGCTGTACAAAGGAGGTTATGGCAAAAAAAATTCGAAAAGTTAAGGCGGTAGAAAATTTTCAGAATTTTTGAAAATTTCCGTTGGTAAGAATTAATTAATATTTTAATTGAAGTTTATTTGTTCAGTTGAAACTGAAGTTAAGAAGCGAACAAATAAGTTCTAACCAGTCGATAGGGTTCGTTTTCTACCTTAACAATTTCGAGGACAAAATTAATTTAAGTGGGGAAGAATGTAATGTCCCGTATTCTTGTAATATAATAATTAATTTATTTAATTATTTAAACAGTGATTTAGAGATTAAATGGTCGTTTAGTTAAATAATATTTAATTAATATAAATAATAGAATAATATATTTAATTCTAAAATAAACAGAATTGGCGGAAATGGCGATATGGTGTGAATTGGGCAATTCGAAATATATAATTCAGTTTAGAATTGAATTACGATAACGAATATATTTAATTCACGAAGTTAGAACGTATAAATTATATTATAATTATAGTCGAACTCGAAATGGCGCGGCAGTTCGTAATTTGGCGATTCGAACTTTAAACGAATATACAGAAGCCGTTTTAAGTCGGATTTCTGTGAAACAAGAAACGTTCAGAGCTGGTGAAGTATATTTTTCTAATGCAAGAGAAAAATCGAGATTTCGTCGTATAGATTTTGATTTATGTCCAAATCAAATTTTAGAAAAGTCGTTGTGGAATTCATTTATAATTTATGACGATTTATTTATGTATAAAAGGAATTTTAATATCGATTTAATCGGGATTTGAAATATAGAGTTAGAAATTCATATAGGAATATTCTAGAGCTGTATTATATTCTGTGTGAATATATATGATAATATTTATTTATAAATATTTAACTTAATTGTTTTTAAACATATTTAATATTTAAAAGGGTTTATTTAGAGCTTTAAAAATAGCCATTTTTGCAAATGACCTCAGAATTCAATGAAACTAATTTTGTTGGATCCGCAATGTTAAATTATTATTAGATTTCAATTTTCGTGATTTTTAAAGTTAGTATGTGGCCGTACGGGATTTTAATGTGAAATACAGTCAGTATTGTGACGGTTAAAAATATGCTGTGTGAGCAAACGGAGTCGGAATTCGATGAAACTAGTTTCGTTGGGTCCGCAATGTCGAACTGCAGCTGCATGCCCATTTTCATGATTTTTGGTTTTCATATGTGATCATGAGGATTTTTAAAGTCGAATATAAATAGCAGTTGTTTAAAATTGAATAAAATAATCAATATAAAAATATAAAAAAAATCTATAAATACACTATAATTTTCCTAACTCCTAATTTATTTTTCCCATTAGTCAAAACATTCCGCCGTCGCCAGAATAAAATCTACAGCTCAAAACTTGAGTCTAGAAATCGATAGAAATTCCAATAAAATTGTATAAATCGTTATACATATATTTTTGACATCCTCAAGCAATGCACTCCATTTCCATATGGACTTTGAGTGGAGCGATCCAATTTCTGGTGGAGCTCAAAGTAACCGCGACAGCTAGGGTCCAATCTTGGAAGCGATACACGAAGCTATGTAGTGATTTGTGTCTGGTTTTGGATTGAGGATGTGAAATGGGGTTGGTTGGCAATTTTTGGTGGATCCCGGTTGGATTTGAAGTCGATCTGGGCGTTGTAGTTGCCGTCGAAGTTGTTCGACGCGGTGGTGAAGGAGGCATCAAGTTCTGGGAAATGGTGATAAGAAGGAGGTGATTGAGAAGGCAAGGAGAATGGAGCTTTCAAAAGTGGATTTCGTGAGGTAATGAGTTCGGGAGGATGAGGTGTAGTGCGGCTATGGTATTGGGAATTTCTGGAGTACGCGGCCTGAGTTTTCATCGGGGAAGAAGTAGTTTACGAGTGTGGGCTTTAAACGTGAGTGGGCCAGAAAGAAAGGAAAGTAAAGCCCATTATTTTAAAACAAATCATGTTTTATTTTAGTTTAAAATTGTATTAACTTGTAATTGTTATAACATGAACATACGAGATCGAAACTCAGCGAAACAAGATCCGTTAGGATCGTATGGATGGGAGCAACACAACGGAACTGACTGTGAGTGAATCCGAGCCCATTATGATTTATAGCGAAATAAATTGTCCATCTGAATCAAGTGATGGTTATCGTTATTAACGATGATCGTCCAATGTGAGTAAAACTCACCAACTCTGAACAGTTATATTTTTATAATGTATTCTTAGAACTGATAATTATCTGTTGATTGTTGTGTATTAACTGTTTGGTTGAATTGCTTATGTATTGGTTGAAATTCTAAATAAGGAGATATATATATAAATCGTTAATCTAATATCGATTATGTTTAGCAGAATATTTCATAGTGAAATATCATCGATGTTAATTATATTTTTTAACAACTGTGATGCAGGGAAACAGGTTGGAGGGACCCAACTGGGTTCCTCAATATATAAAATACTGTTTTATTTCATATACTGTGATGTATGATGTGATATACAAACTATTGATGATTATGTGTGTTTGGATGATATCGATCACTGTGTTTGGTATTTTAAATACCGTAAGAAATAGTGGGTTGTAAAAAGGGGATTTTCGAAGTATATTTTGAAAATAATTTATTTATATAAAATCAATTGATTTTACATATAAAAGGAAAAAGGATTTTATAAAAGGAAATAATTATAAAATCGAAAGAGTTAAAAAGGGAATTATTTGTAAAACTAATATAAAAGGAAATATTTGTAAAACAAATATAAAAGGAAAATATTTGTAAAACAAATAGAAAGAGAAATATTTGTAAAACATTTACAAATAAAATAGAGAGAGAAATATTTGTAAAACATTTACAAATAGAATAGAAAAGGGAATATTTGTAAAACAATTACAATAGAAATAAAAAGGAAAATATTTGTAAAACATTTACAAATGGAATTGGAAAGAAAATATTTGTAAAACATTTACAAATAGAATTTAAAAGGAAATATTTATAAAACATTTACAAATAGATTAAAAGGAAATATTTATTTATAGAATTAAATCAAAGGAATATTTATTTAGAAAATAAATAGAATTAAATCAAAGGAAATATTTATTTATAGAATTAAATCAACGGAAATATTTATTTATAGAATTAAATCAAAGGAATATTTATTTAGAAAATGAATAGAAAATAGAAATCTGTTTTTAACAGATAAATTGAAAAGATTTATTTAAAGAGGAATTAAATAGAAATCTGTTTTACCAGATAAATTGGGAAGATTAATTTATAAATAATATTTTATAAATTAAGTAAAATATTTATCATTGGATAAATGGAATATATAAGTCAGAACTTATATAGAGAAGTAAGAATCGATTTCAACATCGATATTTGAAACTGAATATGGACGTAGAGTTAATCAAAATGTGTTAATCAAAATAAGTTAGAGGAGTTAATCGAATTAGAGTTAATCGATTAGAGTTAGAATTAATCGATTAGAGTTAGAATTACTCGATTAAAGTTAGAGTTAACCAGTTAGAGTTAACTAGTTAGAGTTAATCAGTTAGAGTTAACCAGTTAGAGTTAGAGTTAACCAATTAAAGTTAAAGTTAATCAGTTAGAGTTAATCGATTAGAGTTAATCAGTTAGGGTTAATCAATTAGAGTTAATCGATTAAAGTTAAATCGAACCAGAGTTATCCCAATAGAGTTAATCGAGTTATAGTTAGTCGAGTATTAGTAATCGAATATAATTTATTCGAAAGGAGTTAATCGAATATAATTTATACGAAAGGAGTTAATCGAATATAATTTATTCGAAAGGAGTTAATCGAATATAAGTTATTCGAAGGGAGTTAATTGAATATTAGTTATTCGAAGGAGAGTTAATCAAATAAAGATTTACTCAAAAGAGAATTATACGTCGAATTCGATTATATCGAATTCGGGAAAGTATTATTTACTTTCCGGGGTTTTTATCAAGATTTAATTCATTTATAAATAAATTAGTTGTTAGGTTAATTATTCAAAGTAAGAAATAAAAAGTTAGAATTATAATTTAGATATTGCAGAAGTAGGATTTATAACATTAGCGTTATAATAAATGTTTTTCATAAAAGAGTGGATTCGTAATTTGAATCCGAGAATTTGCTTAAGCAAATGATTTTAGAAATCGGGGTGGTGAGATTTATCTATTGCAAGGTTAAGAACGTTGTTCAGTTAAGGTCTAAGAGGTAATTATACCCCAACTTGATTGACTTCCTTACTTAACTAAGAAATAGTTGAGGTTCGATGGCGAAGATTGATTAGAGATACAATAAGTAATAAGCGATTTATGGGTTGAGCGGTCGTAATGATGTTTTATACAACGTTCGGTTGAAATATGCATAAATGAGTTTTGGAAACGTTTTCCAAATATAATCAAAGATATTTTCTAAATATAGAAAATAAGGAAATATGAATATATATATATATATATGTTTGATGATTTGATCGATAATTCCATTTGGAAATAAGATCGTTGTGTGAACACGGACATTTTTCATTTGATAGTTAAATCAATGACTATCAAAGTTTTGACCATTTTAACGTTGTTATTATGGAGAGAGCGGTTGGATTATTATCCAAAGAACCACTCCGTATTGGCATAAGCGTTGCGAATCATATATGCCAAAGATAATTGAAGACGGAGTAAAGTGCAAGGGCTGTTGTATAAATCTTAGGCAAGATTGCCTAAGATGGATGTACTGAACAGTGCCTTCGGTTTGTCCAGTCCCAGGACAACTTGTATGGAAGAAGGTCTGACATAATATATCTAATAGATCGCGTAAGTTGATCTCTTCAAACGTATTCACGTTTGGTGGGGGAGGAATTCGTTTCTCTTAGCTGTATACCCGTGTTATTTTGGGATAAATCAATTTGTGATTTTAAAGGGTATGACGATGTGACATTCTAAGTGAATGAAGATGTGACATGTAAAAGATAAGCGTAGCTTCTAGCCTCACATCCGGTAAATGACAAAAATCGGGCACGCAGCATGGCTATGTGGGTTGCTCCCATTAGGGTGTATAATCACCTATTTAGAGATATTTATTTCATTCTTTAATCTGTTCGATGCTGTCCCATTCGGGAAACGGTTGTTGATCCCAACCGTTGGTGATATACATTTGATACACTCAAGCGAAATGAGTGGTCGGTCATGTGTAGCCAGGTTGCAAGATGTTCTTGTTGAACCCAGTGTATTCCTCTCTAGATGTACACTATCGGAAGGTGGTTCCATACCTTGTCATAGTTGGAAATCCATTATCCAATAAGCGCTCACGATTTTGATTGTATACTATGTATGTAGAACGTGAGATGAAAACGTTTCTGCTAGATGATATTATATTGTGATTGATAGACATTATTTAACATCCAAGAGTTTTGATATAAAGATTATCGTTTTTTTTCAAAAGGATTTTGAAAGTTGAATCGAATTATTTGGATTCTCATAAGGGAAAAACCTGTTCCGTTATACGACATGGTCTTATGAGATATCGTTTAATCGCTTAAACTGTTTTAATTTGTTTTACTCACACAAGTCCCATGACTGACCCAGAGTTTATTTTGTTTTGTTTTCCCTAAACTCTTGGGTGCCCAATTTTGTACGGGCAGTCAAGTAGTCAGGTTTTACAGATATACTTAAAGAGCTGGAGCAGGAGGCTTCATGATTTTATATAGCTATTGTTATTCCGCTGTGTTGCAAGTGCTGCATTCTGAAAATGTTACTGTATACATATACTGATTTTATTTCAATGATATGTTATCTATTATATGTTGTTCGTTCCGCTGTGAGATTCGTGTTACTCTGATGATGTTGTATCTTCTTCTTCTATTCTAAGTTTCTATCTTATCTATCCTTACCCTCTAATTTCTTTCATGGACTATCCGGTATTTTCCCGATGCTTGGATTGTTGACATTGTGTTTATGTCAGTAACCAAGGTCGACAAAATCCCCTGGTAGGTAGAAAGTGTTGTTAATGAAAATTTTAGTACGACCCGTATTGAAAATATGTTCGAAGATGCACCACGATCAATGTTTCATATGGTTGCAGTTGACGAAGATGATGGAAATGTCGAATAACCAAATATTGAAGCTGTAAAATATGTTTAAATGGATGTATGTTGTTTTGGAAAGATGACGTAAACCTTAGAAATTGTAAAATATGTAACCATGAAAGATATAAACACAGAAAGTAGAAGGGAAAGGAAGTTCCATATAAACGTACGCATTACTTACCCATTACTCCAAGGCTTCAAAGACAGTACGCATCTTCTATAATTGCATCTCATATGAGATGGCATAATGTGAGATCGGAGGAAGAAGGTACGTTGACCCATCCGGCGGATGGGGAAGCATGGAAGCATTTTGATAAAACTTACCCAATTCTGCAGCGGAGAGTCGTAATGTCAGACTAGGATTATGTACAGATAGTTATTCACCATTTTCTCAATTTGATGCTAAATATTCATCATGGCCCATTATCATCAAACCTTATAATTAACCTCCTTGGATGTGTATCAAAACGTAATATATGTTTCTTATTGTTGTTGTTCCTGGCCCTGACGGTTCGACACAAGGAATTGATGTTTATTTACAACCGTTGATTGAAAAATTAAAAACATTATGGAGCGATGGAGTAGAAACATACGATGTTTCAAAGAAGAAAAATATTCGTATGTTTGCTTCTTTGTTGTGGACTATAAGTGATTTTCCTGCATATGTAATGGTTTCAGGATGGAGTACTTCTAGTCGTCTAGCACGTCCATATTGCATGGAAGAAACACAAGCATTTTCCTTACCGTATGGTAAGAAAATTTCATGGTTTGACTGTCACTGATGTTTTCTCCATGTAAATCATCCTTTTAGAGTAGACAAGAAAAACTTTTAAGCTAATAGAGTAGAAACCAGACAATCACCAACTATATAGTCTAGCGAAGAGATATATGAAGTGGTTAAAGACTATCCAAAGATATATGAAACTAAAGTTCAAACAGAAATCGAAGGCAAATCGACTGTTCACAATTGGTGCAAATAGTCTATTTTTTAGGAGTTGCCGTATTGGAAACATCTTCTACTTCGTTATAATATTGATTTGATGCACAATGAGAAAAATGTATTTAATAATGTCTTTAACACAATTTTGAATGTTAAAGGGAAGACTAAAGATGATTTGAAATCTAGACGCGATATAGAAGAATTATGCAAACGTCGCGAGCTTCATATAAAACCAAATGACAATAAAAAACCTAAAGCATTTTATGAATTAGGTAATAATCAAGTTAAAATCGTGTTAAAATGGGTTGAAGGGTTAAGATTTCCTGATTATATTTAATCAAACCTTCGTAGATGTGTTGACTATAAAAATGGTAAATTCAGCGGAATGAAAAGTCACAACTAACATATTATGATGGAGCATTTATTTCCTGTTATGTTCAAAGAACTACTGCCGTTAAAATTTTGGAAGGTAGTAACAGAGCTTAGTATGTTTTACAGAGAGCTTTGTTCGACTACTTTAAAAGTACAACGTTTATGTAAACTTGAAGTAGATATTCCTATATTGCTGTGCAAATTAGAGAAAATATTTCCACCAGTGTTTTTTTAATGTAATGGAGTATTTACCTGTTCACCACCCAACCGAGGCACGACTTCGAGGTCCTGTCCAATATGGATGGATGTATCCATTTGAGAGGTATATATAAACATGTTACGAATTAATTTAATTGCACTTAAAATATGAAATAATGTAAATTTACTTTTTCATAGATATCAGAATCATCTGAAGAAAAAAGTGAGACAAAAAGCACAAGTCGAAGGTTCGATATGTAAATTTTACATCAAAGAAAAAGCTTCATTCTTTTTCTCTCAATGTTTCAATAATCATGTGAATTATCATTTGATAGTATTCCTCGTAATGACGAAGGAGATAAACAAGAATCATCTGAAACAGTGTTATCTATTTTTAGACAACATGATCGACCTTCTGGGAAATGTGTAGATATATGGCTAGACAATAGAGATCTTCATGTAGCACACACTTATATTCTTCTAAATTGCGCTGAAGTTGCACCATTTGTTAGGTAATCTGAAATATCAATTAGTGCTTTATTCATTTCTATAGTGCTTGCATGTGTATAATCCAATGTGATATTTTATTTACATAAACTGTGTTTATAAAAATGAACATCCAAACGGAGATCTCAGTAAAGAATTTTTTTGCTTGGTTTACAAATTAAGTTTACGTACCCAGAAATTGTGTTTTTGATGAAGGGTTAAAACATCTTGCAATGGGACCAAAAATGTTGGTCAAGACATATCTAATATACTTTGTTAATGGATATAAATTTAACACCATAGAATACGGTATTGAGAAATTAACGAACAATACAGGTGTATTCGTTAAAGGCAGTGATGATCCAGAGAATCACTGAATGATTTTTATGGCTTTTTAACACAAATTTTGCAACTGACAAATTTCTCACGATCCGCGGAGGAGGTGTTTCTATTTAAATGCAATTGGTTTAGCAGTGTTCCAGGTTCTAGGATTAATGTGCATAAGTATTATAATCTGATTGAAATAAAGCATATGTCGCACTATTACAAGTATGATTCTTTTGTACTAGACAAGCAAGCATTTCAAATTTATTACGCTCCTTATCCGTCTCTAAAAAGAGATAAAGCAGATTGGTCGGCAATTTTTAAAACAAAGGTCAGATTTACGTTCGACCAGCAGAATATTCCAAACGAAGAAGCCTATCAAGCAGATCTCGATCAGAATAATGAAATAATTGAATATGATCATGCAAATTTTGGACCTTTGATCGATGAATCAAATGTTTTGATAGAATCATTTGAGACAACGGAGGAAGATATCGTAGAATCTGAGACCGATTCCGAATCAGAAGATGATGACGACTGGTGTAGATGATGAGTATTATCTTTCTAATTGTAATGTAATTATGTAGTATACAACGTATATTTTGCAATTCATGTAACTCTGTTAAATTTTTGAATATTATGATCATTTTTTACATCTTTTATGTCTTATGCAGTTTTTTCTATTTATTTATCTTAAAACTGCAATGTAATATGTTACTCCTTGGAATATGAGATCCAATCTAATACAGGTATAAACAATTTCATTTGTTTTT
The DNA here is from genome assembly GCA_030737875.1 of Allium sativum. Lineage (NCBI taxonomy): Eukaryota > Viridiplantae > Streptophyta > Magnoliopsida > Asparagales > Amaryllidaceae > Allium > Allium sativum. Next base: position 656,353,035 of record CM060913.1, read on the forward strand.
ATGTCATTTATTTAGCAACTTATATTGTTTGTGTAAGTTAACTGTAAAATAAATTTTAATATGATGTTATTGTCATATTTTAAAATGATTTGTATGTGATAGGTATGTCATTGAGAGGGAATTCTTTGTGCGATGGTTCTGGTCCATCTCAATCCTTACAACGTCCAGTCGTCTCCTGGGTGCCTACGAGTATAGGGTAAAAAATAAACTTTATTTAACATATTATTTTTTACCAACAATACACTTATGTATATCATATTTAACACAGGGTTTCCAATCTTCAACCTTCAAAGGTTATTTTAGATGCATCGAGAGCAGCAGACAGGGCTCGGATGTCGGCTTGTTAGCCGAAGTGGGATCTGATCCCACCTCACACACAGGAGGTCATTTGACAGGATGTCCTTGTAAGTATTTTCTTAATTATATTTTTCAATTTTAATTTTTTTTTACTCGCTGATGTACTGTACATATTTTATTGTTACTGTTTGTTTAACGTGAAATACAAGCCGAGGTAGATATATAGGCACATGACTTACAGCTGACTCGGACCTTTTAGATGAAGAAAATGAGAAAGAACTATAAGGATTGCACATCAATAATGAAGAAAACCATGAAAAAAACAAACTGGATGGGAGCAGCCATGTGGGATGGATTTCTTAGGTATTGGGAGAGCGATGAGGCGAAGGTAAGTGCACTAATTTTTATAAAATATCAAAAATATTTGCTTGCTAAGTAATGTATCAAATTTTTAATGAACAGGCAGAGTCAGATAGAAACACTGCAAATTGGAATGCAAATCCAGTCACTCACCGAGGAGGTTCTAAGTCATTTCAGCGGTATGGGCAAGAGCTGGTAAATTTTATAAATAAGACTTATAAAAAATTAATATACTACATAATTTTGAATGTGTTATAATTAAATATATGTAATAATCAATTTTAGGAGGTTGATGTTAAATGGTGCTTCAAAGTTGTCCCACATCGGAAAATACTTAACTAAGCTCCTGGACATAAACTAAGATGTTCTCCATCACATAACCAATTGGTTTTGTGATAATAAGGGGATTAAAAAAAACTAACATGGTATCATAGCTCAGGATTTCAGTAAGAGTTGAAGAGAAAGTGCTTCAACAATTGAAGGTGATGAGAAAGTGCATCACAAAATCGAAGAGAAAGTGCTTCGATCTCAACAACTTTGAAGCAAGGGGGTGTGTTAAATGGTGCTTCAAAGTTGTCCCACATCGGAAAATACTTAACTAAGATCCTGGATATAAACTAAGATGTTCTCCATCACATAACCAATTGGTTTTGTGATAATAAGGGGATTAAAAAAAACTAACAGTTGAGGGGCAAGGTCCAGTCTCATATATGGATGTGTTCACTCGTACGCATGCCATCGAGCATGTCGATCCAGATGGGACCGTCTCATATACATGACATGATGACAAATCTAGGAAGAGCCATGTAAGATTTCATTTTATGTACAAGTTTTTGTAGTAATTGTTAAATTATATAAAAAAAAGATATCATGATATTAATTTTATCTACATTCTTATTTGGTCTTCCACGAGAAGATTATGGAGCAGCGCCAGAAGCGTCTAGCTGAGACCAAACAAGAGCAGCTCATGACAGACGAGGAGGACATTATATTCCAGTCAGTGATGGATCCAGCGATGCGAAACAGGCATTATTGTTTCGAAAATCAAGTGGTAAACGATTTTTCCCTTAATTTAATATTTAGTTTAGAAATAAAATAACTTTTAAAAGTTATCGGTAATTAATAAAATCACTCATAATTAAAGAATTTTAAATAATTGTTATAGGCTAGCAGTCAGCAGAGACGGGGCCAACAGGCTAGAGCTAATATAGACGTTGCAGAGATTGAGCAGTTGAGGGCTAGGGTGGCGCAGCTTGAGGACCAGGGCCGCGGCTAAGCCATTGTGATGATGTAAGTCTACCTTCTGTCTTCCATTGGTTCCGTAGATGATGATCAGTAATGGATTGTTAAGTATGTTTTTTGTTGGGCATTTTACATATGACTTTGAGTTGCTATGACTATAGGGTGATATGACCATGGTTTGATATTTTGTATGTATTATGATGGTAGGCTTGTTGTGGTAGTGTTGATTTCGTAGACTTGATGTATTTATGTTATTATGATGGTACACTTGATGAATTTGGTATGTATTTATGTTGTTCTTGTGGTTTTGATGATTTTTGAGTTAAAAATAGTTTTATTTTGATATTTGCTTGGTGGTGTATTGGAAATATAAATTTTTGAATGAGATGATGGGTTGAGTGATAGATGTAGTTGGAAGGCAAAATAGCTGTTGTAATATAAAAAAAGTGCGGGTTTTCAGACGGCTACCAACGGCTTATAGGTACATGAAACCGTAACGGTTTCCAACGGCTTAGAACGGATTACAGGCAAGTATATGTAACGGTTTCCGACTGTAACATCCCGTATATCTCGACCATTTAAGTTTTTGAATTTAATTTAATTAATGAATTTAAAATGGTTTTAAAATAAAATTTATAATAATAATAAATTGTAACAACCCGGATTTTGAGAACCAATTTAAATTTTTTATTTTAGCTATTTTAATCGATTTTGAATATTTAAAAATGATTTAATTTAAATAATAATGATTTAAAATTTATTTTTAACGAAGTTAGAACGTATAATTTTTTTTTAATTATAAAACGAACTGGAAATGGCATGGTAGTTTGAAATTCGATTTTAAATTTCAATTGAACGTACAAAATTCAAAACAAATCGGATTTCAGTAAAACAAGAAACATTGGAATATTTTGAACTATATCTTTCTGACGAATGTAAGAAACTAAGATTTCACTTTATAAATTAAAAGTTATGTACAGTTTAAAATTTAAAATAGTCGTTATGTAATTTATATATTTTTTAATATAATATATAGCCCTTAAAAAATAGCCATTTTGCAAACGACCTCCATTTTCGACGAAATCACTTTTGTTGGATTCAGAATGTCAAATTATTTCTAAATTCCAATTTTCAAAATTTTTGGAATTGATATGTGAGCATGGCAAAAGAAAACGCGTTTGGTACTTTCAGTTTGAATTTAATCGACCGGAAAATGACTGTTTCTCAAACAGTCTCCAAATTCGACGAAATTAGTTTTTTTGGGACTGTATCATCAAAGCATAACAAGATTTATTTTTCTGGAATTTTTGGAGTCAATATGTGGCCCCGGTAAAATAAAAAGTACGTTCAAATTCAATATATATTGATTTATATTTTAATTTTGATAAAAACTGATTTAAACAATAGAATTCGCCTACAGGACATATCCCATTGTGTCCAGAATGAGGGTATTTAGTTAGAGGCGACAGTCGTTGGGCTCGACTCGGAGTTCGAATGAAAATTTTACTTTTTTAGAGAATTAAATTAAATAATATATAATCCCCTAACTCACCTTTCTCTCTCCCGTTCAAACTAAACTGAAAAAAGGGGAAAAGCACAGAACCCTAGCTGCCGCCGATTCCGTTGCTCCAGCACACTGTAACACCCCACCTCCGCTAGGGTCACTCACAAAGGGAATGCACTAGGTTTGGTGAAGCATTATCGAGGTAGGCATACACAGAAATATTACAAGACAGAACATATATAAAACAGCGGAAGTAAAACAAATTTCATTTCCCTTATAAAACAAGGTCTAAAGCCTTTTACATCAGAATACATCAAAACCTGTCTTGCAATAATAAAGAAGCATAAAACCTTTTCATAAATTATTCCCCAAGTGAAATAGTAAAGTAGCCATAGCCAAGAAAAGTCCAAGCCATACAAGATGACCTTCAACAGAAGAAGTCTGAACTAACAACAGCATTTCCTCCCTGAAACCTGGGGGGTAAACGGAAGACAAAGAGGCGAAAGAAAACGGGGTCAGTCGTAAAGACTGGTAAGTCCTATCTACTTCCAGTATAAAAACAGGTAAAGGTAACATGACATGCATAAACTGAAAGTAAACATAAGGATGCCGACAAGATAGATAAGCTAAACCAAGATAACTGGATGAACTACTATAGCAAGATAGGCTAAGGTATCATGATAAACTACATGTCAAGAAAAATCAAGGTATCACATCGTCAGGTTTCTATCTAGTATACTATCCCAAGGTATCTATCATGTATAACATCCCACGGTATTTATCATGTATATTTGCTCTGCACCTCTCGTACTAGTATCCCTACCCGCGTCATGTGTTAACTATGAATGTCCCTTGCCCAATGTCATGTAATGGTCCATGTCAACCTAATATATAACATATGTAGGTTTTCCCAACTTGTATGTTTCTTTCCATGTATAAGTTCAGTCCTTTGCCGTAGGCCATACGGGCTTTCTCATGTAAATCTATACCACCTCGACGTAGTACCATTTTATCCTTGAAGTTATTTTGGACTGTCACCCTTGATCTAGTTATGTTTCCTTACCATGAACTATCGCGCGTTCACTTAGGATTTATGCCACCTAGGACGACTAGGGATTATGCTACCTAATGAACGTTTCCGTGTCTCGGTTTGGGTTCAAGCCACCTAGGGCCACTAGGGATTATGCCACCCGTCAACCGCGCCCTTTATCCCGCGTAAGTATCGTGAATCATTTTCCATGTCTAGACGCACATGTTCCTCAATGTGCCATCCGAGTTCCGTGCCAGGGCAAATCAAGAAATACGGAACTCGGTCGGGAGCTTTAAGTCGTCTGCTGATGCAGATATCAAGGTCTGTTTTTGTACCCGTGGCTATGGTCCCACGTAACCCCTCCCTCAACTACTGAAAGGCAATCCAAGAAAAATCATGTATGAGAACCACATCCCGGCCCCACTATAGCCCCACTTTCCTACGGGCCAACCTCACCCATGACTCGATAGCAAGAACATGGTCTGTTGGGGGTTCTCTGCCTTTTCGTCCGTACACGATTGACTAAAGATGGTAGGTAGTCGGCGACATGCTATCCAGGGCAAAATCAAGTATCGTCGACTCCACGCTAATCCATCCCAGTCTTTAGGTCGCTCGCATAGCAACCAAGGCATACTCTTGGCTCTTCTACCGCAGACCTTAACCTCTGTGAGGCCGGGTTTCATGGACCATCTGCCACCTCACAGAGGGATACCAAGAGTACCCTCACGTCCCCCGAAGCTACCGCTTCGTCACCCAGTTCGTTGGAGCTTCTATCTAAGTCATATAATTTGCTCCTCCTCGTGTTTTAAGCGATGACCTACCGTACCGAGTTACTCATCTATTCATGAACTAGTCCCATGTTCGTGGCTAAGAATTATTACTTAGTTATACTTAACTAAGGTTTACCACTTAGCTTCATTTCCCCGTTACCCTTGATTAACTACAATTTTCTACCTAGTTCCTATACTAGGGTTTTGATTATTGGGTTAAGTGTTGTTATTCAAGTTCATGGCTTAGCCCGCCTATGAATCATGTCAAGATTGGCTAAGTATTCAAGTCCAAGACCTAGCCCTACAAGTTGGTTAAGTATACTAAGAAGCTCATGACTTAAACCTATTTAATCATCAAGTCAATTTTGTTAAGTACTTGTTTATCTTAACCCTATCAGGTTATCGTGTTAGATTGGTTAAGCATAGATTATCTTAACCTCATCTGATTATCGAGTCGGATTGGTTAAGTATAGGTTAACTTAACCTCATCCACTAATCGTATTATAATAGTTAAGTATATTTGAAAGGTCTTATGACTTAACCCTATCAAGTTCTCATATTAGATTGGTTAAGTATGGTTGCTTAACCTCATCCAATCATCATACATAATTGATTAAGTATAAGTTACTTAACCTCATTAAATTATCACGTTAAGTTGGTTAAGTATTGGTTACTTAACCTCATTTAATTACCCAGTTTAGATTGGTTAAGTGTTTAACTTAACCCCATCAAATTACCGTGTTTAGATTAGTTAAGTGTAGGTTACTTAACCCCATCTAATTACCGTGTTTAGATTAGTTAAGTGTAGGTTACTTAACCCCATCTAATTACCGTGTTTAGATTAGTTAAGTGTAAATTACTTAACCCCATCTAATTACCGTGTTTAGATTAGTTAAGTGTAGGTTACTTAACCCCATCTAATTACCGTGTTTAGATTAGTTAAGTGTAGGTTACTTAACCCCATCTAATTACCGTGTTTAGATTAGTTAAGTGTAAATTACTTAACCCCATCCCCTAATTGTCTTATATGGTTAAGTGTCATTAAGAAATCAAGCCCGGTCCCACTTAACCTACCCATTCGTGTCATATCGGTTAAGTGTCATTAGTTAAATTTACTTAACCTTATCATGTGGCATTAATTTAATTAATGCACTCTCAACCACTCACATTAGACCTTGTTGTGGTTACTAGTTAAGCCGGGCGGGTCCGGGTAGTTTTACACCACAACCTAGTCTAACCTCGGGTCTTAAGCGCGACATGACCAACTTCTCACATTGGATCCTATTATTTGTAGCCACTAGTTACGCCGGGCGGGTCCGGGTAGATTTATGCTACAAACTCAACCCAACCTCGAGTTGGCCACTTTCATGTTTGGTCTAGTGTCTTATTACACTTACAACCCACCCATGCCTAGTTCAAGTTCCATGTTTTCCCATGTGTCATGGCCATATTTAAATGTATCATGAATGTCGTGTTCTCATGTAAACCCCATGTCAAGTTTTCCATGTCATACCCACGTCTTTCCTAAACTACCCAAACGTATTTCCAACCCAAGTGGAAGCAAGTCACATAGTAGGATATTATGCCAACATATTGGCCACAAACATGCATAATGTCATAAATGATTTGGCCACAAACTTGCATATTATCATAACGGGATTTGGCCATAAACATGCATATCATAGAAAGGGGAATTGGTCTCAAGCATGCGTGACATAAAAGAGGATTGGCCACAAACTTGCACATTATCATAAGGGGTTTTGGGTTCATATACTTGCATAGGCCCCAAGTTATGTTCATGCACATAATTCACAAGTCCAAAGTGGTTCTAAGGTCCTATGCTCACACTCACAAGTTAAAGATTCAATATTTCATGATAGACTAGGCTAAACATAACATGAGTGACATGACACAGTCGCTAAAACATTGTTCCAAGTCATAGATTCAAGGTAAGCGGTAGAACTAGGTTCACATAGGTTATAGCATTCATGTTTAACCACATTTTATTCCATGCCATGATTAAACTACCGTTAACATCTTGAAGTAGCTAGAACTTACATAGCGAGGCTTAGGAAAAGGATCATGCATCATCTTGACGAAGAAAGGTGGCTCCTTTGTCGAAGAACCGTCATGAAATCGCCATAAAACGTTGATCGAGCCTCGATTTGGTGTTGCAAGCTTGCACCTTTCGATTCGGATCTAGTTTGAATGCTTAGGCTCTTGGAGTTGGAGATGGAGTCCATGATCAATCGGCATTTGGGCAGCACTTGTGGCGTGAGTGATTTGTGAGGGTTTAGGGTAGGCTTAGGGGTCTTTTTATAGAGATTAGGGGTAGTTTAGGCCGTTAGATTAACCCTAGGATAGATCCAAGCCCTCAAAAATTGTCACAAGCCTCCAAAACAAGACCCAGGAGCCAAAACCAGAAGCAGGTGCACCAGGTCGCTGGTTCGACCAAGGGGGGGTCGACCCAGGGGTCGACACCCATGTCGACCCCCTGGGCAGGGGTCGACCCAGGGGTCGACACCCATGTCGACCCCCTGGAGGGGGGGTCGACCCAGGGGTCGACACCCTGTGTGTTTGGCGGGAATTTTCCCGCCTTCTCTTTCTGGGCTGAGTTTCAAATCTGTTTTCGGATTTAAATCTTCGTGACACTTCGTTGGGCCTTAACTGTGTCATACGGACTCCGATTTACGAAATTTCGGACTCTATTTCTCGTATTTTTCCGAGACGAACGCAATGGCGCAACCCGTTTATCCTGATTCAGATTTTATAATTTAATTCTGCCTTGATTCTTGTCTTAACACGTTGCAAAAATTCGGGTTGTTACATCCTCCCCAACTTAAAGGATTTCGTCCCCGAAATCTCCAAGTTAGGAAAAACGTATCCTACCATCCATCATCCATCTACTCAAAACATCATCCATAGGCAACCATGGTCCTTAGATGATTTCTAATGCCATATGAACATATGCAAGAAAGTGTGTGTATATGTTCCTCAGCTAATGCTAATGGTCAGGCCTGAATGATCTTCTAATGCAAAATATGTTTAGTGCCATGAATCCAACATGTATGCAAATAGTCCTAGTCATATAAGTACTATATGCGTGCACAAACATTCATCCACATGCAACATCCACATGACAACACATTCGATTTCATCCATAACAGGTATAAATACTCGTGCATATGCAATATGAAATGTGAGTGCGTCGATCTAGTATCTAATGTGTATTCGTGCATCCACGAGCAACCACTTGCAACCATTTGCAACCATATCAATCATAACATGTTTCAAACACATGTTTACATCCATAGGATTCTACCTAAGGTTCTCACAATAGGATCGAGGATATAAACAAGGTAAACTCCCTACGGGGTTCGCAACAGAAACAGGACCGAGAGGATATTCATCAAAAGATAACATGCGAGCAAGCTCTACAGGAAAAACCAGGGATCAAGGATACTCTTTAAAAAGAGGTACGATGCGCGTGTCTAGCCTTACGTCTTCTAAGTCGCGTTTCCTTGAGCTTAATTCCTCGGTGCCTTGACCATCTTTTTAACTCCATGATTTCATAACTCCTTGATTCCTATTTCCAAGATATGAGTTAGAACTCATTTTATTGTCGCCTCTTATTCCACTTTTACTTATCCTTTCCCTAGTATACTTGGCTCAAATGTGTCCACTTACTCATGCAAGATCTCCAAAATTCACTAGGGAATTCTGGATCTCGTTTGCCGATGCCAATCCATGTTGCCAAGAGTACTTACTAGGGTGATTCCCATAACTCATGCATAAGCGAAACGAACTATCCGCCTTAGCGGCGAATTCTATTCGAACGGATTACCAATAACTGCATCCCGAGATTCTAGGTAACTAACCATGACAGAACCCAAAAGGTCGAGGGTATTACCAAGGTGAGTCGAGAGTCTAACTACTCTCTTTCCAAAACCGAGAATGGCACCCCTTATTGGGTGACCACTTTATCCCTAGAATCCATCTGTAGCCGAGACATGTCATTCTCAAATCCAAACAAGTCATGAAGAAATGGACCAACTCTCCAACCAGATTTTCGGGACAAAAACTGGGATCCTCTACCATGCTACTACTAAGGTGCAGAGACTCAACTATCCAAGTAGACTTAAATGATACGATGATCAAGACAAAGTCTGGACGGGATGATAGAAAAGAACGACTAAACCTTTACCAGAAACGGTACCATTTCTCTTAGGTACACTAGAACTGAGAGCATACAATTGCCCTCTCGCTGATCTTGTCCTTATCTTCCTTTGTGGATCAAGCTCGTGTCCTTTATCCTTGCTCTTATTATCCCTTCTTATAACTTCGGTAACAGATCTCTCGAGAACCACCTCCATCGTACGGAAAACAACTACGTGGCTAGACAAAGATTAGTAACAGTTAGAACTACTGTGACTACAGATGGAGGAAAGAAAGGAAAAGAGATTCAATCAAGGAATCAAAGGATAGTGCTAATGGCTTTTGGGGAATAGCCTTTAAAAACTTTTCTTGAAAAAATGCTTCTTTGTAAACGGTTTTTCAAATAGTTTTCAGAAGGTTTTAAAAACTTTTGCCCAGTCTGGTAACCTTCTGCTCTGATACCAAATGTAACACCCCACCTCCGCTAGGGTCACTCACAAAGGGAATGCACTAGGTTTGGTGAAGCATTATCGAGGTAGGCATACACAGAAATATTACAAGACAGAACATATATAAAACAGCGGAAGTAAAACAAATTTCATTTCCCTTATAAAACAAGGTCTAAAGCCTTTTACATCAGAATACATCAAAACCTGTCTTGCAATAATAAAGAAGCATAAAACCTTTTCATAAATTATTCCCCAAGTGAAATAGTAAAGTAGCCATAGCCAAGAAAAGTCCAAGCCATACAAGATGACCTTCAACAGAAGAAGTCTGAACTAACAACAGCATTTCCTCCCTGAAACCTGGGGGGAAACGGAAGACAAAGAGGTGAAAGAAAACGGGGTCAGTCATAAAGACTGGTTAGTCCTATCTACTTCCAGTATAAAAACAGGTAAAGGTAACATGACATGCATAAACTGAAAGTAAACATAAGGATGCCGACAAGATAGATAAGCTAAACCAAGATAACTGGATGAACTACTATAGCAAGATAGGCTAAGGTATCATGATAAACTACATGTCAAGATAAATCAAGGTATCACATCGTCAGGTTTATATCAAGTATACTATCCCAAGGTATCTATCATGTATAACATCCCACGGTATTTATCATGTACATTTGCTCTGCACCTCTCGTACTAGTATCCCTACCCGCATCATGTGTTAACTATGAATGTCCCTTGCCCAACGTCATGTAATGGTCCATGTCAACCTAATATATAACATATGTAGGTTTTCCCAACTTGTATGTTTCTTTCCATGTATAAGTTCAGTCCTTTTCCGTAGGCCGTACGGGCTTTTCCATGTAAATCTATACCACCTCGACGTAGTACCATTTTATCCTTGAAGTTATTTTGGACTGTCACCCTTGATCTAGTTATGTTTCCCTACCATGAACTATCGCGCGTTAACTTAGGATTTATGCCACCTAGGACCGCTAGGGATTATGCTACGTAATGAACGTTTCCGTGTCTCGGTTTGGGTTCAAGCCACCTAGGGCCACTAGGGATTATGCCACCCATCAACCGCGACCTTTATCCTGCGTAAGTATCGTGAATCGTTTTCCATGTCTAGACACACATGTTCCTCAATGTGCCATCCGAGTTCCGTGCCAAGGCAAATCAAGAAATACGGAACTCGGTCGGGAGCTTTATGTCGTCTGCTGATGCAGATATCAAGGTCTGTTTTTGTACCCGTGGCTATGGTCCCACGTGACCCATCCCTCAACTACTGAAAGGCAATCCAAAAAAATCATGTATGAGAACCACATCCCGGCCCCACTATAGCCCCACTTTCCTACGGGCCAACCTCACCCATGACTCGATAGCAAGAACATGGTCTGTTGGGGGTTCTCTGCCTTTCCGTCCGTACACGATTGACTAAAAATGGTAGGTAGTCGGCGACATGCTATCCAGGGCAAAATCAAGTATTGTCGACTCAACGCTAATCCATCCCAGTCTTTAGGTCGCTCGCATAGCAACCAAGGCATACTCTTGGCTCTTCTACCGCAGACCTTAACCTCTGTGAGGCCGGGTTTCATGGACCATCTGCCACCTCACAGAGGGATACCAAGAGTACCCTCACGTCCCCCGAAGCTACCGCTTCGTCACCCAGTTCGTTGGAGCTTCTATCTAAGTCAGATAATTTGCTCCTCCTCGTGTTTTAAGCGATGACCTACCGTACCGGGTTACTCATCTATTCATGAACTAGTCCCATGTTCATGGCTAAGAATTATTACTTAGTTATACTTAACTAAGGTTTATCACTTAGATTCATTTCCCCGTTACCCTTGATTAACTACAATTTTCTACCTAGTTCCTATACTAGGGTTTTGCTTATTGGGTTAAGTGTTGTCATTCAAGTTCATGGCTTAGCCCGCCTATGAATCATGTCAAGATTGGCTAAGTATTCAAGTCCAAGACCTAGCCCTACAAGTTGGTTAAGTATACCAAGAAGCTCATGACTTAACCCTATTCAATCATCAAGTCAATTTGGTTAAGTACTTGTTTATCTTAACCCTATCAGGTTATCGTGTTAGATTGGTTAAGCACAGATTATCTTAACCTCATCTGATTATCGAGTCGGATTGGTTAAGTATAGCTTAACTTAACCTCATCCACTAATCGTATTATAATAGTTAAGTATATTTGAAAGGTCTTATGACTTAACCCTATCAAGTTCTCATATTAGATTGGTTAAGTATGGTTGCTTAACCTCATCCAATCATCATACATAATTGATTAAGTATAAGTTACTTAACCTCATTAAATTATCACGTTAAGTTGGTTAAGTATTGGTTACTTAACCTCATTTAATTACCCAGTTTAGATTGGTTAAGTGTTTAACTTAACCCCATCAAATTACCGTGTTTAGATTAGTTAAGTGTAGGTTACTTAACCCCATCTAATTACCGTGTTTAGATTAGTTAAGTGTAGGTTACTTAACCCCATCTAATTACCGTGTTTAGATTAGTTAAGTGTAAATTACTTAACCCCATCTAATTACCGTGTTTAGATTAGTTAAGTGTAGGTTACTTAACCCCATCTAATTACCGTGTTTAGATTAGTTAAGTGTAGGTTACTTAACCCCATCTAATTACCGTGTTTAGATTAGTTAAGTGTAAATTACTTAACCCTATCCCCTAATTGTCTTATATGGTTAAGTGTCATTAAGAAATCAAGCCCGGTCCCACTTAACCTACCCATTCGTGTCATATCGGTTAAGTGTCATTAGTTAAATTTACTTAACCTTATCATGTGGCATTAATTTAATTAATGCACTCTCAACCACTCACATTAGACCTTGTTGTGGTTACTAGTTAAGCCGGGCGGGTCCGGGTAGTTTTACACCACAACCTAGTCTAACCTCGGGTCTTAAGCGCGACATGACCAACTTCTCACATTGGATCCTATTGTTTGTAGCCACTAGTTACGCTGGGCAGGTCCGGGTAGATTTATGCTACAAACTCAACCCAACCTCGAGTTGGCCACCTTCATGTTTGGTCTAGTGTCTTATTACACTTACAACCCACCCATGCCTAGTTCAAGTTCCATGTTTTCCCATGTGTCATTGCCATATTTAAATGTATCATGAATGTCGTGTTCTCATGTAAACCCCATGTCAAGTTTTCCATGTCATACCCACGTCTTTCCTAAATTACCCAAACGTATTTCCAACCCAAGTGGAAGCGAGTCACATAGTAGAATATTATGCCAACATATTGGCCACAAACATGCATAATGTCATAAATGATTTGGCCACAAACTTGCATATTATCATAACGGGATTTGGCCATAAACATGCATATCATAGAAAGGGGAATTGGTCTTAAGCATGCGTGACATAAAAGAGGATTGGCCACAAACTTGAACATTATCATAAGGGGTTTTGGGTTCATATACTTGCATAGGCCCCAAGTTATGTTCATGCACATAATTCACAAGTCCAAAGTGGTTCTAAGGTCCTATGCTCACACTCACAAGTTAAAGATTCAATATTTCATGATAGACTAGGCTAAACGTAACATGAGTGACATGACATAATCGCTAAAACATTGTTCCAAGTCATAGATTCAAGGTAAGTGGTAGAACTAGGTTCACATAGGTTATAACATTCATGTTTAACCACATTTTATTCCATGCCATGATTAAACTACCGTTAACATCTCGAAGTAGCTAGAACTTACATAGCGAGGCTTAGGAAAAGGATCATGCATCATCTTGACGAATAAAGGTGGCTCCTTTGTTGAAGAACCGTCATGAAATCGTTGTAGAAACGTTGATCAAGCCTCGATTTGGTGTAGCAAGCTTGCACCTTTCGATTCGGATCTAGTTTGAATGCTTAGGCTCTTGGAGTTGGAGATGGAGGCCATGATCAATTGGCATTTGGGCAACACTTCGTGGCATGAGTGATTTGTGAGGGTTTAGGGTAGGCTTAGGGGTATTTTTATAGAGATTAGGGGTAGTTTAGGCCGTTAGATTAACCCTAGGATAGATCCAAGCCCTCAAAAATCGTCACAAGCCTCCAAAACAAGACCCAGGAGCCAAAACCAGAAGCAAGTGCACCAGGTCGCCGGTTCGACCAGGGGGGGTCGACCCAGGGGTCGACACCCATGTCGACCCAGGGGTCGACACCCATGTCGACCCCCTGGGCAGGGGTCGACCCAGGGGTCGACCCCCTGGGCAGGGGTCGACCCAGGGGTCGACACCCTGTGTGTCTGGCGGGAATTTTTCCCGCCTTCTCTTTCTGGGCTGAGTTTCAAATCTGTTTTCGGATTTGAATCTTCGTGACACTTCGTTGGGCCTTAACTGGGTCATACGGACTCCGATTTACGAAATTTCGGACTCTATTTCGCGTATTTTTCCGAGACGAACGCAATGGCGCAACCCGTTTATCCTGATTCAGATTTTATAATTTAATTCTGCCTTGATTCTTGTCTTAACACGTTGCAAAAATTCGGGTTGTTACACACACCCTGGCCAGCGGCCGCCGCCGCCCTCCGGCCTCCCCTCACTTCGTCAGACCCCCATCTGCCTCCCCCATCTCCAATAACCCCAAACATCAACCCCACAGCCACCACCCGCGGCCTCGCACTGTCCCTGCGCCGCCCCTCAAACCCCCCACCTCCGACCCCGGGCCCCGTCTCCTCTAAAAATCCAATTTTTAATAATTTTAGTTTTGCAAAAAACACCCCTGGCCTATTTTTGCTCGTATCTCCCAAACCGTGAGCTTCTGGACAAAACTCCACACTACCAAAGTCGAAGAGCGCGCTCTCCTTTTCGATTTGAGTATATGGAAGTTGGATTTTGGATTGCGGAATTGTTCAGAAAACGCGACCAAAGTCTGTTGTTCAATTCGTGTCATTTCGCGAATTCTGGCGAATTGGAGCATTTCCGGAAGAAAGCCCGTTAGGCAAAAGTTGTTCGAAATGACGCGTTTAAGCTAAGAAAAAGGACCGTGTGAAGATTGGAGCTCATTTGCAAATTATGGAATCAGAACAGCAAATCAAAGCGACAGAAAATAATGGCGGGGTGGATCCCACTGTGAGAACTCTTTCTCACTCAATTTAATTACCAGAAAAATATATACTAGGATGAAGACCATTTATTATACAAACCATGGTTGTTTGTTTGGAGTGAATTAACTGTATTGTGTTTATTGAATGAATATACTATATAAAATATTCATTTGTTGAATAAAATATTTTATCGTTAAAAATATAATTTTTAACGTACGTATGAATGGCATAAAGTTCTCCTGAAATGAATATTCATTTACAAATCGGGCAATTTGTTTATGTACACCCATTTAATTGACATGGATTGGAACGATAAATTTTACATATCGCCCAACTGAACAAATAAAATCAGTGTTTGTTGATTGAAACCCCACACGGGTATTGAGATGATATTTGACGTACATTAATCCCAATTGTTTAGTTGTATGTCGATCGATTGGTTGACAGACTGTTGTAAGCGTTAATTATTTATATTTAATGCTTATGCAGTTGTGTAATGCACTCTGGATGATGGATGATTGTTTATCATTGTTATTACATACATGTGTTGCATGGAATCCATATAAGAAACATTATATGGAAATTGATTGGGTCTCATTCCAATTTGGAAAATAAAGAAAATTTTAAAATAATATTCAGAAAAGGAGTAAAAATATTCATGTGTTGAATAAAATATTCATGTGTTGAATAAAATATTTTAACAATAAAAATACCATTTTTATTGAATGTATAAACCATTGAAAATATTCATGTGTTGAATAAAATAAAATAACGAATATTTTAAAATAATATTCAGTAAAAGATCAAAGTATGATTTTGATGTCTGATTTTGGATGGACACGAAAATATTGAAATATGTGAAACCATGTTGATTAGATATGCGTCATTTTAAAGCGTACGATATTTAAATCAATTTTATTCATTTTTAAAATGAATATCGAAAAACAAGTGACTTCAAAATCTAATGTTTTGAAAATATCATCATTTATAGATTAATGATAAGGATTATTCAATTTTGACTTAAAATTGAAAATGAAGTTGGAATTGTTTTTAAAACAATTTATAAAGTACGATTTAAATGAAAATCGATGAAATATATAATATATATATATATATATTATATAGATTTAATGGCCTGAATTGAATGCGCCGCGCCGCGACCGTTCTCGAATTTCGACCATTGATTTTAAATTGACGTTACGGGAGATCCGACCGTCGGATTCTCCTAAAACCGGAACCGTTGAGTTCGTATCAGAAAGAGCTTTCCAACGAATATAATAGATTTGAAATCTAACGATTGGATTTGGAATCATTTCCAAATTAAATTTGGAAAAGGTCGCTATGGATGCAGTTCGGTGGCCGTTATTGGAAACCGACTGTACGGGCCTTGATAAAATTATTAAAAATATTAATAATTTGTGTAAAATCATAATAAATGATTTGGAAAGAATTTCGATGAGAAGCTCCACATTTGGAAAGATAAAAATATATTTTTATCGAAATGAACTAGTTATTAACTAAAATGGTAATCCAACGTTTTTTAATAAACAAATTGGATTAGTGAATGGTTTTAATATAACCAGAATTTTCCAATGTATGAATTGGAATGGAAATAATCATCAGAATATTTTGATATTGGATTCCGTTATTATAAGGATATTGTGGAGGAATTTGGAAGATATATATATCGTTATTCCTAATACGATATTTGTTGATTTCAGAATTTGATATTGAATATAAGCCGATATTATTTTCTATTCAGAGCCTTGTATTTAATATCAAATTGGATTTTGGGTATGTCATGAATGGTGCCTTTATTAAAACTGTTCTTAAACCTAGTTGAGAAAAGATTAAATCTTTTTATTAATATTTAATGAAGTTTACCAATTAATTAATATTTAATTGAAATTAAATTGAAATTGGATTTTTGGGTTTATCGTGAACGGTGTTTTAAATAGCACTTGTTCTTTAACCCGATTAACAGCGGAATGTGTTTTAGAATACATAAATCTTTTTATGAAGATTTATTGGAAATTTTCCAAAGTAAATTTTTCCAATTTAATAAAATAAATTGGAATGAAATGGAATTCGATTTGGTAATAATCGAAGTGAGCTTCTGTGGAGGAAGATCGTTACTATATATGGAATTTAAAAGGCTTTGCCGTTATTCCATTTATATTATTGGTTGGATACGGGAGTTTATATCGATTATATATATTTATCTTTTTTCCGTGAAGATTCCAAAATTAATGGAATGTGATTTTGGGTTTATCGTGAATTGTGTTTTAAATGACATTCGTTCTTTAACCCAGTTAAAGACAAGATTTATTTTCCTAAAGTTGAATAATGATTAATATTGATTTTCGGGAAGATTAAAACTAAGTGGAGTTTTAATGAATCTTTAGTTAGATTGAAATGTGAATGTGATAATTTAAATTATCAAATTCAGGAAATGATCGAGAATGGAGTATCACCAGTTTTGCTCCAAGTGATAGTTAAATCTGTAATTAGATTTGAACATGAAATGGTAATTAAATTTTACTGATAACACCGTGGTGTTAAATGTGGAGTGCTACCAGTTTTGCTCCATGGGATGAATAGGTGGGGATTGGGAAATAAAATAAATAAATAATTACTTCGACAAGGTTCGCTAATGCCGACTAGTTTGGAAAACCTTAATTTGGTTTAAATTGTGAAAAGAGTATTTGAATAAAAGAATATTCAGGATTGGAATGAGGCGTATGTTGTGTGTTTATATCACTTGGTTATAATATACGCGGGTTATTCGGAAATGCCGGGTTTATACCTTTTCTGAATAACTGATTCGACGATAAGTCAACTGTAATGACCCGTATTCTACACGTCATAGGATCGTAGAATATTTATTTCTTTCCCATATGAAGTCGTATGGTCATGTAACTGTGGGAAACATCTATTAGAGTCATTTTCCATGCTTATGATTTTTGTCGATTTTTAAATGACCATTTTGCCCCTAGTCAGTACTGTTTTGGCCATAACTTTTGATTGGAAAGGAATTTTGATCTGAAACCACTTCCATTAGATTCGTTTGATGGTTTCTCTTTCCGTAGAGTGGTCACATTAGCCAAACGGACTTACCGTTTGGGAGATATGGCTGAAACAAGGTTTGGAGGGTGAAAAACTACTTAACCGGGCCAAATCGGGTGATTAATGAGTAGGCCCATAACCCATTTCGGGATTAGGGTTATGGGAGGGCTGAAATGAGATGGAGAATCATTCCATTTCAGTTTTCTAGCCTCCACTTATCACCAAGGATCCCTAAAAATGGCCTCCTACCTCTAAATCACCTCCAAATCACCCTTAGGTTAAGGATTTGGCTTAGCAACCCCTAATCAAGAAGGATCTTCACCAAATCAACAAAGGAGCTGCTGTTTAGTATTGAAATTCGCATCAAATCAGAGAATCATTTCAGATCATAGTTTATTTTGTGGCTAAGGTGAGTGATTTGCTTAGTTTTGCACTAATTATGGCTAATTAGGGTTGATTAGTGTTAATTAGCGAATTTAAAACATGATAAAATTCTGGAAAAATGTTTATAAAATTCGGAAGGATGTTTTAGACCCCTGATATGAATTTGGGTTAATTTGGTTAAGTTTTGATAATCCTATCATTAGTTTCACCTAAATATGCTTAAGGGGAAGTTTGGGATTTTGGGTATGTTTGATCCCTTTTTACCTGTCATATTGATGTTTTGATGTTTGTGGTTGATTATGTATGTTGCTATGACTGTATGAAATGCTTTGTGACTGTTTAGAATAGTTGGAATGGTCGAAAACGCCGTCGAGGGGCGTAAACAGCTCGCTAGACAAGGTACAGGGGTTCGGATCGCATAGGGGGTTGAGGGACGATCGGATCGCCCTATGGGATCGTGGGGGCATCCCCACGAGTCGAGTCACCTCCTCCGAACCGAACCGTTTGTGCAAGGCCACGAAGCGAATCGATACAGCGCCGTGCCAAACTGAAGTACTCCGACCCGGATCGCCAATGAGCATTACGATCCGATCCGATCCAACTTGATGAGGCACCACGATCCGAAGGGAGGAGCACGACTTGATCTACTTCAGGAGCTCACGAATCGATGGGTACTAGGCGAGACGATCCAACCCAATCGGAAGACACGACCCGACCCGGATGAAGCAACCCGATCCGATCAGAAGTGGTGACGCCGATCCGAATCAGGAAGAGGAGCCACGAGCTGGAGGACCACGATCCGATCCGATGCAGGAGGCGCGACCCGATCCGACAAAGAATGTGAAGGCTGATCCGACCCGATTCGATTGTGATGACCAATAACCCGAGATGCAAAGGTAGTCCAAATGGAAGTTAGAGCTCAGGATCCCGGAACCAGTTGGGAACCAATGAGTTCACTTCATGGTTGGACTTTGCTGCGGGACGTGTGCTAAGGAGTTGTCGACGTTCATAACTTCGATTCACCACTAAGAATGGATGATGGCTACTTATCAGTGCAGTAGGGTCATTATGACCTGAGGGGCAAAGTGATGGTAGCAAGACTACGTTATCTGTGCAGTAGGGTCATTATGACCTGAGGGGCAAGGTGATGCGTAGTAAGACTATGAGCCAGCGCAGATGGGGTGAATAACTCCATGGGGCAAGTGGACATAGTAAGGATTAGTAAGGCTATGAGCCAGCGCAGATGGGGTAAATAACTCCATGGGGCAAGTGGACATAGCGAGGAATTAGTGGCTACGTTATCAGTGCAGTGAAGCCATTTATGACTTCATGGGGCAAAGTGATCGTAGCAAGGAATGTTGGGTGATCGAAGCGGTGAATATCGTATGCTTTACGCACTGAGTGAGAGATGTGAGGATGGATGCTATGCTTGATTGTTTGCCATCATTATGACATGCACACCTCCCCCACCTCCGTATCTTTATACTGTTGATATGATACCTTAGAGTGTTGTACAGTATGTAGTGCTAACTCATTGGTTGCAGGTCCAGGTTCAGGTATGTTTTAGTCTACCTGTTATTGTTCACTTTAGATGCTTATCGCTCATACCAGGCTTTATGTCTGACCCAGAGTTTTATGTCTCCTCTTATTACTCTGGGTGCTCACACGAGCAGACTAGAGACAGGTTAGCTGGTGATGTGCGAGTAGCTGATCCGGAGGCGGGCAGGAGGCTTCCACGTATTATACATATATACACATTCTCCCTGTGTCGTTGGTGGTCGCTACTTGGGCATTAGTAGTGTACCTCCTTTATCTTGTTTTGCTTTGAGACAGTTTGAATGTTGTAATAAGCTGTATTCTGAATTTTCCGCTGCTATGATGTTTAGTTCTGATTTTCAGCTTATGCACTGTCTCTCCTGTTTTATGTCAAGTATGTTATTATTATTATATTTTGTTCGATGCGCTGTGAGGCATTCTACAGGTTCCTTGTATGTTCATTTCCTTCTTCCTTTTTCTCCTTCTGATGACCCGTTCCGTGCCAATTGGACATGTGTACAGCGCACCTTTGGAGTAAATGTCGGTTGGTGCGGGGCGGGCCGTCACACTTGGTATCAGAGCTCTAGGTTGCGTAGTTAACCTAGGGAAAGACACTAGGGAGAGTTAGTACGTATAAGAGAGCGCGTATTTGTGACTACTTTGGTTTTCAAAAGCTATGTATGTATATACTATTAGTAGTATAAGAATGAAGTTGCACTGCACTAGTACCACTATGGGGTCGTTAATCGTTTCCCTTTTTCAGATTGACGATGAGCCGACATGTTAGAGGTACCGGTAGAGGGGCCAATAATGGGAATGCCGCTGACATGAGGGCGATGTTTACCAACCTCATGAGAGACATGCTTAGAGAAGTGCAAGGGGCAATTCCTAACCCCGGAGTTGGTGCTGGCCCAGTAGTGCAGGCGCCTAGGGTCGATTTCGCCAAGTTGTGCAAAGATTACACTAACCTTGGCGGGAAGCCATTCCATGGAACGGAGTCGGCCACAGATGTTCAAGATTGGATGGATAGCTGTGATCGTATCTTCGATGACTTAGGTCTTGAGGATGCGATGAAGAGAAGACTAGCGTCTCGTCAGCTGCAAGGGCGAACGATGAATTGGTGGAATTCCATTAGAACAGCTACTCCGGAGGACCAGGTTACTTGGGATCAGTTCAAGGCTCGCTTTAGCGAGAAGTTCATTCCAGCTGCCCAGAAGTCAGTATTGTTTAAGAGGTTCTTGGAACTCAAGCAGAACGGGAGGGCAGTTTCTGATTATATTGCTGAGTTCGACACTTTGTCGAAGTATGGACTGTCTCTCATCGATACTCCTGAGAAGAAGAATGAGAAGTTCATTACTGGCCTGGATGGGTACTTGGGGGAGAGGCTTATTAACCACATCGATGAGACTTTTGAATCGATTGTGGGGAAAGCTTTGAGGTCAGAGAGTCTTTACCCTAAGTCGAAGACCGAGGCTGCATCTGCAGAAGGGCCAAAGCCGCAAGCAGGCGGTGGAGGCAAGAATAGCTCTCAGAATAAGAGGAAGCAGGACCAATCTAAAGGTGGCCAGAAAAAGAGCAAGAAGGATGTTGAGTGCTTCAGCTGTGGAAAGAAAGGCCATTATGCTAAGGAGTGTCGGGCCAAGCCAGCGGAAAGGAAGTGCTACAACTGTGGTCAAGTGGGACACCAGAAGGATAAGTGCCCGCAACCTCTTAAGGAGAAGCAGATTGTGAAAGCATATGCTATTGATGCTGTTCCTTCTTCGTCGAATGCCCCAACTGCGGCGGAGAAAGGAAAGAATGTTGTTATTCAAGGTATGCTTTCTATTTATGATATACCAGTTCGAGTTTTATTTGATACTGGGGCTTCCCGTTCCTTCATATCTAGTGACCTGGTAGATAGGTTGGGACTGGAACCCGAGATAGTCGATAGGCCATTGGTTGTGACGAACCCGATTGGTGGTTCGACTAGCCTTAGTATGATTTGCAGGAATTTGGTCTTATCGAGTCATGGATGTATGTTTGTATGTGATTGCTTTGTTTTGGGCTTTACTGGGTATGGCATTATATTGGGAGTCGATTGGCTCCAAAGATACGGGGTGGTGGTAGACTGTGAGGACTTTTTGGTGGCAGTGAGGGCGGATGATGGGCGGAGGGTAGTGTTTGGTAGCCTACCTAGTGATGGGGTTATGGCTAGTTTTGTAAATTCCCTCGACATCCCGCAAGATGAGTTGTCAGATGTGCCCGTGGTTGGCCAGTACCCGGACGTCTTCGAAGGAGGTGACCGGGCTTCCACCACACCGAGAGATTGAGTTCCGTATTGATTTAGTGAAAGATGCCAGACCTATAGTGATGCCACTTCGTCGTATGGCACCAAGGGAGCAGCGAGAGCTCGGGGTGCAAGTCAGCAATCTTTTGAAGAAGGGATTGATTAGAAGGAGTGTCTCCGAGTGGGGAGCACCAGTTGTGTTTACCACTAAGGCAGATGGTTCCCTTCGTTTGTGTGTGGACTATCGCGAGTTGAATAAGGTGACGAGGAAGAATAAGTATCCTCTACCGCGGATAGATGATTTGTTTGATCAGCTGGAAGGAGCTAGAGTGTTCTCCCAGTTGGACCTCGCGACAGGATTTCATCAGCTTCGAGTAGCGGATGAGAGTGTTCCGAAAACGGTATTTAGGACGCCGTCTGGATTTTATGAGTGGTTGGTTATGCCATTTGGGTTGACCAATGCACCAGCCTACTTTGTGGATCTTATGAATCGAGTATTCAGAGATCAGTTGAATAAGTTTGTTCTTGTGTTCGTGGATGATATCCTTGTTTACTCAAGGACAGAGGAGCAACACAAGGGGCACTTGAGGATAGTGATGAGGTGTTGAGGAAACACCAATTGAAAGCGAAATTCTCTAAGTGTCATTTTTGGAGAAGGGAAGTGAGATTCTTGGGTCATGTTGTTTCCGAAAGTGGTATTGCCGTGGACCCTGCGAAGGTGGCTACGGTACAGGATTGGCCTACACCCAAGAATGCAACAGATGTAAGAAGTTTCTTGGGATTAGCTGGATATTATCGTAAGTTTATCCAGGACTTCTCCAAGATTGCAGCACCGTTGACTCAGTTGACTAAGAAGAATCAGTCCTTCGTCTGGGACGGAGTGTGTGAGGATGCCTTCAAAAGTCTAAAGGAGAGGTTGACGCGTGCGCCAGTGTTAGTCATTCCTAAAGGGAATGAAGAGATGACGGTATACACAGATGCTTGTGGTACCGGATTGGGTGCAGTATTGATGCAAGGAGGTAGGGTTGTAGCTTATGCTAGTCGACAGCTAAAGCCACATGAGAAGAAGTATCCTACCCATGATTTGGAATTGGCAGCGATTGTATTTGCGCTGAAGATGTGGAGACACTATCTCTTGGGAGAAAGATTTGAGTTGTTTACCGATCATAAGTCGTTAAAGTATCTCTTCTCCCAGAAAGATCTGAATCTCCGGCAGCAGAGATGGTTAGAGTTATTGGCTTCGTATGATTTTGATATCGCATATACGCCTGGGAAAGGTAATGCGGTAGCCGATGCCTTGAGTAGGAGACATGCCAGCTTAGGGGCAATGTTTCTTGAATGGAAGCAACTGGAGTTTATCGCGGGGTTTGATTTCAGACCAAAGTGCGAATTGGATCCAGTTATGCTAGCTAGTTTGACGATCAGACCCACTTTGATAGAGCGGATTGGTTCTAGCCAGAGGGACGATCCTAATCTATTAGAAATCATCTCCAAGTTAGATATGGGTATCGATGAGGAGATGAATGTGTATGGGCTTGATCGAGATGGATGGCTTCGAAAGAATGGAAGACTAGTTGTGCCCAACGTGAATGGTTTGAGAGATGAAGTGCTTAGAGAATGTCATCACTCGAAACTGACTATACACCCCGGTGGTAATAAGATGTATCGAGACATGAAGCGAACCTACTACTGGGAAGGGATGAAAAGAGACGTTGGGAAGTTTATATCCAAATGCATGAATTGCCAGCTAGTTAAAGCCGAGCAAAAGAAACCTAGTGGGTTGTTGCAACCATTAGAAATTCCCGAATGGAAGTGGGAGCAAGTCTCGATGGATTTCATCGATGGCTTACCAAGGACTAGATCGGGATATGATAGCATTTGGGTAATTGTGGATCGATTGACTAAGAGCGCAAGATTTATACCAGTCAAATCCACCAGGACGGCAGCCAAGTTGGCAGAATTGTATATGAAGTGGGTAGTGAGATTTCATGGAGTACCCAAAAGCATTGTGAGTGACCGAGACCCGTTGTTCACTAGTGGGTTTTGGAAGAGCTTACAAGAGGCTCTAGGGTCAAGATTACATCTCAGTACCGCATATCATCCTCAAACCGACGGTCAGACAGAGAGGGTGAATCGCATATTGGAAGATCTCTTGAGAGCGTGTATATTGGATTTTGGTGGATCATGGGAAGACTATTTGCATCTAGTAGAGTTTGCATATAATAATAGCTACCAATCCAGTATCGGTATGGCCCCATATGAAGCTTTGTACGGAAGACCGTGCAACTCACCATCATGTTGGATAGAGACTGGCGAGAAGTTTGTGCTTGGACCAGATGTGGTGAGAGAAACTTCCGATAAGATCAAGATCATTCAGCAACGAATGAAAGCTGCTCAAGATAGATAGAAAAGCTATGCCGATAAGAGGAGAAGAGACTTGAAATTCTCCGTTGGTGACTTGGTGTTCGTCAAGATCTCCCCGTTGAAGAGCGTGATTCGATTTGGCAGGAGAGGCAAGTTGGCACCAAGATTTGTTGGGCCATTCCCTGTTCTTGAATTAGTCGGGAATTTAGCGTATAGAGTTGGCTTACCAGAGAAGATGGCGGGAGTTCATAATGTATTTCATGTTTCCCAATTAAGGAAGTTCGTTCACGACTCAGATGTGACTATTTCACCTGATCAGTTAGAGGACTTCGAAGTAGAACCCGAGGCGGTTGGGAACCGCAAGCCAATTCGTATTGTGGGGCACGATACAAAGCAACTTCGAAGGAAGGCGGTGAAGCTAGTCAAGGTTCAGTGGGGCGAGAACGAGAATGATTGTACTTGGGAGACAGAGGAGAGCATTAGGAAGGCTTATCCAGAACTCTTTGCCTGGTAAGATTTACATTGCGATTTAGTTTTCCGCATGCTAGGATAGACTTGTTTAGCTTGTTTTGCATGCTTGATTGTTGCTTCATAATTAATAGGCATGCGGGAATCTTTGTGTATGCTTGGATTAGGGAATTTCGGGGGTGAAATTTCTTAAGGGGGGGAGAGTGTAATGACCCGTATTCTACACGTCATAGGATCGTAGAATATTTATTTCTTTCCCATATGAAGTCATATGGTCATGTAACTGTGGGAAACATCTATTAGAGTCATTTCCCATGCTTATGATTTTTGTCGATTTTTAAATGACCAATTTGCCCCTAGTCAGTACTGTTTTGGCCATAACTTTTGATTGGAAAGGAATTTTGATCTGAAACCACTTCCATTAGATTCGTTTGATGGTTTCTCTTTCCGTAGAGTGGTCACATTAGCCAAACGGACTTACCGTTTGGGAGATATGGCTGAAACAAGGTTTGGAGGGTGAAAAACTGCTTAACCGGGCCAAATCGGGTGATTAGTGAGTAGGCCCATAACCCATTTCAGGATTAGGGTTATGGGAGGGCTGAAATGAGATGGAGAATCATTCCATTTCAGTTTTCTAGCCTCCACTTATCACCAAGGATCCCTAAAAATGGCCTCCTACCTCTAAATCACCTCTAAATCACCCTTAGGTTAAGGATTTGGCTTAGCAACCCCTAATCAAGAAGGATCTTCACCAAATCAACAAAGGAGCTGCTGTTTGGTATTGAAATTCGCATCAAATCAGAGAATCATTTCAGATCTTAGTTTATTTTGTGGCTAAGGTGAGTGATTTGCTTAGTTTTGCACTAATTATGGCTAATTAGGGTTGATTAGTGTTAATTAGCGAATTTAAAACATGATAAAATTCTGGAAAAATGTTTATAAAATTCGGAAGGATGTTTTAGACCCCTGATATGAATTTGGGTTAATTTGGTTAAGTTTTGATAATCCTATCATTAGTTTCACCTAAATATGCTTAAGGGGAAGTTTGGGATTTTGGGTATGTTTGATCCCTTTTTACCTGTCATATTGATGTTTTGATGTTTGTGGTTGATTATGTATGTTGCTATGACTGTATGAAATGCTTTGTGACTGTTTAGAATAGTTGGAATGGTCGAAAATGCCGTCGAGGGGCGTAAACAGCTCGCTAGACAAGGTACAGGGGTTCGGATCGCATATGGGGTTGAGGGACGATCGGATCGCCCTATGGGATCGTGGGGGCATCCCCACGAGTCGAGTCACCTCCTCCGAACCGAACCGTCTGTGCAAGGCCACGAAGCGAATTGATACAGCGCCTGCCAAACTGAAGTACTCCGACCCGGATCGCCAATGAGCATTACGATCCGATCCGATCCAACTTGATGAGGCACCACGATCCGAAGGGAGGAGCACGACTTGATCTACTTCAGGAGCTCACGAATCGATGGGTACTAGGCAAGACGATCCAACCCAATCGGAAGACACGACCCGACCCGGATGAAGCAACCTGATCCGATCAGAAGTGGTGACGCCGATCCGAATCAGGAAGAGGAGCCACGAGCTGGAGGACCACGATCCGATCCGATGCAGGAGGCGCGACCCGATCCGACAAAGAATGTGAAGGCTGATCCGACCCGATTCGATTGTGATGACCAATAACCCGAGATGCAAAGGTAGTCCAAATGGAAGTTAGAGCTCAGGATCCCGGAACCAGTTGGGAACCAATGAGTTCACTTCATGGTTGGACTTTGCTGCGGGACGTGTGCTAAGGAGTTGTCGACGTTCATAACTTCGATTCACCACTAAGAATGGATGATGGCTACTTATCAGTGCAGTAGGGTCATTATGACCTGAGGGGCAAAGTGATGGTAGCAAGACTACGTTATCAGTGCAGTAGGGTCATTATGACCTGAGGGGCAAGGTGATGCGTAGTAAGACTATGAGCCAGCGCAGATGGGGTGAATAACTCCATGGGGCAAGTGGACATAGTAAGGATTAGTAAGGATTAGTAAGGCTATGAGCCAGCGCAGATGGGGTAAATAACTCCATGGGGCAAGTGGACATAGCGAGGAATTAGTGGCTACGTTATCAGTGCAGTGAAGCCATTTATGACTTCATGGGGCAAAGTGATCGTAGCAAGGAATGTTGGGTGATCGAAGCGGTGAATATCGTATGCTTTACGCACTGAGTGAGAGATGTGAGGATGGATGCTATGCTTGATTGTTTGCCATCATTATGACATGCACACCTCCCCCACCTCCGTATCTTTATAATGTTGATATGATACCTTAGAGTGTTGTACAGTATGTAGTGCTAACTCTTTGGTTGCAGGTCCAGGTTCAGGTATGTTTTAGTCTACCTGTTATTGTTCACTTTAGATGCTTATCGCTCATACCAGGCTTTATGTCTGACCCAGAGTTTTATGTCTCCTCTTATTACTCTGGGTGCTCACACGAGCAGACTAGAGACAGGTTAGCTGGTGATGTGCGAGTAGCTGATCCGGAGGCGGGCAGGAGGCTTCCACGTATTATACATATATACACATTCTCCCTGTGTCGTTGGTGGTCGCTACTTGGGCATTAGTAGTGTACCTCCTTTATCTTGTTTTGCTTTGAGACAGTTTGAATGTTGTAATAAGCTGTATTCTGAATTTTCCGCTGCTATGATGTTTAGTTCTGATTTTCAGCTTATGCACTGTCTCTCCTGTTTTATGTCAAGTATGTTATTATTATTATATTTTGTTCGATGCGCTGTTAGGCATTCTACAGGTTCCTTGTATGTTCATTTCCTTCTTCCTTTTTCTCCTTCTGATGACCCGTTCCGTGCCAATTGGACATATGTACAGCGCACCTTTGGAGTAAATGTCGGTTGGTGCGGGGCGGGCCGTCACATCAACGATGAAGACGGTGGTTGAAGACCGGAGGTCTTCACATCGTTTGGATGATTACTGATGTCTTGATTGGGCTGTACACCCAAGACTAGGTAATAAGTGGTGATTTTCCAGACGTACTTGGAGATCGACCGGATATGCGAGGACCTCTCTCCTGTATTGGACATATGGGATGAGGAATAAGGTGCCTCCGGTTTCGTTCAGACCCAGAACGGACTTGTAAATGGATGTGTGTCTAACATTGGATTTTTTTCCTGTGTTGATTGATTTCTATTAAATATATATCTGTTTGTTGGCGGAGAATTTATTCTCTTGCTTAACACCCTTCTCAGAGACGTACGAGCTTAGAGGTTATATATCGATAGACATCAGTAGCATGGCGTGAATTGCCTGTGTGGCATGCTGAGATGCAAATGATCAAGGCTTCTGTTGAAAAGTAGAGTCTTGTGATTGATGATCAAAGCATAGCTTTAAATAGCATAGCTTTGTGTATAGCGTTAATTCGCGAGCCTCACACCCCTGGTGTGAACCAGAAATGGGAGAGGACCTCAGGGAGGACATGTGTTTCCTTCTAGCTAGGAGTGGTGTCATGGTATGGAGCCCAGACATTTTACTCGTGTGGATGTTGCATATCATTAGATGGATAGAGAGGGGCCTATGGATGGATATGGTCGACATACTGACCAGACTTACGCCCCATAGGGCGGGGAAACGTATTGTTCATGAATTATAATTCGCTAAGTGTGGACCGGCCCTGACGTTCCAAGGGCTTGCCCTGAGACATGGTGCTAGATTGTCTCGAATCGGTAAGGACGATCCTTTGCCTTGGTTCGTAGATGGAATCCAACTTCCAGTACGTGACATTTCGGTTTTCAATTGCAGAACTAGTATGGCGACATACTGGTATGGGATACTATGCTGTCTATGATTGATACATGTATATTTGAAGTTGATTTCTTCACTTATAGTAATAATAAAAGATAAATTTTGCGTACCAAGCATGTTTGGCTATTATAAGGTAAAACTCTATCCTATGGCTTGCGTTGCATTGTGTGATGGGACCTGAGTCTTATAATAGCTTCATTTTTCTTCTTTAGCATTGCGTTGTTTGTTTTATGCACTGGTATTCTTGGGGTTAAAACCCGTTCCGTGTTATACGGCATGGTCCCTTGATTTGCCCAACTTTAAAATCAAGTTAATAACTGTTTTAGTTCTCACACCACTCACATAACTAACCTGGATATTATTGTTTAAACTAAACTCTGGGTACCCCTGTTTTCCACATGGGCAGCTAGTAGTTTTGGTTTTGCAGATATTTCTTTTCAGAATCCTGGATTGCAGCTGAAGCTATATTCGGAAAGCTTTGTATCTGTGTATTGCTTTCAGTTGTGTTATGTATTTTAAATCTCTGATAATTTTCCAATGTATATTGTTTATTCATGCTTAGATCTTATACTCTGATGTAATTGTTGTAATAGCAATGAAATGTTCTTCTGTTTGTGTTCCGATGCATCTTGTTTTCAACTCAATCCGGGCTTTCCCGTAAGGGTGAGTTTGGGTCGTTTTATGACAGGTTCAATATGATTTTTAATAAGAAATTATCACAAAGCTGAGTGTCAACAATATATAATATACATTTGATTTGAAATAAGAATTAAATGATAAAATTAATTTAGTGTATTTATATTTGGTCATTCTCTTTAATACTTTCCCCTATCTATTCAAATTGTAAAGTTCACTAAATAATAAATTTTGAAGCGTGAATAGATGCATTCATTTTCAGTGCCTTCCACTCTTGTTTATTTCCTTCATACTGCACTATTCCACTACCTCAAAATTGACGCATTCCCTTTTAATTATCCTTACCCAAAAATTTAATTAGATTCCTTCTTCCCCTCTTCTTTCCCGTTCCATTTTTCTCACGCAACTTCTCCTCAATTAAAGCCACGTTTCCCTATTAAGCTCTTTCTAGAAAAATAAATTACACACATAATATTTCTGCCACTTTATTTTCTTTGACCATTTTTATAACCGTTCAATTCATATTCTATGTGTTTATTCATTACAAAATCTATTTCCATTTATGTGTATCCATCCTGCCACTTTTTTTATATGTGCATTCATTGCAAAATCCATTTCCATTTATGTGTACCCATTTCGCCCCTTTTGCTCCTTCAATTTGTGAAACACATGGAATTAAAAAAATGAAATGAAAAGGCCCCGCACCATTATGTATATTAATAAAGAAAGAAGAAGTCACGTTCATTCATTTTAATTAATGAATAAAAGGAAAAGGCATCATTTTGTTTCCCTACCCTTTTCTCTCCGATGTAACATTTTATATTACACAACATAAATGCTTGGTTACCTGCCCCTTTTACCTTCCTCCTTTTTTTTTTGAATGCCTACTCAAAATATAAAATGTTTTAATGACTGCATATAAAACATAAATGCTTCCTATTCTTCCCTAAGCACGTTTTAATGACTGCATGTAATATATAGTACAAAACATTTTGTATAACATAAAAGCTTCATATTCTTCCCTAAACACATTTCCAGAAACGTTCCAAATTTAACGTTCCTTCATAAATAAATAAAAACTTGAAACTTTTACACAAAAAAAGAGGAAAAATGGAATGAGAGAAGTATTGGACGAAAATATGAAACACATGGGCACATTTATGCATGCGTTACTTCCCATTTATAAAACAAAATGCATGCATAAATTCATTTGTGCACATTAATTGTTCCCACTTATGTTTCCAAGTCATGCATCATTTCTATTTCTTTCATTTAAATATATATGTAATTGTTTGCATGAAAAAAGTATATATTAATATGCCATTTATGCCACATGTTGTCCATTCACTTCCATACGTTTCCTATTACCTGCTATTTATTCTACCCTTTTTTCATTCTTCATGTCATTTTACCAAACCATTACATCTTTTCTCCTTCCTTTCTATGCAATCATTCCTCCATTTTCCTTCTTCTCTTTCTGCTCTTTCCTCAAACTTATCAGTCTGTCTTAAAAAAAATTCTTCCAAACCACAGCCTGTCTTCCTGCCTAAAATCGAAGCATACTCCACTCCTTTCTTCACAACCGATCGACTCCAACCGTGGACTAGCATCCAGCGAATCACCAGTAACCATCTCGTCTGCGCTTCCCCGCATCCAAGTTCGGGCATCCCCAGTTCGCTCTTCGCACCGCTGCCCTTTCTTCTTTGCTGATTTTAAGGTGAGTTCCAGCTCATGATTTACTTTATTTCCAAGTGATTTAACTTCAATTCGAGCTGAATATGATAGTTTTTCTTATTATTTCCGTTTGTCATCGAGTTGTCTTGTCACTTTGAAATCGTGTTTTGGCCAGATGTACGTTTTACTGATAAGAATAGATACTAGCCCTATGAACAAAACTGATAACCAGATGCTAACTCGATTTGCTCACCTATGAATAGTATTTGTATTCTTCTGTGATTGTTTGATTTTTGATAAGGACAACTGCACTTGTTCTTGACTTTGTACTTACGTACACTGTCATGTACATTTCCATGTACATTGTTATGTATTACTTCGTTGATGTACACTATGCCTTGTTGCTTGGGCCTCTTGGTGTTTGCAATGACTTACTATTTTTTATTCATACTCATGTATTTCCTTGTTCACCTAAGTTTATGCTCTGGCCAGTTTGGACAGTTAAGTAAATTCTTGTTGTTTGGTTGTATACCATGTATGTAGAGCGTGAGATGCAAGCGTTATGCTAGATTGCTATATACTTGTGTTACATCAATATTATAATATCAGAAAAATATTGATTTCAAAAATGTTTTGGGTTATCGTAAGCTAAAAACCGTCCCTATTTATGTGTGGATATGGTCTTATGATTTTCCTTTCTTTCGAATTTTTTTACTTTAAAATCAAGTTGTGTGATACCATTAAACTTAGTGTGTTTTTCTCACTCTGGTTCACCAGACTGATCCGTGCGTTTGTAATGCTCGGGTTAGACCGGGTTGCATAGGTTCATGTTGTCGGATGCTGTAAAGAGACGAGCTGGAAGGAGTCCAGACGTATGATGTATGGTTTTTTATTCGTTGTTTGTTGTATATGAGGACAGATTATTATAACTGTCTAGATGTATAGATGTACTATGATGTTGTAATTATATTTCCCAGCTCTCAATAAAGATTTATTTCTATATTATATTTTGTTCTGCTGCGATGTGAGACTCTGATTCTGTTGAGTTCTTCTTCTTATTCTTCTATTCTAACTTTCTTTCCTTCTTATCTCACCCTCTAATTTCTTTCTATTAACTGTCTAGTGTTTTCGATACTCGAGTTTTGGCAAGTAATACAGGTTATGTATTATTGTCGGAATTCGGGCATCGAATTCCTTTGTAGGGTCGTTACATTCCCAATTTGACTTGATTACGAGAATCAATTGATATGTCCTCGTTAATATATTTAAAATGTCCAGATTTAACATTCACAACAAAAATGAGCCAAAACTTAAAATATGATCATTGCAGAGTAAACCTTTGTTAATTCCCAGCACATATCATTAGAACAAAACACAAGAATTTGTGCAACATGATGGAAGTGAATTTATAATTCAAACATTGTTTAAAAGTGTTTCTTTCAATTTAGTAATATAATTTCTTATGATATTCATATGACAATAGTGGGTGAAATAGACACATCTAATTTTGTATTAATAGGATATGGCAGAAACGTTGTTATTAGCATTTAATCCAATAACGAACATGCTTTACAACCAATTTGCACAATAATGACTTATTTGTTTTTTATGTGAAATAGTTGTAGGAATATCACATGGGTCACACACCATTGGATTTTTTAAGCAAAATTATTTCTAGAATATGCATTTTGCAACAACGAAAAACAAAGTATGTGCTTCACAGATGTCAGATTATAGACATAAATTCTACAAAGAGTACGCATGTAAAAAATTACAAACAATGTTATAAGAGAGTAAAGTATTAACCAATTGATTTTCCAAAAGTAAAGACAAAGGTATGCTATTGTAATAACATATAATAAGCATGCCCTATCAAAGGAGCAGAAATGATGATTTATGGCTTATGCATAATTATAAAATTGGACTTGTAATATAATTTAAGAGTCAAAGAATTATTATCTTCATTCATTTGTGTACCTATCAAAGATATCAGGTCAAAATCTAAGTAACACATATGACATGTTGTGGTTTATATAATATACAAATGACAAAAGTCTCATTTCACTCGAACCAATTATTCCAAAAAAAAAAGGTGAAAGATTCTATTGGAAATGCATACTATATTAGCGCATAAGTTTGGTTGGTCAGCTCATGCAGGTAACTATAAAAAAATGAATCAACATTGAAATTGGAGCATGTCTACAGAATTGCATTGTCTCTGAGCTCATGTTAACATAAGCTATGAAAATACTTTTTTTTCGAAAATTGGTATGCTTTCATTAATTACTAAAAAGTACATAAGTAGTTTAGCATACTAACCAAAGTACAAACATGAAAATACATAGAAGCTTAAACTAAAGACAATATACGAAAGGTATATTGAAAAAGGTATGTCATCGATGCTTACCATTAAATTTTAATCGATGGCATTTAAAAGTGGAAGTTACCTTATTTTCAATGTTCATAGTTAATCATCTTGGCTGTACTGGCTTTTTGATTTTCCAATGGTTAACATAGGATCTCTGACTGTTGTCGATACACAAATTTGTAAATGTAATGTTCTTGTGAGCATACAAAAACTCCACATTTCTAGCCCCCATAATATGCATAGTAGTTATTAGAGAATGTCTTTTTTGTTTCTACATCACTGCAATAAATGTAGAAGGTAAATATGGGAAGTAAATCAACTAAAATTTATTGCTGTTATTTTTCATGCCATATTTATCTTTAACTCCCATTTTTTCAAATCCGAAGAAGATTTCACAATAACCCTGTCTAACTACATGCAAAGATGATTGCTCATAATATATTTATTACTCACTTTGACATTTACTGCCGCATAATTTGAATTCTCAAGATGCATCTGCAACTCAAATAGTGGAATATAACTTATGGTAATGTGTGTGCATAAGTTGACCATATGTGCCTATGTACAAATATGTAACATCGGTATTAAGGTTTTATAAGAGTAAATACAAAGGAATAACGTCCACTATACCTGACAATGATAAGGAATTGAGGCTAACCAATAAGGCGTCATTGGACTGCTGCTAGACGAAGTGATTGCATAACAGCAGGTAGGATTTCCATAGACTAAGCTTAAACAGAGCTCGTTTCATTATACGTTTAATAACACCATTCCCATTGAAACAACTTGTCAGCGGGAGAGCCTAACTGCATAAATTTAATAGATGGTGTTCCATGTGCATACGACTGATATAAATCATTTTTATGTACACACAAAATCGTAAATTCTTCTTAATTTGGTTGTCTAATAATAGAGCATGTAAGAACCGTTGTTTGGTTTCATGTGAAAATTTTGGTAAGTTTACTTCTTTTTTGTACACTCCTATGTAACTCAGCCTTATGTAGCTGGTCCATATTTGATTACCTGTTTTCTTGTGTGAAACTGCACCTTATATCCATCTACTGACAAAATGTTAAAAAATAGCACTACATAAAGTAGCAGCATGTAAGGGAAACATCTAATAAAGTAGCAATGTATAAATATGAGTGAAGTGCTTTGAAATGAAAATTGCAACATATGTATTTTGCTGGACCAACAAGTGTTGGGCAAGTATGCATAAAAATTACATTATCACATTATAGCACTTTGCATACTTGATTACAACAGCGCAATGTAGTTGAAGTCGTGTTCGTTCGTTTAGAAAAAAATGATTAAATGATAGTAACTCATAACGTAATTTCATTTTTCAAAAACAAAAGACCATATTGATTTGCAAAGTTAGAAGCGTGAGTGTGTGAAGTTAAAACCAAGGTTCGGATTTTTTCCCCACCCATTTGGGATTCCTAATAAATATAATCATTTCCAAATACATTGAGTTGACTATGTTTTTTCCGTTTCAACGGTCATTGCATAGAAGTACAATTAGAGTATAAAACTGATGGAACCGAGGAAAAAATGAAATGCATACCAAAGGTCGCTGTCAACAGATTTTGTTCAATGCCTTTAACCTCTGGATACGTATGGGCATTGAAAAACCAAAACTGAAAGTGCTTGAGAACTTATGGGCATAGTGAATGAAGCAACATATCCAATAATTGAATGACCAGATCATGAATTGTGAAAAAACGAACCATTTAGCACAGTATCCAATGACTTCAACTTTGATACGACAAAGCACTGACTGTGATGGCCTTAGAATTCAACCGTGTTTAACAAAGTTGTACTTTTCTAGAAGTCAAACATAAAAAGCAAAAATTCAGTATTCCCTACGATGAAGAAGTAGGTAAAATCATGGATTTTAGAACTACATATACACTTCCAATTGCATTATTACCGATATCTAAATACATGAAACGATATTAGTGATGTATTTTGTCATCCCTAAACTATCATATTTTATGCAAACTGAACTAATTTAACAAAAACGGTTATATTTTGCAGTTTATTTAGAAAATGTGATTTAATTTACCGATATCTTCAACTTATACATGGTTATCCAATATACATGCATGTATTGAATTTATGGTTACCCAATATAACATGCCAAGTACTGAATCGTGAACCATTTCAATACCAGTTCAATACACAATATATGTATAACTAGGAAGAGGAGAACCACATAAAAAATTATACAATCGCTGCTACATACCGAAATCCGTGAATTTATATATATAATTGTGAACTTAGAAATATGCAACTAGTATCCAAAGCTTAAAGTCTTTTGATTATCTAAAAAGGTTGTGTAAGAAAGCATGCCAATCCATACATGGTTTTTCCCTTGCTTCCTTATGATGTTAAAATGCATATTTTTTTTCAAAAACATTTCAAATATGTAACAGGAAAATGCAAAATATTTAGAACCACCTCATAAAACTAATAGTAGAGACTAACATTAATGACGTGACCAACTATAAAATAAAATGCTAAAAACTAATTTTATTAAAATTGCTATTAGCTTGCAAAGAATATGCAAAGCAACATAACTTAAATCAAGATAGCCTACATTTTTATCTAAACGATAATCACTAAAAAATAATTGCATCCAAAAACTCAATTCGATAAATATTTTTATGTATGACAATTTGTAATCACCAAATATTTGATAAAAATCCCTCTTGAAGGCTAACATCGGTAAATAGTTTGGTAAAACGGCAGTTCCTTGAAACCCAGTAAAGGAGAGAAAGTTAAAACTTTAAATAATAGCAATCTGACATTCAATGTATTTTCCAACCCTAAATCATAGTTAAATAGCGAATTTTCACGCTAAACCACCACACTTTGATGAACGACAGTAACCCATCATATAAATTGAAACTCATAGACTGGAAAATAGCCATAAAAGGGGAAATTTTACCTTAGGCACAAAGAGACAGATGAGTGAAGAGCGTAATCCACAGGCTGGGCACGATTGCAATAGTAAGGAGGGAGTATAGAGCTAAAAGACGAAGAGCGTGGTTGTGCCATTATCGGCAAATTAGTCGTTTCCCCTTTTTTTCTTCGTTTTGAGAGAACTGCTTGAGTAGATGTATAATGTGATAGGGAAAACCACGAAAGAGGACAAAGGGAGAAGGAAAAGTGCGACGCTTCAGTTCTGAAAAAATTGCAACGGCTTGTGCGCCCTTGCAGCAAAACCCTGTGATAATATAATATAATAGTATAGATGAAAGGGGATTAGTTCAACAATAATTCATAATTTGTACGCTAATAATAAATCGTATTATTCAAAATTTAGTGACAATTGCTATGAAACTATTTACTAAATTTATTATATCAAAAAAATGAGTGAAACGGTTATTTTTCTCTCAAATTTGAAAAATTGTGAGGTTCAAAGAGGTCAACTTAGGGATTTTTAAAGGGTTTATAGGTTTAACCAAGGGTTTGTGCATGTGCAAGGTTATTTTATTTTCAAAGTCGTGGCGCTTCAAAGTCGAAGGTTAACCGTGATCGAACCAATGTTAGGTTGGATCTTTAAAAAACTGACTCTAACTATCATTTTCATGGAAAAATCAACAACTGCAACCCCAATCAAATAAAAATCAATTAGTTAACAGCCTAGTTCCTAAAGTTAATTTATGTAGACTGTACTAATGTAAATTGCAAATTCGCAATTCAATTTCAGATTTGACACATAACAAGCCAAAAAAATAACGGTTTTATTCATTCAAAGAACTAATCTCCTATCTAGTAATTTGAAAGAAAATGAAAAATGAGCTGAATTGATCTAAGATATTGAGCTGAAATGAAAACTCACCCATGGACTACAGTAGACTCACGCCATGCATGGCAACTTTGCGTGAACGAACGAGTTTAGTGAGGGGAAGAAGAAATGAAGTAATTAAATAATTTTCCCAGTTTATATGACATTAAATATTACATTCAATTGCTATTTCTGTAAAAATCTGATTGCTTGGCATGATATAATACTTCTATTTCAGGGAGAGCAGGAACAAGTTTCAATTAATGGTCGTTACATTAATGAAAAGGAAAAGGAAGACCGCGGTAGTGAAAAGTTATGTCCCTCCAGAGTTTGTGGAAGGAAGTTTACTTTTTCTTCTATGCAGATCAGTGGATAGATTTAAATTAATGTGCCTCATGATCTATGGTTCAAACAAGACAATGTAACACATCGGGCGTCAAAACATAAAAATAAACGTACCGATATTCTCAATGTACTAATACGCATTGGAAAATTTAAATCTTCGCTTTCACGTCAAAATTTTACTTTTATCGCTCGAAACACTTTTGTGAAATGCGCGAATCATCAAATTTTAGTCAAATAGAGAAAAAACAAATTTTAACGCAATAAACACCGACCTTTTAATTACAATTTTTTTTTTTTAAAATCATCATTTGAATTAAATAGTTTAAATTTAGGCTGTAAATTTTGTACGAATGTTCGATGTCTGTTCGTGTTCGTGACTGAAATACGTTCGTCCAAGTCTGTCTGATTCTCATTTAGGACACGAGTTTGGAAAACAAAATATATACGAGAAAAGAATCACTTTCGGTGCATGTTCGTTTGAATTCTTTGTAAAATATAATACAAATAGCCATGTTCAACTAGGTCTGTGTCCGAAAATAATATATGTGTCCGATCGATTTTAGTTAGGATACACGTTAGGATATTTGGGTAACCTAATTAATTAAATGAAATTGTATATGTGAATAGAATTTAGCTTTTTACAGTTCTTAATTACCAAACGATAAGTATACCAGTTAGTTTTCGTTTATTGGTTGAATCCTAAAAATGAAAAGAGAAATAATGCACATGATTCATTTGTAGTAACAATTTAGGTTCGTTTGTAGTAACAAATTTTCAAAAATAAAGTAGAAAGCATCATGTAAGAAAAAGGAAAAAAAATCTAACATATACGAAAATTTTAATCTGTGGCTCACTTACCTGCTAACTGATCACCATGTATTAATTAAAATCTAATTTTCATTGACAGATTCTAAATGTTCTGCTGACGTTATCTCATGCAAACGCCACGTTCAAAGATATGTTTCCATTCAATCTTGGAAATATATGACGTGGCATCAATATGTGTGCATATTCGAGATATTTCGTATATATTTCCGCTCCGTTGGACAAGTTATTTGGTACTCCATATATCCGTTTGACTGGGCTTCATATTCGAGATATTTCCAGGTCCGTTTGACTGGGGGTATTCTCCTTAAATTGCGGGAGGCTTATATACTGCAATTGTGTATAAATAAATCCCACTGAATCCTGCCTTACTATTTGCGTAAAAGTCTGATTGCTTTGCTTGGTGCGATATAATTAATATTTGATCTATTTCAGGAAGAATCAGAAAAAATGGACTCCACATCGAACAAGAGGAAGGCAGCGGTAGGGAAAAGGTACGTCCCTCCAGAGCTGGTGGAAGAGATATTCCTGCGTCTGCCATGCAAATCCCTGCATAGATTCAAATCGGTGAACAAACTCATGGCCTCGCTTTTGCACGA
This sequence comes from Allium sativum, assembly GCA_030737875.1. NCBI lineage: Eukaryota > Viridiplantae > Streptophyta > Magnoliopsida > Asparagales > Amaryllidaceae > Allium > Allium sativum. The sequence goes on from CM060913.1 coordinate 656,392,052, forward strand.
CGTTCAGTTCATCGATGAACACAGGAACCGTCACATGAAGCCATCACACTATCTGACCTGGGATTCATGCGATAAAACGAAGCTGCACATATTCAATTTGAGCGGAGACGATGGGTACAGGCATGTAAAATCAATAGCAACCCATAAATTTAGAGTGGCCCAATCATCTTCCTACGGGTTGGTTTGCATACACGGGTATGACAGCAAAAGCATTGCTTTGCTTGATCCTATGTCTGGAAAACTGGCTGCACTTCCCGATCTGCCAAGGCCGTTTGCTTTTGAAACTCAAAACAACCCTGGCGCACCCATAAAGACAACCTGGCGTACCAATTATACCGGTTTTGGTTTCGATCCCAAAAGCCACAAGTACAAAATCGTCCAGTTTACTCTTCGTTTATACGGTTTACATGTATATGATATTTCACGTTGTTACGTGTTAACTGTGAACAATGACCACCCTACTGCTTCATCGTGGAGAAAAATAGATATTTCTTACCAGTCCACGGTTCATTTTTACTTTCGGTGGCAGCCAATTTATGTGGATGGGATATTATATTGGGAAATGCTCGGTCATCGGGACGATATGCCTATAGATGTTTTTGCCTTTGATCTAAGCACCGAGAGAATTAGTGTCTTCGAGACCAAGTCTACATTTGACAGATATGGAAAGCATTTGGCAGTCTTAGAGGGGAAGCTTTGTTGTATTGCAGACAAGATGTATGTTATGAATATATGGAAGCTCAACTATGGCGTCGGGAATAGCGTTAGCTGGATGCTTTCCTACAAACTAGATATTCATGGTTATTCTATGGTTCTCTATCCATTATACGTGGACGACTATAAGAGAGTAATATGTGAAAGTTATGGGGACTTGTACTGCTATGACCTCCGTAGCAAGAGTCTGGAAATATATCCGGTTAAAGAAAGAGTTGAAGGAGTTGCTTATTCTCCCCTCAACCACCTCTCAACCATTCACTCAGAAGCCATTGTACCAATTGCATTGTCTTTATGATCTTCATCGCGAATTCGTGATGCATTGATTTTTGTTGGATTTCGACATCACCATGTCACGCAAAGAGAACATGCATGCTGATTCCAGACTACGGGGAGTTTGTATTTTGTTTGCTTAATCTGTCTACTTCAAACATATATTTTCATTTTGTGTATTTATTTTTGATGTTATTTGCTTAATCTGTCTACTACTCGTAATAATTTTCATTGCACTCTGGCTGAAAATAATAACACATTTGTTTTGTGAATACCCCCTTTTAAGAAGAAGCAGAATTGTATTTTAAAACAAGCATTTAACAGGACTATGATATACAAATCTAATACGTTACAACAAAAGAAGATAGTGCAGTACTTGTTATTAGGGGAAAGAAAAAAAAAAAACTAAATCTGAGAATCAACGGAAGATGGACATGATCCGTTTTCAGAGATGTACCGAGCTTTTGGTTCTCTAACTAGTTTTCAAAATAGCCAGTATTAATGGCAAATATGTTAGCCCTTAGTTTTGACTTCAAAGACATCAGAAGGTGTTAAACCAGTCAAAATAGCCAGTATTAACGGTTGAGTTACATTCACTTCAAAAACATGGTGTATTTGGACCAATAGAGAAAACACCAGAAGGTGTTAAACCAGTCGGTTACAAATGGGTATTCGTTAGAAAACGAAATGATAAAAATGAAGTTGTGAGATACAAAGCAAGGCTTGTTGCACAAGGTTTCCTGCAGAGACCAGGTTTTGACTTCAAAGAAACATACTCTCCTGTTATGGATGTCATAACATTTCGATATTTAATAAGCCTTGTAGTTTCTGAGAAGCTTGACATAAGATTGACTGATGTTGTGACAGCTTATCTATACGGTGAATTAGATACCGATATTTACATGAAAATCCCAGACGGATATAAATTGCCTGAAGCAAAATCAAAGTCAATGTATTCATTAAAATTGAGAAGATCACTATACGGTTTGAAACAATCTGGAAGAATGTGGTATAACCGTCTTAGTGAATATTTAGTAAAAGCTGGATACAAAAACAACCTCATTTGTCCATGTGTCTTTATAAAGAAATCGGTAAAGGGATTTGTTATCTTAGCGGTATATGTTGATGATATAAATTTGATTGGAACTCCAGAAGAGATCAATGAAAAGATTACCTAAAACAGGAATTTGAAATGAAAGATCTTGGAAAAACCAAATACTGTCTTGGTCTACAGATTGAGCACAGTAAAAATGGCATATTAATCCATCAATCAAATTATATTGAGAAAATCCTGAAGCGTTTTCAAATGGATAAAGCATATACACTTAGTACACCTATGGTTGTCAGATCACTAGATATTAAAAAGGACCCTTACCGACCAAAAGAAGATGATGAAAATATACTTGGTCCAGAAGTACCATATCTCAGTGCAATTGGTGCATTATTATATTTAGCCCAATGCACAAGACCAGATATTGCATTTTCAGTCAATCTTCTAGCAAGATATAGTTCTGCACCAACTAAAAGACACTCGAATGGCATAAAACATATCATGAGATATCTGCGAGGAACCACAGATTTGGGCTTATTTTATTCTAACACAGGCAATAATCCGATTCTAGTTGGTTATGCTGATGCAGGTTACCTTTCTGATCCACATAAAGCAAGGTCACAAACTGGATATGTGTTTACTAACAGTAATGCAGCTATTTCATGGCGATCTACAAAGCAAACGTTGGTAGCAACATCATCTAATCATTCTGAAATATTAGCACTACATGAAGCAAGCCGAGAATGTATTTGGTTAAGATCATTAATCGAACATATTCGAACCACATGTCAACTTCCCTCAACTACAGAAAGATCAACCATTATTTATGAAGACAATGCCGCATGCGTAGCTCAGATTCAAGCAGGATACATCAAGGGTGATAGGACAAAGCACATTTCTCCCAAATTCTTCTTCACACATGAACTTCAAAAAGACAATAAGATAGAAGTGAAGCAAATTCAGTCTCAAGAAAATCCAGCAGATTTATTCACCAAAGCACTTCCAAAGTCAACATTTCAGAAGATGGTTTATAAAATTGGTATGCGTCGTTTGCATCACCAAACTATTTGAATAATGCGTTAAGAATCAGGGGAAGCATATATAATGCTATAGTGTACTCTTTTCCTTCACTAATATTTTTCCCACTGGGTTTTTGTTAGTAAGGTTTTTAACGAGGCATTATTTTGATCCAGAAGTATCAACCCTCATTGGAACATTGTCAATATGTTACCTAGAGATGAAAATTGTACTCTTTTCCTTGTTTATGATTTTTCCCACAGGGTTTTTCATAAAAAGGTTTTTAATGAGGCAATCAATCTTATCATCTTTGCATACGCATATTCAAGGGGGAGTGTTGTAAAATATATGTTTTTAAGGGTGAATACGCTTAATGCAAGGGACACTATTGTAATTGATGAGACATGTAAAGCCTATAAATAGAGAGCTTGTGTATGTTGTAAATATATCTGGATGAATAAAAATGTTTGCACTCTCTTATTTTCTTGTGTTCTTCTTTTTATTTTGTAACACGTTATCAGCACGATACCATTTAGATTAGAAGGTTCAAATATGAAACTTCGGTATATATATTATTTCATTCGGTACAAATATCTGTTTTTCGTATTCTTTGATTTCTCAACGAGTTCCCATTTTTATAGGAAAGTTTGAACTGATACATGGTATGATATTTTCACCGTTTTTACTAGTTCCTCCTACTTTTGCTTCATCTAGTTGCACTGCGTACGTTACTCTATAAATATTTGGCAAGTACGCATCTTCTTTTCAGGAAAAAAAAAAAAAGAAGGCTGCGGACTTCACCAGTTATTCTATTTATTCAACAGAGAGGTACTTTAATGCTTAGCTTGTCTTAATTCTTCATTTCATTTTCTCAAACAAGTGCTATCTAGTCTAGTTTATTTATATTAAATAGACAAAGTAAGATTGTTTGACTTCTCTTTCATAGTTTGCAGTACGTCTCAATCATTGTTCTAAAATTATTTATATTTATATGTGACATATTCTCACATGTTGCTTTAAAATTTTATGTAATGCTCCCATCAGCGTTTGGATTTGTTTTAAAACTTGGTTTCACACTTCTGAATGTGTCACAAGTTCATATTGTTTTTTTTTGTCCTTTTTTGTTCTTTTTATTATAGTCCATTATCTATACCAGTGTGATAGTTGGGTTGCATGATATTGAGCGCCTGGAATCTTTATTTTGTTTTTGTATTTTTTTTTTTCCTACCGTTTATCATTCGGATCATAATGTTTAGTTGGTAAAACATGAGTAATTGCTTACATGTGAGGATATTTAGATTATGCCCTGTGATCTGTAGAATGAACGAATTGATTTTTTTTTTCTTCTTTTTTCTCTCGCATGCTTTTAGGTTGGATTTGCTGTAATATACTGAAATTGATACAACTATTTAATTTTTTTTTTAACTTTTTTAACAGCAAACGAAAGTTTATGGCGAACATTGCTAAGCTTGAATTTAAATCATTGGACATTTCTGGGGACAATTATTTGTCATGGATCCTGGACGCCGAGATCCATTTGCAATCTCAGTGCTTTGAAAATGCCATTAAAAATGGCAATAATATGTCCCAGCAGGACAAAGCAAAGGCTCTGATATTTTTAAGACGCCACATCCACGATGATTTAAAATCAGAATATTTGACTGAAAAAGACCCTCTCCACTTATGGAACTCCCTGAAGGAGCGTTATGACCACCAGAAGACGGTCATACTTCCAAATACAAGGCAAGAATGGTTAAATTTGAGGTTTCAAGATTTTAAAACCGTAAGGGAATATAATTCCGCTATGTTTAGAATTACTTCTAAACTAAAATTATGTGGAGAAAAGGTAGATGATGCGCAAATGTTGGAAAAGACCTTCTCAACATTTCATGCTTCGAATGTGCTCCTACAGCAGCAGTATCGAGAGCGTCACTTTACAAAATATTCTGAACTCATAGAATGTCTATTGATTGCTGAACAAAACAATGAACTACTTCTTAAAAACCACTCCTCAAGACCAACTGGTTCAGCTGCATTACCTGAAGTTAATGCTAACTTTGCCCACTCCGGAAGAGGTCGTGGCAGAGGAAGAGGAAGAGGGCGTGGTCGTGGTCGTGGACGTGGACGTGGACGTGGACGTGGATACAACCCCAGCAGAGGTGGTTATAGTGGTTTTGGAGTCAACAAAACTATTGATTTTAAGCAGCAAATGAAAAATGAGCCTGGAAATAGCAATAATTCAGCTGCTGAAAATAAGAAGCATTATGAGGAAATTTGCTACAGATGTGGGCGTACTGGTCACTGGTCACGGACATGTAGATCATCAAAGAAAACAATCGAAGAGTATCATAAATCGAAGAATATCGAGACAAATAACACTGAGGGATTGTCCGATAACACTGACCTGAAGTTAGATGATTTCTTCGAAGACTATGATGGGAATTTGTTCAGCGACGAAAATTTAAATGCAATATTCGAAGAGATGACCGAACCAACCAATAAGTAGCCTGGAGCTTATTATATGACTTTCAGTTTGTTTCTTTTCAACATGTATTAGTTTGGAACTTTTGTTTATTTTTTTTCTTTTAGTATTTTCTTATGGAACTGCAGAAATAATGTGTAATGTTGGACATGATGACTAGCTTATTCTCGTGGATATTTATTTATATTTATGAGTTTTTTCAGTTATTGACTAGCTGTATTGTTTTTAATTCTTAAGGTATGGATCGACAATATTTAAACGATGATATTTGTCTGGTTGATAGTGGAACTACTCATACGATATTGAAAAACCCGAAGTTTTTCTCTGAATTATCTGAAAATATTTCATATAAAGTTTCAACTATTGTTGGTTCAGCCAATATAATTGAAGGGTCCGGAAGAGCCCATATAGTATTACCAAATGGTACACATATATTCATTCAAAATGCACTATATTCAAGCAATTCTAAAAGAAATCTGCTTAGCTTCAAAGATATAAGAATGAATGGATATCATATTGAAACTATAAACGAAAACAACAAAGAATATCTTTGTGTTATTTCTAAAATTGAAAGCCAGAAGCTTATTTTAGAAAAATTTGGTACAATTTCAACTGGATTATACTTTACCAAAATTGGCATAGTTGAATCTCATTTTGTAAACATGAGCCAGAAGCTCACAGATACAAAGAAATTGATTCTTTGGCATGATCGTTTAGGTCATCCTGGATCAACTATGATGCGTAAAATTGCTAAGAATTCAAATGGGCATGATTTACCAAATCAGTTGAATTTACCAAATGATTACATGTGTACATCATGTGCACAAGGAAAATTAATTACTCGACCTTCATACAGTAAGATCATCTCTGAATCTCCAGCATTTTTGCAAAGAATTCAAGGTGATATATGTGGTCCGATTCATCCCGCTTGCGGGCCATTTAGATACTTTATGGTATTAATTGATGCATCAACTCGTTGGTCACATGTATGTTTGCTCTCTACTAGAAACATGGCATTTGCCAAATTACTTGCTCAAATAATTAAATTAAGAGCACACTTCCCTGATCATCAAATTAAATCAATACGATTAGATAATGCAGGAGAATTCACTTCTCAAGTATTTGATGATTATAGTTTATCACTGGGAATTGAAGTTGAACATCCAGTAGCTCATGTTCACACTCAAAATGGTCTGGCAGAATCATTAATTAAGCGTTTGCAACTTATTGCAAGACCGCTGCTTATGCAATCAAAGCTGCCTGTTACAGCTTGGGGACATGCAATTTTGCATGCATCCAAATTGATTAAAATTAGACCAACGGCTTATCATCAGTTTTCACCATCACAGCTTTTAACCGGATCCCAGCCAAATATTTCACATCTACGAAAATTTGGTTGCTTTGTACATGTACCCATTAATCCCCCACTTCATACTAAAATGGGTCCTCAAAGAAGGTTGGGAATTTATGTGGGATTTGACCCACCTTCGATAATTCGTTATCTTGAACCTCTTACGAGTGATGTATTTACTACAAGATTTGCAGATTGCAAATTTGATGAGTCAAATTTCCCGCCGTTAGGGGGAGAAAAGACCGTTCCAGTAGAACGGCATGAAATTTCATGGAATAATCCCTCTATGTTTCATTTGGATCCACGTACCAAACAATGTCAATACGAGGTACAAAGAATTTTGCATATTCAAAATATTGCAAATCAAATGCCAGATGCATTTAATGATGCTGCAAAAATAACTAAATCTCACATTCCAGCAGCAAATACACCAGCTAGAATTGAAATCCCCGAAGGACCGATAGCAGCAAATGAATCTAAAGCTAGACAAAAACGTGGAAGACCGATAGGTTCAAAAGACTTGGCGCCTAGAAAAAGAAAGTCTAATGAAAAATCATCAATTAGCAAACCTCCCGAAGAGGTTCTGAATGATCCAAAGGATAACTCAAAAGAAAATCTCAATTCTCCTAAAATCAGTGAAGGAACTATTATCCCAGAAGAAATAATAGAAGCTTCCGAAAATAAAATGGTACCTAATAATAATGAGATCTCAATATTCTATACGAATTATGGAGAAATGTGGGATCGAAGTAAAATAACAATTGATGATGTATTCTCATTCGCAGTAGCTACTGAAATAACTGAAAGTCATGACTATAATGAGAATAATGATAATGAACCAACTAGCATATATGAATGTCGAAAAAGACAAGATTGGCCAAAATGGAAAGATGCTATTCAGGTTGAGTTACATTCACTTCAAAAACATGGTGTATTTGGACCAATAGAGAAAACACCAGAAGGTGTTAAACCAGTCGGTTACAAATGGGTATTCGTTAGAAAACGAAATGATAAAAATGAAGTTGTGAGATACAAAGCAAGGCTTATTGCACAAGGTTTCCTGCAGAGACCAGGTTTTGACTTCAAAGAAACATACTCTCCTGTTATGGATGTCATAACATTTCGATATTTAATAAGCCTTGTAGTTTCTGAGAAGCTTGACATAAGATTGACTGATGTTGTGACAGCTTATCTATACGGTGAATTAGATACCGATATTTACATGAAAATCCCAGACGGATATAAATTGCCTGAAGCAAAATCAAAGTCAATGTATTCATTAAAATTGAGAAGATCACTATACGGTTTGAAACAATCTGGAAGAATGTGGTATAACCGTCTTAGTGAATATTTAGTAAAAGCTGGATACAAAAACAACCTCATTTGTCCATGTGTCTTTATAAAGAAATCGGTAAAGGGATTTGTTATCTTAGCGGTATATGTTGATGATATAAATTTGATTGGAACTCCAGAAGAGATCAATGAAAAGATTACCTAAAACAGGAATTTGAAATGAAAGATCTTGGAAAAACCAAATACTGTCTTGGTCTACAGATTGAGCACAGTAAAAATGACATATTAATCCATCAATCAAATTATATTGAGAAAATCCTGAAGCGTTTTCAAATGGATAAAGCATATCCACTTAGTACACCTATGGTTGTCAGATCACTAGATATTAAAAAGGACCCTTACCGACCAAAAGAAGATGATGAAAATATACTTGGTCCAGAAGTACCATATCTCAGTGCAATTGGTGCATTATTATATTTAGCCCAATGCACAAGACCAGATATTGCATTTTCAGTCAATCTTCTAGCAAGATATAGTTCTGCACCAACTAAAAGACACTGGAATGGCATAAAACATATCATGAGATATCTGCGAGGAACCACAGATTTGGGCTTATTTTATTCTAACACAGGCAATAATCCGATTCTAGTTGGTTATGCTGATGCAGGTTACCTTTCTGATCTACATAAAGCAAGGTCACAAACTGGATATGTGTTTACTAACAGTAATGCAGCTATTTCATGGCGATCTACAAAGCAAACATTGGTAGCAACATCATCTAATCATTCTGAAATATTAGCACTACATGAAGCAAGCCGAGAATGTATTTGGTTAAGATCATTAATCGAACATATTCGAACCACATGTCAACTTCCCTCAACTACAGAAAGATCAACCATTATTTATGAAGACAATGCCGCATGCGTAGCTCAGATTCAAGCAGGATAATCAAGGGTGATAGGACAAAGCACATTTCTCCCAAATTCTTCTTCACACATGAACTTCAAAAAGACAATAAGATAGAAGTGAAGCAAATTCAGTCTCAAGAAAATCCAGCAGATTTATTCACCAAAGCACTTCCAAAGTCAACATTTCAGAAGATGGTTTATAAAATTGGTATGCGTCGTTTGCATCACCAAACTATTTGAATAATGCGTTAAGAATCAGGGGGAGCATATATAATGCTATAGTGTACTCTTTTCCTTCACTAATATTTTTCCCACTGGGTTTTTGTTAGTAAGGTTTTTAACGAGGCATTATTTTGATCCAGAAGTATCAACCCTCATTGGAACATTGTCAATATGTTACCTAGAGATGAAAATTGTACTCTTTTCCTTGTTTATGATTTTTCCCACAGGGTTTTTCATAAAAAGGTTTTTAATGAGGCAATCAATCTTATCATCTTTGCATACGCATATTCAAGGGGGAGTGTTGTAAAATATATGTTTTTAAGGGTGAATACGCTTAATGCAAGGGACACTATTGTAATTGATGAGACATGTAAAGCCTATAAATAGAGAGCTTGTGTATGTTGTAAATATATCTGGATGAATAAAAATGTTTGCTCTCTCTTATTTTCTTGTGTTCTTCTTTTTATTTTGTAACAAGTTTTTTTTTTTTTTTTTTTTTTTTTTTTTTTTTTTGAGGCAGAAAATATATACGTTATGTCACTAAAATAATGGAAGGCAATTTAGCATTTTACCTCTACAAACGATTAGAGCCCAATTGGACTGTAATTTTCCCCCGCTACTTGTTTGCCAGTAAGGTAAGAAAATACATAAAACATTTTTAAGGCACTGACATGCCCTTATTGTGTATCAGATTATTAAAAAAAAGCAAAAGGATACACTCAAATGACCACATGTAGTCTTATAGTTGCAGTTCATGAGCTAGCAAGAAATCCTAAAGGGGAAAAATCAACAATCCTGTGAAATGATAAAATACGTGGACATTATGGGAGCAACACAGAATACAGCAACCCAATTGCAACATGATAAGATGTGCAACGATAGAAGCAAAGTAACAAGGAAATCCAAACATGGTAAACAATGAACATAGAAGAATGAACTAGAAATATATCCATACACGGCCAAAATCGATAAGGCAAAAACGTACTAGAGAGGAAGAAATAAAACTGAACAAAGAGAAATTACCTGAAAGCCGAATGAAGCACCATAATCAATGACTAAGAGACCTCCATCGGTGGTCTACTTACTAAGGAGCCTATTAATAGGTACAGAGAAGTAGCTAAGCTAATACAACAAGGCGGCGGACTCAACTTGCGATAACTCCACCTACAAGAACATAGTTAACATATATGTCAAATTGAAGTACTCAATTAAAATGAAGTCTTAATATAAATTTTAAACGTCTTATTCACTACATATAAAGAGATAGCTAATTGTACTTTCTTCTTCATAGATTTTTGGCCATGAAAAATCATTTTAAGCATCTCCATCTTCATCATCCACCCTCTTTAATCCTCATGAACTCACACTCTATGGTCTTCTTTTAAGTTTTACTATAACATTTTCTTTCATTTTTGTTACTAACGAGTTCATTCCATATTGTTTGCTCTGGCATAATTTTGTTGTGTGGATATGAGAATAGCTGAAAAACTAAACATAAATATAGCATATACTATACCATGCATAGAAGTATATGTAGTCAGATATTAGGAAAAAAACAAACACGTAGAATGCCTAGGACTTTAAAACCTAAGTATGAGTGCTTTTCCAGAGTAGCCAACTGGAACTAATTATTACATTCCACTACTTGGATGTGTGGTTAACCATAGGTCCATAATATCTAATAATTATGAGATAATTTCAAAGGTTAAAACACAAGAAAAGAACAACCATTTATAAAAATATTTCATGGTTGGGACAAAATCCTAATGCACATAACTTCGGAGGACCACACAACACATGGAAAGAGATTTGGCAATGGTAAAAATCAGTAGTACTTACTTCAAAGCACTACCTGCATGGGGCACGAGCGTCGGTAGTTCTTGGAAGCTGGGACAACTACTCTATATCTATTACTTGTTTGTTTTCTTATGATTTCTCACTATTTTCTGGGCACTCCAAAAAAAAAAAAAAAAAAAAAATCAAGATATTTCGTCAAAGAATGCAACAATGTGTTTCCTCACTGTGAGCGAGTTGATGATTAATGTTATTAGTTATCTTGTACATTTTTTTGGTAAATATAAGTGACTTGATAATAAATGTTATTATTTATCACATATTTTTGTTTTTTTTTTCTCCAGCAAATCTGATTCAAATCATTTTTCAATGCAAGATACCCCATATAAGAATGGCCATAAGATGACAACTATAGCATTGTTAATAAGATAATTTCAGTTGTCAACATGAGATTGTCCAAAACTAAAATTTGATATCGTTAGAAAAAAGTTCTAAGTAAACATTCATACCATGATTCATAAATATGTACTAAACCAACATAAAATTCTTGATTGTCAAGTATTATCTTTTAAATAAAATTATGAACAAACTTATCGTTTCCTTAATAGTATTATTTTTTTGAAAAAAAAATGTCCATTTTTCAGCAACTAGGTGGACAAGCTGCTTTGTTCATTAATGCAGCTGAGTTCTTTTTATTTGTGTTCGCATTTGAAATGAACTTATCAATAGGAAAATAAAAGCTATGTATTTTCTCACTATGATAAAAGCACTTATATGAGAATTAAGGGAAGATGGACATGATCCGTTTTCAGAAATGTATCGAACTTGTGGTTCTCTAGCTAGTTTACTTGTTATGTTAATTGTTAACATGATACACATAATGCAACATCAATCAATCAATTTCGCACAACACCCCTAAACAAAGACACAACGTCTACACTCTACGGACAAGAGACGACATCCACAAAGCAAGTTCGCAGCAAATACCAATCATGGTGTTGAAAACAATATTTCGGTTGAGTCATGGCCAGGTCACTTTCTTGGAGACGTTTCAGTGATCTACTCAAGGTGCAAAGTAGTTTGTACTGTTCGCCGCCGCTTTTGGAATAAAACAGTCTCTTCCTCGTTTTTCTTTCTATATCGGATCATTTGCACATATGAAGCCGATTATGTTTGCACTTAGAAATAATATTGCTCAAGTTTATTTTTCTTTCTATTTTGTAAAAGAATCGTTGAGGAGAAGATAGAAAAAATATATGTTTTTTCTTTCTACGGAAGAAGGAGAGAGTTTTTCTTCTATATTCTATATTTCATATATTTCCTGGTCTATGACCAAGTTCTTATATAGAAGAAATAGTAGCTACGTTAGTGGGAGGAAAAATTGGACTGTAATTAATGCCATATTAAATGAAAGAAACGTTCATAAATTTGCGATGTGTAAATTGCATACGTTTCAAAAGAGATGAATGTTAATAAATATTAATTTATTATCATTCATTGCAATTTGTTAATGCTATTTATATTTTGTAACAGCTCAATCATATATATATATATATATATATATATATATATAGATACTCACACACACACACACACAACTTTTATGCAAATGTAACAGCTTCCAAAAGAAAAATACCGATACAAAATATAATACCATTTATAACTTCCACTGGCTCTATGCATTTATGACTTATAAATATGTTGTCTACAATACAACTGCAACATCTCAAAATAATAATGGCACAAAATATGTCATCTATAATGACCCGGATTTTTGGCGACTTTGGTTATCGACATAAACATGATGGCGGCTAACCAAACATCGAAAAATCCCGGTAATTAATGAAAGAAATTAAAGGGTGAGAATAAATAAGATAGAAACTTAGAATAGAAGACGAAGAAGAACACAACATCAGAGTAACACGAACCTCACAGCGGAACGAATAACATATAATAGATAACATATCCTTGAAATAAAATCCTTATATGTATACAATAACATTATCAGAGTACAACACTTACAACACAGCGAAATACTAATAACTATATGATCCTGAAGCCTCCTGCTCTAGCGCTTCAAGTATCTGTAAATTCCTGACTACTTGACTGCCCGTACAAATTGGGCACCCAAGAGTTTAGAGGAAACAAAACAAAATAAACTCCGTGTTAGTCATGAGACTGGTATGAGTAAAACAGTTTAAAACAGTTTGAACAAGTCAATGATATCTCATAAGACCACGTCGTATAACGGAACGAGTTTTTCCCTTATGAGAATCAAAAATATCTTTACATCAAAAACCTTTTGATATTATAATAATATCTATCAACCACAATATAATAATCATCTAGCAGAAACGCTTCCATCTAACGTTCTACATATATAGTATACAATCAAAACCGCAAGCACGTATTGGGTAATGGATTTCCAACTATGACAAGGTATGGAATCACCTTCCGATCAGTGTACTCTAGGAACGATACACTGGAGTTCAACAAGAACATCTTGCAACTCAGCCACACATGACCGACCACTCATTTCGCTTGAGTGTGTCGAATGTATATCACCAATCGGTTGGGATCAGCAACCGTTCCCATATATATGGGACAACATTGATAGATTTAAGAAGTAAATAAATATTCTCTAGATAGGTGATTATACACCCTACTTCGGAGCGACCGACTTAGTCATGCTGCCTGCCCGATTTCTGTCATTTACCGGTTGATGAGGCTTGAGGTTACGCTTTATCATCACATCAGATTCACTTCAAATGCCACATTGTCAGATCCATCGAAAATCACTAATTGACGTCTACAACAGTACATTACGTGTTAGCTAAAGAAGTTTCCTTCTCCGCTTCCACTCTTGGTACGGTTGAAGAAATCAATGTACGTGACCTTTCTGAAAATACTCTGTCAGACATTCATCCATACAAGTCATCCCGGAACAGGATGAACCGAAGGCACTATTCAGTACATCCATCTTAGGCACTGTTATCTAAGACTTATACAATAGCCCTTGCACTTTACTCCGTCTTCAATTATCTTTCGTATATATGATTCGCAACGCTTATGCCAATACAGAGTGGTTCTTTGGATAATAATATAACCGGTCTCTCCATATTAACAACGTTAAAATGGTCAAAACTTCGATAGTCTGTGATTTAACTATCAAAGAAAATTACGTGTGCAAACAATGATATTATTTCCAGATGGAAATTCTATCAATCAATCATCAATCATATATATATATATATATATTCCTTATTTTCTAATTCATATTTCGAATTTCAATATTTGATTACGTTTCTGATTCTATTTGGAAAACATTTCCAAATCCTCTTTACTTGGATTTAAACAGATGTTTAAATCAACATCGCGACGACAACTCAAACCACTATACTTATTTACTAAATTCACTTAACCACTTTCACTCTCGAACCTTAACCATTTCTGAATTAAAAACGAAGTCAATCAAGTTGGAGTATAATTACCTCTCGGACTAACTGAACAACATTTCGAATCTCGAAATAGGCTAAGTTTACCTTTTAACTCTTTAACACTTCCTTACGAACCCTCGGATTCTATTTACGAACCCCCTTCTTTACAAGTTTACGTGATTATAACAATGGTGTTATAATCTCCTGCATCTGAAATATATTATCTTTAATATGACTTTTATTTCCTAACTCGAATAATATAACGACAACTAATTTATTTACTCCTATTCGGTTAACTCAAATCTATAACTCTTATTGGATTAACTCTTATTCGAACAACTTATTCGAATAACTTATATTCGATTTGCTTACTTTCGAATACTTATATTCGATAATCTCTTTCTTCGAATAAATCTTATTCGATTTAACTCCTGTCGAATAACTAGATTCGATCAACTCACTTCGAATATTTCTGATTCGATTATCTCACTTCGAATATCTCTGATTCGATTATCTCACTTCGAATATCTACTATTCGATTCACTTCTTCGAATAACTACAACAAAAATACTATTTAACAACACTGATTTCACAACAGTTCACAAAAGTGTTATAAAAAATGTAAGTCTTTCACAACATTTTTTAAAGAAAAACGTTGTGATAAATTCTTCCAACAAATGTTCTATGTACAAAAGTTGTAAATGAAAGGATTTTACAATGTTTGCTTAAAATGTTATAGAAAGTAATTTTTAACAATGACTTTTATACGTTGTTTTATATTTGTTTTTTCATAACATACTTGTAATGTTATTTAAATAGTAAATAAACTATGTTTTTTAAACATTGCAAATTTAAAGTTTTCAACAATGTTTATCAAACGTTGCAAACCGAAAGTTAGATAACAACAAATTACTATTGTAGATCCGATTTTATTTATTTATTTTACATCATCATCTTTGTGTTAATTCAATTTATATTTAGGACAACATTTATTTTATATTGTTAACAACATTATATTTAATAACTTTTGGTTGATATTGTTAGTGCTCATATTTCAACAATATATTATTAACATTGTCTTGAGTATGTTTTATAACTGTGATATTGTATTGTTAAAGATTTTTATAAAGAAAACAGGCTGTACATATTATAAAAAAAATATTGTTGAAAACGTTGTCTTGGTGTTATAATTTTTATAACACAAAAGTTTTATTAATATTACAAAATATTTTGTGTTTAATAAAAAAATTGGTATTATAAGGTTAACCATACTTAATAAATTTAGTGGTTATTGCAAATTATTTCTCTATGGATATTTCTCCATAGCTTTATTATCCGATCTTTTGATCAGACTATATTATGACAGGTTGGACGAGTTAAAAGCTCGAAGGCTATCAAGACAGATAACCTCATGAAATAGCTTTGGAGTTCATAAACGAAATGCAAATAAGGTCACAAGACAATGATCAAGACAACATGAGACATTGGAGTGCTAAGCCAAATAAGGAGTTAGATCAGTACTAATCCAGCCCATGCTTCGATACTGATCCCCTTATTTTTATCCAAGTGTGCCATGTCTGTTTAAAGTCACTACAGTTGATGGTAACACCCATGAATGCTCGAAGTCAATAATTTTATTCTGCATAGATCCATCATTTAGAGGTTGAAATAAGCCAACAGCAACGTAAACAAGATTGGAATCTTTAAGCTAACTACGAATCAAACCAAGACAGCTCAACCAGAAGACTCAGATGATAAACTCGTGGACCAGTATCGGTCCTACCCTATGGATCAGTACAGGTCCCAATAATTGATGATTTGTCCAAGAATTTTTCCAGAGAACTATTCGTTAGAATAGAGAACGAGATGATAATCTTTGTGCAAGCTTTCAATCTCCCTACTGCTACAAATTGTGAGGTAGAGGTTCAACATAAGGTTTTTTTTTTCGTTTTTCAACTCTTTAACGCAAATCTCTTGTACCCTTACAAAATTATACCAATTTGTAAGGGCTTGTAATTTTAAACCAGTGATATAATCAATAAATCTATTAAGTGACGTAGGCTAAGACTTGTCAAACAACTATAAGTTGTTGTGTGTTCTTGCTTTTCCCTTTTTGTATTCGCTTTATTTAATCGACTATTCTTTACATGATCCCTTTGGATGTTTGTGTCATTTTTGGTCCGCACCAGTTGCGCAACGGTTAAGGACTTTGCGTCATGGTAATAGTGGTGTAGGTTTGAAACCCAAAATGATTTGCTAAGAGTTTACTATGTGCATACGCTAATATCAGCCACATATGTGGTGCTCGCGAACCGAGCTAGGTACACTAGGAAGAGTTTTACGACTCTGGTCAGTTTCCTTCTTATATATATATATATATATATATATATATATATATATATATATATATATATATATATATATATAATCCAAATTTGTTTACATTATAAAATTAATATTGGTCAAAAGAACAACTTAGAAATATAGTATATACGTTCACACAAGATAAAATATAAGATATTAAAAGAGCTTCGTCTGATTCATAAAAGTGCTCCAACCAGCAATCAACAAGGGTCTTTTAAGGATAGCCATATAAATATGCCTAAACATTCATACCTCTCCAAGCGCATCCTTCTCTAGCATAGCCACAAACTGGAGGATTTGCTGTAATTTGGAAAATATTATCTTTGTCCGATACTGTATTTGGTTCGTTGATGGTATTTTGATCTTTTATGCGACTGGAAGATAATACCATCACAGTGGATACCGATATGTTTATTTTATTTTGATTTTGTTAACTTTTGATGTAACACAATAGGCAATAATAGCAGATGCAATGACTTTTGGATAAGAATTTGTAGAGATATCAGAGTTGAAATATCATGTGTATTTCGCGTGCCACATCTGTCAGTAAACCAATAAAACTTATCTGTTCCAAAACAAACCTATTTGATCGAGCGTCAAAATGTTTTAAAAAACAGTAATATCTACTATATTCAAAATAATTTAAAAAATAAAAATTTGAAGTATTCCTTTTGATAAAAATATACTGGTAGAAAAAATTAGTATGGCTTTTTTTTTTTTTTTTTTCACAACATAGCAGTGATATTGACAAATAACAATTTTTTCTTAAATTAAAATTTTCTTTTTCGATTTCCTTTTTTTTTTTTTTACTTTGATATGCCAATTTACGTAGTTTGCAGCCGACCGTGAGCACAAAAACAACATAGGGTTTTTCCTCTCGAATGGAGGCTACAGTGGGGACCCTATCCCCTTCGCCTCCATTATCCCTCCCTACTTCCCTGTTAATAGCTCACCGCGCCAAAGAATATGTCTTTCCCTCCCAAACCGGTCAACCATCATGTCACTTCCGAACTATCTCATGATTCTGCGCGTTAATATCTATAAGAGTAGAGGAGAACCGTTAACTTCAATACTTCCAGTTTCTGAGTTCGACAAATCGATTCAGGTAAATAGGGGAAGAATCGAATTTTGATTGTCCTTCCTTTCTATCAACAAATTACCTGTCAAGATAAAAAATTTAACTTCCATAATTATCTAACTACTTAGCATTATGTATGATTATTAACAACAATGGATCCTTGTATCTTACTGTAAAATACTTTTTCGTTATATTTTCACTCAGGTTGGATCGGATGATATAGATGGAGCTGCTTCAAATTTAGCAAAGTGACTTCAATTTATGTGGTAAAATTTTATTTTATGGAAACTTATGTTTGTGGCAGTTGCAGATGGACTTGCTGGAATTTCAAAATTGACTCACTGTACTTTTTTTTACTCACTTGGGTTTTCTTTCTGGAAAATGTATAGCATTTATAAAATAAATACATCAAAACTAATATTGTTTTGTCATTAAACCAGTATTTTATTTCTACACCAAGAATATGTAGAGTACAACTGATACAATAGACTGTAGTTTTTTTTTTTTTAATATAAAATTACATGTAAGAATAGTAAATAGCTATATAATTTGTTGATCAATTTTATTAGCTGCAGTCAGTGTAAAAAATTATAGCCATTTCTTCATCATAAGCTACCTATTTAAATTGTTGACCTTCTCTTATTGATAGATGAATGAAAATGTAAGTTAATATTTGTTAGCTTATGTTCTATGTCATTTAGTCCCGAATTGTCAGGTTTAGTTCCAAAAAATGATGATTGCTAGCTTGTGTTTGTTAGCAGTCAATGTAAAAAATTATAGCTGTAAAAAATTATGATTGTTATTTTGTTAGCAGTCAGTGTAAAAAATTTGTTAGCAGTCAGTATAAGATTAATATTTGTTAGTAGGCAGTGTAAAAAATCAATATTTGTTGGCAGTCAATATTTTTTTTTCTACACCAAGAATATGTAGAGTATAACTGATACAGTAAACTGCAGTTTATACACACACACACAAATATATAAATATATACACACAAATATAAATATAAATATAAATATATATATATATATATATATATATATGTATGTATGTATATGTATATGTATATGTATATAGATGTAGGAATAGTAGACAGCTATATAATTTGTTGATTAATTTTATTAGCTGCAGGCAGTGTAAAAAAGTATAGTTGTTTCTTCATCATACGCTACTTATTTAAATTGTCGACCTTCTCTTATTGGCTGATGACTGAAAATGTAAGATTAATATTTGTTAGCTTATGTTCTATTCGTTTAGTCCCAAATTGTCAGATTTAGTCCTAAATAGTTATGGTTGTTAGCAGTCTATGTAAAAAATTATGATTATTTTTTGGTTACCAATCAATATAAAATTTTTGTTAGCAGTCAGTGTAAGATTAATGTTTGTTAACAATCATTGTAAAAAAGTACACTTACGACCTTCAAATTGTCCGGTTTAGCCCCAAATAGTTATGCTTGTTAGCTTGTGTTTGTGAAACAAATTTTGTTACTATGTTGAGACACATTCTTAGTATACGAATTTATGCTCTATGTCATCTAATTTTTTTTATAGATTTTGACATTTCCATTCAAATAGGATAAGATGCGTAAGGTATTATTTCTGGACAGTAACTCTTAGTTTTCCATTCGCTTGTTGTTATATAAATATTAAAACATTAGTACTATTTTGATGAATTTGTATCCAATATTGGTCCTCATATCAATAGCTTGCACCTATTCTATTACTACTCGTGTTTTTCTTTCATATAAAAAACATGTTGTATTATTGAACTTGGTAACATGTATTATTGAACTTGGTGCTTGCTTGAATGAATATTTTTGTAGTAAAACGTATTCTATATCTAAAAATGCAAAATGACAGTGTCATTTCATTGACTTGCATTGATACATTAATACTCATGTTTCCTTCATTCAAACAACATACATCATGGACTTAGCATATGTTGCCGCTGGAACTAATATTTTTTTTCATAAGAAAATATAAAATACACATGCACCAATTTTGTTGCATATTGTTTGCTTTACCAATTTTCCATTTTTTGTAATTTTCAATTGCCATACTCGTGTTTAGTGTATAAATGAATTTTGGACCATACAAATTGATGTCCCAAAGATAATGATATTATTTACTATCGTTCATTTGATACATAACATTAATTATTTCATTTTAAGCTAGCACCTAAAAAATAGCCTTTTTTCGTCTGTTAGAAATTCAAGATTGGCAAGGATGACATTCAAATTTGACCTCAAATACGTTACTTGTATCACCTACATCAAGTTTTTTTTCATAGTCGAATATTTTTCACTTTACATTCTAAATGACAGTTTGTTAACTTGTAGAAATCTGAAAGTATGGGAAAGCGCCCAAGAAGTTCTCGACCATCGTCTATTCCTACACCTCCTCAACCCTCAACACTATTTTCAACAACTGCTGTTTCGATGCCTCCCATTATTTCTTCATCCCAGTTTTCACAACCTTTGCCTTCACATACAAATGAACCTTCTTCCCTTGCAAATGATCGACCTGAGGAGGACAGAAGTTGATCTGTCTTAGTGGTTAAATAGATGATTTTTGTTAAACAGTTGTGTTCTTTCTTTCTATGTTATGGACTTTTTTTTTCAGGTACTTCTCTGGTATTCTGATATTGTAGTTTGTTATTATGAACTTAACTAGCTTTGCTTGATGTTTACTTGAATATTTTGCAGCCTATGTTAACCCTTTTAACTCCGCCAATGCAACTATGCATTGCCGGTCCCAAGCCCGGATAAAGGAGGAGGGAAAAGGATGCATACTTCGAACAGTTGGCTTCAACCACTACAAGAAAAATACCCTATTGCAACAGGCAAAATCTGTTGCAGTAGGCCTATTGCAACAGGCCAGTGTCTGTTGGTACAGCCGAAGTTGCCAAAGGTCTGCAACAGTTTTTGCCCGTTGCAATAAGATGTTGCGGTATACTTTTTTGCAATAGGCTTCTGCTGTTGCAACAGATCCTTTTGCAACAGTAAATGCCCGTTGCAATAGATTTATAAATCTATAAAAAAAAATTGCAGCTTATAGATACTACATATTTATAGATACTACAAAATGAAATAAACAAATAAATTTTTTATTTTAACAATGTTTTAATATTACAAACAATTACAATAGAAGTTTCTACAATTTTCATACAACATTCATGTATAACAATTTCTTCTCTCACACAACACATTTTTAGTGATCAAATATATGATTTCTCCTCAATATTAAATCACTATCTAACTATATCTCTCTAGTATCTCCTCGCTGGATCAAATTTGTTTGTTTCTCATTTATTTTTGTTTCCATCGTTGAGTATTCATTTCGTTTGATCCGCTGGTCTCCGAACCTGTGATATGTTACTAATTGATAAGGGAGCTACCATGGATCTTAAAAGACTCGAAATCAGATGGTTGTTGTATGATCATGTATATGGTACCTGATAAAAGTAAGAAATTTTGAAGATGTTGCAGTATACCTGATAAAAACATCAAAACACAAAAAATCACTTGTACCTGGTAAGCATCGCAAACCCTTCAACGCACATATATCACAATGGAACTCTTCTTTTCACTGTAAGTTTGTTGCATTATCGGTATGTATTAAGCAATTTTTGAGTTGTTAAACTTTCAGATCAATTTTGTAATCCTTCTAAAGCTTGTTCCATAGTCTATGAATCATCTGTCAAAGGAGAACAGAGTTGGTTATTAAACAGTAATTTCTCATGCCACCTTATTAAGAACGGTTTTGGTTACTAAAGAACAGAGTTGCATCATCTGCCTCACATAAATAGTACAGCATATACCAATAATTTAGGAGATGATACAACCAGTTATTTAAATCCAACATTTTCAATATTATTATAAGAAACATGACATAAAGACTAAAAGTGGCTGAACTACACAAGGAACATCTTGACATGAGCAGAGTATCCACACAACACAAGTACTAGAACAAGCACTACAAGAAAATGGACTACTTATAACATTTATTCAGAGCGTTTCTTCCTTAGCCCCTATTGATTTCATGGGGAATAAAAAAGTTTCGTGAATACAAAATGCTATACGAATACCGTATAAGAATAAATTAGTATTAAAAATCACTAAACGCTATACAATTCTGTTGGATCCATGTAGAAGGTGGGTCGGATCCATGTAGAAGGCGGGTTCTCTTCGTTTCACTTTTCCTTTTTCGCTCCTAAAATTTTACTTCCTGTGGTGTTCATCCACGGGTCTGTCTATTTCCACCTCAGTAATTGCTCTTCACACCCCGGTTAATAATTTAAAATTTCAATACCAATTATGCCCTTTAATAATATTTTAGAAACATATATACTTATTTACAATATATGCAGTATAATCAAACTTATTTTGGTAATATACATATTTACAGTATAATCATTTGCAATATATACCCAAAATTTCATCCAAATTACCAAAATTTAAATTGTTTTTAGTACATCAAACTCATCTTAGGTTCAGGAATAAATAAGATTGTTTTGTATGAAACTAAGATGATTTATATATACTCTATGTTTATGTTTATGTGCATGTATAATTACCAAAATTTAAATCTTTTTTTTTTTTTTTGTGTTGCTTGCTTTTTTTACTTGAAATTTAGGGATTTGGAAACTGAAGATAGAGAGCATACGATGTATTGATGAAAAAAGGAAAGGGTAATTTAGGTATAAATGGGGTGAGAAGAGTAAAAAATGGGGTGAATTTTTTTTTATAAAATTACTGGGGTGGGAAGAGCAAATATTGGGGTGCGAATAGACGGACCCTTCATCCGCAACCTCATTTCATGACCCGATTTCATTCAATATTATATCTACCTCGATTTAAATCAGCATAACGGTAATTACACGCCCTAGCATCTGTCTTTTACCGATTGTAACTTCTCCAGATCTCAGAAGGCCAAACCCTAGTTTTACGCTCTGCAATTTAAGGTATTCATGGCGGCTGCACATTTTGGGAGGGCGACAGGCATGAGTTATAATACATACTCTTAACATTTGTGCCGATCTCGCATGCAACTGGTTGAAAGAGTCACGCTAATCCGAAGTCGCTGCTAGGGAGAAGATTCACTTCTCCGTCACCAAATGGACAGGTGGAAAACCTATAATCCCAGTAAGTTCTTATTTTTATTATATGTTTTTGCAGTGTTTGAATTCAGTTGTTTCGGATCTAGATATGTACTCCTGTATAATCGATCGAAATATTTGGGGATTTAGATTGACTTTGTGATGTCAATTGTGGTTCATAAATGAGCTATTTTGTAGGTATTTTGAAAGAGTTATTTCTATGCCAAAGCTGACAGAACTTCCGTTGTTTCTATATCTTGCTCCCTTATAGAATAGATGCGTCAAATTTATGCAAATTTGCTTCTAGTAGCTAATTGAATATTTAACTGGAAAAAAATAATAATCTAATTCTATAATGGTAAGCTTCCCATGGAATTATTTTATAGGGTAGAGAACTTTTGACAAAGCAATTAGCATCCCAACACAGCGTGTTGGGGAACATCAAATCACCATGATGATGAAAGCAACTCACCCCAACGGGGTGAGTTGCTTTCATTGCTTTATCCGGCTTTTATAAAGCCGGATAAAGCAATGACATGGATTGCAATCTTCACCCGTCCGATTGCAATCCGTGGTGTGGTGTGGGGGTGAATCCACACCACACCCCTTATCTGGCTTTTAAAAAGCTGGATAGGAGAACGGTATAAAAATCCATTCCACTTACCCGGCTTTATTAAAGCCTTGTAGCCATATTCGGCTTTAAAGAAGCCGGATATGGCTACTTTTTAAACAGCCCAGATTAGACGTACCGACCCCCCGTTGGGGGTCGGTTCATCCCCAACCAACCTTGCGTTGGGGATGGTCTTAGATGGTTTGTCAAGGCAACCTTTCATTTGATGAGAAGAGAAACCCATAACTGAGCCCATAAACCAAGATAATAACTGAGCTCATAACCCAGCCTATAAATTCTGTATCGATGGTTTTTGTTAGATTGGGACATTACATAAAATTTGTCCTTTTTTTTTTGAATTCTCGGATTTATCTTTAGTAGCATAATCATATATTCGAATCCAGTATATAATTAGGAACAATAATCAATTTTTTGATAAACAAATTGCGTATGCTTAAAGTGTATTCCAACATCTATGCTAATCAATTTACATAGATCATTAAATAAACCATCGTTGGATTACACAAATCAAATTATTTACACAATGCTTGCTGCCTATGTGCTCAACAAGATGAGGCAGCTTAAGTCCAACTAAAACCATTTCATTTACCTTTCATTTTGTTGAACATTGTTCATTTAAATGTATGCTCTGGGTTTGCACATATAGCAATGTAGTAAGTTATTAAAACTACATTCTTCAACTTTCTTCTATTCATAAATTCCCTATGCTAGGTCTCATCCTCACTTTATCACGCATTGATGATGCAAAATGCTATCGGGTTATCTTAAACTGAGCAGCTTTAGCAAATAAATGTTTATTCTGGTTGTTTCCATTTTTTTGTCTAGTTTTATTGAGCTGCTGCTCCTTACATCTAGTTTTATACTCTGTTCATAAATATTGGATTAGCGGGTGGTGACCTCTATTAGTCTTAAGTTACATTTGCTTTGTGTGTACATATGTATATGTTGGATCTTGGAAAGTTGAGTTTTGAAACAGTTCAAACAACTTGTTCACCTTGAAAAGTTACATATATATATATATATATATATATATATATATATATATATATATATATATAAAAGCTATATTTAAAAAAAAAAATTCTTAATTGTAGCTTAAAACATTTCCAGCAGTGGTAATTTGAAAGAAAATAAGGTAAACCCATGCTTGATTTCCCTTTTCCATGCTACAATATCTATGATTCAATATAAAGCAAGAGATTTCATACCTTCTCACTCGTTGCAGTGACATTTTTTCGTTATGTTACATGCTTATTGACTTAATATCATGCTTACATCGTTATATATTAGGCTTATTTGCATACTTTGCTCATGTATGCAGTTTACATTTCCCTCTTTTAAAATATGCAGTTGACATTATGAATTACAATGACTGGAGAAATCACAAATTTTCTCATAAATGATAATGCAGCTAATACATTTATATTAGTAAAATATTTCATGCAAGTTGTTGAATTCATTGTGTTCATGATTTTATAATTTTTTTTGTTGTAATTGTAGCAATTCCCCGTTGATTAAACTGATTACAGTTTGTACATGTGCCTGATAAAATTTAAGCTGAGCAAAAAGAAACATAGGAACAATTTTCTTTTGGATGCGCTGATCTTAATAGCAGTGTTGTTATGGCTGACAAACAGTAATAAGGCCCACTTTGCATACGTATATACATTGTTTCGGAAATCCCTGTTTGAATTAGCTAGCACTTTTGTCTATCACAAGAAGAAAGACATGTCCTTGCTCTGAAATATAAGCTAGTGCCTATTCCTTTTGTCTTGAAAGAAAGTTGACAATACTCTATTTTTGTATATGAATATTTGTGTGCATCTATGCCTTAACCCATGCTAGTGCTTTGCCTTGCCCCATGATGTTTTTGATTTGGTGACCTGCACAATATGATTATTTTATTTTTCCAAACTTAAACAAATTCATGTGTTTTAATAACTTCAACAAATTCATGTACAGTAGGTTTCGTCTTATATGTATGCTTTTAGAGTATTGCCTGACATTTTTCTATGTACAGTACTATATGTAATATAGGTTTTTGGCTTTCCTTTTGTTGTTGGCTACATGATTTTGAGATTGTCTTCTCAATTGCCTTGAAAAAAATTGACAGCACACTATTTTTATACGTGAACCTCTGTATGTACTCTGTAGTTGATGCCGTATTTTAAGGGCACTACTTTGTAAATATTTGTAAGCCTACTTGTCTGCACTCATAAGTTTAGTCTCACCTTATAAAATTATGTACAAGTTTCAAATTTCCGTATTACATGCCAGTTATCATTACTTGTCTTGACTCTGTTTAACTTTGTTATCCTTTCTTTGAAGTGTGGCCTGCTATTTCAATTCTTTATTTGATTTCGTCCTTTGCTTATTGCCTGTCTATCACTTTGTACATATTTTAATATATGTAGCCTCACTACATAAATTAGTTTCGAAATGCCTGTATATGCTTTAAATTCACTATTGACTGTCCTTGTTTATGAAATGTGTGTTATCTTTGATGAAATAAGCCTGTACGTATTTCGAAATGCATGAGCATGCTAATTTAAATGCCTACACATGTTATATTGCGCAGTCTATTGATTTGACATTTTAGTGTGCTAACTACACATATAAAGTATATACTTAGAGTTGCCTGTATGTGCATTTCCTTTTTGTATTTGTTTTTCATTATTGTAGCTTTACATTGACATGTATGCATGTGTTTCACATTATATATGTATTTCACTTTGCAGCTGGCTTCGTATATATCATATATACATATAAGTGCAAGATCACTTTCTCTTTACCAAGTGCCTAGACATGCATTTCATATTTTATTATAGTTAAATAAAACTGCAGAATGAATTCTCTGTTTTGTTTTATTGGGATACGCGCGCGCGCGCGCACACACACACACACACACATATATAAGAGAGGTAATATGAAAACACGTCTAAGCCATCACAAAGAAAGAAAATCCATTCTTACATTTAAAGTGATACCTGTTAAGCCATATAAATACAAATTGATAATATACAAGTTAAGAGTTATTTGTTAATATGTTATATTTGTATAATTTACACTGGTTAATATCACTAACTAGTTAATTTATTATTTGTCTTGTAAGTGTAGAATCTGCAAATCATTTGCCAGCTGAGAGGGGAAGACTTGCATATGATTTGGAGGAAAGAGCACTAAAACTAGCTTGCCTTATCGTCTAAAGTGTGTTTTAGTTATAGGCTAATGTTGTTGATCATATCTAAAATTGTAAAATGTTCACTTGCCTGATCAATTGCAGATGTAATCGATTACATATACTGAGCACCAAAATTAATTTTGTGTCTTAATTACTTGTAGTCTAACATTCTATACATATGCTAAATTAGTGTTTTGTCTGCACATATGCTAAACTAGTATTTGACACACACACGCACACGTAATGAATCTAGTTATGTACCGGGCATCAAACTGGGATTGTTTGGCTAATATGCAGTGTAGACATAATAATATCACCATATTATTGCAAAAAAGAGGCAAAGAAGTTTTGATCTATATCATTTGCTAAACTGGTTCACAATTTCCTCTTTAGAAATAATAGTAATCGGTTTGCACTTGTATATAGTTTTGTTAATGCGGTCACATCCAAAAGAATGATACTTTAATACTGAAAATTGTTCGATTGGTGGAATCCACAGTCCTCAAGCACACCATATTCCATTCAATTTGGATGAGTATCATTGTTTTCTTGTATTGAAAAACCTGTACAAAAATCAGTTTTGCTAGTTCATATTGATAATTGATTCCCACAGGATTCATCTTTCAAATGTATCTTACATTTAACATTGTGCCTTTTAAGCCAGCACAAAAACAACAACAGTGAATTATATAATTGTTCTTAGTATATATATACCTCACGATTACTTGCATAATGCAAGGACAATGTCTTTTTTATGAATGCTACCTTGTTATTATATATGGACTTGGGTGCATTCTTATTTTGCTTACGATGTGGAAGAAGGCATTGCCTGCACTACCCATTTCAATTAGGGCTGTCAACGGATACTTTCGGATACGGATACTGCCATATCCGTATCCGCATCCGAAACCATTTTCGGATATCAGATATCCGTATCCGCGGATACGGACGGATATCGGATAATTATCCGCTCCGCCAACAATCGATAAATCAATGAATATAAATCAATTTTTTTAGCTTAATATTAATCTTTTTCAACCTAATTGATTACTAAAGTGCTATAAATAAATAAATATGATGATAATATATAATTTTGAGCAATTAACATGCGTTTAGTAGACTTTTAATTTTGCGAATTAATAAATTAGTATATTTAATTATGTTAAAATGTACATAATTTAAGCTATAATCGGAAAAAAAAGCGGACGGATAATTTTCGGATGCGGATATGCCTATATCCGCATCCGCATCCGCTTTCTCGGACATCGGATATTTATCCGCTTTTCGGATACGGATGCGGACGGATTTCGGATTTTTAGGATATCCATTGACAACCCTAATTTCAATTACTTTGGGAGTTATGTTTTATTTTTTTGACCAGCCTGCACTAAACATTGAATTCTTGGTTCCTATGGCAGGCTTTTGCAGATGAGATAGGTATTCCTTTCTTCGAGACTAGTGCCGAAAGCTTTGCCAACGTTGAAGAGGCCTTTATGACAATGACCGCTGAGATTAAGAAATGGTAAAGCTTCTATTTTTAACAAGTTCGTAGATGTCCGTCTTTTCTAAAACTCGGTGGATACTAATCCAATGCACTAAAGACATGAAAACAATTTGAACCTATGTTCTACATGACTTAATTTGAGTTTGTTTTGGTATGAAAACTATATCAGTTGAAAGTTGTAGTAGTTTTCATGCATTATCCTAAGCTCAAATTTTTTACCATATCCTTGAGGATCCTTGATTTATTTAATAAATAATTTCTAAGAAGTGGTAGTCAGAAAGTTTCTAAATAAACTTTAGAGTTTAGATATATATTATTAACCAACTTCTGAAGGTTATGATAAATTGTTTTGGTTACCTTCTCGTGTAAATAGTAATCAAATTATGCAATAAAAATTACAAATATTGCATTAATTAATGAGGATGATTGGTATTTCCTGCATCATGCATAGGAATATTTGCCTAACTATGTTTATTTACGAATTAACATATTTGCTTTTATTTCTTTTGTTGGTGACTTGAAATTGGTGAAGCATGGTTTGATTCCTATATTTTTGCTTTCATCCTGCTGCCCTACAGTTGCCTACAACAGTTTATACTCATTTTTGTTGCATTGATTTTACGTATGATGCATTGTGTTTGAGGTACGCAAGTACCTGTGCCATGTTGCCAAGTTTCGTCCTCTGTACTAGTCTGCGTTAATGTTCTTAGATAATAACTGGTAAATAATAGGAACTTCATTTTGTTTTATGGTGTATTTTTTCCGTTTTGTTTTAACATCCATCCGTGTCTATCAGTCTGCATTTTGTTTTATGCCATTTATGTCATACTTCTGACTTGACTCATGTTGTGTATGAATAAATATGGTTATTGCTTTTGTTCAGTTTTGGGTTATATCTAATGTGGCTGCTGCTTTTGCTCATTTTGCTACCTGGATTTCACAAATGCAACTTATTTAGTATAGTGGCTATGAATGTTTTGAAAAGCCCCTGATGTGTATGCTGCCATTGTCATGGTGGTTTGGGGAGTGTTGGCTTCTGCAGCTGCTACCTCTGACACCGCAATAACCAACATCATTTCAGAACTGTTACATGTTTTACAAAGAATATGCAATTTCATGTCATTTGATAGGTTAAATGATCATGTTGTCTTTATTGTTTTGTTTATTTTATTCCTTTGAAGAAGTTAGATTTGTGAATGGAAAGCAATGACATACACAATATTCAGACTGTAGATTGCCTTAGTATTAGAGTTGCGGCCATCTGTATGCATGAAAAGGAATTAGATAGATCTTTGTCAAATTTAGGAACAAAGTTAAACGTTTACTTTTAAGGATTGACTTAGTAGTTAAAGAGAAAGAAGTTGTTAGTGATTTTGTATTGAGCCAATGGAAATACACCCAAGAAAGTGGCCTTTTTTCTTTTGATAATACTTGCTCAAATTCTGTCTGACTTTATTATTCCATCTTCTTTTTGGTATGTGGGTTTATTGAATTGATTTTAGATGTTTCTGCTGGATTTTTATCTAATGAATTTAGACCTTTTTGGAGTCGAGTTTTATTTGTCATTAGTTAGGTTGACCAAATATACATTAATATATTTGAATATGTGTCACACTGCTATAGTGGAAGCATGGGCTACAAAATATCTGCTTTAAAGAGTGCAGCGAAACCCAATAAAATAGTATATAGCTTCCTAATGCACCAATGTGCAAAGGACTTATATATTGTTTTTGTCTTTGTGATAAATACGAACATTGCCTTATATTCTATGCTTAAACAAAGCATTTTGTAGTCTGTTTTTTTTTTTACAAGGAAATACTTGCAGGAAATCCAATTATGCACAGGATGTGAATTCCACAGAAAAAAAATCAGTTACCAAGGAAGGCAACCACTTCTTGAGCGCTAAATTCATGCTGGACAAAAACTTTGGTAAGTGCAGTACTGTTAAATGCTGGTGCAGGCAATCTGATTGTATTTTACCTTCGATCTTCTTCCATACTTCCTTTTGGCATTTCATAAAATGATAGTCCTACATGATTATCATACCATTTCGTAACAACTTATTATTATACTATTTTTTTTCCTTTTATCTTATGTTTTTTTGTTAAGAAAATAGAAGATTGGAGTAATAATGAGGACGTAGAAGGAAAACAACATGTGTGGCTGACATGGTAATAATATCAATACAGGAAGCAACTCATGAGCACTTACATTTGGTCGTTGCCCAAAACTCGTTGAACCAGCAATCCCTTCATCTGAAAGTCACCTCTCTCTTTCACCTACATGTCTAGAACTTTTACACCCTAAAAACCCGACCTCGTCGCCTAGCACAGCCTGCGGATCCCCTCCATCGTCGCAGCCCTTCGGCTAGCCAAAACTGTTCAGCAGACTCGCTACTTGAAGCCCGCCATTACGCACATCGCACCGTCGTGACAAACTACAGCTGCCTCTGAGCATTGCAGTATTCAGCATAGGTACTTGCCTTCAAAAGGAGTATTTTTTTTCTTCTCTCTTTTACTTTGAGAATGTATGGTGTAACAATTACTAACATCCTCTCTGTTTATTTCACATTTACATGAGTATTATCGTCGATGTTAAGGAAACAATATCATAAGCAAAGCAAGATTAGATCCATCGTTTGTCCGTTTTGTAAGTAACTTGCTAAAATTGTATGATATATTAGCATGGAAAAGTTGATAAAACAATATGTATGAAATATTAAGTTTGAATATATGAAGAGTTATTTGAATGATTTGTACGAAGTACTATGTTTTGGTGAAAAGTTATTTGATGTTTGTGAAAATATGTTTTATGTGTGTTTTTGCGTATGTATTTATGTATGTGTATGAAAAAAGCTAAAACGATAATAAATAAAAGTTATGAATGTTATAGACAATAGCGTTTCATGAAACGCTATTGAATAAAAAGCTATAGAAACACACATTGGGAGTGTTGCAATATGACTGAACAAATGCTATAGAAACACAGACAAACGCTATAGAAAGTAAGTGTCAGATGGTATATTCTATTGCGTTTTTGTTCGATAGCAAGCATAAAACGCTATAGAAAGTTCATTTTTCATAGCGTTTTTGCTTCTGCTATTTAAAGCCTAAGGCCTAACATAGCATGTCGTTACATGGCGTTCTCTAGAACGCTATATTAGGATATAATAGCGTTTTTCAAACGCTACGAAAAGCCTATATTGTTGTAGTGAAGCCACAGTAAGTTAAACAAGAGTAAGCATTGTCAACTTAGTGAAAAACTATGATGAATTAAATATAATTAAGATAACCTTTCTTCAAAGACTGAAAAGGTAGTTAAAGCACTCACCAACCAAATTAGAGGATATATAATTGTATAGGCTATTAGAATATGTTTATATTGGTCTAGTTGTTACTTAAAATAAGAGGCTGGTAGCCTGGTAGCATCCTTTGTAATTGTAGTTATGCCACTTTCGGTTAATCAATTAATTAACACTTCCTTTGTGTTTTTTCATTTATGTTGCACATGATCAATGATATAGAATGAAATCAATCAAATTGTTGCAAACCACACACATTTCATGTAGTTACCTCTAACATTGCATCAACCATTGCAATTGTAGTAACGACAAGCAAAAACATAAAAAAAAGCACACACAGATGTGCCATGGTCAAACAACTTATTTTCAACACAGAAAAGAAGAGGGAAGACGGACATACTCAAATTCAAAGAGCTTTGAGCATATCCTCTGCACTGCTACTCGTAAACGCACCCCCTTCTTCCAAAGTCAAGACTTTTACAACCCCATCATCCACCAACATGGCGTACCTCCTTGACCTGACCCCCAAACCAATTGGTTTATCGCTCAGATCCATCTCAGCCCCAATAGCCCTGGTGAAATCACCATTCCCATCCGACAACAGCATCACATCATCACCAATCTTCAAATCCTCCTTCCAAGCCTTCATCACAAAGGCATCGTTAACGGAGATGCACGCAATCACATCCACTCCTTTTGATTTGAGATCTTTCGCTTTCTCGGCAAATCCAGGGAGGTGCTTTTGGGAGCAGGTGGGAGTGAAGGCGCTAGGCACGGCGAACAAGACTTTCTTGGATTTGGTGAGTTCGGAGTTGGTGATGGTCTGGAGTTCGTCGGAAGTTGCGGTGAAGTAGGAGAGAGTTGCCTCGGGGAGGGTGTCACCAACGGCGATGGTTTTGGACGCGGTGGCGGGGGAGGCGGCGAAGGAACGGATTGGGGTAAGGTTGCGAGGTTGACTGAGACGAAGGGGTTTGTCGACGGGGTTGAAGCAGGATCGGAAAAGGAGAGATGAAGAAGGGGAGAGGCGGGAGGAGGAGAGGAAGGCGGGAGCGAGAAGCTTCTGGAGACCCCATGGGATTTTTCTTTTTTACTTTAATTTGGGGGAATAAACAAATACTATGATAAAGCAAATAATAATTAGGCCTGAGGACATATGATACGCAAGTTTGAAAATATTGGATGCCAGTAAAGCAACCCTCGATACCCGTGAATATTTTGGCTTAAATTTTGAATTTGGAGCCAAAATTTCTAACATATAGAAGCCAATAATTTAACTATTTGGAGCCAAACAAACATTATTCATATGTAAGTAATGAATTACAAAAGAAGATATTTGACTTAATACCAAATACTAAACTATAACTATTACTTCTTAATTACTGTATATTACTTACCTTTTAATTATTAGTGACCAAATATTAGACTTACTTATTGTTAATTATTGATTACCTAATGAAAATGATTTAAATGCAATCATAATTATTAAAAACTACTACTTATTTGTTAATTCGTAATTAATAATTATTTCTCATTAATTCTTAATTATAACCGAACATTAATTATTAAAAAGGTCAAAGTTAATTATTTTTTTATGAATTTACTAATTATTTAATTATTTATTATTTTTGATATCTAAACATATTCATATTTCAATTTATTTATTAATTATTATCCATTAGTTTTTTATTGTTATTTGATAATTATTTATTTATTTTATTATTTTTTAAATGTTAATTATTATTATTTGTTAGTTATTAATAATTATTATTTAATTACCAGTTATAAATATCACTTTATAATATTTCAAATTTTATTATTAATTAATAATCATTAAATATTAATCTTAATTGTTACATAATTACTAATAGTTAATCGTTTAATGGTAACTACTTAAAATTAGTTATTAACCATTAATCATTAAAAGCCGATACTTATTTTTAATAGTATGTTTTTCGCTACTGGCTTTACCAGTTGTAAAAAAAATACAGTTATTGCAAGTGGCATAAACAGTTGCTAAAGATATTTATTCGCAACTGGCTTGGAAGCCCAGTTGCGAATAATATGTTTGTTGCAACTGTTATGGAAGCACAGTTGCTAAAAGTATGTTTTTGCAACAGGAAGGGATGGGCAGTTGCTAAAGATATGTTTTTCGCAATAGAAAAAAACAGTCTGTTGCTAAATCTTATCTATTGCAACTGCTATAATAGGTCTGTTGCTAAATACCATTTACTGCAACTGTCGTATGTCGCATGTTGCAAATAGCTAGTTGCAATATGTGTTGGAAATAATCTTGGATTTTCAGGAAACAAATAATTGTATTGCTAAATTAGCAATTGTATTAATGAATTGAATAAAAGGCAAAATCTAGAATATCCTATTTTAGATATTCTAGATAAGGCATTCCTAGAATACTCTAGAGACTGCAATGCATTATAAAAGCAAGGCAATAAAATTGATGTATGTAGGCAATCAAATTTGTAATCAAAAGAAAATCAATGAAAATTTCCTCCCCATTAAAATAATCTTCTCAAAAATTCCTTCTTCTTCTCTTAAAAAATATTCCTAACAGTGGTATCAGAGCCCTAGATCCTTGCAATTAAAAAAAAGTGCAAAGTAATGGCTTCTCCAAGCAATACTTCAGCAAGCATCAACTCCACCTATAGCAATGTCCAAGTTCCTTTATTTGAAGGAGAAAATTATGATTTTTGGGCAGTAAAAATGGAGACTTTGTTCATCTCCTTGGATGTCTTGGAGTTCATCAAGCAAGGATATGAAGACTCAACAGCTGCGGCAGAACGTACAGCAGCTCAAACTGAAGTATTAAAAAAGAAAAGAATCACAGATGCTGGAGTTCTTGGAATGATTCAAAGAGGAGTGTCAAACACCATATTCCCAAGAATTATGAGAGCAAAAAC
Organism: Allium sativum; assembly: GCA_030737875.1. Taxonomy (NCBI): domain Eukaryota; kingdom Viridiplantae; phylum Streptophyta; class Magnoliopsida; order Asparagales; family Amaryllidaceae; genus Allium; species Allium sativum. The sequence continues at coordinate 656,426,666 of CM060913.1, forward strand.
AGCCAAGGAAGCATGGGAAATCTTGCAACAAGAGTTTGAAGGGGATTCAAAGGTGAGAACTGTCAAACTTCAGTCTCTAAAGAGAGATTTTGAAAATGAAAAAATGAAAGAAAATGAAAGTTTGAATGAGTATTTTAATAGGCTGTCCGAATTAGTGAATCAAATGAAGTCTCATGGAGATATAATTGACGATCGTAGAATCGTTGATAAAATTTTGATAAGCTTAACTGAAAAATTTGATCCTATGGTGGCTGTTATAGAAGAAACCAAAGATTTGTCAAACATGACCGTTCAAGGCTTGATGGGTTCACTTAGATCCTACGAGCAAAGATTGTTACGCCGTATGGAAAAGACGGTTGAAAACGCATTTCAGTCCAAACTCACCACTCAATGCAACAATGACAAAACAATAAAACAAAATAATGACGAGTCTTCTAGAGGTAGCAGATTTGGCAAAGGAAGAGGAAGAAATTCACGCGGAAGAGGTCGAGGCACCTATGGCGGAAGAGGAAGAGATGAAGGAACAAATAAATGGTGTGGAATTTGCCAAAAAAGCTCTCATGAAGAAAAGGACTGCTGGAACAAAGGAAAGCCACAATGTCATAATTGCAAAAGGTTTGGGCACATTCAAAAGGACTGTCGCCTTGGTAAGCCACATATCACAGCATTTGCCGGAGCGGAAGATATGGAAGGGAGCTTGTTCTTTGCTTGTCAAAAGGCAACTGAAGAATATAAGAATATATGGTACCTGGACAGCGGATGTAGCAATCATATGACAGGAGACAAAAGTGCATTCATTGACATAGATTCTTCATTTGGTTCGAAAGTTAAACTTGGCAATGGAGAGTATGTTGAAGTTGAAGGCAAAGGCAGCATTGGAGTTGCAACAAAGCAAGGAGGTAAAGTTATTCATGATACCTTTTATGTTCCTAAATTAGATGAGAATTTGTTGAGCATTAGACAACTTTTAGAGCATGATTATTCTCTTCAATTTGAGAATCGAGAATGTAAAATTTTTGATTCAAAAGGAAAAGTTGTTGCTGTAATAAAAATGACACAAAACAGAAGCTTTCCTCTTCATCTCAATTATGAGAAAAATCATAGCTTCATGGCAAAAAAGGAAGACGACACTTGTTTATGGCATAAGAGACTTGGGCACTTAAACTACAATAGTATCGCATTGCTTTCACAAAAGAAGATGGTGTACGGGTTGCCAACAATAAAAAAAGAAGAACATGGAGTATGTGAAGGCTGCGTACTTGGCAAACATCATCGGCAACCATTTCCAAAAGAAGGATCAAGGAGAGCCAAAGAAGTGTTGGAATTAGTACACACGGATGTATGCGGTCCTATGAGCACATTATCTCATGCTCAAAACAGGTACTTTATTTTATTCATTGATGATTTGACCCGCATGACATGGGTTTATTTTATGAGACAAAAATCTGAAGTGTTTGTTATATTTAAGAAGTTTAAAGCTTTTGTTGAGAAACAAAGTGGCAGGTCCATAAAAGTTTTGAGAAGTGACAGGGGAAAGGAGTATAACTCCAATGATTTTGATAAATTTTGTGAAGAAGGTGTGGAGAGGCAACTAACCGTTAGGTATACACCTCAGCAAAACGGTGTATCCGAAAGGAAGAATCAAACAGTGATGGAGATGGCTAAATCAATGTTGTTTGAGAAAGGCATGCCTAAAGAATTTTGGCCCGAGGCTGTAAATACAGCTGTGTATTTGCTAAATAGATGTCCAACAAAAGCTGTATGGAACATGACGCCGTTTGAAGCGTGGAGTGGAAGAAAGCCTTCAGTGAATCATCTTAGAGTCTTTGGGAGTATTTGCTATGCTCAAATTCCTAAAGAAAAAAGGACAAAGCTTCAAGAAGCAAGTGAAAGATGCATTTTTATTAGCTATAGTTCTGTGTCAAAGGGCTATAGACTTTACAACTTGAAGACAAAGAAAGTAATCATCAGTAGAGATGTTGTATTTGATGAGAAGACATCCTGGAATTGGCAAAAGGAGAAAGTGGAGGATAAAACTGTTCCAGCAATAATTTTAGAACAAAATTCAACTACACTTGCAAATAACCAATGTGATTCATCTACACCAAGTTCTCCATCTAGCACTTCATCCACAACAAGCCATAATTCATCATCTCCAAGCTCAACCCCAATAAAAATGAGGAGTTTGGATGATATTTTTGCTAGGTGCAACTATTGCGCAATGGAACCAGAAAATTTTGAAGAAGCGGTTAAAGAAGATGCTTGGAGGAAGGCAATGCAAGAAGAGATGGATGCACTCGAAATGAACAAAACATGGATGTTGGTTGATAAGCCAAAAGACAAAGAAACCATTGGAGTAAAATGGATCTACAAAGTGAAGCATAATTCAGATGGTTCAGTTCAAAAGAACAAAGCGAGACTTGTTGCAAAGGGCTATTCTCAACAGCCCGGTATTGACTACGAAGAGACTTTCGTTCCAGTGGCACGTCTTGACACCATTAGAGCTTTAATATCACTTGCAACCCAAAAAGGATGGAAGCTATATCAGCTAGATGTAAAATCGGCATTCTTGAACGGAGAATTGAAAGAAGATGTGTACGTGGAGCAGCCTCAAGGATTTGAGATTAAAGGACAAGAAGGAAAAGTTTACAAACTAAAGAAAGCGCTTTATGGGCTAAAACAAGCACCACGAGCATGGTATAGCAATATTGACAACTATTTCTTGGAGAAAGGCTTTGAGAAGAGCAAAAATGAGGCTACTTTGTATGTCAAACGACAAGGTATGGACGGTATTCTAATTATTGCACTTTATGTAGATGATTTAATTTATACCGGAAACAATTTAAAGTTGATTGAAGATTTTAGAAAAGAAATGATGAAAAAATATGAAATGAATGATTTGGGCTTGCTGCATTTTTTCCTTGGAATAGAAATCTCTCAAGGTGATGATGGAGTTTTTATTTGTCAAAAGAAATATGCTGAGAAAATATTGAGAAAGTTTGGAATGCTTGGGTGTAATCCGGTGGATACACCGCTAGTTGTGAATGAAAAGCTAAAAAAAGAAGATGGGGGAAGGAAGATTGATGCTAGTTACTACAGAAGTCTAGTTGGTAATTTATTTTACCTTACTAATACAAGACCTGACATCATGTTTGCAGCCAGCTTACTTTCTCGTTTCATGAATGATCCTAGTCATATCCATCTAGGTGCAACAAAAAGAGTGCTGAGATATATTCAAGGCACTTTGGACTATGGGATCAAATATGAAAGTAATGTTGAAACTAATTTAATTGGGTTTTGCGATAGTGACTGGGCAGGAAGTATAGATGACATGAAAAGCACTTCTGGATATGTGTTTTCTCTTGGATCAGGAGCATTTTCTTGGTGTTCGAAGAAGCAACAAACAGTTGCTCAATCTTCTGCAGAAGCTGAATATATTTCAGCTGGCCTAGCCACCCAACAAGCAATATGGTTGAAGAAAATACTAAATGACTTTGGTGAGAATCAAGAAGCTGTGACTATCCATTGTGACAACAAATCAGCCATTGCTATAGCTAAGAATCCAGTCCATCATGGAAGAACGAAGCATATAGCCATCAAACATCATTTCATTCGAGAAGCAATTGAAAATGAAGAGGTGCAGCTGAATTTTTGCAAAACAAATAATCAAGTTGCTGATATTTTCACAAAAGCATTAAAGCCTGATAATTTTAAAAGATTGCGAGATCTTCTTGGAGTTCAAAAACCAAGCTTACGGGGGAATGTTGGAAATAATCTTAGCTTTTCAGGAAACAAATAATTGTATTGCTAAATTAGCAATTGTATTAATGAATTGAGTAAAAGGCAAAATCTAGAATATCCTATTTTAGATATTCTAGATAAGGCATTCCTAGAATACTCTAGAGACTGCAATGCATTATAAAAGCAAGACAATAAAATTGATGTATGTAGGCAATCAAATTTGTAATCAAAAGAAAATCAATGAAAATTTCCTCTCCATTAAAATAATCTTCTCAAAAATTCCTTCTTCTTCTCTTAAAAAATATTCCTAACAATATGGTATTTTTCTTGTAGTGAACTCATGTTTACTTGATTTCAGGTCAGTGTTTGTCATTTATTAGTTATCTATATTGTTGTTTAGTACCTCTAATTCTCAGTGTGTGACATATCTCATTACTGTTGTTATGCCTGTTGTAGCAATGGGATGCAGACTTAGTAGTAGCAAGCTTGAGTATACAATCTGCTGACTCTTGTTCATCTTCCATATCACAACAGGCTACAAGAAGTTTGAAGTAATAAAACCAATAGTTGGGGAAAGACCAGGACCTGGGCTAGGGCCTACTTCGGTTAGAACTCGAGGTAACCTGGTTGTTCTTTACTGCAGTAGCTCCTTCTCTCAAATATATTGGTTAGCGTTTTTTTTTTTTTTTTTTTTTTTTTTTTTTTTTGGTTTCCTTTGCTTCTGATTCAACACCTTTCTAAGGTATATTCCATTAATTTTTTGTGGTATACGTTGTACTTTCTATTTTTCAGGTAGTCAATCATTTTATTTATGCTAATTTTTCAGTAAAAAATGCCTGTAATGTAAACTAACACTATGTTTTGAATATTAAAATATAAACTGGGTAACAAATTTAGAAAATATGAATATCAAAAAGTTGTACCTGTTACATCAATGAAGTTATTTGAAAACTAAAACACGAAAATAGGAGTATGTTTCCCTAATTTAAAATTTTAAGTAAAACTTATTTTCTGAATTTTAAACAAATAATCGGAATTATGTCCTTGATATCCAAAAATTAGAAATGTAAAATAACCCTTTGTTTTATATCTAAAATTTCTATGGAGTGGAAAATTCATTTGAAGACAAACTATCATACTGCTTCTGTGCATATGTTTCATACACATATAAACATATACATGTACACACGGCTATGTATTTAAATATAAGTAATATGCGCAATTTCATTTTAAAAAGAATCGTAAGTATAAAAATTTCTGTATGACACGGTAGTGACGGTACGCTGAGATTTTTACACGTAATTTTTTTGCCAACTGAAGTAAAAAAATAAATATTACAACCTTTTTGATTCAGGAGGTAAAATGGCATATCATGTGTAAAGTTAAAACAGCACCATGTGTAAAGTTAAAACAGCAAATATGTATTACATATATAATGAATAATTCAGGCATTTATGTTGTTGTACAAATAATTAAATATAACTTTTTGTTGTATTCAATGGGTAACAAATATTATTATCATTTGCAAGTTTGCATTTCTTCTTTTAAATTTTATGCATAGACCATTATAATATATCAAATTTCACATATCGAACAGGTTTCATATTTCTTCTTTAATATCATCTTTGCATGCTGAGACCCAAATAATATATTTAAATAATCAGATATAAATTAGAGATATAAACCAGGAAAATAACTAAAAGAAACATAGCTAAAACACATTAAAAAAATTAAGAAGTCAGCGCAACTGACATAAGCAGCTGCATGTAGAAGTAAATAGCGAATTGCAGGGTTATAATTGTGATGCCGCTCTTTATAGAATCAATTAAATAAAAATAATATATGCTATTAATTACAAGATATCATTAATAAATACATGATGATTTAACGATCATCTAACCTCTTACAAAATGGTTCCATCCATCTATCTAGTGACATGGTAACCAGAGGATCCTTATGTTAGCAGCCTAGTACAGGAAGTGGCTAAAAAGATGTTATCTCTATGCCATATATGTTAAAAAAAAGATCATGTTTATAATACGGAAGAGATAAAATGGGTTGTTATTGCTAAACAAAATTCCATTGAGGGACGGGCTGTTGAAATTATCAGAATATTTTAGTCCAAAAACCTCCAATATCTACTTGAATATCAATAACGCGTGTAACAGAATGATCCTAGCGCTAGATATCCCACAAGCAGTGTTGTAAACCTTGTTTTGGCCATATTGCCTGCATCATCTATAGTCACAACTACTAATTATACACATACTTGTTAAGATTATGTAATATTAGTTTCACTAGATTTTTAAACTTGTGATCTAACTCTCTAGTTTCAAGAACAAACAAAATATAGCATTTCATACAATACTCAGTATCCACTAACGAGGATCCATAATTTAACCATTCAAATTTACTAACATAATATAAATTGGGATAATCCACAACGCATCTCGAAAAATACATCAAAGTAGTCAAATTTCACATACAAAGAGGACATAGGTTTAGAACCCATATGGAAAATTTGACCACGATAGGAATTAGTACAACAAATATACATAACAGTACAGAAGGAGATGGGTATAGCATTATTTAACTAAACTTGCACAGATGAAGTTGGAGTGGTGACAGATGATGTGGCGTAGGCCGAACCGGCCAGGCCAAACAACAGTGCAGCAGAGAAGAGAGATGTTAGCAAAATTGAAATAGGAGAGAGGAATCAGTTGAATTTAATTAAAATTTGGAGAGGAGGATAGAAGTTGACATGGACTGCCATGAGAAGGTAGCATGGAAGATGATGAAATTTGTCATGGATTTATTTGGTGCAGTGAAGTATGATGAACAGGAAGGAGATCCAACCCGGACGAAGGGAAGAGTTATTTTCCGTTCAGCATGCTGCCAACGTCAAGCGCAAAAGAAAAGATTTGGTTATTCTGGGGTGGCAAGTGGGGAAATCTGAAAGCAGTTACTATTGTAAGGAAAAAGGTTCTGGTAGGAAAGAAAGAAAGAAGAGGTTATGTGATCACGTGCCACCCCATGTTTTGTTTGGTGAGAAAAAATAGAAAGCACCAAGGAGCTGTATTTCAAAATTGGAGAGTTTCATGTGTCCACATCCCAATGAATAGTTCCTGTGTTGAAAAAATAAAATAAAATCTGTAATGAATAGTTTCATGTGTATTTTTGCATGTGTACGTGCTTTTATATGTGTGCTTATGTGCATATCCCCACATGTGTGTGTGTGTAAATAATTCCATAATGGAACTAAGTGGATAAAATAACTTTGCTGTGAATTATTGTGTACAGTGTGTTAATATGTGGATCAAAATTATCACATAAGTGTTATGCATTTTACTAGATATTTTGTGTCCATTGTTGAATATATATTTTAGTATTACTAGTGTGTAACCCGTACGTTGCACACGATAATATTATAAATTATAGTATTTAAAATTTCAGTGTTAAAATTGGAACTTCATTGTACAACATACAATAAATCCAACAAAATAAATATACTATAAATTACTATTGTTGCATATATATGGTATGTGTCATGTAACATAAATTTTGTTTGATATAAAACAATAATCTTACAGTTATTATATGAGAAAGTATTCATGTTGAAACCAGGAAATTTAAATTATTTTCGATGAATTAACAGATATTACTTAACTAATTTTATTAAATATGATAAATTTGAAATTATATAGAAAATATATTGATTTAAGAGTAAAATAATATGAATAAGTCAAGAAGGATTTTGTTAAAAAAAAAGTATACAGATTTTAATGTGGAGTTATTTAAAGTTAAAAACAGAATAGTTTAACATGGTGTATGATAAATTTATTGTTTATATGCTTAATCGATTATACTTAATTTACAAATTAACTTTGCTGTTATTGTTTATGTAAATAAATTCACGTATAAGACCTATATAGTTAAACATAAATTTTTGTTGTGATTTTTATTTTTATGTATGTGTATATATATACGACTAATATATAGATTATTAAAATACTTTAAATTTTGGAATTCATAAAGCAATTAAATACATTTATCATGAAAAATTAAAATAGTTTTTTTTTATTAGTATGTATGTTTATGTATGAATGCGTTGGATTCTGAAGCAACAATTGATTCCCCAACAATTAACCCTGGATCAACAGCCATTACAGTTTTCAAGCTCCTCACGACACAAACAATTCAGAATAAGAACAAAAAAACCAAAAAATATGAATGCAAATTCACCCATCAGTAACAGCCTCATCAAACTTGATATCAATCAAGGATCCCTATAGAAGGCAACAGTACATAATCAGAAACACAAATAGAGTAAAATAAAAGTTGATATAACTAAAAATACCAGATTTATTTTTCATGCAACAGTTTGCTTCAATATATACTCACGCATGCTTCACCTTACTTCAGACCTCGATAATTTTCCACCGGCACTTGCAGCATGTGCTTGAGCACGTCTCATACCAGCTTTCGTATATGAGTTTTATTTTAGCAAGGCGTTCCAAATCTATTTAAGCCTAACTTGCCACCATGAAATATGCAGTACTACCATAATGGCGCTATGTTAAGCATTATCTGCCACATTAATTGGCAACAAACTCCATAATTCTTGCACGGTTCTGCATAACATAACATATATTTATATCTCAAAAGAATAGCAAAGAGAATTATATCATAGCAAAATTTGATTAGTTCCAAACAGAGTGTAACGGGACGTACAACCTTCCTCAGCAGCAGTAGTGTCTTGAAAATCTCCTTGATTAAACCTGTGTTACTTTTTCCACTTGATATCTTAGAACTTCCAGTGAGTTTAACCGAAGAACAAATGTTAGAAGTCAGTGAAATTAAATGAGTAGTAAGTTAAAGAGTAGTGTAGAATTAATAGAAGCTTGCATAAAATATGATGTTGAAGAATCAAAAATTCATTATTGCAATATAGCTATGTTTTTGATATATTATCACATTTTACAATCATCGGAGGAAATCATTTTTTAAAAAAAAAAATTGTAACTTAATGCAATGAAATTAGTTGTGGGTGGGTAATAAAAATTGTTTTATTATCAAACATTTCATTCGTTATAGTCATTAATGCCGAATTATTGACATATAATACACATTTGATATTATGCAGAGCACCATAAACGGTGGAGACCATGTACTACTGCAACTATCGAAATAAATTTAAGAGAGTAAATCCAAGGGAAGAAATCAATATTTTTTTATACTGTAAGAGATCAAAATATGGAGATTCCTGACGGTTTGTGTAAGTCATAAAACTCAAAAGCTTGTTTATACAATGGTGCTTATCGAAAAATATATAAATTTATCGAAAAAAAAACCATTTAACTAAATGATCGAAAAGAAACCTAAAAGCAATAGTTACTGACAACTAATCACTAAATCAATGGTTGTGCAACTAATATTCCTTGTCCTCACAATAATCCCTTATAATACACACACACACACACACACACACACACACACACACACACACACACACACACACACACACACACACGCACACGCACATGCAACAAACATATTTTACAAATTTATACCATTTGAATTATAAGTTAATAATTTCCAATAGTCAGATCTGGTAACATCGTAAATAACTAAATTATCTACTTAAAAATTAACGGGGAAACATGCATATTATCTAAAGCAAATAGGATATCGAAATCTAGCTGTGTGTGGTACTGGATGAACAGATACTCTATTTGTTGGAGAAAGGTTTGTCATTGAAGTTGTATGTGAACCTATGGTAGTAAAGTACACATCATTCAATGAGTCAATTATTTTCTCAGTTATCTATTATGACAAACAAAATAGTTTATGGTTATACTTTTAACACAGATACAGTGAATCCATGATCCAACTTTATACTAAAGTGGGTACACATTCATATAGCAATATAACATCCATATTGACTGTAAATAAGATCCCATGTTGCAAAAAAAAATTCATTATATATGCGTATGTCAAAAGTAAATTAAATGTGACAGGAATGATTATACGAACTTTTATTTGCCTATGTATGATTTCCAGTATCGTTTTGTTCGATTGGCCCATACAGCAAACATATTCAAAATAGACATTTAAGGGCACAACATGAGATGAAAAAATGAGCAGTACAAAGAGGGCATTAAAATTGCGCAAGTACAACGTCACATGCCACTAAATTCATAATACTCAATTTTTTTTGGTTAAATACGGTTTCAAACATACCAATTGACTTTGTCATAGTGATCTTCGTCTGTTGCAGCAAAATTAGTGAGTAGCTTCTTCTTCGGCTCTTTGTTATCCAATCAATCATTGTTCCTTCAAACAACCTTGTTGCGCACAACAAATACATAACTGAAGAAATTCCTGACTGTATTTAAAGTTGTATTGTTTAAGTAAAACAAAATGGTAAATACTTTTGGAAAAAAACTAATAAATGATAGTTTAACTGAAAAGCCAACTGTACACCATTCCTTTACTATTGTGAGTAAAAAAACAAAATGGTATTCATGATTGCGTCAATAAATAAGGATAAATTAAAAGGAGAAAAATATTTGTTACTAAGTATCAATTAGTTCACTTTCTGATTGTTTTTAATGTCTTCTGACCAAAAAGCAATTAGCAAAGTTTACTTGCATTTGTTGTCTAACAATTCATTTTGTATAATTCTTTATATTAATACTTTCGCAAACATGTTGGTAAGAGTTCATATTATTGTAATGTTCTTCGTTAATTTTTATTCTAAAATCTTTATTCCAGCAAAAGGAAAAGAAGTTTTTCTTTCCTTTTATGATTTCCACCCAACAGCTAATGTTAAGCATGACGATTAATCAAAAAGTATACCGGTAAAAAAGCAATAATCATCAAATCATAGTATGAGAAGACAGAGTACCAACAACACTATAATAGATGTGGTGCAAAGTGCAGCTAATATGATTCAGTATCTTAGGGTGAATGAAGAAGGAAAAAAAACTGACAAATGTATAAACTAAGCAAAGTGATATTTCCCACCTATAAAAACATCCATGATTCTATATCTGTAAGTGTAACACATATACACGATTCCAAGTTGTTTATGCAATGGCTAGTTGACCCTTAGGCCGATATTGGATGTTGCAGGTTTTAATAATTGTAATATATACACAAAATCCAAGTGGTTCATGCAATAATCAGTTGACTATTAGACTAACACTACCAATGTTGCATTAGGAGTCCAGCTATAAACTTGTTATTTATGGATATAAAAAGTTGCTTCTACATTAAATTTACAAAGCACAACTTAAAACATTATATGATCAAGATGACAGAGCAATGCATACTATTTAACATTAAAGTAGACTATTGAAATAACTCGATATCCATAGTAAAATGCATTGCAAACTTAGAGAAAAAAAAATAAAATGAAGGTTAGACAATAGCTGATGGCGACAATTACTCAAATAATATTAGGATATCATATAAATATATTTATTATGGTAGCCAAGTCATGTTTTTACTCCATCCTATTTGCTAATGTATAAAAAAACTTAAGCTAAATACAGATGACTATAAACTGAAATATAAATAATTTACAGTAGTAGTAAATAATTAGTAAATAAATTATTTAATAAATTTTGTTTTATTATTTTGATTTAATAAAAACATCTTTAGAGTTTTAAGGAGAGGTGAGAGAATTGAGAGAATTAAGGGGAATTGAGATAATTGAGAGAATCAAGGAAAGAGCTTAAATTTCTTCTGCTTTACTATTATTTAATAGATGTATGTTAGGCTTTCATTTGTATAGAGCACATCATGGCACTGGCATTTTCTTTTCTGTGCCCCTAAATCTTGTCAGTAATATCCTGATCTGTATACATAATTTAAACTGAAATCCAAGATGCCTTCATGATGCCGACACAAAGCGTAGGAAATATAAATATAGGGGCTGTTCTTTGGTCCTTAACGGACCATACTCTCAGCGGACGCATCCGAGGCGTCGGACGCGTCCGTTGAGAAATGGTCCATTAAGGACCGTTTGCCCAACGGCTCAAATTGGAGCCGTTGGGCTCCGACGCGTCGGAGCCCAACGGCTCTAATTTGAGCCGTTGGGCAAAACCCTAATCCTCTCAATAAAATCTCATCCCCCTCTATTCCTCCATCTACCACAAATTCATCTTCTAATTCTCTAAACACTCCTCTATCTTCACTTAAAAATGACAAATCGACAACCTAAACACTATTGGAGCAGTGAATCAACACGGCTATTGCTTAAATGCGCCGTTGCGGCGTATGGAAAATGTGGTAATAACAAGAAAGGGGTTACCAAAGCGATAGCTGAAAAATTTAATGCTGCAGCGGTCGAAATCAACATTACAAGAACAGACGAAACTCTGGATTTGATCGACGAAAACAAAGTTCGGCACAAGTATGAGTCTTCGAAGGGAATGGGTTAAATGAGAAAGCTTGAACAACAAAACTGGAGCTGGTTGGGATCCTAATCGTCAAACTGTTTCAGGCTCTGATGAATGGTGGGATGATCGTTTAAAGGTATTCGCAACAAATTGCTGCTTTGTTTTTTAATAGACCCGTTATTAATTAATGTTGTTAAAATAGGAATTCGGGACATCCATTCTGAAATTTAAAAAGTCACCGCTTGAGCATTTGGATCTACAACAACAACTGTTTCAAGGCACACATGCAACTGGACAGACGGCGTATACGCCAGCATATACGCCTGCTGTTACTCAACCTGAGCAAACACCACAGTTTACTCCCTCTTTGCCTGGAAATTATGCTAATCCATTTGCATTTGACCAATTCCACAGTCAGCTCAATGAAACAGAAGATCAAGGGCAAAGTAATATTCCAAATTTGAATTCACCAACACCTCATTCTTGGGATCCTGAACCGGACACTCAAACAAACGTGCCCAAAACTCCCATTCCACGGCGAAATCGACATGTTGGTTCAACCTCTGGTAAAAAGAGAAGTTTCAAAAAAGGGCGTAGTGACATGGAGGGAAAGTTTTCTGATCTCGTCAATTACCTCCATGCCCGAAAAGTGCAAAAATCTACAACTATGGAAAGTCCGACTCCAAACAATTTGACAGGAAACAGTGTACAGTCAACAGGAAATTCTTTAAATCAAGCTGATGTGATAGCACGCGTTAAACGTTTGAGTGAAGTAGCAGATTTTAATTTGGCGGAAGCATTACACATAATTGTAGATCCCAACAAGGCAGATATGTTCAACCTCTTAAACGATGACGATGCAATAACATGGATGTCATTTGAGACAAAGCGCGATCAACTTTCTGCTGACTACAAGTACTTTGTGATGAAGAACGGCCCAAGCAACGTTTAGGATTCCTACTATTATTTCAGTTTTGTATTTCTGCAATGTACCACTTTTTGTACTGTTTTTATGTAATGGACTGTTATGTTTTGTTAACTGTGTTATTCTGCAATAACTATAATGTTATGTTTAATCTATAATTAGTTAAATTACAAAATATAAATAAAATACTCCGCTTAAATTCTCCGCTTAAATACTCCGCTTAAACCGCCAAACGCATCGTCCGCTAACTACCATTCTCCGCTATAATACTCCGCTCAAATTCTCCGCTTAAATTCTCCGCTTCCGCTTGCAAAGAACACACCCATACATTTAGTAGCATACACCTTTTCTTATCCAATTCCTTTTTAAGTTCTGCACATTCCAGTTCATATAAGAGACTATCATTGTTAACAGCATGCTTACCAGATTACGCATGACGGCATGAGCTCGACCAAAAGCATCAGTTTTACATATGTAGAAAAGAAAGAAAAGGGGTATTTATGTAAACCATTTAGGAAAGAATTGCAAACTAATTTTGTGCAGATCAATCCATAGATATGACATGTGATATAACAAGTTAATAAAGATGCAGATGCCTCATACAATAGGCAGTGATAATAGTAACATGAGCTATGCATTTGCCAGTATTGAAAAATATGTTTCGGTAAGCTATGGAAATTAATATCCTTTTTATTTATGTTAAAAAGATGCTCTATCCATCTAATGTCCTATCTTTAAATAGTAGTAGGTTTTATAATATGTTTTCCTCATGTGGTCAGAGTTTTACCTAGAATTCTTATTGGGAACTCCTGAAATCGTGCTATTTTTTGTTGTTTGGATTATGTCATTTTGATATGTGCAGAATTAGTCATGCATATATAGGTATGTATGTTTGTATTGTTGATATTTGTTTCTCTCGATTGCAGTTTGTTGAATCTGACTATTTATGTGGAGAGGAGCTTTTGCTTTTCCATGGCAATAAAGCTGATTTAGAGATCTGCTATAGGTGAATTTCCTACCCTTTAATCTGGTCATGTTATGTGATTATCTTGATTTGCTTATCAAGCATAAAATTTTACCCAACATTATCTACATCCCAAACTATGAACTGCTTAACTAATAAAAAACTGTACATATTGGGAGTGCACCTAAAAAACCAATTATCAGAAAGCTCCTGCTATTGAAAGGCAATTCATTACTATAAATATAAAAGTGCAAGTGCAACCTGGCAGCACCTTTCAATACGCCGGAGTCTATATGGCCTTTTGTTCTGTCATATTCAAGCAATAGCAGAACTTGCTTCCCTGGGGAATCCAAGCAATAGGACAAAATATTTTAGGAGATTATACATCTGTCAAAGTCGGCTGTCATTTAGAACATCACGATGTAGACCAGACTTCAAATTTCGGTGTCTACGTCCAGCTATGAGGAGAAAAAATTGAGGATCTTTTACAAACTGTACTGCCATTTGGTATCTTGCTGGATCGCAGACAACGAACTAATTTTCTGAATAACCACATGAATGCTGCACGTGTACTGCTTTGTAATGTTGTATTATAGGAATAATATTTTGTATGTTCCAACTGGGAGAAATACGGTAAAGAAGAAGGAGGGGGGGGGGGGGGGGGGGGAATCAATCCTCGTGGTGTGGTGGAGGGGCAAATCTTGCATTTTCTTGTCTGGCAACAACCATCATCTCATCAGCAAATATAGCTTTAATAAATGCAGGGGTCCTCAAGAGGCGACGACCAGAGATCCGAGGATACACATCGTCAAGATAGTAATAAGAATGGCCAGCTATCATACACAAAACATCGACCCATGTACTGGTTGCTCGTACTGGTTCCAAGAGAAACCGAAAATCCCAGGAGTACCCATGGCAGATAAAGCCGCGGTGAAGGTGAAAAGACATATGAAACTCATGGGTATAAAAGGTTTATGTTTGCTCCAAAAACCATCATAAATGTCAATGAATTGCTGAGGAATATAATGCTTGCAAACTTGTCAGATAAAAATGGTATCATTCCACCGTTAAGAACAATACTAGTCAAAATGGTGGCTCCATACAAGAGCTTGTCGAAAAAGTCTGCAGTCCGTCCTCTAAATGGGTTCTCTTCAAGAAGTTTACAATATCGAGCAAGGAAAAAACATGTGGAATAGGAAATCAAGGTCCATACTCCGGAAATACAATAAATTTGTGAGGAGGCGCCAGACCTCCCACTGCTGAACTACAAGCTTTGGGTTAAGATACAAATTAAATGGAGTTATAATCTCAAGTGAACAGCCAAGAGTGGTAACAACAGCAGCAGCAAGATATGATCTTGTTATTATGGGCATCTGTTTATACCATTCCTCATCAGGCTGCACCATTTTTGTAGTTTATTTTGCAACTGCATTCTCAATCCTCTTTAAAGCTCGATTTTTTGAGATAATAATTTGCCAGGAAATTTATAGAACTTGGTTTCGAGGAGAGAAAAGAGACAGGTAGACGGGATTTGCAATTAAAATTTTGAAGTCCTGGATGATGTTATCGTAAAAATGTTGTTATTTATATGTAGGTTCAAATCGTACAAAGATATCAGCAACTTGGATTTGACGAAGGAGGATTCTATAAATGATGGCGATGCTAAATTACATCTCTGTATGATGTGTTTGAAAAAAAAAACTGGGATCCGCAGTCAAGACTGTACGAAGATAAACGTTCAAGAATATGGTCAGTGGAGCTATTGCTGCTGCACATTGAGTAATTCAGCAAAAAGGTAGAAGAGCATGCGGTTATTGTTCATGTTTGTGTTTTCTTTTTGGAAGTGTGATTTGAACTGGATTTTGTGGTCACCTTAGTTCGAACATAGATGTGGTCTATAGCGTTGGCTAGTGTTATGGTCTATCTAGACTGAACATTGATCCGCGTTGGCTAGTGTTATGTGGTCTATCTAGACTGAACATTGATCCATGCGATTGTTTGCTGTTAAATTTTTTGTTTCGTATACGTTGCAACAATAACTATTGCTGATTATATATGCTAATCCATCCGATGTTCCATGTTTGTAGGGCTTGCGGTATCGAATAGATGAATGGTTAACTGGTCATTGATGCGAGTTGAAGACCTGATTAGTGTAATAACCATGACCTTCAGTCTCATGCAATTTTTTTTAAAAAGCTTTTAGCACATACTCATTAGTTTTTTTTTTTTTTTTTTTTTTTTTTTTTTTTTTTTTTTCCTTTCTTTTTTTGGTATTAGTAATTATCTGTAAGTTCGTGTCTAATGGAAACATCATCAGTTATCATGCCAATTTTATGCAAACATGTGTTTTCAATTTTCATAAATGCTTCAAGGCTCTATTCTATAGCAAGATCGATCTACATGAGTCAGTATAAGGTCATTTTATAATCCTAGCAATCAATTACTTCCCTGTGATCTTAAAGTAGGCATAAAGTTCAGATTGTGGAATTAGCGACTGTAGCTTCTAGAATGAACGCTAAATTCTGGTCACGTGTAATATAAATCTTCATATGTAATGCTTACATGTGTTCTGACATAAAACCATAATTGGTTGAAAATGATGTTTCTTTTCTAGGATGATTTCATAGTTTCGATTTTTTTCTAGCTCAGCTTGATTTCGGCATGAGTTTTCATGTGTTTGGATTCTTTTTCTACATGCTTGCTTTATTTTTGCATGAGTTTAAAATGGGGAGTTACTGCTGCAATGTGATGTAGTGCTCTTGAAAGAAATACTATTACTAATACAACACTGCAAACAACCTAATGATGGTGCACCATAAGTAACAGGCACATTATCTCGGCATCAGTGGGGACTTAATCTTGTCTCCCCCGTCGCCTCCTCAAAACCTTTCCTTTCTTCAAGACAATTCCCTCTTCCTCATCGTTTCCGATCGTCTTTCCTCACCTTATTAAGGTTTCCCTGTTGCTGTCGACCTAATCTGTGCTCAAGTTTGTCTTCGTGCTGTATTTTTTCTCAGATCTAATTTTAGATATGTTCTTCTTTTTTCAATGACGGAGCTTGAGCATTGATTCTGCTATCATCATCGTATCTGACTTGGACATCGGTTTTAATTGTCACAACTAGATCTGGGTGAGCTGTGCCTGTCCTTCTTCAACTTTTAGACATCTTGCCTTAGCTCTTTGCCTTTCGACATGCCGCGTTGGCTCAGATTTGCCTGTCATCTGCTACTGCTTGACCGTCTGGTCCATGGTACTAGTTTTCTCAATTGTGTAGTGTTTGGGCGAAGTCGCATTTGAGTCACTTGGCTGTGGTTTTGGAATTGCTGTTTTGTTTTCTTGTCTTGAATTTATTGTTTTGGAGCTGTGGCGTAGCTTATCTATTTCGATTGTTAGTTAAACGTCATCCTCCTGCAGTTTAGTGCTGCAGCATGTCATTGTGATACTGGTTTCTGTGTCTTTGTCTTCATACCGCTGCTGCTCCTACTACGTCCTTTTTCTGGCCATGGTGATTGCTTGCGACGGTGGCTAGCCTGGTTGAGGTAGTGATCTTGTAGTAGTGCGGTTTGTGGATTTGAATCAGTCACCAGTTTTTCCCTTCTTGTCAGTATTGTCTCTTGTGAGTGTAATGTGTAACTAGTCTTCTTGACTTTGTTCCCTGTTAGTTTGTTGGTAATGTGTAACTAGTCTTCTTGACTTTGTTCCCTGTTAGGCTGTTAGTTTGTTGGAGCTTCCAGGGTCTGTAATCTGTTGCTTGTCTTTGGCTTGTAACTGTTGCTTTTGTACAACTTGCTATTTCAGTGTGCAAGTGTTAGTTTGCTTGGTTAGTGAGTGACGGGACTGCTTGGCAACCTGAATTTGTAAGTGTTTTAGACCTTGTGTAGTCTTAACCTGCTATGTACTGTCATTGAGTCAAAAAAAAAAAAAAAAAAAAAAAAAAAAGGAAAAAAAGAAAAAAGAATGATGGTGCACCATTGCATTTTGCAGGTAACTGTGTTTTAATATGTAATACGTGCTTTTGAAAATGGTAAATTTTGCAAACTCTATTCCTGAATTATCTCTCAAATGAGTAAGTTACATGTATGAAGATAATTTTATGTCAAGATATGTGATTTCAAAGTGTATTGCTTTCAAAGAGCACTAGATTTTTAGAAACATGGGAGTATTTCATTTCAAATACACGTAAAGTTACACACAAACGGTATGATATGTATAGTTTTGAGTTCAAATGTACTTTGGTTTCATATTTTTGAAGTGTTGATTTTCAAAATCCTGTACGAGTAGATGTTACCGAAACTTAAGATATAACATGCAAAAATAGGTATAATATTTGTATACGTATGCACAACGTTGTTGTCGATAGTTGTAATGTATGAAAGCACGACACTTGTCATTAGTTGTAATGTATGAAAGCACGACGTTTATTGTACGGCCTAACTGTATTTTTATTTATGTTAAAGCAGTGTCGTAGATAATCTATTTACTACGGCTTGCAATCGAGGTGGTTATACAAAATATAATGGTTAAATACAATTGTAAAACTCTATTTTGCAATGTTCGAAAACTGACGTGTATAAAGTTTGATTAACGTTTAAATAATGTTGTCTAAATTGTATTTACAACATTGATTAAGTATGATTAAAGATTAAAATATTACGTTTGAAAATAGTTAAAAAAAAGTAATACACAACTTCTACTAAACGATGAAGATGATAATTCTATAATACGTGAATAATGTTACTGAAATTATATTACAATGTATGAAAATCATGGAAAATACAAATATACGACATATAAGTACCATCGTAAAAAAAACGTGTCATATAATATTTGAAGTATGTTGTAATTTACTATCTCACAACATTCAAACAACGTGGTATATAATTCTTTTTTTTTTTTTTTTCATGTGTTTTCATTATATTTATATTTTGTTATAACTAACTTTTCTACAACGTTTTGTACAACGTTTAGGTAAACGTTGTAAAAAAGACTACCTTTCATAACTGTGGATATAACAACATTATGATAAATGTTGTTAAAATACATTGACAACATTTATTCAATGTTCTAATATGTAATATTTGTTGTAGAATTCAATTAACTCATTTCAACTCTATTGGAATAAACTAAATTCGATTAACTCCATTTGAATAACTCTAGTTCGATTTAACTCTATCCAATAACTCTAGTTCGATTTAACTCTATCGATTAACTCTAACTGTTTTAACTCTAACTGCTTAACTCTAATTGCTTAACTCTAACTGGTTTAACTCTACAGTTTAACCTAACTGATTTATCCTAATGGTTTTACTCTAACTGGTTAACCCTAACTGATTAACTCCTTTCGAATAACTCTAATCGAATAACTAATATTCGATTATCTCCATTTCGATTAACTCATTCAGATTAATTCTTTTGAATTTACCCCTTTTGATTTATCCCTTTTGAACTAACTCCTTTTATTAATTCCTTTCCTATTTGTTTATATTTATTTCATATAAATATTTCCTTTATAAAGTTCTATTTATTTAACAAATAAATATCTCCTTTTATCTTATTCTATTTATTTAATAAATAAATATTCCTTTTTCTTTTATTTATTGTCTATCAATAAATAAACTCCATTTACTTTTATTTATTCCCTAAATAAATAAATCCTTTTACTTTTTATTTATTCCCTAAATAAATAAATAATCCCATTTAATCTGTTTGTAAATGTTCTACAAATATTTCCTTTTTATCTCAATTTTATTTGTAAATCGTTTACAAATATTTCTCTTCCTATATTTGTCTATTTATTTTCTAAATAAATAATTCTCTTATACTTCTATTTATTTTCTAAATAAATATTCCATTTTAGTCCTATTTATTTTCTAATTAAATTCTCCTTTGATTTAATCCTGTTTATCTTCCAAAGTAAATAATCCCTTTATAATATCTAATTTATTTACCAAATAAATAATCCATTTAATTTCTTATTTATTTACCTTAAATAAATAATTCACTTTGTAAGTACTCCACTTATAAATATCCTTTTTATAAATATTCCCTTTTTATAAATATTCCTGTTTATAAAATCTTCTTTGATTTTATCAATATTTTCCTTTTATAAAAATCCTTTGATTTTTATAAATAATTTTCTTTTATAAAATCCTTTGATTTTATAAATAATTTATTTTCAAATATCACTTTGAAAATTCTCTTATCAACATTTCGGTATGTTATGGTATTTAACATATCAGATCACGATGACCAACATCGTCCGAACACACATAATCAACAACTGGTTATAATTCACATCATATATCAAAATATATGAAAAACAATAAAATAACTGTTGAGGAACCCAGTCGGATTCCTCCAACCTGTTTCCCTGCATCCACCGATGTTACACAATAAAATCAACATCACTTTCAGTTCCATATGATATATTCTGTTAACAGAATCTATCTAGATAGATTTAACGATTTATATATATATATATATATATATATATATATATATATATATATATATATATATAATTTCCACTAACTGACTAGCAGTTCAATCAAACAGTCAACACACAGTCAATCAGCCAATATTTAACAATTCTAAAAATACAACATGAAATTATAAATTGTTCAGAGTTAGTGAGATTTACTCACATTGGACTGTTATCGTTAAAAACGATTAACTATCTTTGATTTAGACGGACAATTTATTTTGCAAATAAATTGTAACAAGCTCGAATCCACGTCCAGTCAGTTCCAGTGCGTAGCCACCGTCCATACGATCCCAATGCAACTCACGGTTCGTCAATCTGATATCGTATGTAGAAGATACGACGTTACGAAGTTCATACACTATTTTTATATAAATAAAACTTGAATTATTTAAAACCGGGCCTCACCCCTTTAATTAACCGGCCCACCCAACCTTTGAAAGCCCAAGCCCGTTACTCACTTATCCCCCAAACACAAACTCCTCCAGCGAACTCAAAATCAACGCAAATGGAAAACTTTGACCGCCATTTTTCCCCTTCCATTCACCACCGTTCTTCCTGAGACAAATCCCATCCTTCATCTCATTAAAAACCGCTCCTCCCCATCCCTATTTCCTCGAACTCGCACTACCCGAGGGAGATCCGAATCCCCTCGTTTCCAGTCACGTACAGTGAACACATCGAACACATCGAACACTTTTGCCTTCGAATCAAAACTTTACGTATGAAACCTCTCAATCCCATAAACACAACTACACCCACAGATTCACCAATTCTTGCATCAAATCGCCAAGTGCACAAACCCTAAAACACGAAACCCACGCTGTGAAATTTTGAGCAACATTCTCTTCATTCGAATGGGATGACACTAGTACGGTATTGAAAAGCAGACCTCACTAATCAAAAATATAATTATCTAGTGATTTCTAGAACTGGATTTCATTTTCAAATGATTTTAGAAGAGTAAGATTTCACGGTTTCTTACTTAAGAAGTGGAGGCGCGATGTCCGTTGACTAGGAAGAGAAATGAATTAGGTTTAGGAAAGGATTTAAGGGGTTATTTATAGGAAGTTTTAGATATTTTTTCGAATATTATATTAAATTATAATCAACTGCTGTTTTTATTTGTCTTTAAAAATTCCTGTAATCACATATGATATTTAAAAATAACGAAACTGGACAGGTAGCTAGAGTTTGACAATACGGTCCCAACGAAACTGGTCTCGTCGAATTCCGACTCCGTTTGCTCATACAACGTATTTTTAACCGTCAAAATACTGACTATTTTTCACTTTAAAAATCCGTACGGCCACATACTGACTCTAAAAATCACGGAACTTGGAATCTAACAACAATTTGACATTGCGGATCCAACAAAATTAGTTTCGTCGAATTCCGACTTCGTTTGCAAAAGTGGCTATTTTTAAAGTCCAAAATAACCCATTTAAATATATAAATATATTTAAATATAAATAAATTAAATATTTATAAATAAATATTATCGTATATATTCACAGCGGAATACCATACAGCTCTAGATTATTCCTATATGAATTTCTAACTTGATATTTCAAATCTGGGTCAGCCCGATATTCTATTTATATTGAAATTCCTTTTTAAAAAAATAAATAATTCCTTTATAAATTGTAAAGGAATTCCACAACGACTTTTCTAAAATTTGATTTGGATGTAAATCAAAATCTACACGACGATATCCCGATTTTTCTCTTCCACTAGAAAGATATACTCCACCAGCGCCATTTCGAGCTCAATTTTAATTATAGTATAATTATAGGTTCAAACTGTCGTTTATATAATATATTCGTTATTCAAATTAAATTCCAAGATGTATTAAATATCACAGATGATACAGTTCACACCATATCCCCTTTTCAGCCAACTCTGATTATTTCAGGATTAAATATATTATTTAATTTAACATTTTAAATTAAATATTTACCATTATTTAATTCCACGACCATGAAATCCTTTTAATTACCTTTTAAATAATTAAATAAATTAATTATTATATCCCTCAAAATGCGGGTCATTATATTCTTCCGCACTTAAAATAATTTCGTCCTCGAAATTGCTAAGGTAGAGGACGACCCTATCGACTGGTTAGAACATATTTGTTCACTTCTTAACTTCAGTTTTCAACTGAACCAATTTAATTTCAATTAAATATTAATTAATTCTTATCAACGAAAATTTTCAAAAATCCTGAAAATTTTCTAACACCCTAGCTTTTCGAAAAATTTCGCCAGCACCTCCTTTGTACTGGTCAATCGGTCAAACTGCAACTCGCCTCTCTGGGCCATCTCCAACCAAAAAGAAAATCAAACAGCCAAGCGGCTTGCCAATTCGGCTCATAAATCTTATATCCAATAGAAATATAAACTTGTACCTTTTGTCGGCATATCATTATATCCTTTCCACCTGTTATCAATTCATCAGATACAAGGGTCATCCCAATCAAATTCCAATCTGCTTTAATCCACAACACAACCATTCGCTTATATCCGAGCCAAATGTCATTTCAACTCGATTTTCTTCTCGATTCCCAACTCTTAACTTGATTATCACATTGCACTTTAAATTTGAATCTCACAATCTAATTTGTCTTGATATCATTCTAATTCAAACTCAGTTACCACTTTACTGGCTTTATTTTAATTCAATTTTTCTTTCACAAATTTCTGTTAAATTTGTTTTTAATTCAAACAGTCTTTCCCTGGGAGTTTTTTAAACAGTTTACTCCTTTCAAAAATCAAAATTTCCTTTTTGAAATTCAACACAACTTGTCTTTCCCAAAACAAATTCAAAACAGTATCTCTTGTAGTAATTCGTCACTTACAACTCAAAAATGAATACTGATGATGCAGCTGTCATCACCTGAATCTATTTTCCAGTGATCGAAGTGAGTTCAATACTATAAAACCATTTCTAAACATTTCCACTTTGAAATCCATTTCAAAATATAATTCACATTTCTTGTAAAACAATTTAAAATCTCCCAGGATCTTAAATTTTTCTTATTTTTAATCCAAATCCATTTACAAACACTTATCCAAACTAGTGTGTAACCGCTGCGTTGCACACGATAGTTTTATTAAAAATAGTATTTTATTTTTAATATTAAGATAAGAAAGTTGTTAAAATATATGATAAATTTGTGTAAAATAGATAAATTATAAATTAAAATTATTATTATTATTATTTGTGTGTAATTTACGCTATAAGCTTACACACACAATTTGTATATGTATGTATTTCGAGAAATAATATAATATTATCAATTTGTTAATGTGAATAAACTATACATATTGATGTTGATGCATGTCAGTAGTTTATTGGATGAATTAACAAATGTCATTTAACGTAATTTGTTTCAATAAGTTAAAGTTAAATTATGAAATTATTCAAGTATGTAGATTTATAATAGGAAGAATTGAGAATAAATTTGTAAAAGTATATAAATTTGTTGTTGAGTTATTAGTGTTAAAAAGGATTTTATGATACAATATATAATAAATAAATTCTTAATATGAACGAACTATAATTGATTTACAAAATAACTTTGCTACTGTTGTTGATTTACATAATTTGTATTAGCGATTTTATACATCTTCATAGTTGAATGAGATTATACCAGTTTTCTTAATATGAATATATATGCATACATATATAAATATTCACCAAAATTATTTAAATAATTTTAGTTTATGATTTCATGAGTAACTTAAACATGAATTTTTTTATATAAAATATGTTAAAAGATTTCAGAGGGTCCAAGAAATATGTGTACAAACATTAAATTGTAGGTATTTGAAGTTCATATTCTTTCTCTTCGATATATATTAATTTTATTAAGATAAATGAATAATATATTATTATTTTTATTATTGTTTATGTATATTATTTATATTTTATGACTTATTTAACATTAGTCACCGTTGTTGATATGAACATGGTATATATATTTTAGAACGTCATATTTAATGTTAAATAGATGAATTAATAACTAATTATTGATTGAGTTTATTTGTTAAATACAAAATCAAATAATTAATTTAAATATATTGACTTCACATAATTAATTTAAATATATTGACTTAAGTATACAATAATAAGTGATATTGTAGTTTGTTGTGTAAATAAGTAAATAAATTTTGAAATGTAAGTGTTTGACGCTAATATTACAACGCAATTTTGGATGAACATATTGTTGTAAATGAACTAAACTTTAAACTTGTGATTATTATTTATGTATAATTTATGTTATGTGATTCATGTATTTATATATTTGAATGGATTGTTTCCGTTTTTTTAATATGAATATGATAAATGTTGATGTGATTTATTAGATAAATCAGTGAATAATGGTATGCTAAAATTATCATAATCCTGATATTATGTAGTCAATTATAATATATGGCCTTGAATGTAAAATAGAAAAGAATTAACTAAAGCTTTGTGACCAATTATAGAAAATCTAAAGTGAAGGTATTCAGAGCAAAAAACTAAATTTTGTCATTGTTTGGTATTTATAAGAAATATTAGTTAGTTAAACTTATTTAAATAACTTAAAATTTGGATTATGTATTAATTTAAATACGTGTACTTAAATATAAAATATTAGGAACTAATGATATATTATATGTATATAATTATACAAACTTTAAAATATTCATACTAAAATGTAAAATGATGAAAAAAGTAAAATAATATGGCAGAATTAGTAGATATCTACAAAGTGATAAACTAATTTAAAAATAAAATATTGAGACAGAATGAAGGAAAAGAGAGGAAAATCATAGAGTTGAAAATTTTGTTGTCTACTTGTAAGGGTATTGTGGCTTCTGCACATTGCACTGCCCTATAAAATCTGCGGTATCTGTGTTGAAAAGTAACATCAGGTATGATTAAATATTAGTATTAAGTAATGTTATTAAACGTTGGATACATTAAAAATCTCTTTGAAATAGTGAGCGTTTTTTTGAATCAACCTTTTGGACCCACTCTAAAACTACTCAAGATCTTGTAACAGGAAAGACCAAGGAGTATGAAAAAGATTAAATATTTTACTCATCTAACTCTATGTGATTTGATTCAAAACCACGAAAAATATGAACGAACAAAAAAACTAATATGATGAAAATTCACATGTCTATTGAATGATGATGGTATACCTTTATTATTCTGAATTTGTGAATTTGAAATAGGTAGGAACCTTGGCTCAGATTTTATCTTCTTTACTAATAATCGGAATAGGTTTGGTGTCACACTTTTTTGGTGTACACGCAAACTACCGAAAATGCCCTTTACTAAAAACAAACACATATGATAAAAGGAATTAAATCAAGAAAAAAACGGAAAGTATTCAAAGTTAAATAGCAATGTTCCTTTAATTAGCCATGCGCGTCATTAATGACATTAATAGAGACGTAAATGGGAATAATGTTAAAATTTGAAAGCAGAAAATTAAATCTAGAATGGTAACGTAAATGGAATTAAATCACGCGTATGTTTGAATTCGAAAATAAATGCGCATCGTAAATGGAATTAAATCACGCGTATGTGTGGAAATATTTATTTCAAGAGTATGTGCACGCGTATTAAGAATGGAACTTTTAAAATTAGAAATATAAATAAATGTTTTGAATAACGGTCACACGAATTAACATGCATGAATTAGAAACAGAAGAAAATTAATGCACAGTAATGAAAATAGGAAAATAAAAAGAAACTATTGAGCAAATAAATATGCAGAAAAATAAAATGGTCAAGAAATATACCAGACCATGTACTAACGACATATTTTTATTTTGTTGAATGGCTCCATGCGTGCCATCACCACGCGCGGAGCGCGTGCCTATACGTCTCGTAACATATAGTTGGATTTGTGGATTTGCATGAATTGAACTATTCATGTACGAAAACAACGAAAAATGCAAGCTACGTATTTGATGATGGACGGAAATAATAAAATAATAACTATATCTAGAAACTTAACACTCACTACTAATAACTAAAATTATTTGATGTATCATCAATGAGTAATTGTATGTGCTTATATCGCACATGTAGCACAAATTAGCATATGAGAACTCACTCTCTATCTTTGATAATTATTCAACCGATGGACTAAAAGTATGATATCATATCCCAAACAGTGAACAATGAATAGTCAAACCATGATATTGACTTACATTTCCTACGAAAAATAAATGAATAAATAAGTTTTCATTTATTTATGCATAATGTAAACAGTAGTCGAGCAACATGGCCATTAATTTAGCAGTTACCAGCGTATCAATATTATGATATGTATCAGCATCTCACTAAACTAAATGTCATATTAGATATTGGAAAGTAAGTTCTATTTAAATTTACAGGCATCACTATATTTCACTGAGTTAACAATGTGGTATGAGACTTCTAATTCTATATCGGTTAATTTATTTGATAATAGATGAAGCATTTCAAGCACTACTGAAAATATCAAATTACTCCCCACAAGTTCAGCAAACTAAATTTTAATATCTGCAGCTAGTGGTCAAAAGTTAAATTATCCCTTCAAATAATTATATTTATTATAATGTTGTAATGTGTTTGAATAATAAAAATGACTGTAATGTTGATATTAAATACTGCAGTAGTACTTTAAAATAAGCAATATTTAAGCTTTTATAATAAATATGTCTCTAGTGTTTTAGTTAGATATGGCTTAATTGTTTTGAACATTTAATATTTGTGTTTTATTCTTAATATTAGCAGTGTAATGCTTACTTTTCAGTAACATAAGCAAGTTCTTACGTGTTTTAATTAATAGTGGCTATGCTTTTGAGTACTAAATTGATGGTTGGGTAAAAAATCACATATTATTATTAAAGTGTTAGCCCATGCTACGCACACAGATCACATTATGCTATAACACAGCGGAATTGCTAAATAATTCTGTTGCCCATGAATAAATAACAAAAAGTAGAGTAACAATTTTTTTGATAATGTCTGAACTATATAGAAGTATAAAAATCTATGGCATCAGGAAAAAAGAATCATGAATTAAAATTATTTCCTTGAATATGTAATTTACACATAAAAAGTTAATAGATATATGTTTATATCTTAACAGCTATAAAATATACAATACAAAGCATTAATGCCAAGAAATGCTTATTTTGAAATTTCTTGAACATGATCTGCTATACTTCATAATTATTTGCTCTCCCCCACTTCTTGAACTTAAAGTTGTTGCCATCATGACATATTGAACATCATGCTGTCATTATTAAGATTCACCTATGAACTGAACTTATATAAGTATGCTGTAAAAAATTCTCAACACATTAATTATTGATTACTAAAATGATTTCAAAATAATAATTATTGACTTTTCATGCGTCCATGCTTTAGTTGCTGATTGTATTAATATTTCAGTATTAAGTAACTTACCTTAGAATTTTGTTTTGGGACATCCGTACCAATGTGTCATTTTATGGGAAATTCTAGTCTCCTTATCTTGCTGTTTGTGATGCAAATTCTGGTCTAAATAGATTAAACCATTAACTGTAGCAACCAAAAACCATCCACTTGCATGCACTAAAGAAATCAAGGTTAAAAATTAGAACTTCTTAAAAGATTTAGAAAATCATAATGCATAATGTAAATATTTTGATTTTTATGAAATCGTGTGAAGTGCATTTCCAATTTTAAATGCCAGCAGTTAACACCCTTCATTTTATCTTTAGGATTGCTTCACAGGATACACCATTTCCTACATGGAACTTTGGCTAAACATGAAAACTGAGATGAGAATATATTTTTAGGTGCATAAAAGTTAACTTGTATGTGTCATAGATAACAGCTAACATCCCAGGATAAATTAAACTTAAAATAAGTAAACGATTACGGAGATAATGGTAAGATACTGAAAGGACCCTGGTTGTTCTGTTCAATGATTTAAGATTTTGTTATGTTTATTTCGTACAGTAATGCAAATATGGCAATTTCCACCGCTTTGCTTATGTGTTTGGAAAAAAATAATATTAGCAAAAATTAATGCATGTTGTTCATTTTACCACATGACTGTTATACGTGTAAAATCATCATCACAAAACTTTCATTGATTTAGTTGGTTGTATGAAGAATGGGAGGATGGCAAATGTGTACAACAATAATAAATAATTTGAATATGTAAATAGATCTAACAGCGTAAGTGAACATCTACCGACAAAAAATTAGTACGAAAAAGGGTTGCTACTCAAGTACATAAACTAAAGGATGCTAACAAATATCACAGAAAAAACTTAAATGATAACATATGGAATAAATACCATCTTGGTTACCTAGAAATCTGGTAGAAGTGGAGCACTACTGTGAACGTTTGTGTGTTCATATTTCACACTTAATTTTAATGTGCATTGTAACAACCCGTATTTTAATAACATGTTAAAACGAGAATCAAAGCAGAATTTAATTTTAAATTCTGAATCAAGTAAAACGGGCTATGCCATTGCGTTCGTCTCGGAAAAATACGCGAAATAGAGTCCGAGTTTTCGAGAATCGGAGTCCGTATGACCCGTTAAAGGCCCAAAGAAGATTTCTGGGAATTTGAATTTCAGAAAACAGTTTTGGAAATCAGATCTGGGGCTAGGCGGGAAGTTTCCCCGCCTAGGCCATGTCGACAGGGCTGTCGACAGGCCTGTCGACTTGGGCCCAGACCAAGTCGACAGCCCTGTCGACTTGCCTGTCGACAGGGGGTGGCCGAGGCAAATAGCCTGGCGCACCTGTTTGTCTCACCTGGTCCTGTTCTTGGGCTGGGTCTGGAAGCTTCCGAGATCTGATGGTCCTAATCTATCCTAGGGTTAATCTAAGGGCCTAAAACTATTCTAATCTCTATAAAAACACCCCTAAGCCCCCCTAAACCCTCATAACTCACCCTCTCCACGAAGTGCTGCCCAAATGCCAAGTGATCATGGCCTCCATCCCAAATCCCTAGAGCCTATGCATTCAAATTGGGTTCAAATCAAAAGGTGCAAGCTTACTACACCAAATGAAGGCCAAATCAACGTTGCTATGCGAGTTCCATGATGATTCTTCAACAAAGGAGGCACCTTTCTTAGCCAAGATGATTCATGCTTCTTTCCCTAGGCCTAACTATGTAAGTTCTAGCTACTTTTGGATCAAAACGGTATTTTTAATGTTGACATGGGATAAAATGAGGCTAAACATGATTATGCGAACCTATATGAACCTTACCTTGCCTCTTGTGTGCATGTTTATGATCTTAGGCCATGTGAGTGACTTAATCATGCCTCTCATGCTATGCATAATCTAGTTTAACTTGCAAGTTTGGATCTTTATGCATGAAATGCTAGCATGAACCTTTAGGAACCATTTTACTTGTGAAACATTGGCTAAGACTAGATTTTGGGGCTTATGCGTGCTTATGAACCCAAACCCTTTTATGCTATCATGCAAGTTTGTGGCCAAGTCTTTTATGAGATTATGCATGTTTATGGCCAAACCTTTTTTTTTGTGATAATATGCATGTTTGTGGCCAAATTACCTTATGACACTATGCATGTTTATGGCCAATCCCTTTACGATGTTATGCATGTGGAAGCCAAGCCCTTTTTGGCATCATGCATGTTTTGAGAACAATAGGTGACATAGTATTTTTACTATGTTGACTCTCTTTGCTTGCGTTGGGAAAACACGTTTTTGGGTAGTTGGATAAACATGAACATGTCGCAAAATCTTAACTTGGATATGACATGTGTTTATACTTGAAAATATGACTTGAAAGATAACATGGAAGATGACATGTAAGTATGCATAAAAACATGAGCTTGGGAATTTACCTATTAAGTTAGGTCTACCCTTTGGGAATTTACCTATTAAGTTAGGTCTACCCAAATGCTCAAGAAACTTGTAACGTGTTTTGGAAACATGGTGAACTTAGATAATATGAGTGTGGCCAACTCGAGGTTGGGTTGAGTTTGCAACGTAAATCTACCCGGAACCGACCGGCCTAACTAGTAGTTGCAAACAATAGGACCCAATGTGAGAAGTTGGTCATGTCGCGCTTAAGACCCGAGGTTAGACTAGGTTGTGGTGTAAATCTACCCGGACCCGCCCGGCTTAACTAGTAACCACAACAAGGTCTAATGTGAGAGGTTGAGGGTGCATTAATTAAATTAATGCCACATAATAGGGTTAAGTTAATTTGATTAATGAGGCTTAACCAAATATGATATGGACAAAGAGGTTAAGTAATTTGATTAGGCTAATGATACTTAACAAAACATGATAAGCTTGGGTAGGTTAAGCAACTTGATTTGCCTAATGACACTTGACCATTCTTATACGACTAGTGGACGGGATTAAGTTAACCAACACTTAATCAATCCAACACGATAACGTGATAAGGTTAAGTAAATTTTCTTAATGACACTTAACCGTATAATACAGTTAATAGATGGGGTTAAGATTAGGCTTAACTAATCTAAACACGGTAATTCGATAGGGTTAAGTTAAACACTTAACCAATTTAAACTTGATAATTCAATGAGGTCAAGTAAACCATACTTAACCGACTTAACTTGGTAATTTAATGGGGTTAAGTTAAACACTTGACTAATTTAACACGATGATTTGATGAAGTTAAGTGACCTATACTTAACCAATCTAACTTATTAATTTGATGAGGTTAAGTTAACCTATACTTAACCAACCTAACGTGAAAACATGATAAGGCTAAGTCACGAATCGTTTCGAATACGCTTGACCGATTTGACTCGGTAATC
This sequence comes from Allium sativum, assembly GCA_030737875.1. Taxonomy (NCBI): domain Eukaryota; kingdom Viridiplantae; phylum Streptophyta; class Magnoliopsida; order Asparagales; family Amaryllidaceae; genus Allium; species Allium sativum. The sequence continues at coordinate 656,457,996 of CM060913.1, forward strand.
TGATGGGGTCAAATTAATATATACTTAACCAATCTAAAATGATAATTAGACGAGGTTAAGTCATGGATTTCTTGATATACTTAACCAACTTGACACATGGTCTGTAGGGTTACGTCTTGGACTTGGATACTTAGCCAGTTTCGACATGTTTTGTAGACGGGTTAAGTTGTGAACTTAAGTGACACTTAACCCATTAGATAAACCCTAATTCGGAGGATTAGGTAAATAACCATAGTTAACAAGGATAACGGAAATAAGGCTAAGTGGCAAACCTTAGTTAAGGGAAACTAAGTAATAATTCTTAGTCAAGGAAATCTGGACCACTTCTTAGATAGATGAGTAACCCGATACGGTAGGTCATCGTTTAAGTATACGCGTAGGAGCAGGCTATCTGATTTAGATAAAGGCTCCAACGAACTGGGTAACGAAGCAGCGGCTTCGGAGAACGTGAGGATATTCTTGGGATCCCTCTGTGAGCTGCCAGGTCATTATACTAGGCTCACGAGAGGTTGAGGTCTGCGGTAGAAGAACCAAGAATATGCCTTGGTTGCTATGCGAGCAACCTAAAGACTGGGGTGGATAGCAGTGAGTCGGCGAATACATAAGGTGCCCGAGATAGCAAGTTCGTCGATCATCTACCATCTTGAGTCAAGCGTGTACGTACGGAAAGGCAGGGAACACCCAACAGACCATAATTGCTATCTAATTATGGGTGAGGTAGGCCGTAGGATGTGGGCTGGCCGGAGTGTAGTTCTCATGCAAGATTTTCTCTTGTGTTGCCTTTCACTAGTTGAGGGAGGGGTCTCGTGGGACCATAGCCACGTGTAGAAAAGCAGACCTTAGTATCTGCATCGGCAGATAAATCTAAAGCTCCCGACCGAGTCCTGTATTTCTTGTTTTGGCCGGTGACAGGACTCGGATAGCACGATGTGATACACGTGCATCCAGTTATAGAAAAACGATTCACGATGAATGCGTGGGAAAAAGGGCGCGGTTGAGGGTTAGCGTAATCCCTAGTGGCCTAGGTGGTTTAACCCAAACCAAAATACGAAAGCGTGCAATAGGTAAGCGTAATCCCTAGTGGTGCTAGGTGGCATAAGTCCTAGTAGTTCAAACGATGATTCGTATGGAAGAGACTTGCTAGAACAAGGGTGACAATCCAAACGATTTCAAGGATAATACATGAGGAAGCCCGTACGAGGTACGGCAAAGGACTGAACTTACATACATAGAAAGTAACATACGAGTTGAGTAACCTATATATGCGATATATTAGGTTGACATGGACCATTACACGATTTTGAGTAAAGGACATTCACGGTTACCACATAACAAGGTTGGGATACTAGTACGAGAGGTGCAGAGTAGTTTTACATGTTAGAACCAGGAAAAAATATACATAATAGATACCGTGGGATATTAGACGGGGTGGATACCTTGGGATAGTATACTTGATAGAAACCTGACGATGTGATACCTTGATTTATCATGACACCGGGGTTTATCACGATACCTTAGTTTAGCTTGCTACAGTAGTTCAGCCTCTTACCCCGATTTAGTTTATCTATCTTGTAGTCATCTTTATGTTTACTTTCAGTTTATGCATGTCATGTTACCTTTACCTGTTTTTATACTGGAAGTAGATAGGACTTACTCAGTCTTTTTGACTGACCCGTTCTGTTTCGCCTCTTTTCTTCCGTTTCCCCCCCCCCCCCAGGTTACAGGGAGGAAACAATGCTGTTTAGTTCGGACTTCTTCTGCCTGAAGGTCATCATGGATGGCTTGGACTCCGCTTGGCTATGGCTACTTTACTGTTTTTACTTGGGGAATAATTTATGAAAAAGTTTTTATGCTTCTTTATTATTGCAAGACAGGTTTTGATGTACTCTGATGTAAAAGGCTTTAGACCTTATCTGTTCATGTTATGAAAGTTTGATTTTACTTCCGCTATTTATATATGTTCTGTCTTGTGATATTTATGTGCATGTTTACCAATAATGCCCCTCTAAAGCTAGTGCATTCCTTTGCGAGTGACCCTAGCGGAGGCGGGGTGTTACATTTGGTATCAGAGCAGAAGGTTACCAGACTGGGCAAAAGTTTTTAAAGACCTTCTGAAAATTATTTGAAAAACCTTTACAAAGAAGCATTTTGCAAGAAAGTTTTCTTTTAAAAAGAAAAGGCTATTCCCGAAAGGCCATTAGCATTATCCTTGTTTCCTTGATTGAATCTCTTTTCCTTTCTTTCCTCCATCTGTAGTCACAGTGGTTTTAACTGCGACTAGTCTTTCCTATCTACGGGAGTGCTTTCCATGCGATGGAGGTGGTTCTCGAGAGACCGGTGGCCGCGTTATAAGAAAGGATAGTGAGAAAGAGGATAAAGGATGCGAGTTTAAGGATGAACAACTTGTTGGTATGGCTCAACCCAGAATGAGAGAGAAAGATGAATAATGAAACCCTTGACGAGAGGGTACCTTTGGCATGGTGAAACGGGACGGATAGTTAAGTATCATGGGATAAGGACAAGATCATTGGGAGGGCAATAGTATGCTCTCATTTCTAGGGTACCTCGGAAGGAGGGTAACGATCTTGTTAAAGGTTTAGTTTTCTTCTCTATCATCCCGTCGGGACTTTGGTTGGATCACCGCATCTTTTTAGGTCCGCTTTGATAGTTGAGTCTCTGAACCTTAGTACTAGTGTAATAGAGGGTCCCGTTTTGTCTCAAATCCTATTGGAAGATCGGTCCATTTATTCATGACTTGTTTGGATTTGAGAATGTCTGTGTCAAGTATTGAGCTTGGAAATAATGCTTATGTTTATAAGTGTGGATGGATTCTAGGGATGAAGTGGTTATCCAGTAAGGGGTGCCACTCTCGGTTTTAGAAGGAGGGTAGTTAGACTCTTGGCTTGCTTTGGTAATACCCTCGAAGCCTCGTGTAACCTTTTGGGTTCTGTCATGATTAGTTACTTAGAATCCCTAGATGCCTTTGTTGGAAATTAGAAACCCGATCGAGTGGTGTTCGCTAATAAGACGGATGGTTTACTTCGATTATGTATGAGTTATGGGGATCACCCTAGTAAGGACTCTTGGCAATTTGGATTGGCATCGGAAAACGAGATCCAGAATTCACTAGTGAATTTTGGAGAGCTGGCTTGAGTACGTAGATATGGTTGAGCCAAGTATACTAGGGAAAGGATAAGTGCAAGTGGAACGAGAGGCGACGAGGAAATGAGTTCCAACTCATGTTATGGAAACAGGAAGTAAGAAGCTGCGATATCGTGAAGAAAAAGGGGCGGTCAAGGCACGATGGAACTAAGCTCAAGGTAGTGCGACGCAGGAGACTGAAGACTAAATACGTGCATGATATCTCTTTTGGGAATATATCCTCGACCCCTGTTTTCTGTTGAGCTTGCGTGTAGGCTATCTTTTATGGATATCCTCTCGGTCCTGTTTCTGTTACAAACCCCGTAAGGAGTTTGTTTTGTTTACCCTCTCGATCTTATTTTGGGGAATCTTAGGTAGAACCCTATGGATGTAAACATGTATTTGAAACATGTTATGGTTGATATGGTTGCAAATGATTGCAAGTGGTTGCTCGTGGATGCGCGAATACACGTTAGATACTAGATTGACGCGATCACATTTCATGTTGCATATACACGAGTATTTATACTTGTTTATGGATGAAATTGAATGTGTTACCATGTGGACGTTGCATATGGATGAATGTTTGTGCACGCATATAGTGCATATATATGACTAGGACTATTTGCATACATGTTGGATTCATGGCACTAAACATATTTTTGCATTCAAAAGATTTTTCAGGCCTAATCATTAGCATTAGCTAAGGAACATGTACACACACGTTTTGCATATATACATACAGCATTAGAAATCATCTAAGGACAATGGTTGCTTGTGGATGATGTTTTGAGTAGATGGATGATGGATGGTAGGATATGTTCTTCCTAACTTGGAGATTTCGGGGACGAAATCCTAAAAGGTGGGGAGAATGTAACAACCCGTATTTTAATAACATGTTAAAACGAGAATCAAAGCAGAATTTAATTTTAAATTCTGAATCAAGTAAAACGGGCTATGCCATTGCGTTCGTCTCGGAAAAATACGCGAAATAGAGTCCGAGTTTTCGAGAATCGGAGTCCGTATGACCCGTTAAAGGCCCAAAGAAGATTTCTGGGAATTTGAATTTCGGAAAACAGTTTTGGAAATCAGATCTGGGGCTAGGCGGGAAGTTTCCCCGCCTAGGCCATGTCGACAGGGCTGTCGACAGGTCTGTCGACTTGGGCCCAGACCAAGTCGACAGCCCTGTCGACTTGCCTGTCGACAGGGGGTGGCCGAGGCAAATAGCCTGGCGCACCTGTTTGTCTCACCTGGTCCTGTTCTTGGGCTGGGTCTGGAAGCTTCCGAGATCTGATGGTCCTAATCTATCCTAGGGTTAATCTAAGGGCCTAAAACTATTCTAATCTCTATAAAAACACCCCTAAGCCCCCCTAAACCCTCATAACTCACCCTCTCCACGAAGTGCTGCCCAAATGCCAAGTGATCATGGCCTCCATCCCAAATCCCTAGAGCCTATGCATTCAAATTGGGTTCAAATCAAAAGGTGCAAGCTTACTACACCAAATGAAGGCCAAATCAACGTTGCTATGCGAGTTCCATGACGATTCTTCAACAAAGGAGGCACCTTTCTTAGTCAAGATGATTCATGCTTCTTTCCCTAGGCCTAACTATGTAAGTTCTAGCTACTTTTGGATCAAAACGGTATTTTTAATGTTGACATGGGATAAAATGAGGCTAAACATGATTATGCGAACCTATATGAACCTTACCTTGCCTCTTGTGTGCATGTTTATGATCTTAGGCCATGTGAGTGACTTAATCATGCCTCTCATGCTATGCATAATCTAGTTTAACTTGCAAGTTTGGATCTTTATGCATGAAATGCTAGCATGAACCTTTAGGAACCATTTTACTTGTGAAACATTAGCTAAGACTAGATTTTGGAGCTTATGCGTGTTTATGAACCCAAACCCTTTTATGCTATCATGCAAGTTTGTGGCCAAGTCTTTTATGAGATTATGCATGTTTATGGCCAAACCCTTTTTTTGTGATAATATGCATGTTTGTGGCCAAATTACCTTATGACACTATGCATGTTTATGGCCAATCCCTTTACGATGTTATGCATGTGGAAGCCAAGCCCTTTTTGGCATCATGCATGTTTTGAGAACAATAGGTGACATAGTATTTTTACTATGTTGACTCGCTTTGCTTGCGTTGGGAAAACACGATTTTGGGTAGTTGGATAAACATGAACATGTCGCAAAATCTTAACTTGGATATGACATGTGTTTATACTTGAAAATATGACTTGAAAGATAACATGGAAGATGACATGTAAGTATGCATAAAAACATGAGCTTGGGAATTTACCTATTAAGTTAGGTCTACCCTTTGGGAATTTACCTATTAAGTTAGGTCTACCCAAATGCTCAAGAAACTTGTAACGTGTTTTGGAAACATGGTGAACTTAGATAATATGAGTGTGGCCAACTCGAGGTTGGGTTGAGTTTGCAACGAAAATCTACCCGGAACCGACCGGCCTAACTAGTAGTTGCAAACAATAGGACCCAATGTGAGAAGTTGGTCATGTCGCGCTTAAGACCCGAGGTTAGACTAGGTTGTGGTGTAAATCTACCCGGACCCGCCCGGCTTAACTAGTAACCACAACAAGGTCTAATGTGAGAGGTTGAGGGTGCATTAATTAAATTAATGCCACATAATAGGGTTAAGTTAATTTGATTAATGAGGCTTAACCAAATATGATATGGACAAAGATGTTAAGTAATTTGATTAGGCTAATGATACTTAACAAAACATGATAAGCTTGGGTAGGTTAAGCAACTTGATTTGCCTAATGACACTTGACCATTCTTATACGACTAGTGGACGGGATTAAGTTAACCAACACTTAATCAATCCAACACGATAACGTGATAAGGTTAAGTAAATTTTCTTAATGACACTTAACCGTATAATACAGTTAATAGATGGGGTTAAGATTAGGCTTAACTAATCTAAACACGGTAATTCGATAGGGTTAAGTTAAACACTTAACCAATTTAAACTTGATAATTCAATGAGGTCAAGTAAACCATACTTAACCGACTTAACTTGGTAATTTAATGGGGTTAAGTTAAACACTTGACTAATTTAACACGATGATTTGATGAAGTTAAGTGACCTATACTTAACCAATCTAACTTATTAATTTGATGAGGTTAAGTTAACCTATACTTAACCAACCTAACGTGAAAACATGATAAGGCTAAGTCACGAATCGTTTCGAATACGCTTGACCGATTTGACTCGGTAATCTGATGGGGTCAAATTAATATATACTTAACCAATCTAAAATGATAATTAGACGAGGTTAAGTCATGGATTGCTTGATATACTTAACCAACTTGACACATGGTCTGTAGGGTTACGTCTTGGACTTGGATACTTAGCCAGTTTCGACATGTTTTGTAGACGGGTTAAGTTGTGAACTTAAATGACACTTAACCCATTAGATAAACCCTAATTCGGAGGATTAGGTAAATAACCATAGTTAACAAGGATAACGGAAATAAGGCTAAGTGGTAAACCTTAGTTAAGGGAAACTAAGTAATAATTCTTAGTCAAGGAAATCTGGACCACTTCTTAGATAGATGAGTAACCCGATACGGTAGGTCATCGTTTAAGTATACGCGTAGGAGCAGGCTATCTGATTTAGATAAAGGCTCCAACGAACTGGGTAACGAAGCAGCGGCTTCGGAGAACGTGAGGATATTCTTGGGATCCCTCTGTGAGCTGCCAGGTCATTATACTAGGCTCACGAGAGGTTGAGGTCTGCGGTAGAAGAACCAAGAATATGCCTTGGTTGCTATGCGAGCGACCTAAAGACTGGGGTGGATAGCAGTGAGTCGGCGAATACATAAGGTGCCCGAGATAGCAAGTTCGCCGATCATCTACCATCTTGAGTCAAGCGTGTACGTACGGAAAGGCAGGGAACACCCAACAGACCATAATTGCTATCTAATTATGGGTGAGGTAGGCCGTAGGATGTGGGCTGGCCGGAGTGTAGTTCTCATGCAAGATTTTCTCTTGTGTTGCCTTTCACTAGTTGAGGGAGGGGTCTCGTGGGACCATAGCCACGTGTAGAAAAGCAGACCTTAGTATCTGCATCGGCAGATAAATCTAAAGCTCCCGACCGAGTCCTGTATTTCTTGTTTTGGCCGGTGACAGGACTCGGATAGCACGATGTGATACACGTGCATCCAGTTATAGAAAAACGATTCACGATGAATGCGTGGGAAAAAGGGCGCGGTTGAGGGTTAGCGTAATCCCTAGTGGCCTAGGTGGTTTAACCCAAACCAAAATACGAAAGCGTGCAATAGGTAAGCGTAATCCCTAGTGGTGCTAGGTGGCATAAGTCCTAGTAGTTCAAACGATGATTCGTATGGAAGAGACTAGCTAGAACAAGGGTGACAGTCCAAACGATTTCAAGGATAATACATGAGGAAGCCCGTACGAGGTACAGCAAAGGACTGAACTTACATACATAGAAAGTAACATACGAGTTGAGTAACCTATATATGCGATATATTAGGTTGACATGGACCATTACACGATTTTGAGTAAAGGACATTCACGGTTACCACATAACAAGGTTAGGATACTAGTACGAGAGGTGCAGAGTAGTTTTACATGTTAGAACCAGGAAAAAATATACATAATAGATACCGTGGGATATTAGACGGGGTGGATACCTTGGGATAGTATACTTGATAGAAACCTGACGATGTGATACCTTGATTTATCATGACACCGGGGTTTATCACGATACCTTAGTTTAGCTTGCTACAGTAGTTCAGCCTGTTACCCCGATTTAGTTTATCTATCTTGTAGTCATCTTTATGTTTACTTTCAGTTTATGCATGTCATGTTACCTTTACCTGTTTTTATACTGGAAGTAGATAGGACTTACTCAGTCTTTTTGACTGACCCGTTTTGTTTCGCCTCTTTTCTTCCGTTACCCCCCCCCAGGTTACAGGGAGGAAACAATGCTGTTTAGTTCGGACTTCTTCTGCCTGAAGGTCATCATGGATGGCTTGGACTCCGCTTGGCTATGGCTACTTTACTGTTTTTACTTGGGGAATAATTTATGAAAAAGTTTTTATGCTTCTTTATTATTGCAAGACAGGTTTTGATGTACTCTGATGTAAAAGGCTTTAGACCTTATCTGTTCATGTTATGAAAGTTTGATTTTACTTCCGCTATTTATATATGTTCTGTCTTGTGATATTTCTGTGCATGTTTACCAATAATGCCCCTCTAAAGCTAGTGCATTCCTTTGCGAGTGACCCTAGCGGAGGCGGGGTGTTACATGCATCATCTCAAGTTCGATCTCCATGGACTCACATCCTCTTTACTTGCACCCTTCACCTTAATAATCATCTTGTACAGTAAACTGTTAGTTGGATTTAATAGTTACTTATGTATCAATAAAATTACTTATGAATTATTACTCTCACTTGTAATCCTTGTATTAGTTCTTTTAGAATTTCGGCTTATGCTATGCTAAAATGTATACCGTCTGTTCCAAATTCATTGTCGTGCTTTGTTAAACGACGGATATGGTTAACTTATTATTATTTACTTGTTACATAGAGTTTGCCTTTTAAACTTGTGTGCATGTTGATTACAAAGATCATATAAATTTTCTTTTAGATTAACTTGTAAGTTAATACGCAATTTACATGAAAATATGTTACAATTGGCCAGTTGGTTCATTCCATGATGAAAACGTGTAAGTATGTAGCATATTAAAAACCCAAACACACATATTTTATAAAACTATTCCAAAAAAATATGGACACATGAAATTTCAATTAAAACCCGAATGAGTAATATAGAAATGAATGATTAACTCATATCCAATGTAGGAAAGAAGTAGAACTGGAAAGGTGTGCAAGAACAATCATTAGCACAAAATAGTATACTTTATACTATTACGAAAACAAATTTTGGGTGTGGAAATAATTGAAACCAGGTGATGTTAACTTTAGAATTGGGTTTCCTATGATTACCATTGACTTGCATGATGAAGCCTTTTGATATCTAGTTCTGCAAAAATGCTCAAACAAAACTATGTTGGAATCACACATTCATGGGATAAAATGGGTATAACAATGTGATATCACAACATACGCACGTGAAGGTTGACATGATCATAACGTTCAAGCATAACTGTAAAGATAGATGACAATTTTGAAGGAAACACCATGAGCATCATAAATAGATTCAAGTATATTAACATGGGTATATATAAAATACATCTAAAATACTTAAGCTCGTAAGTACAGATGAATACAAAAATGGCAGTGATATTGATGGAAAACGAACTTGATCGCAGCTCAATATTAAGAAGTAAATCGAAGATAATAGGCTAAAAACCGGGTGTCAAGCAACCGACAAAAATCTTACAGGAATAAAGTTAGGAAAAAACCCTATGAATTATGTGATGATTTTTGGTCAGTGCATATTGAAAGCAGGTTCACGTCATTGAAGAATAGGGCATAAGAAATGGAAAATCAAAAAGAATAAAATGTGAAAAAAGGTAGGAAAATAAAAGGAATTAATTTGACGATGGGATGGTAAAACCACCAACACAGTGTAAAACCATGATTTGACAAAGCTCCAAGATCCTAGGATCTAAAGGTAGGAAATACATTCTCATAATATGTTACAAATATCAAATACATGGACATCTAAAATTTTAATCAACATTAAACACAAAAATAATTTTAAGAAAAAAACTTACATGCAAGAACCAAGCAACTTCGGATCACACTACATCATATTTAGCCGATGACTGAAAATCATAGTTACGAATTCAAAGTTTGGTTAACTTAAAGAAAACGACCAAACCATTATCAATTTGAAACCACATAAAACAAAAATTAACATGCTTTCTTAAATTAACTGTATTAATTCCATGTTGTTCTAAGAAAAACGAAACTTTTCTACATATTTTGAAAATTGATAGTCTAAAGTAAAAAAAAACTGCAAATAGATAGAAATTAAAGTCAATCGAGGAAAGTCAATTACTGATGGTCCAAAATCCTAAATAGGAAAATAAATAAATAAAATCCTAAATAGATATATCGAAAATTAAGTAGACATTAAATACTGAAAACTTAATTTGACATTGGAGATCAAAATCCTCCATTACGAAAACTGTCTAATTAAAAAATGAAGTTACCTGCAGTTTTAAGAACCAACTAAGGCTGGGGGAAGCTGTAAGCTAGATTGGAACAAAAGGCTGGAATGATGAGTAGGTTGCAATCGTCTATCGATAATCAGATTTAGTGCGGTGAGCAACCGAAATTTAGTTAGGGTTTCTATTCGCTGAAAGAAAGGAGAATGAAAAACGATAATAGTTTGAAACGAAAAGATGAGAAAGAAAAAAGGGGAGCGAACCTGAAGAGAACGACGAAGTCGAAAGGAAGCAGAGATATCAAGAATAGAAAAGTGCATAACAGCGACCCTTGATTTTTTATTTTTATTTTTATTTTTTAAAAAAATCAGAATGGCTTGTGCGCCCTTTACGAATTCAAAGTTTGGTTAACCTAAAGAAAACGACCGAACCATTATCAATTTGAAACCACATAAATCAAAAATTAACTTACTTTCTTAAATTAACTGTATTAACTCCATGTTGTTCTAAGAAAAATGAAAATTTTCTACATATTTTGAAAATTTATAGTCTAAAGTAAAAAAAAAACAACAACTACAAATTGATAGAAATTAAATTCGATCGAGGAAAGTCAATGACGAATGGTCCAAAATCCTAAATAGGAAAATATATAAATAAAATCCTAAATAGATATATCGAAAATTAAGCAAACATTAAATACTAAAAACTTAATTTGACAATGGAGATCAAAAACCTCCTTTACGAAAACCATCTAATTAAAAAATGAAGTTACCTGCAGTGTTAAGAACCAATTGAGGCTGGGGGAAGTTGTAAGCTAGATTAGAACAAAAGGCTGGAATGATTGAGCAGGTTGCAATCATCTATCCATAATCGGACGTAGTGTGGTGAGCAACCGAAATTTAATTAGGGTTTCTATTTGCTGAAAGAAAGGAGAACGAAAAAAGATAATAGCTTGAAACAAAAAGATGAGAAAGAAAAAAGGGGAGCGAACCTGAAGAGAACGACGAAGTCGAAAGGAAGCAGAGATATCAGGAATAGAAGAGAGCATAACAACGACACTTGATTTAAAGAAAAAAAAATCAGAATGGCTTGTGCGCCCTTCATAGGAAACTGGATAATAATATAGTAGTATAAATTAGGTTTGTTCATGAGATTAAATTTTAAATTAATATCCTGAGAGTTTTAAGGTCACAAAAGAAAATTGAGAGAATTAAGGGGAATTGAAAGAATTGAGAGAATTAAGGAGAGAGCTAGAAATTCTTCTGCTTTACTATTATTTAATAGATTTCTAGAATTTTAATTCAATTTCTGGTTTAAATTTCAGATTTAACTCATCTGGTTTCACGTATTTCACTTATACGAATTCTGATTGGTTATTTACATAACCATTTAATTTATAATCTTACTCGATTATAATAACAACCAATATATCTCCTTTATATCAAAATATAATTTGGGTAAAATTATATTGTTTACCCTTTTTTCAAAACATACCATGACGGTTCATCGTATTCAAGTGTTTAGTAACTCCTACCGATACAGTGGATCAAACTGATTGGCCAGAATCCATAAACAACTCAACCAATAAATATCCACAATATAAAACCATTTTATATTGAATAACATATGCGCGCTCATATATATATATATATATATATATATATATATATATATATATACATACACACTCAACTCAATCTAGGGTATTACTAACCCCATCTCTACTGAGTCACGCCACAGAGCCAAGGTAATTCACTTAACTTAAGCTCTGATACCAACTGTAATGACCCGGATTTTTGGCGACTTTGGTTATCGACATAAACATGATGACGACTAACCAAACATCGAAAAATCCCGGTAATTAATGAACGAAATTATAGGGTGAGAATAGATAAGATAGAAACTTAGAATAGAAGACGAAGAAGAACACAACATCAGAGTAACACGAACCTCACAGCGAAACGAATAACGTATAATAGATAACATATCCTTGAAATAAAATCCTTATATGTATACAATAACATTATCAGAGTACAACACTTACAACACATCAGAATACTAATAGCTATATGATCCTGAAGCCTCCTGCTCCAGCTTTTCAAGTATCTGTAAATTCCTGACTACTTGACTGCCCGTACAAAATTGGGCACCCAAGAGTTTAGGGGAAACAAAACAAAATAAATTCCGGGCCAGTCATGGGACTGGTATGAGTAAAACAGTTTAAAACAGTTTGAACAAGTCAATGATATCTCATAAGACCACGCCGTATAACGGAACGGGTTTTTCCTTTGTGAGAATCAAAAATATCTTTATATCAAATGATATTATAATAATGTCTATCAGCCACAATATAATAATCATCTAGCAGAAACGCTTCCATCTCACGTTCTACATATATAGTATACAATCAAAACCGCAAGCACGTATTGGGTAATGGATTTCCAACTATGACAAGGTATGGAACCACCTTCCGATCAGTGTACTCTAGGAACGATACACTGGAGTTCAACAAGGACATCTTGCAACTCAGCCACACATGACCGACCACTCATTTCGCTTGAGTGTGTCGAATGTATATCACCAATCGGTTGGGATCAGCAACCGTTCCCGTATATATATGGGACAACATTGATAGATTTAAGAAGCAAATGAATATTCTCTAGATAGGTGATTATACACCCTAGTTCGGAGCGACCGACTTAGCCATGTTGCCTGCCCGATTTCTGTCATTTACCGGTTGATGAGGCTTGAGGTTACGCTTTATCATCACATCAGATTCACTTCGAATGCCACATTGTCATATCCATCGAAAATCACTAATTGACGTCTACAACAGTACATTACGTGTTAGCTAAAGAAGTTTCCTTCTCCGCTTCCACTCTTGGTACGGTTGAAGAAATCAATGTACTGACCTTTCTGGAAATAATCTGTCATGCATTCATTCATACAAGTCATCCCGGAATAGGATGAACCGAAGGCACTATTCAGTACATCCATCTTAGACACTGTAATCTAAGACTTATACAATAGCCCTTGCACTTTACTCCGTCTTCAATTATCTTTGGCATATATGATTCGCAACGCTTATGCCAATACAGAGTGGTTCTTTGGATAATAATCCAACCGGTCTCTCCATATTAACAACGTTAAAATGGTCAAAACTTCGATAGTTTGTGATTTAACTATCAAAGAAAATTACGTGTGCAAACAACGATATTATTTCATGATGGAAATTCTATCAATTAATCATCAATCATATATATATCCATATATATATATCCATATATATATATATATCCCTATATATATATATATATTCCTTATTTTCTAATTCATATTTCCAATTTCAATATTTGATTACGTTTCTGATTCTATTTGGAAAACATTTCCAAATCCTCTTTACTTGGATTTAAACAGATGTTTAAATCAACATCGCGACGACAACTCAAACCACTATACTTATTTACTAAATTCACTTAACCACTTTCACTCTCGAACCTTAACCATTTCTAAATTAAAAACGAAGTCAATCAAGTTGGGGTATAATTACCTCTCAGACCTTAACTGAACAACATTTCGAATCTCGAAATAGGCTAAGTTCACCTTTTAACTCTTTAACACTTCCTTACGAACCCTCGGATTCTATTTACGAACCCCCTTCTTTACAAGTTTACGTGATTATAACAATGGTGTTATAATCTCCTGCATTCAAAATATATTATCTTTAATGACTTTTATTTCCTAACTCGAATAATATAACGACAACTAATTTATTTACTCCTATTCGGTTAACTCAAATCTATAACTCTTATTGGATTAACTCTTATTCGCACAACTTATTCGAATAACTTATATTCGATTTGCTTACTTTCGAATACTTATATTCGATAATCTCTTTCTTCGAATAAATCTTATTCGATTTAACTCCAGCCGAATAACTAGATTCAATCAACTCACTTCGAATATTTCTGATTCGATTATCTCACTTCGAATATCTCTGATTCGATTATCTCACTTCGAATATCTACTATTCGATTCACTTCTTCGAATAACTAATTCGATTAACTCATTTCAACTCTATTCGAATAAACTAAATTCGATTAACTCCATTTGAATAACTCTAGTTCGATTTAACTCTATCCAATAACTCTAGTTCGATTTAACTCTATCGATTAACTCTAACTGGTTTAACTCTAACTGCTTAACTCTAACTGGTTTAACTCTACAGTTTAACCTAACTGATTTACCCTAATGGTTTTACTCTAACTGGTTAACCTTAACTGATTAACTCCTTTCGAATAACTCTAATCGAATAACTAATATTCGATTATCTCCATTTCGATTAACTCATTCAGATTAATTCTTTTGAATTTACCCCTTTTGATTTAACTCCTTTTATTAATTCCTTTCCTATTTGTTTATATTTATTTCATATAAATATTTCCTTTATAAAGTTCTATTTATTTAACAAATTAATATCTCCTTTTATCTTATTCTATTTATTTAACAAATAAATATTCCTTTTTCTTTTATTTATTGTCTATCAATAAATAAACTCCATTTACTTTTATTTATTCCCTAAATAAATAAATCCTTTTACTTTTTATTTATTCCCTAAATAAATAAATAATCCCATTTAATCTGTTTGTAAATGTTCTACAAATATTTCCTTTTTATCTCAATTTTATTTGTAAATCGTTTACAAATATTTCTCTTCCTATATTTGTCTATTTATTTTCTAAATAAATAATTCTCTTATACTTCTATTTATTTTCTAAATAAATATTCCATTTTAATCCTATTTATTTTCTAATTAAATTCTCCTTTGATTTAATCCTGTTAATCTTCCAAAGTAAATAATCCCTTTATAATATCTAATTTATTTACCAAATAAATAATCCATTTAATTTCTTATTTATTTACCTTAAATAAATAATTCACTTTGTAAGTACTCCACTTATAAATATCCTTTTTATAAATATTCCTGTTTATAAAATCTTCTTTGATTTTATAAATATTTTCCTTTTATAAAAATCCTTTGATTTTTATAAATAATTTTCTTTTACAAAATCCTTTGATTTTATAAATAATTTATTTTCAAATATGACTTTGAAAATTCCCTTATCAACATTTCGGTATGTTATGGTATTTAACATATCAGATCACGATGACCAACATCGTCCAAACACACATAATCAACAACATGTTATAATTCACATCATATATCAAAATATATGAAAAACAATAAAATAACTGTTGAGGAACCCAGTCGGATTCCTCCAACCTGTTTCCCTGCATCCACAGATGTTACACAATAAAATCAACATCACTTTCAGTTCCATATGATATATTCTGTTAACAGAATCTATCTAGATAGATTTAACGATTTATATATATATATATATATATATATATATATATATAATTCCACTAACTGACTAGCAGTTCAATCAAACAGTCAACACACAGTCAATCAACCAATATTTAACAGTTCTAAAAATACAACATGAAATTATAAACTGTTCAGAGTTAGTGAGATTTACTCACATTGGACTGTTATCGTTAAAAACGATTAACTGTCTTTGATTTAGACGGACAATTTATTTTGCAAATAAATTGTAACAAGCTCGAATCCACGTCCAGTCAGTTCCAATGCGTAGCCACCGTCCATACGATCCCAAAGCAACTCACGGTTCGTCAATCTGATATTGTATGTAGAAGATACGACGTTACGAAGTTCATATACTATTTTTATATAAATAAAACTTGAATTATTTAAAACCGGGCCTCACCCCTTCAATTAACCGGCCCACCCAACCTTTGAAAGCCCATACCCGTTACTCACTTTCTCCCCCAAACACAAACTTCTCCAGCGAACTCAAAATCAACGCAAATGGAAAACTTTGACCGCCATTTCCGCCTTCCATTCACCACCGTTCTTCTTGAGACAAATCCCATCCTTCATCTCATTAAAAACCGCTCCTCCCCATCCCTATTTCCTCGAACTCGCACTACCCGAGGGAGATCCGAATCCCCTCATTTCCAGTCATGTACAGTGAACACATCGAACGCTTTTGCCTTCAAATCGAATCAAAACTTCACATATGAAACCTCTCAATCCCATAAACACAACTACACCCACAGATTCACCAATTATGCATCAAATCGCCAAGTGCACAAACCCTTAAACACGAAACCTACGCTGTGAAATTTTGAGCAACATTCTCTTTATTCGAATGGGATGAAACTAGTACGGTATTGAAGAGCAGACCTCACTAATCACAAATATAATTATCCAGTGATTTCTAGAACTGGATTTCATTTTCAAATGATTTTAGAAGAGTAAGATTTCACGGTTTCTTACTTAAGAAGTGGAGGCGCGATGTCTGTTGACTAAGAAGAGAAATGAATTAGGTTTAGGAAAGGATTTAAGGGGTTATTTACAGGAAGTTTTTGTTATTTTTTCGAATATTATATTAAATTATAATCAACTGCTGTTTTTATTTGTCTTTAAAAATTCCTGTGATCACACATGATATTTAAAAATCACGAAACTGGACATGTAGCTAGAGTTCGACATTACGGTCCCAATGAAACTGGTCTCGTCGAATTCACTACAACAAAAACAATCTATTACAACGTCATTTTTACAACGGGCTTCGGTTGCCTGTTGTATTAGAGGGCTATTACAACGGTCAATTAAGAACCGTTGTAATAGATGCCTTATACAACGCCTTTTTTACAACAGGCACTCGGAGCCCGTTGTAATAGGTCTCTATTACAACGGTTCTTTCTGGCCTGTTGTAATAAATATCAATTTTACAATGTTCCCAAAATGTCCGTTGTAATAGATGTCAATTTTACAACGGGCAAAAAGTGACCGTTGCAATAGGTGCCAATTTTACAACGGTAAAAAAAATGCCAATTGTAATCGTTATAATAAATGTCTACTGTGAGTTTTCAATAATAAACAATTAATAGTCATAATGCTTTCTTAATTAATATTTATTATTTATTATTATTTAATAATTTATCATTATTAATATTATATATATTATAATATTGCATTACTAATAATATTTATCATATGCTACTAATATTTATTACTCATTAATAATAGTATATTAATCATATGTCGCTAACATTTACAACATTTGTTTTAAAAGCATTGTAAATACAAACTTTGTTGCGACACTATTTGGATAAATGTTAGATTTGATTTGTTCATAAAATATTTATCAAAAATGTGGTCAATAATCAGGTTTAAGAACACATTTATAAAATAATTATATATATATATATAATTTCATTTATGTTAATTATTACAATGTCTTTGATGCATTTGATGTATTTAATATTAACAAAAATTCAAATTTGAAGACATGGTAAAATCATTATATTTGACAACTTGTACTAAATGGTATAAACCATAATTAAAAAAAAGGAATAACAAAAAATATATAAATTACTTGTAAGTGTTACAAACTAAAAACTCAAAAAATTTCCAAAGGTTTCAAAAGTTAGAAATGATATAAGAATATAAAAAAGTTGCGAAAATCTAAAAAATTTAAATTGCATTTGATTGTCACAAACTAAAAAAATATGTAGAAATAAAATTAAATAATCACTTTTTTACCATTTAAAAAAAATTGAAAAACTTGTTTTGAAAAGACCAGAATCAATTTGAAGTTCAAAACTTAAAAAAAAATCAAATATTCAAAATTTCATTGATATTCAAATTGTTTTAAAAAATGAGTGTTTTAAAATATTTTTTATGTAGATATATTTAGTAACAATTTATTCATTTGAGCGATATTCAAATTTCTTTGATTTACATTGAAAAGATTAAATAGCAAAACCATTAATTTGATTATCCATACATGTGCTTTTAATACGGATCGTTGGATGTTACATAATCCTGTTGCCGACTTATTTCGTCCTCCATCAGATCTACACAAATGAAGTTCTCGTTCTTCTGGGAAGCAAACCCTAGGTTCCAAATTGCCCACCCAATACAAAAATTAAATTCTCATGGCCTCCCTCAAACTGCCGTTCCACCGAGACGTGGCTCCGCTCTCCATCGTCCGCCGCCTCCTGGTTGTGCTCCGACCGCCAACAGTGGCTGCCCCGTCTCGCAAGTCCACCCGCGGTCTCCAAAACACGGAAGCCGGCTCATAGACAGGAGGACGCGGCTGCTTCCTTCCACACCTTCAGTCTTCGGCGTTGTAAGCACGGCGTCTCCGTCGTCTGTCCTCGTTCAGCATTGTTTTGAGGACACCCATTACCAAAGCCCCGCGTTCGAATTTGAACAACGCCACTCGAGATCAGCGAAGCCGCCTTCGGAAATCGTGCACCGCCAAAGCCGAGGACCAGCCCCCGACTAATTGCAGCTTGCCTGGAGCCGCTGCTTCCCTCTTCCGGTCCAGTCGAGCCACCGATGTTCGTCGCTACTGTCTAAAGTAAGTTTATCTACGATTAAATTTATTTTAAGTTCACTTAAACTGTTGTGTATACATGTTGCATGGGAGTAAAAGCAAGTAATTTGCTAATTAAGGATTGCTAGCACAACCATCTTATGTTTTTTGGCATGCTGAGACCTTTCTTTTATATATTTTGTTTCCGTAAAATTGCCGCACCATGTACTTCGAGCATTTATGTGCCGAGGAGTCTACTTTGGCCATGAGTGCATCTCATTTTGGAATAGCGTTACATGTTGACTTCGGAGATTTCGATACTCTGCGTTCTTGAGGTGAACTGAAACTGTTGAGCTATTCATTTTAATGAAGCTCTTTTTAGTACAGCTTAAATTATGATCATAGAAATAATACTATTACCAGGTATTAGATTGTTTGCAATAATATCCCTTTGGAATATATTTTTTTAAGTGTAGACAGATAAAAATGTGGAAACAAAATGTTTTTCCAGCTTTTCGTCTACGGTTAAGGAAGTCTAAAATCGATTTGGGGCGTTAAGGAAGTTTAAAATCCCTTTGGATGGTTTTGTTAAATTTATAAATGGTTTAGAGAAATTGTTTACATAATTTTAGGCTTTTTGAAGTCATTGTTTTAACTTGAAGAAGTAGGAGCGATTGACTGTTTCTCTTTTTTTTACTTTGTTGATTTGTTTTTTTTTTGGAGGACTAGTATGCGGTTGAGTATTAGGATGAATGATTGTCAAATTTAGTAACAACACAGTCCAAATTAATTTAAGTTTGTCACCTTTGATTGTATGATTTGAATTGGTTTACCTATAAATCTTGCCATCTTGCTGTAAGTTGGCAGTATTGGTTATTGCTTAAATTTCCTTACTTTTGGTTTGCACTCAAACTTGCATATTTTGATTTTAGCAATGATAAATTGGGGGAATGAAATAAAGAGGTTTACTCTTCATATCTTACATGAACTCCTGCCTGGATTGAGAGTAAATAGCTCCGGTCACACTCTTAATTATATACATGCATTTTGTTTATTCCAGTTCTCTCAAGCATCTGCTGTCATACATATTGTCTACATGATATATCATATATGTATGCTTATTGCTAGTGCCATACTTGCTTGTTTCGATTACAGTCAGGGCCGGTCCTAAGAGATTTGCTACCTAAAGCCAAAAGTGAAAATAAGGCCCTTACACACTAATGTATTATCGTCAATTAAATGATCAAACATTGAATGATATCATATAATAATAACCAATACAATAACAAAATTATTCTAAATTATGGACATTTAGTCTAATAGTTATAATTTTAAAAAATTCTAGTTATGAATTAAAGAGAAATTCTTTTTACCTAATCAATCCGACTAAAATAAATATATACTTTTCTGCAAAAACATAGTTATTTATCGATAAATTTTTCGTTAACGTTGGTTAAATATCCCCTGTTATTACCAAATAAATTACTAATACACAACTGTCTCAATTAACGATTTAATCCTTCTAATTTTGATTTAGTTCTTCTTAATTAATCTATAAATCAATCATGCGTTTTGCCAGTTTTGGAGTATGTGTTTTACGATTATATTCATTTCTGCCATATCAAGTTTCCACTTCATAAAATGATGATGCTACATTTTTTTTGCACTAATTATTGGTCCTGCTTTGCTCTGTTCATTATGAGCATGCATGTTAGAAATGATCACTTATGGATGTATATGTGCAAATATGCTCAAATTTATACTTCAGTATATCATTATTCCTCTTGGAAGTGGATGTCCGCAGCCATGTTTAACTACCCTGGGCTTTGAAAGAATAACATCAGAGTGCGCAGTTTATTACATTGAATAATCAATGGCTGTTGCTACAATAAAAACTATATCTAATACATGGAAACATGCAGTGGCAAAATAAGTGTTCTTTTCATGAAATTTATTTAAAATTGATCTTTGTTTGACAATCCCTTAGTGCTACATTGTTGTGCCAGCATAAAAGTTCTTGCATATTGCTCTGTAAAGCATATTTCGTCATGCATATTGTTCTTTCCTTGACAGTCGCATAATAAATCGATCTTTAAAGCCATTTGTGTTACAAACAAACATATTGCTTCCTGCATATTATTTATAGTAAGCTTAAAAATAATTGTAAACTTATGGTGAAAGGTTGACATTGTGTTCCGTTTCAAATGTATGTAAACATGTTCCTCGTCTGTTTTCTTGAAGATATATGATTTACTCTAGATATGCCGATGCGCAAGTGAGTGATTATCATTTTATGCAAGAGCAATAGCGAAAGAGGAGAGATACGAGATGACGCATGTGCGCAAAGCTCGGTAAAAGCTGTAATTTATTATAATAAATTTATGTATAAAATCTATTTTTTTTTCACTGTATTAGTATTGTAAACAATGATATTTATATAAAATTTTATTTTGCTACTATGCTGAGCACTGCGATTCTGTGTTGAATTCCACATTAAACCTTGCAAGCCAATAACAGTCGGTCATTTTGAACGCTTCGACTTGGTTTAATTACCGACTAGGTGCAGTCAAAATGGCGGGTTGCTACAACCGTGAACTGATTCTTGTTTTTTCTTTTGTTGGAACTTTGCTGAAATTTTTTGTATTATCTATTAGAGGCAATTGACAAGTTGGTGGGGCCTGATGTGAAAATGCAGGATGTTCTTGATGAAGAGACCAAGGCCATTGACAAGTTGGTGGGGCCTGATGATCACGTCATTTGTGCACTACTAGGAGTAGATTCTACTGTTGCAGCTACGCTTGTTCACAAGGCAATTGGAGGACAACTTCACTGTGTTTTTGTTGACAGTGGCTCACTAAGGTAACCCAATTGACTGAATTTTTGCTCACTCATGAAGAAAATAAAACATATAGCCTTAGAACTGTGCTTCTTTTATAAAACCGCCAACTCGGCATGCATCAAAATGTTTATATTGATTATGCTTACATTAACTATGCACTACATTCATTTCTAGGTACTTGTTTTTTGGTTTGAGTACAAATTTGAAGAGCTTCATAGGCTTAGCAATTGGCTTTGGGTCAATCACTGAAGATGAAGACATTCAGAGTGAGAGTGAGTGTAATGGAGTGTATGTTGTGCGGCAATACTTGTACAAATGAACATTTTGTATAGTTATTGTGTAACAAAGATAAACAGAACCTTGTGCTATTCAAAAGTATAATAAAATTATTTATTTGATTTGAATAGTTATTGTGTATGGTCGATGGCCTGTTGTAAAATAGGTTTACCAAGTAGTATAGTATATTACGAGCAGCTTTTCCCGTTGTAATATCTAATAAATTACAAGTGGCTTTTGCCCGTTGTAATACACTATATTACAACGGTCAACGACCGTTGTAATATAGTGTATTACAACGGGCAAAAGCTGCTTGTAATTTATTAGATATTACAACGGGTTTGTAACCATTGTCATACAGTCATTGCACATGACAGAGTAAGTTATTACAACGGTCCTTTACAATAGTCATTGTCCGTTGTCAAATAGTTATGAGCTATTACGACGACGCATATTAAGACGGGCATACGCCCGTTGTGAAATGCATATTACAACGGTTTTTGCCCGTTGTAAAAGGGCTGTTTTGTTGTAGTGATTCCGACTCCGTTTGCTCACACAGCATATTTTTAACCGTCAAAATACTAACTGTTTTTCACTCTAAAAATCCGTACGGCCACATACTGACTCTAAAAATCACGGAACTTGGAATCTAACAATAATTTGACATTGCGGATCCAACAAAATTAGTTTCGTCGAATTCCGACTTCGTTTGCAAAAGTGGTTATTTTTAAAGTCCTAAATAACCCATTTAAATATATAAATATATTTAAATATAAATAAATATTATCGTATATATTCACAGTGAAATACCATACAGCTCTAGAATATTCCTATATGAATTTCTAACTTGATATTTCAAATCTGGGTCAGCCCGATATTCTATTTATATTGAAATTCCTTTTTAAAATATAAATAATTCCTTTATAAATTATAAAGAAATTCCACAGCGACTTTTCTAAAATTTGATTTGGACGTAAATCAAAATCTACACGACGAAATCCCGATTTTTCTCTTCCACTAGAAAGATATACTCCACCAGCTCCACACGTTTCTTGTTTTACAGAAATCTGATTAAAAACGAACCCTGTACATTCAGTTGAAGTTCGAATCGCCAATTTACGAACTACAACGCTATTTCAAGCTCGATTTTAATTATAATATGATTATACGTTCAAACTGTCGTTTATATAATATATTCGTTATTCAAATTAAACTCCAAGTTGTATTAAATATCACAGATGATACAGTTCACACCATATCTCCCTTTTCAGCCAACTCTGATTATTTCAGGATTAAATATATTATTTAATTTAATATTTTAAATTAAATATTTACCATTATTTAATTCCACGACCATGAAATCCTTTTAATTACCTTTTAAATAATTAAATAAATTAATTATTATATCCCTGAAAATGCGGGTCATTACATCATCGTTATTAACTTACAACGGCTCAATTTTTATTTATTCTTATTTTTTGTTAATAAATTCACAAAATGTTCCAACATATAGAATGTGCAACCAAAAGGCTTCGTATGCGTATTTGCAAAATGAGCTTCAAACGCCAAAACAAATTGTCATCTTGTACATGCTTGTAGCAAACATTCGTAATTGCCTATAACAAATAAATTTAATTGCCTGCAATAAAGAAATTTTAACGTTGGTAATGAAAAGCAAATATAAAATAATATGACACCTAAACAATAAATATAACATAACATAAAATTTAGGATCCATCATAATCTATCATAATAAGAGGATACTAAAATTAGCCTTATAATTCTTGAGGCTTTGATCCCAGAAGCATATTGCTGTTGTGTTCCACTATTATAATCAAAACAAGAAAGCGACAGGGGTACCACCGAAAACTAAGAGTCCGTTTGGTTTGGCGTTTTCAAGACATTTGCAGTTTTTAGTTTTTAAATTTTTTGAAAACTGTGTTCCTTTCATTGTTTTCTATGTTTTTAGACCCGACCAAAATTCTAATGCCCAAAATGAAAAACATAAACCAAACACGTTATTATCCCTATTCCGTTTTCTGGCCGCAACTTTCTTCTTCTCCAATATTCATCGATTATCATCAGTTCAGGTAAAATCGCCTTTTTTTACTTCTTTCGTACTTTCTTTTTGTTTGATCTGATTAGATCATCAAGATTATATATTTATTTACAGTAGCGTGCTCCCTCCCTCAAATAAGGATTAGGTTTTCTTTATGAATCTATGAAGTTCCATCGTTGATCTTCAAATCCACACATCCCATCGTCAATTTTCACCAATGCATCGCCAAATTGAAAATGCAATGGCATGACTAATTGGGTACGGGGTAGTGCACACAAGAAACAATTACGGATGAGGTTTTTGTTTGAATTTCTAATATATTTAAAAAACCGAGAGAAATTTTGTGATAAGTTTTAAATAGTAGACCTATATATCCTACAGCAAATGATTAAACTACTGTGTGGGTGCGGCTAATCATAAGCATCGATCAGATTCCTTTGTCCTCGTCCCACTTTGGTTCAGATATGAAAAAGAATGAATTCAACCAATATAGTATAAGGCTTGGCTAATTTTATCCCCTTGTATAAGTCTCGGTGATTATATATATACTTCCACTTTACGTTATTTTGTACTTTGTATTTGCTTGTTCAGCTTTATCAGATCAACTTAATTAATTTATAAATGCTTATACACTAATAAATGTACCATAAGATGCATGCATTTAAAATCATAGCAATGGGTATGTATAAATTATACACGCGACGATATTCAGTTTATGAGAGAGGTCAATTCCGCCCCCCATTGATTGTTCAGTCAAATTATATATATGAAGTTTGCTTGATTTATCATAAAGGTAATGAAGGAAAAGCTTGTGAGGAAAACTCTAATGAAATAGTGATGAAAATTACTTCCAGGTGTGTCGGTTCCTTCATGGAGCAAACTGAACTTCCTGCTGACACTATTAATGTAAACGCAATTGGGATGAATCACGCTTTTATTTATGACCATGCTTCTGTCAGTAATGAAGCTGTTTCTCCTTCCTTGCATGAAACCATACCCTAAGACAAACGCCGGTCTGATTTCAATTTTGTTATGAAACCTAATCCGAGCAATGCTGTTGAAACCAAGCACAAACAACCTCCCCTACCATCAAACTGGTCTCCCCATCCTCTTTCAAACCCAAATACCATTAAACCCAACTATCACTATTATTTTCCACAAAAAGTTTCAAATTACTCCCATTGATTGCATATATGTCTCGGCTTATAGTTTGTTTTCTCAAAATGAATGCCCAAAAAAAAAGTCATGACTCCCAATGGGGCATGTCCAACAGCTATTATCATTGGCTGTAATGTTGTCAAAATAAAAGCTGGACTATCATGTTATCCTTGTTGTTTTCATTCACTTCAAGTAATATGTCTCTTAAATTTAGGTCTCTTAAATTTAGGTCTGTAAATTGTTTTCTCAAAATGATATCATGATATGTCTCTTAAATTTAGGTCTGTAAATTGTTCGCTGCCTCGATTGCCACCGGTATTGGCTTTTTGGTGTTTGTTGCATGCATGATCAATCCAGTCGTCGATACTCCATCAGTTAAGATGATCCTCCACATGGAACCAGTCAATTCTCATTCATGACTTGTGCTGGAGTAATGGCAATCCACACAGCCTTGTTTTATAGTGGCATGATATGGGATCTTCTGGATATCTAAGTGCAAGGTAAAACATTGTTTTAGATTTTTTTTGAAAACATGGTATATCGTTGCAGGCGCAGTCATCAAAATTCATATTTTATTGCTCAAGTTACATTCATATGTAAATTTCTTAACGTGCAAGACCTGGTCAATTTTGCACGCTTGGGGAAATCATGCTCACATATACGTGAGAAATAATATTCATGACATGTGTTACTAAGCTAGCAATCAAAGATAACGTTAAGCCTACCATTCCATACTATAAATTATTTTGAAAACAGTTGTTTATATTATATTTAAAAAAATCGTACTGCATGTTTATTTTGTTTACTTTTGAGTAATTTTCATTGGTATGCATTTTGTTGCGTGCAATTCTTGTTTATGTCTTATTTTCAATTGTTTCACTTGTTCTATGTTCTTTATTTGTCACTTCTTGCGTTATTTAAAAAAAGAGGTTTCAGTGTTTCAGTTCTAGTTGTTCCACTTCTGCTTGCAATCTCTGCACCTTCTTCTCTATTTCCACGCTTGGCTTGTTTTGTTTACATTTTTGTTCTTTTTTCTTTCACCGTGTTCATTTCCCTTTCACTTCTTTTTACAGCTCAACGAAGCCCCAAAAAAGCACCTTCTTCTCTATTTCCTTTTCACTTCTTTTTACTTTATTTCTGTTTGTTTCATTCCATGTTAGAGTACTATGGAATTACGCATAGAACTGCAAATTTTTAATGATATGGTAATCCATTTTCGCATTTATATGGTACTTTGTTTTAACACTTTCGGATGGTCCACATTAAACAAGCTTCCTACCTCTGTGGATTCCTTTTAGCTGTCTTGCAACGATTATCTAATCAACGATAGTATGGACTTCTCAAACCTTTTCGCGTTTGTCTTTAACTTTTAAGCTGTGATATTTTGATATGACGTTTTGATTCTATTTTATTTGAACCTAATGATGTTATTTTTAGTACAGATCAGGTCTAGCCTTAAGGACATCCATATATCAGCATATATAGCATACAGACACAATTTCTAATGGTCGGATAAAATTACTCGATGTGTTCTAAGATGTTTGCTACAAATTAATGCTCAGTTCTCACTATTGATTTTATTTCTTAAACGCAAGATGCATGTGTGCGTGTGTCTATGTCTGTGCGTATATTGTGATAAGTTTAAACATACATTTTTTTTTTTTAATTGGTTAGTTATCGCATGCTTCATTTACCAATATAACTAGTAGTATTACCTTCCTATTTCCTTAGATGGGCTTTATAAATTATTGGCATACATGCGCTATTTACATCTGGTCATAAGGACAACCTAAGTTGGAAGCATTCTCGGTGAACGATCATATTCCAGTCATATTAGTTATAGCCACTTGAAAATGCTTTACCATAAAACACAAATAGCTTTTTGTATATAGGCATTATTTTACTCCGTTACATCGTGTATATGACTTTTTGATTCTATTTTCATTGAACCTACTGATGTTATTTTTTAAGTACGGATCTGCTCTGACCTTGAGGATCATCCATATATCAGCATATATAGCATACACACACATTTTCTAATAGTTGGATAAATTTACTCGATGTGTTCTAAGTTATTCGCTACAAATTAACTGCTCGATTTTCACTACTTGGTTTTATTTCTTAAACGCAAGATGCATGTGTGTGTGTGTCTACGTCTTTATATAATGTGATAAGTTTAAACATATTAGTTTTCTTTTATTTGGTTAGTTATTGCATGCTTCATTTACCAATATATATATATATATATATATATATATATATATATATATATATATATATATATATATATATATATAACTGTCACCTTCCTATTTCCTTGGATGGGATTTATAATTATTGATAGTTACTACATCAAATCATAGCAATAGTGATTCATATTACTAGTTTTCATTAAGCATACACAAAAAAAAAAAAAAAAAAAAAAAAAAAATTGAGAGAAACATCAAAATTGGCATCAGTTCATTTAATAGAGTATGCAGGTCATCAGTTCATCAAAATGTACAAGTTCAATCACCGTCTCCATTTAGATCTATTTATAAAGTGACAGACTCATCAAAAATGGCCTGAAAACAATGTTTTTTATACTTCCAGTGGCACAAATAATACACAGAAGCAAAAAAATAATGTGGACATTCCTTCTAACACGATGGAAGAAGTGCATGATCAATTGTTGGAGCAGCCTCAAAATAGCATAGATATTGCTCCTGAGGATAGTGTGATTTCTAACAATAATGAATTTAGTACACACTCACAAAAGCAAGAAAATAATGGGGCAAAGCCAATGCACAGGACTAGTTCAGACAATTTTAAACTAGGAACCTCTGAAAAGCAACTTCTGGCGGATATTTATAAGCTTCCAATTATTCCCCGTAGTAGGAAAGAAGATAATAGTTTTGCCTTTCAAACCGTGGAATCAGATGGCGTCGTAAACAACCTTGCATGGGCAGAAATGATTAAACAAGTTAAAGGGAAGAACATCCGTAATAAGCGGAATTAAGTGAGTGATTCTTCTAGTGACTTTACTTCAGATGTTATTCATATTTTTGTTGGGAAATGCTTCAACTCAGCAACCTCCTACTTCAGATGAAAAACGACAATTAGAAGAAATTTTCTTATCCAAAGGAGTGCACGTGCACGTGGGATATGTTAGAGATCAAATAGTCACAAAGATGTAGAACAAGTATGTAACAACTCGTCATTTATAGTTCAGGTACAATTTTATTTCTATTTCAATTCCAAAATTCATTTCATCTTTATTTCAGTAACATATTTGAATAGTTCAGGCACTCTTATTTTTATTTACTTTTATGTCGTGATTCAGTAATGTTTTAATTTTGTACTATCATTTGCAGATGCGACTCGGAAGACATCAAAAGCGCGTTGCTTACAAAATTTGTGGCTTATATAAATATCATATTGTTATGAAAGACGTTTAATTAAATTGTTCTCTTTCAATTCTCTTTATCTAGCTTATCGCCTATATTATATATTTGAAACCGTGTTGTGAACTTTTTTATTGTAATTTTATTCCTATACAATTCGGCCTCATGTAGTTCAAAATATTACATTCTCTTTAATGTTCAATCATTATGTTTAGAATTCAGCTTATTATCTTTCATCTATTATCAGTTTTTAATTAGCAACTTGATATATTCACATATGTTTTTATTCAACTTCTTTATGTTTGAATTTTACGTTTTGTTTTCTGTTTGATTTACATGTAATATGTTCATGCAAACATAAAAAATGAATAGTATATATTATTAGGGGTGACTATTTGAACATAAAATTAGATACAATTAGTGACAAAAGTGATTTAGACCGTCGAATCATTGTTTTTATGTGAAAGAGTGGAATTCATGGGGTGATTGAATGATGAATATTTGTGTCATCAATTATATCTATATTTTGTGTCTAAATAGACTTTACGTATTATACTTCAAAAACGTAAAATTTGTTTAAATTGCTAAAATGAAAACTCAAATTTTCAAAATTTGAAAACTGTATTTCAAACCAAACGCATTTTTCAATTTTTAGTTTTGAAAACTTGTTTTTGAAAAAAGGATACCCAAACGCATTTTGAGAAATAGTGAAAATATTCAAAATAAAAAATTGAAAACAACCATAAAAACTCAAAATTGAAAATTCAAAATGTAAACCAAACGCATCCTAAATTTCCTATATATTTAAAAATAAAATTATAATCCCCAATGCCTTCTTAGCATAACGTTGAATGAAATATACCCTTATGCGCTAGAATGTCGGACATAGCCTCATCAGCGGAGATAACTAAAACCTGAGATAAAAGACATGACAGTAGGGTTGGCAAACCCATAGGGTGCAATGGACCCCTTTTCTAGAAATACCTTCAGATGTTTGGCATGCTGGGGAGATGCATTCGGTCTTAGCAAGGCCAATCTTGTTTTTCCTAAAGTACTCTGGGATAGGTGGGTATAATGCGTCGGAAGGATAACTCTGATCCTTGTTCAGAAGGACGGTTATCGACGTACTAAGAGCACCTCCATGGATACCCTACACAATTAGTGAACGTGTCGTATCGAGTTTTGATTGTATACCTAGTATTGATGTGATGTACACTCACAAACACCATGGTTACTTGAACTATTTATATTTGTGTTCTTACACATTAATATAATATTATGGGATTTCGATATGGAATGGTTTAGTGATCATAAGGTACAAGCATGTCCGTGTTTATATGCGGTGTGGTCTTACGATACATTTTGATTTTGGAAGATCTTATAAGATAAAATAAAATACAATTATAGCAATGAGTCTTCAGAAAATGTTGCTAAATTTTGTAGGTTTGTCACCAAAAAAAGGTTCAACGCAACTCTATATAAGATATAAATTTTACACTAATGTCCTCTTGCGTTAGTACTTGATATCCAGCTCGATCCGAAGATAAAAAAGCATCGAGTCTCTGTTCGCCCGATTTTCACTCAGGATTCGGATTATAATGATAAAAGTATGTCACTTAAAAGACTTTCTCATGTTAGAGATGTTAGAGATAATAATAAAATATGTTTCCTTTTATTTATGAGTCACATTAGAATTGCATTAATTATGAGTTATATTAGGATTGTATTAATTTGGTCTATATTTGGTATAGATGCAAATATGTTGTAGAATATGTTATTCTAGAGTGGTCTCTCTCATCTATAAGTAAAGCCAATATTTTACATTGTAATCAAGTAATTATCTTCTTTTGTAATAGCTATCAAGCAAATCAATAAAATGTAGTCCTTTTATTGTTTACCGTTTCATCTCTCTCTTCTCTCTGGATCTGAATTCTAACATGCTCTCTCTTGTAGTCCTTTTACTGTTTACCGTTTCATCTCTCTCTTCTCTCTGGATCTGAATTCTAACATGGTATCAGAGCTAGGTCAGAGAGGAGAGGGAGAAAAGAGTTGAGTTTTTATTTTGTTGTTTTCTATGAGGTAGGAGGATGGTTTGTTCTTGGTTTTGTAATTTGGTTCTGCTAATTTTGTAATGAGGTAAAAAAAAGGAAACCGTATTGTAGTGGGATGAATGTTTTGTGCTTGCTTCATGTTGAGGTGTGGATGGCGTTTGGAGGTTTGTGGGTGGCTAGAGGTGAGAGGTCTAACTTTGGCAGTTGCATGCAGAATTGTGGTCAGGTAGGATAGTAGAGTTGCTGTAGGCGATGTGTTTGTTGTATGGAGTTGAGAAGTGGGTGGTCTATGATTGTGGTTTTGTTTGTTTTGTAGTTTTGTGAAAAAAAAAGGTATGACGTTGGAGATTGAAGTTTGTGTTGGAAGTTTGTATCGTATGGTATTGTATGTATTGTTGTCTGTATCGGTAACCCTGTTTATTAGGAGGGTCATTGACGCTGATTGAAGATGGTAGGTGGTACTGTAAGATATGTTTGGAGGATTCAAACATATACTGATCATCCTTATTGATTTGTTTTTTGTTTTTGTTTGTATGTTTGGGGGATGCAAACATACAAAATCATCCCATTTTCGTTTAGTTTTGTTTTCGTTTGATATGTTTGGGGGATGCAAACATATAAACTCATCCAGGGACCAGTTTCGTCATTTGACCGATCAGATCTTTTGCTTACCGATCAGATTGAAGATTGTTATTGAGTATTTGGTATTTGGTGGTTGTTTTGGTTTGCTCTTCGCATCTTTTATTTGGTTTGGTTTGTTCTTCGCAACTTCTTTTGGCAGCTTCTATTTGACAGTTTCTTCGCAGCTTATATTTGGCAAACTCACGATTCTCAGCATCGTGAGTTTGAGGGGGGATGTTAGAGATAATAATAAAATATGTTTCCTTTTATTTACGAGTCATATTAGGATTGCATTAATTATGAGTTATATTAGGATTGTATTAATTTGGTCTATATTTGGTATAGATCCAAATATGCTCTAGAATATGCTATTCTAGATTGCTCTCTCTCATTTATAAGTAAAGCCAATATTTAGCATTGTAATCAAGTAATTATCTTCTTTTGTAATAGCTATCAAGCAAATCAATAAAATGTAGTCCTTTTATTGTTTAGCGTTTCATCTCTCTCTTCTCTCTGGATATGAATTCTAACAAGAGACTTTTTCTTATGCATTCATGTTGTCCATGTGTAATCCGTTTATTAGCTGACTTTGTATGAACAAGAAAATGGTACATGGCATCATTTTTTATTTTTTTTCCTAAAATACTACATAAGTAACATTGTTTTATTTTATGCAAAAACATGCTTACTAGCTTTTTACCTAAAATAAATAATTTCTACAGATGATTGACAATCGTAACTATTAGCGCATCTACTTACATACCCGCATATGTATTATATGGGCTTATATCGTTTTGGGCTGATCTCATTGCAAACCCGTTTATTCTTTACATCATTATATATACGTTTGTATTAGCCGTTACGTGGATTGTATTGAACTATTCAGATCTATTTTGCAATCACAAGATTTTACATGGATTGTATTGAACTATTCAAATCTATTTTGCGATCACAAGATTTTCGTATCTTTCTCTTTTCTTAATTTGGTACCAGAGCTCCATTGCCGAAAGGCATAATTTCGATCCAACTCTACAAATCAATACAGGAAGATTGGGTTCGATTCTTTCTCCTCAGTTAGTAGTTCATCATCCGTGATTCTCTATCTTTTTGGATGTTTGCTTTCGGATCTGCTTAGTTCATCATTAGAGATATGTCATGCCTAAGAAAGATCAAACAATTATCATCACCTAATTGTTGGCTGCAGTATCCCTGATCACAGCATCATCTTGATCACGTTTGGAGATTTTTGCGGGTGCAACTCTAACATTGTCGTGCCAAGCATTATCCGCGGCTACAACATCAGTAGTTGTCGTGCTTGCATCATCCCCACCGCAATTCTTGTTTTCCTTCTTGGATCTCACATCTGCACTTGAATAGGCTGCAGTTTTCTTGAATTGCCACGCCTTATTCTATCTAGGTTTGCTTTCTTGAATAGTTCTTGATCAAGATTCTTCATCATATACCCTTCTTGACCAATCATGGCTTAAGGTAATGAAGAAACAACATCCGCCTTATCTGGACACATGGGAAATGGGCATCAACAAATGTTTTCAACCAGATCAAACCAAAAAGTCAAGTTATAACCATTTCATTGGATGAAGACAACTACATATTATGGAAATATCAAGTTGAAATCGCCTTAAGAGGGTATGGACTTCACGAATTCATTAAAGGGACTATCACCATTCCCCCTGTTATGATTGTTGATCAAGAAGGCAATACCGTGCCAAATCCGAACCATACCAAATTCGAGCACTACTAGATACAGAGTATTGCAATGCCCCTTTTTCCAATGGTCGCCAACGTCTATGTATAAGTCGTTGGAAACAAAAGCCGTTTGTGGCCGTTAGTAACCGATGGAAATTTTTGGGATATTTCCCTAAACCAGCAAGACGAGAATCACTTTCTTCCGCAAACCAACATTTTTTCCCCTTTCAACCATTTTTTCACCTTCAAATTTGCTGCCACCACTCCCACCACCAGTCCAACCACCTCCGACGCCATCTAGGAGCTTCTCCAGCCCATCTCCACTCTTCTTGCTCTCCAAATTCGGTAATTTTTCTAAATTTAATTTTCGAGTTTTAATTGATTTAGGGCTTAATTTGAAGTTTGATTGATTCCTAGTTATTAGTATACATATATTACATCATATTACCCCATAATTGCCATTATTATCACCATAATGATCAAACTGTTACAATTTTTAGTTTTGTATATTGTTTTTGTTTATGTAGCTTTGGATAGTAGTGAACATTATATGTGTGATAGAGTTTGCTAATAATATAATTTATGTAAACACGAAGTATATACTATGTTGAATGATCGTAGTTTTGGATAATTTGTGCGAACATTAGTTTTGTGTTTATGAGGAATGATTTGGTGTATAAATGATTTTAATAGGAGTCGTCGTAGTTAGAATTAAATAAATTGTAAAAATATATAATTTAGTACATATGTAATATAATGGTAAAATATAAACAATTTCTATATTTAAATTTAATATAAACAAATATTTAAACCCTTAGATATTATTTGTTCTCGTTTGACAAGTGTTGTATATGACCGTTATACGGATGTTCATTTTTTCTACAAAACGGACATCTCTATTCATCTAATACATCATTTGTTGGATTTGTCCCTGTATTTGACAAGTTACAAACATTATAAACAAATTATATTTTGTAGAACATATCATTTTAAACGGTTGACAAAATTTCGACGGTATTTTCTTTACGTTCCTTGTGTACACGCATGTGTGTACGATACAAGGAACACGTGGGAAATGCTACTGAAATTTTGTGAATTCGTTTAAAGTGATATGATTTACGAAATATAATTACTATTGTGTTTGTAATGTAAAATAGGATGACCGACCATCAAAGAAAGCACATAAGCGTCAATAAACCAAAAGTTGTTTAAAGGGTTTTCCGTATCAAAAAAATAGATATATGTTTAAAAGGTTGCATGCTTAATTGGAAATAAGACATCAATATTAGAAATTTTAAAATATGTAATCAAGAAAGATACAAACCAAGGAAAAAGAAGAGAAAATAAGTTTTGTACAAGTGTATGCATTATTTACCCATCACCCCTAGACTTCAACGGTTATATGCATCATCTGTAACAACGCATCATATGAGATGACACTGTGTGAGAACACCTCAAGAAAGTCTGATGACACACCCATCCGATGGAGAAGCATGGAAATATTTTGACAAGAAATATCCCGATTTTGCAACGGAGAGCTGCAACGTTAGACTAGGTTTATGTACAGATGGCTTCTCACCGTTTTCTCAGTATGGTTCTAAATATTCATCTTGACCTATAAAAACAACCTGGTGTACTAATTATACCGGCTTTGGTTTTGATCCCAAAAGCCACAAGTACAAAATTGTTCAGTTTACACACGATCTATATACATATGATATTTCAGGTTGTTATGTGTTAACCGTGAACAACGACAACCGTACTACATCATCATCATGGAGAAAAATAGACATTCCTTATCATTCCATGGTTCATTTTTACTTTCGATGGCTGCCTATTTATGTGGGTGAGGTATTATATTGGGACATGATCGGTCATCGGGACGGTATGCCTATAGATGTTTTTTCCTTTGATCTGAGCATCGAGAGAATTAGTGTCTTTGAGACCAAGTCTAGATTTGGCAAATATGGAAAGGGAAAGCATTTGACAGACTTAGAAGGGAAGCTTTGTTGTATTGTTAACACTCCGGCAGACGATATGTATGTTATGAAGATATGGAAACTCAGCTATGGCGTCGGGAATAACGTTAGTTGGACACTTCCCTACAAACTAGATATTTATGGTTATTCTAAGCTTCTCTATCCATTATACGTGGACGACTATAAGAGAGTAATACGTGAAAGTTATGGGGACTTTTACTGCTATGACATCCATAGCAAGAGGCTGGAAATATATCCAGTTAAAGAAAAAGTTGAAGGAGTTGCTTATTCTCCCCACAACCACCTCTCAACCATCCACTCAGAAGCCATTGTACCAATTGCATTGTCTTTATAATCATCCTCATAATGCACTGATTTTTGCTGGACTTTGATATCATGATGTCACACAAAGAGAACATGCCTGATTCCATAATACGGGGAGTTCGTATTTGTTTGCTTAATCTGTCTACTTCAAACTTATATTTTCATTTTATTTATTTATTGTTAATATTATTTGCATCATCTGACTACTGCTCATAATAATTTTATTGCACTTTCGCTGAAAATAATAAAAAAATTGTTTTGTGAATACCCCTTTTAAGAAGAAGCAGAATTGTATTTTAAAACGAGCATTTAACAGGACTATGATATACAAATCTAATATGTCACAACAAAAGAAGATAATGTTGTGCTTGTTATTTAGGAAAAAAAATCCAAGAATCAAGGGAAGATGGACATGATCCATTTTCATAGATGTATTTGTTAAATTTGGTGATGCTAAATCAATGAAATGAAATTTTTCTTAGGGGGAGAAAGGTAGATATCGCTTTCCCATTTCAATGGGATTTGGGTAGATATGCATTCCCAAATTTATGGGATTTGGGTACATATTGCATTCCCAAATTAATGGGATTTGGGTATATAAGCATTCCCAAAATAATGAGATTTGGGTAGATAAGCATTCCCAAAATAATGAGATTTGGGTAGATATTGTTTCCCTAATTAATGGGAGTTGGATAGACATTACTTTCTCTCATTAGGTGGCATGATTGATAAGACTTTTTCCATATATTCAATACTTAGTTATGAAGTAATTGGTCTTATAAAAGGGGCCTAAAGGGGAGAGGGAAAGGTAGGTAATTCATTCATTCTATCTCTCATTCAAGTTTAGGGATTTCTAAACTAGATCAATTTTCTTCAATTATTTATCTCCACAAATAAAATTCTTGGGTGAATTGAGTGACCATTGTAATCAATCGCTTGTACTCTTCATTGGTATAAATAAAAGGCTCTCTCTTTCTCCCAAGTGGACATACACTAACAAATTGTTAGTGGAACCACTATAAATCCCTATGTGATTTACTTTTCGTTATTGCCCCTTTATTTCTCTTGTGTGGCGCTTGTTATTAGTTTTTGGATTGGGTTGAGATTGTCTTTGATATTGATTAGTTGTTTTTGCACTTTTACCATGATCTCGTCTTTCGCTGATTTGTTTTTTTTTATTTGAGCAGTCTTGAATTAAAACTTCTCCACAACATTTGGTATCAGAGCATCGGTGTTGGTAGATAGTTGTAAAATGTTGGAATCAGATTCAAATTGTGCCTCAACAGTTGGTCTGAGTGGTGTAGCTTCTTATGTACGTATTTCATATGCGGCTTCTGGATCACAATTGGTTATTGGCAAGTGGAATGGCGATAATGATTTTGAAAAGTAGCAATGGAAGTTGAAAGCGGTTCTTAGGCGGAATCGAGTACATCGAGTAGTGTTTGATACACATTTATTGCCAGCGGACATCTCAGATGTAGAGAGATAAGAAATGGAAGAGTGGGCATTCACTACACTTCAACTTGCAATGGGGGAGAATGTTATCTCTGAAATTAGTGGTGAGACGACTGCTAAAGGTATTTGGAACAAGTTGGAGGAGTTGTACATGAAGAAGTCACTCACAAATCGACTGATCTTGTTGCGGACTTTCTTTACCTACAAGATGAAGGAAGGAACTTCACTAAAGGCACACTTAAATGTGTTTGATGATTTTCTAATGAAGATGAAGGCGGTAGATTTGAAGATTGAGGAGAAGCAGAAGGCGATGGTATTGTTATGTTCATTGCCTGAATGCTATACTGGGTTCTCAAATAGTTTCATCTATGACCGAGATACATTGACTCTTGATGATGTCAAGACGGGTCTTCTTAGTGAGGAGTTGCGAGATCAGATGAAGAAGTTGAGTGATGGAAGTAGTGGTGCAGGCAATGATCAACGTTTATTTTTGGAGAAGGAGAAGTCTGAGAAGAAGGGAAACCGGAGGCGTTCTAAGTCTAGGAAGCCCGATGGGAGAGGAAAGTCAAAGGAAGGAAATGGCAAGTGCTTTATATGTAAGAAACCTGACCATTGGAAGAATGAATGTCCAAACAAGGAGAAGAAGGAAGTGGCATCTTCATCAGTGGCGATGGAGAGAGATGTTGGTGAGGGAGATGTAGATGTTTTGTCGGCTGTAGCATATGATGTTTCGGGCAGTGAATGGGTTCTTGATTCAGAGGCTTCATATCACATGGTGCCTAATAGGAATTTTTTTTTCTTCTTATGTTGATTGAGAAGGAAATTCAATTGTTATGGGAAATGGTGTAGTTTGCTAGTTGAAGGGCATTGGATCCGTGCAAATTCGAATGTTTGATGAAGTAGTTCGTACTCTCACTAATGTGCGCTATGTTCTAGGACTACGAAAGTCACTTCTCTTAAGGACAGTTGGATTCTTTAGGATGCAAGATCACTATTGAGAGTGATAGCTTGAGGATTTCGAAGGGGGCGCTTGTGGTTATGAAGGGTGCTAGGACTCATGGAATTTATTTGCTTCAAGGTGTGACTGTGGATGGCAAAACTTGTGTTGGTGTTGATAGTTCTCGTGGCTTAGATGCGACACGATTGTGGCATTTGAAATTGGGTCATGTGTCGGAGAAGAGTTTAGATGTTCTTCGTGGAAGGGAGATGATTAATGGTGAGAGTTTCAGCAAGTTGGAGTTTTGCGAAGAATGTGTCATGGGGAAGCAAACTAGAGTGTCATTCGATGAAGGGAAACATGATTCAAGGGGGATTCTTGAGTATGTGCACACAGATGTTTGGGGACCAGCACCAGTAGCTTCTTTGGGAGGAGCAAGATATTATATTTCTTTCATTGGTGATTTTTCTGGCAAGGTTTGGGTGTATGTAATGAAGGCAAAATCAGAGGCATTTTCAAAGTTCAAGGGATGGAAGGCTCTTGTTGAAAACGAGAGTGGAAAGTCTTTAAAGGTTCATAGCTCCGATAATGATGGTGAGTATGTTTATGGAAATTTTATGAAATTTTGCAAGCATCATAGCATTCGGAGGCATTTTACTACACCTGGGGATTCGCAATCTAATGGAGTAGCAGAGAGAATGAACCGAAATCTACTTGAGAAGACTCGATGCTTGAGATTGACATCGGGTTTGTCTAAGGGATTTTGAGCCGAAGCCTTGTCAACCACGGTGCATATTATCAATTGAATTCCTTGCTCGGCTATTGATACCAAAATTCTAGAGGAAGTGTGGAAGGGGAAGAGCATTGACTTCAGTTATCTTCGTATATTTGGCAGTCCTGATTATGTGCATGATCCGGGGAATGATAAGCTCTCCCCTATAGCTTTCAAGGGGATTTTGCTTGGCTTTATGGATGGAGTCAAGGGCTATCAGATCTGAAATCCAGAAACGAAGAAGGCTATGGTTTCTCGTCATGTTACTTTTGATGAGTCAGCTATGTTCAAGGAGAATGAGGGCTCATCGGATGTTCTGGATTTGGTTTATGGTGAATCAAAGGAGAAGGAAGTTATTCCCACTTTCAAGCCCAGAGAGAGTAGAGTTGTAGGAGATGCTTGTGAGGAGTTAGCGGTTGATGTTACATCACATAGTTCACAGGGTTCCTCTAGTAGTGTTGGTGATGTGCATAAACCTAGAGAAGATTTAGTTCAAGGTGGAGCTGAAGGAAGACTGGGTGATGGTATTTCTACTCAGGTTGGTCGTTGTGCTATAAGGCCACCCGAAAGATATGGTGATTGGAACTATCTTAGCTTTTGTGAGAATTTTGGACTATGCTCTTCATGTAGTCCAAGATGAGCCGATGGACCTTGATGACATCATGAGTTCGAGTGATAGCTCGAAATGGGTTTGTGCCATGGAGGAAGAAATGTTATCATTGATAAAGAACCAAACTTGGGAGTTGGTTCCACTTCCTAAAGGAAACCGTGTTATTGGGTGCAAATGGATATACGAGGTGAAGGACGATGGAAGATACAAAGCTAGGCTAGTGGCTAAGGTGTTTGCACAGAGGAAGAGAAAGGAGTATGATGAGATCTTCGCACCGGTTGTGAGACATACTTCTATCAGAATATTACTTGCCATAGTTTCTATTCACGACTTGGAGTAGGAGAAACTTGATGTGAAAACCGCCTTCTTGCATGGTGACTTGGATGAAGACATTTACATGGAGCAACCAGAAGGGTTTGTTGTAGATGGTAAGTCAAAGTTTGTTTGCAAGTTGAAGAAATCGCTATAAGGTTTGAAACAATCACCTAGGCAATGGTACAAGAAATTTAATCATTTCATGCTTGAAAGTGGCTTCCATCGAAGCATCAAGGATGCTTGTGTTTATTTCAAGAAGTCGGGAAATGATTGTTGTGTGTATTTACTCGTGTATGTGGATGATATGCTCATTGCTTCTAAGAACAAGGAAGAAATCAACAAGCTGAAATTGAAATTAAAAGCGGAATTCAAGGTGAAAGACCTTGGAGAAGCAAAGAAGATTTTGGGCATGGAGACTGAAAGGGATCGAAAGCATTTTGAGTTGAAATTGACTCAAATGAAATACATTAGAAAAGTGCTTTGTCGGTTTAGCATGGAAGATGCAAAGGCATCATACACACCTTTACCTTTGCATGTAAAGCTTTCGAGTAAAGAATCACCTATCGAGGAGAAAGACAAGGCTTATATGGCAAACATACCATATGGTAGTGCAGTTGGTAGCTTGATGTATGCCATGGTGTGTATAGGGCCCAATATTGCAAGTGTCGTCGGGGTGGTTAGTCGGTACATGGATAATCCGGGGAAATCGCATTGGGAAGCAGTAAAGCTTATCTTGAAATACTTGAAAGGTACAACATCTCCTGGTCTTATTTTTTAAGGTAGTAAGGAGAAGAATTGCATGTTGGTTGGTTACTGTAATTCGGACTATTCTGGTGATAGGGATCGGAGAAAATCAACTTTTGGATATGTCTTCACTCTTGGTGGTACATCCATAAGTTGAAGATCGAGATTGCAGACCGTAGTTGCCTTATCTACTACGGAGGCGGAGTTGATAGATGCGGTAGAGGAAGCAAAGGAAGCACTCCATTTGAAGCGACTGTTGTGTGATTTGGGCTTTGAACATGATAGTGTTGATGTTCAATATGATAGCCAAGGTGCTATTCATTTGGCAGAATATTTGGCATTTAGCTCACGGACCAAGCATATTGAATTGAGTCATTTCTAGTAGCCATGGACGAAGACAAGCAAGTATGCCTTCGAAAATTGCACATAAAGGATAATGCAGCAGATATGTTCACTAAGGCATTGCCGATTGGGAAGTTCGAGCATTGCTTGAACTTAATTCGCTTGGAGAGGTGCTAGGTGCCATAGGGTGGCACGGTTGAGAGAGACGCTTGGCCATGGATGAAGAAGATTATCGGTGAGAGGTTGAAGTTCTATCTTCTTGGTATGTTTGTCTTTTGGTGAGACTAGTTTCGAAGTTGAGTGTTTTCAACACTTTATTAGCGGGTGGGGGATTAACCTGAACTCGTTGATGGAGTGTTAATGGAGGGTGGCTTTACCGGAACTCATTGGGAAAGCATTCAAGCTTCGTGAAGGTAGATATGGTGATAGTTGGAGCTATCGGTTACAAGTGATGGTATGGATACTATTAGGTTATGGATTTGGAGATAGTTGATTTTGCATCAAGGTGGAGTGTTAAATTTGGTGACGCTAAATACATGGAAGGAAATTTTTCTTAGGGGGAGAAAGGTAGATATTACTTTCCCATTTCAATGGTATTTGGGTAGATATGCATTCCCAAATTAATGGGATTTGGGTAGATAAGCATTCCAAAATTAATGGGATTTGGGTAGATATTGTTTCCTTAATTAATGAGATTTGGATAGACATCGCTTTCTCTCATTAGGTGTCATGATTGATAATACTTTTTCCATATATTCAGTACTTAGGTATGAAGTAATTGGTCTTATAAAAGGGGACTAAAGGGAAGAGGGAAAGGTAGGCAATTCATTCATTCATTCTATCTCTTATTCAAATTTTAAGTATTTCTAACCTAAATCAATGTTCTTCAATTCTTTATCTCCACAAATAAAATTCTTAGGTGACTTGAGTGACCATTGTAATCAATCTCTTGTACTCTTGAATGGTATAAATAAAAGGCTCTCTCTCTCTCTCAAGTGGACGTACACTAACAAATTTTTAGTGGAACCACTATAAATCCCTATGTGATTTACTTTTCGTTATTTCCCCTTTATTTCTCATGTGTGATGCTTGTTATTGGCTTTTGGATTGGGTTGAGATTGTCTTTAATATTGATTGGTTATTTTTGCACGTTTACCACGATCTCGTCTTCCACTGATTTGGGAGTTTTTGATTTGAGCGGTCTTGAATTAAAATTTCTCCACAACAGTATCGAGCTTGTGGTTCTCTAGCTAGTTTACTTGTTATGTTAACATATATAAATGTTAATATCAAGTTGTAGATGTATAAATGGTGACGTTTGTGTTGTTGCAGATCTGATGCGCATGCTATTAAATGTGCAGAATTTCATTTCAATATTAACATGTTTTATGATCTTATGCTTATCAAAGGAAATCAGGTTATGGATGTCTTATGATCTTGAGCTTGTCTAAGGAAATCAGGTTAACGATGGTTTGATGAGTTTATGTTATATTGGATTTTGAAAAACTTTACTGATATGATTGCTTGTCAATGGATCGAACCCTTGAATTCAGTTGATTTTATTTGTTCTGTTCTTCACGGTTTGAACATAAAAATACCATGTCTGAATCCAATATTTTGTAGCTGTTGAGTTGTAAAACAAATTACATTTCCTTAAGGCCTAGGACATGAAAGTTTGAAGTGTAAAAGAATGTTTGCTTCTGCGGAAGCAACATCCTTTTTTTATGGGTACTAATTGTGGGACTGAAGTGATGATAAAAATTTGCGAAATATAAGTGATTTTTCACATGTGCTTTTTAACATTTGATCGACTTCGCGATTGTAGACAAGGACGGTATCATGGTGTTTGTCATAAATGCACGTCTCCTTTTCTATTTATGCTTCCAGTGTTGGCAACAAAGTTGGATATAATAAGATTCTCAATTTCATTTTATGTGAAAGAAGATTCCCCGTTAGCCTCACTGGAACAAACATTGTCCTAGATCTACTTAAAATTATTCCGCTTTTAGATCAATTTTTTACAGGGCTAAAAGCGGATGTACTGTCAAATTTAAAACAATACCTAGTACAAACACCATCTAAAGCAAAAATTGTCTTATATCTACAATTTTCTTCCTCTAATTGCTAACAAAAAGCCTAAATCTATATTATATAATTTTTGAGGTCTTGAAAGAGAGAAAAATGATAGTTCTTAAACGTACGTTTATAATTAAATGAGCTTAAAGGCTAGTCCCTACACCTTTATTAATAGGGGTTTGAATTAGTTTGGTTTGTTTGATTTAAAACGAAAAAAATTCGCTTGAATATTATGCCATGAATATACGGATTTGACCCATGTTCTGGTCAATTGTTGCTCTTGGGCTAGATTTACCTACCCCTTAAGCAGTCGATCGCTAGGGTCGACCACCCAAGAGCGGTAGAATTATACAGGTCAAAACGCATGCTTTGTTATGCGGTATTATTAATTCATATTAAATTATATTAATCATTCTTGGGAGTGTTACTTCCTTCTCTGCTAGTTTTATAATGTTTTATTCTTATTTATTTCTTTTCAATCTTAACGCACATTTGATTTTCAAATTCGAACATGCCTTAGATCTTGGAATTCCAATATGCATGTACGTATATATATACACACACACACACACTTTAATTCTATTCTATTCACTTTGATTTCCTTACTAGCTAGTTTGTATTGTATTAATTACTATTAATTTCAAATCAGTTCCTAGTTAATTTGTTTCTTTATTATAAGTATACGTCACAAATTACAATAATATTTATTAGTTTAAATTCAAACATATATGCATATATTATGCATAATTTATTCCCTTCACAATTTACTTCCTCTACGTATTAACTATATTTTTCAAATTTATATATTAGCATAACCTATTTTTTAATAAAAAAATCAATCATTATTAATTTAAGTTGTCCATTTTACATGTATAATCGTTTCTCACGCCAAAACTTCAAACAATTATAACTTATACAATTTAACTCCGTTTAGAAAATATTATATATGAAAATTGATCAGAAATTCACTACGATACAGGAATATAAGATTACTAGTTAAATTACAACATTTGCAAAGTTAACATTTTTGCTAATGTTTTAATTTATTATTAATATTATTTAAATTGATTACTTCAAAAATGTAGGGTGTTACATTAAGTAATATAACATGTAATAGAAATAATTCTACCTCATGCATATAAATGTTTGATGTGGTCAAGTCATTAAGTATGTTGGAAAAAAATTCCATATGTA
Organism: Allium sativum; assembly: GCA_030737875.1. Classification (NCBI taxonomy): domain Eukaryota; kingdom Viridiplantae; phylum Streptophyta; class Magnoliopsida; order Asparagales; family Amaryllidaceae; genus Allium; species Allium sativum. The sequence goes on from CM060913.1 coordinate 656,501,537, forward strand.
TTAATATGGAAATAGGTTCTGCCTTAAAAGTTGTCACTCTTCCTTATGATACATAATGGTGTAACGATAAGGAGTAACCAAACCTGTTGAACGAGGCATAACTAAATATGAGTGAAGTAGAGTTAACTTCCATTAATAAGGTCGTGTGTTTAAACGTATCATGTAAGGTTAAAAATTAATTTCATCTACATAACAACTTATAAAGACATACAAAATATGGTTTTTTTAAAATCTGAAACATATCACAAGGTAAGAAGTTGGTGGATTGTGCAAGTTGATTATCTACACATAGTTTGTTGTTCATTAACGATTTATCATTTGTTCCACATGTTCCATAGTTGTCAACAACTTTCCAAAATAACAAAGTTATAGGGTGATTAATAACTTGAAAAAGCCACACATTTCTCTCCTGCCAAACCACCTTAATAACCCGCTTTAACGATTTCAGAAGCAAATTCGAATTCCCAAATATCCACCTAGTTGCTTTGCGTGCCTGTGTATGTGTGTGTGTACACACATATAAATATATTAGGATGACTATTTGAACACAAAATTATACACAAACAAAGAGACACAAAGCCTCAATCATTGGATATTTTTGTCTTTATATAGAAATGTGTAATTCATGGGGTGATCTAACAGTGGAAATTGATTGTGTCATCATTTGTGTCTAAATTTTGTGTTTAAATAAACTTTCCATATATATATATATATATATATATATATATATATATATATCATTTAGTCTTGTGTTTTCTAAGAGGAACATGTCAACTATAATGACAAGTCAACCTTTTCTATAGATGATTTATATAGATAAAGTTAAAAATAGATGATTTACATTTTTAGGAGCTTGAGGGTGGAGGAAACAAGTTGAATTATTGATTATACCTCTTCAAAATAAGTAGTCTTGCGTATGAACAGTGCTAGTTTCCAAAGTAGTAAATTCTCCTTAGGTTGTCCCAATACCTCGATAACCTCTTAAACCATGCAAAATTATAAACATGCTTAGAAGACAGAAAAGAACCATATACAGCATCCCATAAAGTACCTATGCCTACAATATGTAACATCCCAGTTTTTGACAGGGTTTATCATACAATTGGATTTGAATTATTTCAGTGAGTGATTTATTTAAATAAATTAGAATAAATTTTTTTTTATATAAAATCTTGTGAGCATATTTTATTTTGTTATATTTATATATATACAAGTAAGTATTATTTAACATTTTGGTCAAAACTTGTTTTAAAGGATTCATAGAAACAATAAATGAGAATATTTAAATTAAGTATTCAATTGCATCACATAAAAGAAAACAAGAACATGGCTATATTAATGTAAAAGGACATGTGAATCGAATAAGAGATGTAGCATGTATAGGATTAAAAAGATGAGAACAATAGTACATCATAAAGGCAGCCTACCCATTTTACATCATAGCTAGCCGTGGATTTTGAGCCTGGAAGAAACAAAGGAAATGGACTAAAAGATATTCAATCCTAATATAAGATGTAGACAGCACCATGCTTTCACATCAAATGGGATAGGCAGCCTAGCTTTGTAGCAGGAACACATTTCTTAGAAGCAAAGGAATTGGTTTTAAATACATTTTTTTCCTCTTCCTTCTTTCCTAGCCTGTACATGGTTGTAGGTACCATTAGTTTGTAGCATGAATAGTTTAAGAGCAAAGCAAGTTTTTCCTTCATATTTTTGGGCACATGGCCGTAGTGATAGCCTGGGAAGATTTAACATATAAATGACCAGACATCTTGTATTCAGTCGAAAAGAATATAAGTACAAATTTATATAATACAAATGATATTTGATGTGTATAATGTACTAGACTATAAAAGTATTGTACACTTGCACATGACATTTTGGCTGGCCTTGCACTATAGACTGAATGAAGATCTTATGATAAGATAAAATGGAAAATGACTTTTCACAACATCCCTTTCAACTAGGCGCAGCTATAAAATAGCCTAGCAACTCAAATCGACTAAATGAATAGCCTTTTCAAACATTTCATCACTGCCAGTATTTTACCCTGCAAACAATTAATGAGCAAGCCATATTTTAATCCTAAATTCATCTATAAATACACTAGTGTTGCTTACATTCACATGTTCATTCGAACTAAAATTGGTAAGAAAAATGAAATAAAAACATAGCAAAGTAGTTTGAAGAACAGGGTAGGAAAACAGAAAAAAAAACAGTGGATGGAAATCTGGGAACAGAGAATCATTTAGGTGAGTAAACAAAACTTTTAACCTTTGTTAAATCTTTTACGTTTATTATCATTAAATAGTTAAGCTTGTATACATGATTAGATATGTAGTTTACCATCTAAAATACTTGCAGTTGACCTGTTTTTAGCATAGAACCCTCTGTAAAATCTGAAACAAATCTCTGTAACTATATACTAGAAGCATAAGTAAGTAAATCTTTTCTTTAGTTATTGATTTTGTATATATATATATATATATATATATATATATATAAGAAGGGTTTAGATATATGTCGGTAAGCATGTTGATAAGTTATACTAGTTAAAATATTTATATAAAAGCCGGGCAATCATTAACAGTAAAACCAGTGAGCAACTGATAAAATCTTGACATTGGTGAGTAAACTCACTGTTAAACCCTGTCTAAACCTTTCATTATTCATACTAAATGATGCGAGTGACTTCGGTGTGTATGTGTTACATTACATATTATATATATATATATATATATATTAATCTATGGTTGGAAATAAGGCACCATGAACCATGGTTATCGGTTAAGTATATTCAAAATCAGGGGAATAAACTAAGAACAGAAAAGTGTATGTTACTTACAACGTATGATTATGACAGACCAGTAATAGTGTGTACATAAAACTGCTAAAATAATAATAATAACAGTAGTGGGTTAGTACTGTTGAAGTATGCGATACTATGTGTTAGATCTAGAGGATATTTTGGATCTGGAGGATATTTTGGATCTAGATGATATTTTGGAGCTGGAGGATATTTTGGATCTGGAGGATATTTTGGATCTGGAGAATATTTTGGATCTAGAGAATATTTTGGATCTATAGGTAATTTTGGGAATTTCCATATACTTCTCTATGCCTATATAAGCTAGATCAAATCCAAAAGGAGGCACATCACAAATCAAGAGATTAGATCTAAGTTTATTCTAATTAGGGTTTAGGCAATCCTAATCTTCTACAATTCCTTTCTACACAAAATCAAATTTTTCTAGTAAATTTGATCATTGTAATCAATCTCTTGTACTCTTCTATTGATATTAATAAAGGTTTCTCTCTCAAAGTGGACGTACACTGACAAGACTTCGGTGAAACCACTATAAATCCCTGTGTGATTTAGTTTCTCGTTATTGCTCTATTATTTCCATTGTTTGGTGATTGTGATTGGCTTGGATAAGATTGAGATTGCTCGATTGGTTGTTTTTGCACTATTACCACAATCTCGTTTTCCGCCGCATTGGTTTTTTTTTTATTTGAGCGGTCTTGAATCAAAATTTCTCCATAACATTTGGTATCAGAGCGTTGGTGTTGGTAGATAGTTGTAGAAATGCCGGAATCAGGTTCAAATAATCCATCAACAGGTGGTCCAAGTGGTGTAGCTCCTTATGTACGTGAGTCGTATGCAGCTGCAGGTTCACAATTGGTTATCGACAAGTGGAATGGCAATAATGATTTCGAAAAGTGGCAATGGAAGATGAAAGCGATTCTTAGGCGGAATCGGGTACAACGGGTGGTGTTGGATACACATTTATTGCCAGAGGACATCTCCAATGTAGAGAGAGAAGAAATGGAAGAGTGGGCATTCCCTATACTTCAACTTGCCATGGGGGAGAACGTTATTTCTGGAATTAGTAGTGAGACGACTGCTAAAGGTATTTGGAACAAGTTGGAGGAATTGTGTATGAAGAAATCACTCACAAATCGACCGATCTTGCTGCGGACTTTTTTTACCTCCAAGATGAAGGAAGGAACTTCGCTAAAGGCGCACTTAAATGTGTTTGATGATTTGCTAATAAAGATGAAGGAAGTAGATTTGAAGATTGAGGAGGAGCAGAAGGCGATGATATTGCTATGTTCGTTGCCTGAGCGCTATACTAGGTTCTCAAACAGTTTGATCTATGGCCGGGATACATTGACTTTAAATGATGTCAAGACGAGTCTTCTTAGTGAGGAATTGCGAGATCAGATGAAGGAGCTGAGTGATGGTAGTAGTGGTGATGGTAATGGTCAAGGTTTATTTGCGGAGAAAGAAAAGTCAGAGAAGAAGGGAAACCGGTGGCGTTCTAAGTCTAAGAAGCCTGGTGGAAGAGGAAAGTCAAAGGAAAGAAATGGCAAGTGCTTTATATGTAAGAAACCTAGTCACTGGAAGAATGATTGTCCAGACAAGGGGAAGAAGGAAGTAGCATCTTCATCAATTGCGGTGGAGAGAGATGTTGGTGAGGAAGACGTAGATGTTTTGTCCGCTATAGCATCGGACGTTTCGGGCAGCGAATGGGTGCTTGATTCAGGGGCTTCATATCACATGACGCCTAATAGAAATTGTTTTTCTTCTTATGTTGATCGGGAAGGAAATTCAATTTTTATGGGAAATGGTGCAATTTGCAAGTCGAAAGACATTGGATCCGTGCAAATTCGGATGTTTGACGGAGTGGTTCGTACTCTCACTAATGTGCGCTATGTTCCGGGACTACGGAAGTCACTTATCTCTTTGGGACAGTTGGATTTTGTAGGTCTCAAAATCACTATTGAGAGTGATAGCTTGACGGTTTTGAAGGGTGCGCTTGTGGTTATGAAGGGTGACAGAACTCATGGTATATATTTGCTTCAAGGAGTGACTGTGGAAGGCGGAACTTGTATCAGTGTTGATAGTTCTCGTGGCTTAGATGCGACACGGCTATGGCATTTGAGATTAGGTCATGTCTCGGAGAAGAGTTTAGATGTTCTTCGTCGAAGGGAGATGATTGATGGTGAGAGTTTCAGCAAGTTGGAGTTTTGCGAGGAATGTGTCACGAGGAAGCAAACTAGAGTATCATTCGGTGAAGGAAAACATGATTCAAGAGGGATTCTTGAGTATGTTCACACGGATGTTTGGGGACCAGCGGCTGTAGCTTCTTTGGGAGGAGCAAGATATAACATTTCTTTTACTGATGATTTCTCTCGGAAGGTTTGGGTGTATCTAATGAAGGCCAAGTCGGAGGCATTTGCAAGATTCAAAGAATGGAAGGCTCTTATTGAGAATGAGAGTGGAAAGACTTTGAAGGTTCTTAGGTCCGATAATGGCGGCGAATATGTTTCCGGAGAATTTCTGATTTTTTGCAAGCATCATGGTATTCGGAGGCATTTTACTACACTAGGAGATCTGCAATCTAATGGAGTGGCAGAAGAATGAACCGAACTCTACTAGTGAGAGCTCGATGCTTGAGATTGACATCGGGTTTGTCTAAGGAATTTTAGGCCGAAGCTTTGTCAACCGCGGTGCATATTATTAATCGAATTCTGTGCTCGACTATTGATAAAAAAATTCCGGAGGAAGTGTGGAAAGGGAAGAGCATTGACTTGAGTTATCTTCGTGTATTTGGCAGTCCTGTTTATGTGCATGATCCAGGGAATGATAAGCTCTCACCTAGAGCTTTTAAGGGGATTTTTCTTGGTTATATGGATGGAGTCAAAGGCTATCGGATTTGGGATCCGAAAACGAAGAAGGCTTCAGTTTATCGTCATGTTACTTTTGATGAGTCGGCTATGTTCAAGGATAATGAAGGCTCATCGGATGTTCCGGATTTGGTTCATGGTGAATCAAAGGAGAAGGAAGTTATTCCCACTTTCAGGCATAGAGAGAGTAGAGTTGTTGGAGGTGCTTGCGAGGTGAATGCGGTTGATGTTACATCACATAGTCCACAGGATTCCTCTAGTAGTGTTGGTGATATGCACGAGCCTAGAGAAGATTCAGTTCAAGGTGGAGCTGAAGGAAGACCGGGTGATGGTATTGCTACTCGGGTTGGTCGTCGTGCTATAAGACCACCTGAAAGATATGGTGATTGGAACTATCTTAGCTTTTGTGAGAATTTGGACTATGCTCTTCATGTAGTCCAAGATGAGCCGATGGACCTTGATGACGTCGTGGATTCAAGTGATAGCTCGAAGTGGATTTGCGCCATGGAGGAAGAGATGCAATCGTTGATGAAGAACCAGACTTGGAAGTTGGTTCCACTTCCTCAAGGAAACCGTGCTATTGGGTGCAAATGGATATATACGGTGAAGGATGATGGAAGGTACAAAGCTAGGCTAGTGGCTAAGGGGTTTGCACAGAGAAAAGGAAAGGAGTATGATGAAATCTTCGCACCGGTTGTGAGGCATACTTCTATCCGGATATTACTTTCATTAGTTGCTATTTACGACTTGGAGTTGGAGCAACTAGATGTGAAAACCGCCTTCTTGAATGGAGACTTGGATGAAGACATCTACATGGAGCAACCAGAAGGGTTTGTTATAGAAGGTAAGTCAAAACTAGTTTGCAAGTTGAAGAAATCGCTATATGGTTTGAAGCAATCACCTAGGCAATGGTACAAGAGATTTGATCATTTCATGTTTGAAAGTGGCTTCCATCGAAGCATCAAGGATGCTTGTGTTTATTTTAAGAGGTTAGGAAATGATTGTTGGGTTCATTTACTCTTGTATGTGGACGATATGCTCTTTGCTTCTAAGGACAAGGCAGAAATCAACAAGTTGAAAGAGAAATTAAAGGCGGAGTTCGAGATGAAAGACCTTGGAGAAGCAAAGAAGATTTTGGGCATGGAAATTGAAAGAGCTCGAAAGCATTTTGATTTGAAATTAACTCAAAAGGAGTACATTAAGAAAGTGCTTTGCCGGTTTAGCATGGAGGATGCAAAGGCGTCAAATATACCTTTACCTTTGCATATAAAGCTTTCGAGTAAGGGATTACCTATCGAGGAAAAATACAAGGCTTACATGGCAAAGGTGCCATATGCTAGTGCTGTTGGAAGTTTGATGTATGTCATGGTGTGTACAAGACCTAATATTGCAAATGTCGTCGGGATGGTTAGTCGGTTCATGGCTAATCCGGGGAAATCACACTGGGAAGCAGTGAAACATATCTTGAGATACTTGAAATGTACAGCATCTCATGGCCTTGTTTTTGGGGGTAGTAAAGAGAAGAATTGCATGTTGGTTGGTTACTGTGACTCGGACTACGCTGGTGATAGGGATCGAAGAAAATCAACTTCCGGATATGTCTTCACACTTGGTGGTACGGCCATTCGTTGGAGATCGAGATTGCAGACCGTAGTTGCTTTATCCACTACGGAGGCGGAGTTGATAGCCGCTGTGGAAGCGGCAAAGGAGGCACTCTATTTGAAGCAACTATTGTGTGACTTGGGTTTCGAACATGAGAGTATCAATGTTCAATGTGATAGCCAAAGTGCTATACATTTGGCGGAGAATTTGGATTTTAGCTCACGAACGAAGCATATTGAAGTAAGAGAGTCATTTCTAGTAGCCATGGACGAAGACAAGCAAGTATGCCTTCGGAAAGTACACACAAAGGATAACGCTGTGGACATGTTCACTAAGACGTTGCCGGTTGGGAAGTTCGAGCATTGCTCAAACTTAATTCGCTTGAAGAGATGTTAGGTGCCATGGGGTGGCACAGTTGAGAGAGAAACTTGGATATAGAAGAGTATTTGTGAGAGATTGGTGTTCTATCTTCATGGTAAGTACTCGTTTTCACTCCCGAGTTATTGTATTTTGGTAAGACTGGTTTAGGAGTTGGATGTTTCAACACTTCATTGACGGGTGGGGGCTATGCCTGAACTCGTTAGTGAAATGCAATGGGCGGTGGCTATGCCGGAGTTCATTGGGGAAACATTCAAGCTTTCTTGATTAAAGATAGAAGGAAATGCTTGGGTGCTTTGGAGTTTGTGATGTAGACGGATATAGTATCGAGGTGGAGTGTTGAAGTATGTGATACAATGTGTTAGATCTAGATGATATTTTGGATTTGGAGGATATTTTGGATCTAGAGAATATTTTGGATCTATAGGAAATTTTGGGAATTTTCATATACTTCTCTATGCCTATATAAGCTACATCAAATCCAAAAGGAGGCACATCACAAATCAAGAGATTAGATCTAAGTTTATTCTAATGAGGGTTTAGGCAATCCTAATCTTCTTCAATTCCTTTCTCCACAAAATCAATTTTTTCTAGTAAATTTGATCATTGTAATCAATCTCTTGTACTCTTCTATTGATATTAATAAAGATTTCTCTCTCAAAGTGTATGTACATTGACAAGACGTCGGTGGAACCACTATAAATCTCTGTATGATTCAGTTTCTCATTATTGCTCTATTATTTCCATTGTTTGGTGATTGTGATTGGCTTGGATAAGATTGAGATTGCTCGATTGATTGTTTTTGCACTATTACCACGATCTCGTTTTCCGCGGCGTTGGGGATTTTTTTGATTTGAGCGATCTTGAATCAAAATTTCTCCATAACAAGTACAAGGTTAAGGAAGGAGTTTTGTGTTGGATTTGGAGACTTTGGACGGATGATGAACTGCGTTGACGTCAAGCGGAGATAGACCATCGCACCAGTGGGTACCGGACGAGGAAGGCGTCAACGACGACTGACCGGAGTTCGGTAATGACTGGACTACCAATGTGGCGGAGCTAGGGGTTTCCGCACAACTTGTTGAGTTGAAGTTTAGGCAGAAGCTTCAAATTTTGATTTAGACGTGTACAGGGATTTCTGATGTAGGAGTTGGCTACAGTCGTGGGAAACGGATTCGTGGCAATGGATGGAGTGGTAGAAGGGTCAGAGGGGCAGCGTGCATGTGCACACAGTGCACGTTGTGCACCAAAAGAAGATGGAATCGGAAATAGGAGCAGCGAGAGGAAGTAGGGGTGCGGAGTTGTTTTCGGTTACTGTGTTGGACTGAGTACTTTGGATCAAAGAATCCGAACAACATATTGTGCTCAATATAAGTACATAAAAGGGTACCTGGACTCACATCTGAGTTGAAAGAAGAAATAAGAGGAAATGAAAATAAAAACGTAAAGAAGAAAGCAAGTAAAGGGGAGCAGTAAGTTCTGGACTGGGGGATAACCATGTGTGGATTTTGGAAAAGGGGTTCGGCCAGTTGTAATAAAACAAAAAACAAAAAAACAAAAGAAAAGAGAAAAAAGAAAAAGAAAATGGGATTGCATACTGGTAAGGGAATGGGACATGCAAGTTAAATTCATAAGAGGATTGCTAACTGGGTATGTATCAGGAAAGAAATAGGATTCAACATGCAAGTGGAAAGGAGAAACCAAAGTAACAGGAGGGACAAAAATGTAGGTATCTAAAATAGAAAGGAAAGCAAATATAAGGAGAACGTTAGGCAAGGAAAGGAAGCTGGGTCATACGGTATCGAATGTATGGGAGGATAGGAACCGGCTTGGCCATTCGTTTGTTTTTAAAAAAAATGTATATTAAAAACCAAACCAGAAGAAGGAAACCGGAAAGAATGGAAAAAAAATTAAATAAGGTGCCATATCTTTTGGTGCGTATGAATTCTTATTGTTGCCAAGTGGAGTTATGAGCCTGTGCTTGGCTCACCGCATAAAAATAAAATAAAATAAAAACAAGAAAGGGGAAAGAGCGGGATGAAAGGGGAAATGTTTTGCTGAAGCTTGAAGGGTTACATGCGTGGATATATATATAGTAGGTCAAGAACGTATGCTGGCATAGCTTTTGATTAAGATGGGTGTAATCGTCCGTATAAATCACTCGACGTAATTATCAAGTTTGAACAATTCAATAAATTGTTTTCAATATGGAAATATCGTTAGAATTAATCAAACGAAATTTAGTCGTGACCTGAATTGAGGTGTAAACTACTGATAAAATGATCTGTAAAGGTCGTAAATCCTAAAGTGGTTATTCAATTAATTGATTTAGTAATTCTGATGTGTTTAATTTCGTTAATCATGATTTTTTTTAGTTGACATCTGTTAGTGGAAATGGACATCGTTCCACTATAAATCAAATTGACTGAATTGTTAGACACCCTGTTAGCAAAAATAAACACCATTCTGCTATTATATATTTTATCAGTTAGTAAATAATGTTGAGATATTATATTATCAGTTGATAGTATTGAATTGTGTTCATACGGTTGTTGTGCAAATTGGGTTAACGACTTGAATGTCGTATGAACTGTCGTATACCGTTGGAACTGCTAAGCCGTTTTCTGTAAAGTAACTCAGAAATGAACTCGAGTTTTGATAATAGGATATAATTGTTTTTTTAAGGAAAACAATTAAATGGAATATTTAAAATTAATTATATTATATTATTAATTAATTCAAACGAAAAGGTTAATTATAACCAGTTTGTTTGATGTAAATCAACCGTTCAAAGGGGAATTGATTTATTAATTTTATTTGAAGAGGTTTTTAAATAAATGATGGCTTAAAAACTTGATAATGTTTAAATTAACAGATTGGGCAGGAAAAGGAAAATTTTAATGGCAATTTAAGTTTTGATAGAGTGTCCAAGATGATATGTTTAACTTAATTAATCTTTTAATTAAGTAAAATAATTCAAGTATAAAATGGTAAAGAAATCAAGTTGGGTCATTTGGATTAACTTCCTTAGTTAATATTTAAGTTAAATAAAGTTTAACTTAAGAAATGATTCAAAATAATAATGTTGTTTTGAAATGGTTTAAGATTTGGAAATCGTTTGGATTTACAAAGGTTGGTTTATCGGATATTTTGGATATCAAACTTCTACGAATCTTGACGATAAGAATAATTTCGACTCAAGGTCTAGGAGGTAATTAAAATACCCCAACTTGAACGATTTCACTATTATCCGATAGATCGTATTAGTTTGTGTTCAGAATGAGTTTCAGAGTTGAATTTCGTTTTCAGTTATGAACAGGATATTCGAGAATGGGGTTATCATGTAAGATTGATAATAGGAGTTTTGTTGTAAATTAATAACTATGTGTTTAAATGAATATATACACAAAGTTAATATTTAAAATCGAATAGTTAAAGATTATTTAAACAAGGCTTAACAGATCCAGTGGGAATAAATCTATTTATTTTATTTTATATATTTGATAGTTAAAGCACCGGCTATCAAATCTGGACCTTTTCGTTATCGTTTTCGAAGAGACCGGAATCGAAATTCCACTTCGATTCGATATATACGTTCGAGTCAAAAGATTATTGAAGACCATTGAAGATGGTGATGTGCAAGGGCTATTTTGTCAATCCTAGGTAGAAATTACCTAAGATGGATTTACAGAATAGTGCCTTCGGTTTGTCCAGTCCCAGGACAACTTGTATGGACGAGTGTCCGACAGATTATGCCCAATAAATTGCGCAAGTTGATCTCTTCAATACTATTTTTGGTGGCGGAGGAATTCGTTTCTCTTAGCTTTTTTACCCGTGATTTTGGGGGAATCAATTTGTGATTTGGCGGGTTTGACGATGTGGCATTCAAAGTGAATGAAGACGTGTTATATCCGATGGTAAGCTCAGCCTCAAGCCTCACAACTGGGAAATGACAAAAATCGGGCAGGAAGCATGGCTATGTGGGTCGCTCCCATTAGGGTGTATTGTCACCTATCTAGAGAAATTCCATTTACTTCTTTATTCTATTCGATGTTGTCCCTTTCGGGGAAACGGTGGGTCGCACCCAACCGTTGGTGACAATATATTCGATACACACAAGCGAAATGAGTGGTCGGTCATGTGTGGGCCGGGTTGCAAGATGTTCTTGTTGAACCCAGTGTATTCGCCTCTAGAGATACACTATCGGTAGGTGATTCCATACCTTGTCATAGTTGGAAATCCATTATCCAATAAGCGCCCGCGGTTTTGATTGTATACTATGTATGTAGAGCGTGAGATGCAAACGATCTGCTAGATTGCTATTTATTTGTGTTTAGATACTATCATAATATCAGAATAAGATATTGATTTCAAAATGTTTTTGGCTATCGTAAGGTAAAAACCATCCGTATTTATGTGTGGACCGGTTTTACGATTATCTTTTCTTTCAAAAGGTTTTTGAAAGTTAAAATCAAACTGTTCTTAATCGTTTACTCACACCAGTCCCATGACTGACCCAGAGTTTATTTTACTATGTTTTCCCTAAACTCTTGGGTGCCCAAATTTGTACGGGCAGTCCAATAGTTCAGGATTTTGCAGATTTATCTGGAGGAGCTTGGAGCAAGAGGCTTCAACATTAGATATTTAGAGTTTATTTCCGTTGTACTGTATATGTGGTTTACTCTGATGATGTATGTAGGAAGAAAAAATATACAGTTTGTATTTTAAAGTGATTATTTATATGTTATATTTTATTCTGCTGCGATTGTGAGACTCTGTGTTGTTTATTCGATCTTCTATTTGTTTCTTCTGTACTAATTTTCTATCTTTCTATTTCTCATCCTCTAACTTCTTTCTATTAATGATTCGTATTTTCGTGCAAATTTGGTTGGACGTGAGTCGTATTCATCCAACTCAAATGGTACGGATTTGCGGGTCGTTACACAATAAGGGAAAAGAAAGATTAATGTTATTCTACAACCCTCCATTAGACGAAGAACTAACATGAGGCAATAAAACTATGCTATAATGAACTAAATCATTGGAAATATATATTTCAGGAACAACAACTAGTTGTCAACAAGTTGTAATCAATGATGTTAGACGAGGTGAGGCTATTTCTACTCCAAGTAGAATGCCACAAAGGGACGATATGTTTGCTTCTGACTATAGGCAAAATTTTATCGGCAAATTCTATTCAAACTCATCGAACTGCTTAGTTTCCATCCAAAATTTCAAAAAAATATGAAAAATCCCGCTGTTTTTATGACTTGCCCCCCGTCTTTTAAAAAAGACAAAAATATCCTCCCTCGTAGTGCCACTGCTAAGTTCTTTCACGTATCACGCAGTGTAGTAACGTGGTACATGAAGGAATCTCGCACAACGACTTCAAGGTCACTTAGAGTACCACACAGTTCCATTGCATGGTACGTGAAAGAACTTCGCAGTGGCTGTGCGAGGTAACCTGACGGCTTGAAAAAAAAACACAAAAAGGGTAATTTCGTCATGAAAAGTTTTGATAAAAGGGGGAGACTGAACAATTCCGTGAGTCTAAATAGAATTTGCCAATTTTATCTCTTAATTTAAGAATGGTATGCCAAAAATGACTAGCATCTTGCGGTATATCCAATTTTCAAAAAAATAATCTTCATACTACATATTTTATTCTTGATCCATTAACCGAGGTTGTTGCTAAGCTGATTGATTAAGTGTGTAAACGTCGCCTGATTCCAAAGCTTCAAGTTAATAATGCTAAGCGGTCTTACACTATATGGTAAATGGATCTTCTTAAAAGACAAAGGAATTAACCTCTTTGAATATGGTTGCCATGCTACAGATAATCATTAAAGGCTGCATTCATCGTATTAATGAGTTTAACTTAAATAATGGAAATCGTGAAGTAACAAGTGCACATAACTAAAAAACTTCACTTTTGATGATAATTAATCTACCCGCTTGATAGAGATTATTGTATGGCATAATGGAAATCCTGGAGTGGGGGAATTTTCTCTTTATATGAGACATGGCAAATTGCTTTGTATCGTCAATAGATGATGCTTACGAGGCCGATGGAATTACTTTTCCTACTTAAACCCCATCCTTTACAACACCTCTAGGTCGAACCACCCTCTTTTTCAATATAGTTTCTCCAATTTTTTTGATCCAAAAAGCAATTTTTTCCAAGTAATTAACTTTTATAATTACAGTTATTTTTTAATTTTCTACAACATTTTTTTTGACCTTTTAGATAGTTTTGAAATTTTATCTATTTAGTGATATTTCTCACACAACCGGCATTTCCTCTATTGCTTCTTCGTCCATGCCTTTTGTGAACTGCGCGAATGAATGCACGACAACATTCGTTGATATCTTCATTAGTAACTTGAGACAAAAGGGAAGCAACCGATCATTATTAGCATATGTAACTGTGGAATTTAACTACATACTATTAATTAACTAAACAACAATTAAATCAAAAACCACAAACTAAAATATTCCTTTTAAATGCTCTTCCTGAAGATGCAAACTCATAGACCGTTTAACTTTCAGCTCCGTTTAAATGTCCCGCTTAAATATTATTCTTAATCGTCTCGTTATCTGTAACGACCCGATATTTTCTCGATCCTGATTATCAATACAAATACCATATCTTCCGGATCATTAATGGAAATAAGTTAGAGGGTGAGAAATAGAAAGGAATATTAGAATAGAAGAAGAAGAAGAAGTAGAACATAAACAACATAGAATCTCACATCGCAGCGGAACAAAATATAATATATTTATAACTTTTGAAATACAAATCAGCATCTGTATACATTATCATTATCAGAGTACAACACTTACAAAACAGCGGAATAAACTCTATATAACTAACATTGAAGCCTCCCGCTCCAAGCTCCTCCAAGTATATCTGAAAATACTTGAATTATTTGACTGCCCGTACAAATTTGGGCACCCAAGAGTTTAGGGTAAAACAATACAAAATAAACTCTAGGTCAATCATGGGAATGGTTGAGTAAACTCCAACCACTTGGTTCAAAATTTTAAAAATCCTTTTAAAAGAAAGAATAATCATAAGACCAAATCCACACATAAATACGGACGGTTTTTACCTTATGATAACCCAAAGAATTTTTGAAATCAATATTAATATGATATTACAATAGTGATGTAAATCAAGTAAATAACAATCTAGCAGAACGCTTGCATCTCACACTCAACATACATAGCATACAATCAAAACCGCAGGCTTGAGAATGGATTTTCCTGGCAAGGTATGGGACCACCTACCGACAATGTACCTCCGGAGATGAATACATTGGGGATTCAACAAGAACATCTTGCAACCCCGACCAAACATGACCGGCCCCTCACTTCGCTTGAGAGTACCGAATATATTATTACCATGGTTAGGGGCCAACTAACTGAACCGATAGCATACAAAAATAAAGGAACAACCGAAGGCATTTGATTTCACTAGATCAGGTAATGATATACCCTTTTGATGGGTGCAACTGTAACGACCCGGATTTTTAACCGTTGAATTTTGAATATCTAATTTTGTTTTAAATATTTTATTTGAATTAAATATAGAAATTTATTTAACAAAACGATATTTAAACGTATAATTTATAATATAATTTAAAATGATCTCATAAAGTTGCGGCAGTTCGTAATTTAACGTTTTGAACTTTAATTAGATATATAGGATTCAAAATAAGTCGGATTTCTGTGAAATAAGAAATATGTGAATCTATTAAACGGTATCTTTCTAATGGAAGTGAAAAATCAAGATTTCGTTTTATATATTGTGAATTACGTCCAAATCAAATTTTCAGAAAGTCGGTGTGAAATCGTATATAGGCCATAACGGTTATTTAAATATATTTAAATATCGGTCTTGAATTTTGATAGGATTCTTTTGAGGCATAGTGATAATTTAATTTTTAGAATTTGACTGTAATTTTTAATTAATTAAATACGCAACTTTTTATTTGGAGTATTTTGCACCCTATATCAATATTTTGGGGTTTCATAATATAAGTTAAACTACCGATATTACTATATTTTTGGGATCGTGGCACCTCGCTGGACACAACCATAATTTTATTTCTGTCTATAGCAGTTTGTAAAAGAATTAAATTTTAGTTAATGGATACCTTATTTACTAACTTTAAACAAACCATTCCATGATAATATTGGGAAAAAACGTCGTTGGGTTGGTTCCCTAATAGTGTCTTTATATATTGAACAATCAATTTATAATGTAAGTCAAAAACAAAACGTAGCCAACTGTATTTCATTCGCCCAAAACGAAACCGTTGTTACTTCGTTTTCTTTTCCTAAAATCGTAATCTTCGAGAGTTTGGAAACACAAGTCAAGGCCTTGAGTGCCAAGTAATTCAAAGTCGTGGTAGGCACACCATCCCAACTCCGTGCTTACCAAGTAAACCCTCTGCCGTGCACCGCAATTCTCTTCAACTTTAAATACCGTACCAATTCACTTCCCTCACTCGCTCTTCTATTTTCTTTCTGTAATCAAAAATCAAACCTTCCGTAACTTCAGAAAATCAAATTAAAAACAAACACTCCACCAAATCCTGAAATCCTTGGTCTGATAAGCTCGCAGAAGTTAGAGCTTCAATCTCATGTTTCTCGTTCCTGGAACGATCTGTTTTTTTGGGGTATTGGAGTCCGTTAAACCATCGTTCGAGGTCTGGTTTGCAGCCACTGGTGAGGGAGGTGGAAGCGAAGCAAGTTGTGGCTGTTGGGTGTTGATCGATGATCTATGGATGGAGATTTTAGGGGCGTTAGGTCTTCCATTAAACTGTATTTCTGGAGTGATGAAGGAGTGGGGGAGACTTGCGTGATGACTCATGGGGAGGGGATGAGATCGGTAAATGGATGAAAATGGCATGGTAGTATCCGGTTGATGGGGAGCATGCGGTTTTAGTTGTAAAGTATTAAACAGTGGGGTATTGAGTAACGGGAGGTAAGGTTTTTCGCTATGAACAGTTACGTGAGTTGGCAAAATTTGAACAGGCGGTGATACAAGAGCAGACTGTGTGCTAAGGAGGATGGACGTGACTTGATGTGTAAGTTTCCAATTCGTTTTTTTTGTTTTGTGGCATGAGAGGTTCGTATACATAGCCAGAGGAATTGGAGCTCAATGAAACGTGATGGGAAAGCTTCAAACGAACGAAGGCCTGGGATATTTTTTTTTTTAAGGGAATGGTAAAAACGGTGGAAGCAACATTATGGTGGAATTGTTAGAACCTATATGAGTTTTATATGAAGGGAATTTTGGGGAGTGGAGATGTCTTTTGTGAAGGAGCGAGTTACAGTAGAGGAAATAAACAATCTGGGGAGTTTCGGTCGGAGCTTAGAGCAGGATCATTTGTGATTTTGGGGCTAAGAACGGTGATTAAGGGATTATTGCATGTTTAGAGGAAGTGGATTAAAGCAGTCAAAGATGAGTCAGCATGTTGGTCTCTTACAGAGCAGGGAAAAATCGTATTGGAGAAGAAGACTTGGTATGCCTAAATCATATGGTAATCAAATAATTAACTAAAGTTAATAAAGTTAATTATGTGGCTTAAATTAATTAAAATTTTTATTGTATATATCTATACGTAATCGATAACATATAAAATGTGTATCCATCTCGTCTGAAAACAGAATCAGACAAAACTGGTCAAATTGGGACCATAACGAAAAAAATCTACGTTATGGAATTGATGAGACTGGGAACTGAGCTATCGAAATTTCCTGGAAAAATTAAATGTCGATTTCATTTTAGATGATACAAAGGTAGAATCGTACACTGCAAACGAGGTGAGTAAACTCACTAACTCTGCCTCGTTATATTTTTATATAAACAAGTTTTAAATTTTACACTGTGTGATGGTTGCTTGGTTGAATAGTTGATAAAATTGGTTGATAGGATTACATCGTTGATCGATTATTAGTTTGATATTTCATATTGATGTGAAATAATATTATTGATGTTATTAACATCTGTGGATGCAGGGAAACAGGTTAGAGGGACCCAACTGGGTTCCTCAACATTTATATTATTGTTTTCATATATTTGTGTTATATGATGTGATATGTATTCTATAATTGATTCTGTTGTCACTGGCCTTAGAATTTTAATATTTAAATACCATAAGATATTTTCGAATATGGGAAAAGGAGTTTGAGATTTAAAAAAAAAATATTTTCCAAAAATGGAAATTTAGTTTCAAATAAAGTTGAAAGTAGAAATCTGTTTAAATGAATGAACATGAAGTTATTTATAAATGAGTTTGTAACGTAAGTGAACTATTTATCATTTGACAAACTGAAATTATAATTTAAAATTTGAATTTGCATAAGGGTGGAAATCGGTTTTTAAACCAATATTTGAAATGAGATTCGAACTTGGTAATTGTAAAGGAAATTATAAAGGGGATTATAAGTGGTTGGAATAAAATGAGATTCGATATGAATAACTCTGAATAAAGGTTATATATAGAATTTGGATTTAGGATATGTTTACAAGCATGAAATCGAATTGTATATAAAAGAATTTTATTCACGATTTAAGTGAAGAATGGTTTAAAGGGAATACTTTGCAAATGAAATATCGATAAAGGAAATTTAGATTTGAATTATAAATCCAAATTGGAACTTGGGTGGAAAAGGAAATTAGATAATCATTTTAAAATGTGAACGATAAGTTTTATTCCAAAATTTGGAATATAAAATAATTGTGATAACGTTTGTAAATTGAAATGGTTATAAAGGAATTGATTTGAAAAACAGCGATTTTAACGCTGCCATTATAATTAATGTCTTGTAGGAAAAACAGCGATTATAATGTTGCTATAGTAAATGTTTGTAAATCTAAACAGCGGTTTTAACGCTGCCGTGATAATAAGTGTTTTGTAAATCTAAACAGCGATCTTAATGCTGTGGTTATAATAAGTGTTCTATAATTCTAGATAGCGATTGCAACAGTTTTGTTAACAGCAATGTTTTATAAATCAAATATTTGGAAATAGCGATTGTAACGCTGTTGTTAAAATGAAATTAATGGGTTAACAAGGAATTAAGGAAGGGAACTCGGAAATATTTTCCGATATTAATAATGTATATTTTCTGAATATAGAAAATAAGGATTCGTGAATATTTAGAAATGTTTTCTAACTGGAATAAGAGAAATTTTCTCGAATAAAGGAATTATAATATTGAAAATGTTTTTCAATGAATCAAGATGGGAAATCGAGCTTCAAAAGAATACGAAAGATGAGAAATGAGAATTGTAAATGATAATATAATAAGGAATTAATTTAAAGGAGCCAATGTTGATTGATGATTGATCGATCGAATTCCTACCTGGAAATAAGATCGTTGGTTGTACACTTGTTTTTCTTTGATAGTTAAATCACCGACTATTGAAGTTTTTGACTATTTTTCCGTCGTCAATACGGAGAGACCGGGATCAGATTCATTATCTGGAAACCACTCTGTATGGGCGTTAGAGTTGCGATCAAATATGATTGAAGACAGAGTTATGCAAGGGCTATCCTGTTTACGGTATAGTGCCTTCGGTTTGTCCAATCCCAGGACAACGTGAATGGACGAATGTCTGACAGATTATATCTAATGGATCACGTAAGTTGATCTCTTCAAACGTACTTACGTTTGGGAGCGGAGGAATTTGTTTCTCTTAGCTTTTTACCCATGGTATTTTAGGGGAAATCAATTTGTGATTTGGCGGGTATGACGATGTGGCATTTAAAGTGAATGGCGGTCAGGTGTTCTAAAAGACACATGATGACCTCAAGCCTCATCAACCGGGTATAGACAAAAATCGGGCAGGCAGCATGGCTATGTAGGTCGCTCCCATAAGGATGTATAATCACCTATCTAGAGAAATACTAATTGCTTCTTTAATCTATCGATGCTGTCCCCCTCGGAAACGGTTGCTGATCCCAACCGTTGATGATATACATTCGATACACTCAAGCGAAATGAGTGATCGGTCATGTGAGGGCTGGGTTGCAAGACGTTTTTGTTGAACCCAGTGTATTCGTCTCTAGAGATACGCTATCGGCAGGTGGTCCCATACCTTGTCATGTTGGAAATCCAATCTCTAATAAGCGCCCTACGGTTTTTGAATTTATATTATATATGGAGCGTGAGATGCAAGCGTTCCTCTAGATTCTATTTTTTTGATTTAGACATTATTATAATATCACCATATTTTGATATCAAAATGTTTTGGGTTATCGTAAGGTAAAAACCATCCGTGTTTATGTGTGGACCGGTCTTACGATTATCTTTTCTTTCGAAAGGATTTTTAAAAGTTAAACCAATGGTTGGAGCTTACTCACACCAGTCCCATGACTGACCCAGAGTTTATTTTGTTTTGTTTCCCCTAAACTCTTGGGTGACCAAATTTGTACGGGCAGTCAAGTAGTCAGGATTTTTCAGATTCACTTGGAGGAGCTCGAAGCAGGAGGCTTCATCAGTTAGCTTTAGACTATCATATTTTCCGCTGTGTACTATGTTGTATCTGGAAATAGGTGTTTATAACTGTTCCAGCGATAACCGTTGTGCTCCGATGATGGTATGTATATAAAGTTACTAATTTGCATTTTAAAAGCTATGTTATCTAATATATTTTATTCGTTCCGCTGTGAGTTTGTGTTCTTCGTTTTCTTCTTTCTAATATTTCTTTCTTTCTATTTCTCATCCTCTAACTTCTTTCTCGTATTTCTGTGCACTTTGGGTTGGACGTGTGGTGTTATTTGTCGACTAAAAAAGTACGGAAATTCAAGTCGTTACAGTTGGTATCGGAGCTGAAGGTTGAGTGATAACCTTGGCTCTGTGGCGTGATTCAATAGAGATGGGGTTAGTAATACCCTAGATTGAGTTTGAGTGTATATGGATGAGCGCGTATTTGTAGATTTGATATAAAAATTGTTTTATATTGTGTTGGCTGGTTTGTTGAGTGGTTTGTGAATTCTGGTCGATACAGGATGTACAACTGTATCGATAGGTGTTTCTAAACTCTCGAACAAAACAATTCGGTATAGTATTGTTTTAAAGATGGGTAAATGATATAATTTTGCCTAAAAGATATTTTGATACAAAAGGGACAATTTTCTGAAATTATTGATTGTGTTGATTGTTACTACAATCAAAGGAAATTATCAATTATTGAAATGGGTATATAATGTATACAAATGAGATAAACTAGAATTAAATTCAAACCATAATTTGAATTTAAATCCTGGGAGTTTAGAAATATTTTTTGAAGTATTTTTAAAAGAAACATAACATTATTTTGAATTTTTTTGAAAAAAAATGATTTTAAATTGATTTTAAAAATGATTAAGCACTGAAATCACTTCAGGGGTGAGAAAACAGTACTGATAATGGGTCGCGACATTATCGGTATTCATTTTCAAGTTTCTGAGTGACGGATTGCTACCATAGTAATTTGGGAATGAAAAATTTTGTTTGAGAAGGAAATGATGATTTAGAAATTCAAATGTTTTGAACTGATTTGATTACAAATATATGTGTATAAATATATATGATTTCGAACTAATTTGAAATAAAATCCAGGAATTTGAATCCTGAAATTAAAGTTTAACTTGTATAAGTTGAATAGATTGAAACGATAAAACTTATCAAATGAATTGACATTTAACTTAAGTTAAACAAAATTGGATTGGATTATAATTAATTCCGATGAAATTAAATAAAGAGGAATGATGAGGTTTGAAATATTAAAGTGAATTCGACTTGTGTATAAAAAGTTGAATACATATTGGATGTTCTTGTTTGGAATTATACTGTGATGGAAATTGAACTTAAGTAGGATAAGGGGGTTGATTTTTGAAAATAGAACTCAGTTTGGATTAGTGAATGGAAGTGAACTAATCAGAAGTTGATTAGAGATTTCAAAACTGGAAGTTGGATTTGAAACCAACTGGAAATGGATATATAAATGCTGAGCGGATATGGAATGGAAGCAAATGTAAGAGACGGAATTATGCTCGACAAAAAGGTACATGTTTACAATACTACTTGGATTTGATGATTTATGAGCCTATGGGGCTAGCCGCTTGGCTTTTTGATTTTCTTTTGGACTGGAGACGCCTAGATAGGCGAGTTGTGGTTGTACCGATTGAGCCGTGCAGAAGAGATGCTGCCGAAATTTTTCAGAATTTTAAGTGTTAGAAAATTTTCAGAGTTTTTGAAAATTTTCGTTAGTAAGAATAAATTAATATTTTAATTGAAATAAATTGGTCCAGTTGAAATGAATTTTAGAAGTAAACAAAAAGGATTTTTGGACCTAGTTAATAGGGTATTCAGCATCTTTTCCTACCTTAGCAATTTCGAGGACGAAATTATTTTAAGGGGGAAAGAATGCAACGACCCGGATTTTTAACCATTGAATTTTGAATATCTATTTTTTTTTTAAATATTTTATTTGAATTAAATATAGGAATTTATTTAATAAAACAATATTTAAACGTATAATTTATAATATAATTTAAAATGAGCTCGTAAAGTCGCGGCAGTTCGTAATTTAACGTTTTGAACTTTAATTAGATATACAGGATTCAAAATAAGTCGGATTTCTATGAAACAAGAAATGTGTGAATCTATTAAACGGTATCTTTCTAATGGAAGTGAAAAATCGAGATTTCGTTTTATATATTTTGAATTACGTCCAAATCAAATTTTCAGAAAGTGGATGTGAAATCGTATATAGGCCAAGACAGTTATTTAAATATATTTAAATATCGCTTGAATTTTGACAAGATTCTTTTGAGGCGTAGTGATAATTTAATTTTTAGAATTTTACTGTAAATTTTAATTAATTAAATACGCAACTTTTTATTTGGAGTATTTTGCACCCTATATCAATATTTTGGGGTTTCATAATATAAGTTAAATTGCCGATATTATTATATTTTTGGGATCGTGGCACCTCGCTGGACACGACCATAATTTTATTTCTGTCTATAGCAGTCTGTAAAAGAATTAAATTTTACTTAGTGGATACCTTATTTACTAATTTTAAACAAACCATTCCACGATTATATTGGGAAAAAACATCGTTGGGTTGGTTCCCTAATAGTGTCTTTATATATTGAACAATCAATTTATAATGTAAGTCAAAAACAAAACGTACCCAACTGTATTTCATTCGCCCAAAACAAAATTGTTGTTACTTCTTTTTCTTTTCCTAAAATCGTAATCTTCGAGAGTTTGGAAACACAAGTCAAGGCCTTGAGTGCCAAGTAATTCAAAGCTGTGGTAGGCACGCCATCCCAACTCCGTGCTTACCAAGTAAACCCTCTGCCGTGCACCCCAATTCTCTTCAACTTTAAATACCGTACCAATTCACTTCCCACACTCGCTCTTCTATTTTCTTTCTGTAATCAAAAATCAAACCTTCTGTAACTTCAGAAAATCAAATTAAAAACAAACACTCCACCAAATCCTGAAATCCTTGGTCCGATACGCTCGCAGATGTTAGAGCTTCAATCTCATGTTTCTTTTTCGTGGAATGATCTGTTTTTTTTTTTTGGGTATTAGAGTCCGTTAGACCAACGTTCGAGGTCTGGTTTGCAGCCACTAGTGAGGGAGGTGGAAGCGAAGCAAGTGGTGGTTGCCAGGTGTTGATCGATGATCTATGGCTGGAGATTTTAGGGGTATTAGGTTTTCCGTTAAACTGTATTTCTAGGGTGATGAAGGAGTGGGGGAGACTTGCGTGATGACTCATGGGGAGGGGACGAGATCGGTAAATGGATGAAAGTGGCATGGTAGTATTCTGTTGATGGGGAGCATGCGGTTTTAGTTGTAAAGTATTAAACAGTGGGGTATTGAGTAACGGGAGGTAAGGTTTTTGGCTATGAACAGTTACGAGAGTTGGAAAAATTTGAACAGGAGGAGATACAAGAGCAGACTGTGTGCTAAGGAGGATGGACGTGATTTGCTGTGTAAGTTTCCAGTTTGTTTTTTGTTTTGTTTTGTGGCATGAGAGGTTCGTATACGTAATAACCCGGAAATCTGGGCCAGTTTAAAATTTTTATTTTGGCAATTTTAACGAATTTTGATAATTTAAAATGAATTAATTTAAATAATATCGACGAAAAATTTATTTTGAATAGAATTCGAACGTATACATTATACACGTCGTCGTTAGAATATAATAATTTTATTTTAATTATAAATAGAATTGAAAATGGCGTGGTAGTTCGATAATTCGATTTCAAACTTCAGTTGAAAATACCGAGTGCAAAATAATCCGGATTTTAGTGAAACCAAAAATAATAGAATCTAATTGATAATATCTTTCCAACGAATCTGAAAAATCAAAATTTCATAGCGGGGATAAAAAGTTATGCCCAGTTGAAAATTCTGAATAGTCGCTATGGAATTCAGGCCCTTAAAAATGGAAATTTTGCAAACGACCTCGGATTTCGACAAAACCACTTTTGTTGGATCCGTGATGTAAAGTTATTGCTAGGTTTCAAATTTCATAATTTTTCGAATCAATATGTGAGCGTGGCAAAGGAAAACGCGTTTGACCATTTTCAGTTGATTTTAATCGACTGGAAAATGGCAATTTTTCTAACGGTCTCAAAATTCGATGAAACTAGTTTTGTTAGGACCGTATCGTCAATACGAAGTTAGAAAATATTTTTCTGGAATTTTTCTAGTTAGTATGTGACCTCGGTAATATGAAATGTACGTTTAAAATCCAATATAATGATTTAAATGTAAATTTGACGAAAAATGATTGTAACGATCGAATCAGCCTACGATACATATCCCGTTGTGTTCAGAATGAGGGTAAAACGCTATGAACGACAGGCGGTGGGCCACGTTTAGAGGTCGTATGTAAAAGTCAACTTTTTGAAATTAAAATAAAAAAATATAAAATATAAAAACCTCTCTCTTCCCTTTATCTCCTCTGCCCCCCCCCCCCCCCCCCGTTATAATTCAGTTCGAAATAAAAGGGAAAAAAACGACGGAGGCCGCTCCCCCTTCTCGCGCCGCCTCCCCCACCGCCTGCTCCTTCGCCTCTTCTTCTCGTCGCCCTCCACTCTCCTCCCTCTCGCCTCTGAAAGCCCAAAACCCACGAACCCGCAAACCCTTACCCAGCCCTAAACCCCCGCCTGCCACATCCTGCCGCCGCCCCTTCCCCCTCCTTCATCCGCACCTCCTTCAATCAGCGCCTCCTTAATGCCAAAACCTACTGTAAGTTTTTTTAATTTAATTTTATTAAGTTATTTATGTTAATTAATTTAAATTAATTATTTAAAAAAGAGGTAAAAGGCAGTTTTTATATGAAAAGAGCATAGTTTAAAAACTGAATTTTTATATATATCATAGAATAATAAATTGGTGATTTTTAACATGATAAAAATGGGATTTTTATATATTGAATAGCGAGGTAAAAATTTGTTTTTTATATATTGAATAGCGAAGTAAAAATTTGATTTTTATATATTGAATAGCAAAGTAAAAATTCGATTTTTATATATTGAACAGCAAAGTAAAAATTCGATTTTTATATATTGAATAGCAAAGTAAAAATTCGATTTTTATATATTGAATAGAAAAGTAAAAATTCGATTTTTATATATTGAATAGCAAAGTAAAAATTCGATTTTTATATATTGAATAGCAAAGTAAAAATTCGATTTTTATATATTGAATAGTAAAGTAAAAATTCGATTTTTATATATTGAATAGTGAAATAAAAATGTGATTTTTACATATGTAGAGAATACGGGCAAAGAAAGTGACAAGAGGCAAGAACGGCGAAGATTTCTACAAAGAAGAG
The DNA here is from genome assembly GCA_030737875.1 of Allium sativum. Taxonomy (NCBI): domain Eukaryota; kingdom Viridiplantae; phylum Streptophyta; class Magnoliopsida; order Asparagales; family Amaryllidaceae; genus Allium; species Allium sativum. The sequence goes on from CM060913.1 coordinate 656,527,071, forward strand.
TCGTGGGATTGAATTAGCTAATCTGTGAGAACTCCTCAACTTTTAATTTATTTCTAGTTGAAATATATACTAGGATGCAGACGGTGTTTAGTAGCACCCGACACCCGTCGTCCACAGACCATGGACGGCTTGTATGCTTGTTTGTTTGATTTTGACGTGTAGTTGATTGTGTGATGTGATGTGAAATGAAATAAAACATTTATATAGTGAAATAAAATATTTTATAGTGGAAAATATTCTATAGTTAAAAATGAAATTTTAACGTATATATGAAATGAAATAAACAAATCGGACGATTTGTTTATATACACACATTTGACTGATATTGATTGGGACGATAAATTTTACACATCGCCCAACTGCACAAATAAAATCTGTGTTTATTGTTTGAAACCCCACACGGGTATTGGGATGATATTTGACGTACACTAATCCCAATAATTAATTGTATGTCGATCGATTGATTGACAGACTGTTATAAGCGTTAAATATTCATATTTGATGCTTATACAGTGTAGAACGCACTTTGGATGATGGTTGATGATTTATCGTTGTTGTTAGATACATGTGGTAGGAAATCCATATAATTAACATTATATGGTAATTGATTGGGCCTCATTCCATATTTGAAAAAGAAATATTTGAAAAAGAAATATTTGAAAAAGAAACATTTGAAATAGAAATATTTGAAAAAGAAACATTTGAAATAGCAATATTTGAAATAGAATATTGGAAAATAGAAATATATGAAGCCGTGTAGATTAGATTGACGCCATTTTGACGTGAATGATATTTATATCGATTTTATTCATTTTATAATGAATATCGAAAGTGATTTCAAAATCTGATATTTTGAAAAGAATTGAAATTCGAACTGAAACTGAATAGAAATGAATTCGAACTGAAACTGAATAGAAAGGAATTCGAATTGAAATTGAATAGAAATGAATTCGAATTTAAATTGAATATAAATGAATTCGAATTGAAATTGAATTGAAATCGATTCGAAATGAATTTAAAACGAATTTAGATTGGAATATTCAATTTTGATTTGAAATTGAATATTAAGTTGAAACCGTTTGAAAATGAATTTAAAACGATTTATAAAGAACGATTTGAATTGAAATCGACGAAGTATATATATATTATATATATTATATATATAATATAATGGCCTGAATAGAACGCGCCGCGCCGCGGCAGTTCGCGAATTTCGACCATTGACTTCGAATCGATATTACGGGAGATCCGACCGTCGGATTCTCCTAAAACCGGAACCGTTGGGTTCGTATCAGAAAGAGCTTTCTAATGAATATTAGAAATTTGAAATCTAACGGTTGGATTTGGAATTATGTCCAAATCAAATTTGAAAAAGGTCGCTGTAAGTGCAGTTCGATGGCCGTTGATGGAAACCGACTGTACGGGCCTTGATAAATTATTAAAAATAGTAATAATTTGTGTAAAATCATAAGAAATGATTTGGGAAGAATTGGGATGAAAAATTCCATATTTGAAAGGATAAAAATAGATTTTTATTGAAATGAATTAGGTTTGAACTAGAATAGTAATTTATTTATTTTTAAAATAAATAAAGTGAGTTTGAAATGGTTTTGAAATATAACCAGAACTTCCAATAATTGAATCGGAATGGATTTGAATCGAAATTGTCTTTGGAATATTTCGATGTTGGATTTCGTGATCATACAGATGTTGTTAGGGAAATTTGAAAGATATGTATATATATCGTTATTTCCAATACAATATTTGTTGGTCGTAGAATTTGATATTGAATATAAGCCGATATATTTTCTATTCAGAGCCTTGTATTGAATATCAAACGTGATTTGGGTTTGTCGTGAATGGTGACTTCATTAACACTGTTCTTGAACCCAGTTGAGAAAAGATTAAATCTTTTTATTTAGATTTAATGAAGTGTAACAATTAAATGATATTTAATTGGAATTGATTTGGCATTGATTTTTGGGTTTATCGTGAACAATGTTTTAAATAACACTTGTTCTTTAACCCGATAATTAATGGAATGTGATTTTGGGTTTATCGTGAACCGTGTTTTAAATGACACTGATTCTTTAACCCAGTTAACGATTAAAACTAAGTGGAGTTTTAATGAATCTTTAATTAGATTGAAATGATCGAGAATGGAGTATCACCAGTTTTGCTCCAGGCGATAGTAAAATCTTTAATTAGATTTGAACGTGAAATGGTAATTGAATTTACCGATAACACCGTGGTGTTAGATATGAAGTATAACCAGTTTTACTTCATGGGATAAATAGGTTGGGATTGAGAAACTAAAATAAATGATTACTTCGGTGTGGTTCGCTAATCCCGACTAGTTTGAATTGATATTCAAAGGAGATTAAAGAATAAATTTAAAGAATTTATCTTTGATAAAATTAATTGGAACCTTTCCCAAAATATATGAATATTTGAATAAAAGAATATTCTGAATTGGAATGAGGCGTATGTTGTGTTTGTGTAACACTTATTTAAAATATACGCGAGTTATTCGGGAAGACCGGGTTTATCCCATTCTGAATAACTTATACGACGATAAGTCGAAGATGAAGACGGTGGTCGAAGACCGGATGTCTTCACGTCGTTTGGGTGATTATTGATGATCTTGATTGGGCTGTACACCCAAGAAGATGGAAACAGTTGGTGATCGTCCAGACGTACTTGGAGATCGATGGATATGCGGGGTACTAGGTGCCTCCAGTTTCGTTCAGACCCAGAACGAACTTGTAAATGGACTGTGTGTCTGACATTGGATTTTAGTCTATGTGGTTGATTTCTATTAAATATATATCTGTTTGGCGGCGGAGAATTTATTCTCTTGCTTAACGCCCTTCTCTGAGACGTACGAGCTCAGGGGTTATATATCGATGGATATCAAACGCATGGAGGGAATTGCCTGTGTGGCATGCCTAAGTGGCAATTGATCAAGGTTTCTGTTGAAAGGCAAAGTCTTGTGGTTGATGATCAAAGCACGGCCTGTGTGGCATAGCTTTGTGTAATGTTGATTCGCGAGCCTCACACCCCGGTTGTGAACTAAAAACGGGAGAAGGATCCAGGGAGGGCATGCGTTTCTTTCTAGCTAAGGTGGTGTCAGTGACCTACCAGCCCTGACATTTATATACTTTTCACCTGTGTGGTTGTTGCTGTTGCGAGGTGCCTCGGTTTGATCGGACGATCCGGGTCCGATGGGGTCATTCGTTGACTCATTTACGCCCGAAAGGGCGGGGAAACGCAGTGTTCAGGCATTTTAATCCACATTGGTGGACCGGCCCTGTGGCTCCTAGGTGCAGTTGCGGCTGTAGCCTGAGGCTCGGGCTAGAGAGTCTCGAATTCGGTAGAGGACTATCTTTTGCCTCGGTTCACAGATGGAAACCCAATTTCCAAATACGTGACTTTGCGATTTTGATTGTATAACCTATATATGGCGACATAGTGGTATGGGGGCATTCATGCCGCCTATGATTGATACTTATGATTTGAAATTGATTTCTTCACTTATAGCGATATAAAAGATTTGTTTTAACGTATCAAGCATTCTTTGGCTATTATAAGGGGAAACCCTATCCTCTGGTTTATGTTGCATTGTGTGATGGGACCTGGGTCTTATAATAGCTTCATTTTTCTTTATTTAGCATTGCGCTGTTGTTTTATGCACTGGTATTCTTGGGAGGAAACCCGTTTCGTGTCATACGGCGTGGTCCCTTGATTTACCTAACTTTAAAATAAAGATTTATAACTGTTTTAGTTCTCACACCAGTCCAATGACTGACCTGGAGTTTATTGTTTTAACCTAAACTCTGGGTGCCCTTATTTTGATACGGGCAGCTAGTAGTTTTGGTTTTGCAGATTTATATTCACAGGATCCTGGTTTACAGCTGGAACGATATCTGGAAAGCTTTGTATCTGTATATCTCTTCTAGTTGTGTATTATATTATTTTCCGCTGCTATGTATTTAAATGTAATTTAAATCTCTGATATTTCTGTGTAATATTTATTTATACTCTGTATATTCTTGTATTCTGATGGAATTATCCGTCTGCGTTCTATTTGTGGCTTGTTCTCGAACTATCCGCGCTTTCCTTCACCGGGGAAGTTACGGGTCGTTACACGTGGTATCAAAGCTTTGGTTTACAAATCTTAGAGAACAAGACACATTAGAACCATACGAAAGAATTCATCAGATAATTGGATTAGTAATATCCAACGAGAATGACTCGTTAGAGATGGGATCAGTAGTATCCTAGAACGAGTGTGAAGAGTATATTTTTAAAATAAAAACAAATTTTGTTTTGAAATTTAAATCAATTATTCGTATTTGATTATTTATTTTAAATTGATTTGGACAATCTAATATATAAAGATTTTGCATATATGTCTTGCAAACGTGTATTCGAAGTTTTAATGTATTGGATAGTTATAGAATCACACTCTAGTGCCCGGGGATAATTATGGTGACGGGGCACCATTGCCTGTATTTATTTTCGAGTTTCGAAGGTGTGATATCTATATATTTCCATTAGACAGGTGTGAGAACCGAAACTAGATAGGATACATTATTGTTATGATTTGACATCAAAAATCTGATTTTTGACTATGTATCGAAGTTATAAATTTGAAAAGCTAATAAACTAATTGACTGATGGTTGTGTTGTTGATTATTGGTTGATTAATTGAAATTTGTACCCTATAGCCAATTTGATCAAATATTGAATTGTATTGAAATTTTTTCGCATTTGCATGCATATACATGTACTTACATTGAACAAGTCATAGCAAGGAGGCTAGAGCAGAAGAATAAAATTTGTTTGCCCGACAAATGGGTACATGTTTACTATAATTTACTGTTTTGTTTGGGTGATGATTAATTTTTGAGCCTATTGGCTAGCCGCTTGGCTTTTTCCTTTTCTTTTTGAGATCAGAAGGCCTGTATGGCAATTTCGGGATTTTCCTGTGCTCCCGGTGCAGGGGAGGTTATGGCGAAATTTTTCGAAAATTTAGGGTGTTAGCCAAATTTTTGAAGTTTTTGAAAAGTTCTTAGAAACTGAAAAGTAGAAGAACTTAAGCCGTAATCAAAACAATGAAAGTTGAGTTGATTTGTGAAATAACTTTCGGCTTTGTTCCTTTTCGAGGACGAAAAGTTTTAAGTGGGGGAGATTGTAATAACCCGGAAATCTGGGCCAGTTTAAAATTTTTATTTTGGCAATTTTAGCGAATTTTGATTATTTAAAATGAATTATTTTAAATAATATCAACGAAAAATTTATTTTGAATAAAATTCGAACGTATACATTATATACGTCGTCGTTAGAATATAGTAATTTTATTTTAATTATAAATAGAATTTAAAATGGCGCGGTAGTTCGATAATTCGATTTCAAACTTCAGTTGAACATACCGGGTGCAAAATAATCTGGATTTTAGTGAAACCAAAAATAATGGAATCTAATTGATAATATCTTTCCAATGAATCCGAAAAATCAAAATTTCATAGCGGGGATAAAAAGTTATGCCCAGTTGAAAATTCTGAATAGTCGCTATGGAATTCAGGCCCTTAAAAATGGAAATTTTGCAAACGACCTTGGATTTCGCCAAAACCACTTTTGTTGGATCCGTGATGTAAAGTTATTGCTAGGTTTCAAATTTCACAATTTTTCGAATCAATATGTGAGCGTGGCAAAGGAAAACGCGTTTGACCATTTTCAGTTGATTTTAATCGACTGGAAAATGACCATTTTTCTAACGGTCTCAGAATTCGACGAAACTAGTTTTGTTAGGACCGTATCGTTAATACGAAGCTAGAAAATATTTTTCTGGAATATTTCTAGTTAGTACGTGACCCCGGTAATATGAAATGTACGTTTAAAATCCAATATAGTGATTTAAATGTAAATTTGACGAAAACTGATTGTAACGATCGAATCAGCCTACAATACATATCCCGTTGTGTTTGGAATGGGGGTAAAACACTATGGATGATAGGCGGTGGGCCTCGTTTAGAGGTCGTATGTAAAAGTCAACTTTTTCAAATTAAAATAAAAAAAATAAAAATAAAAAAACCTCTCTCGTTCAGAGGTCGGAGCTTAGAGCAGGGTCATTTGTGATTTTGGGGCTAAGAACGATGATTAAGGGATAATTGCATGTTTAGAGGAAGTGGATTAAAGCAGTCAAAGATGAGTCAGCATGTTGGTCTCTTACAGAGCAGGGAAGAATCGTATTGGAGAAGAAGACTTGGTATGCCTAAATCATATGGTAATCAAATAATTAACTAAAGTTAATAAGGTTAATTATGTGGCATAAATTAATTAAACAATTTTATTATATATATCTATACGTAATCGATAACATATAAAATGTGTAACCATCTCGTCTGAAAACAGAATCAGACAAAACTGGTCAAATTGGGACCGTAACGACAAAATCTATGTTATGGAATTGATGAGACTGGGAACTGAGCTATCAAAATTTCCTGGAAAAATTAAACGTCGATTTCATTTTAGATGAGACAAAGGCAGAATCGTCAACTGCAAACGAGGTGAGTAAACTCACTAACTCTGCCTCGTTATATTTTTATATAAACAAGCTTTAAATTTTACACTGTGTGATGGTTGCTTGGTTGAACAGTTGATAAAATTGGTTGATAGGATTACATCGTTGATCGATTATTAGTTTGATATTTCATGTTGATGTGAAATAATATTATTGATGTTATTAACATCTGTGGATGCAGGGAAACAGGTTAGAGGGACCCAACTGGGTTCCTCAACATTTATATTATTATTTTCATATATTTGCGTTATTTGATGTGATATGTATTCTATGATTGATTTTGTTCTCAATGGCCCTAGAATTTAAATATTTAAATACCATAAGATATTTTCGAATATGGGAAAAGGAGTTTGAGATTAAAAAAAAAAAAATTCCAAAAATAGAAATTTAGTTTCAAATAAAGTTGAAAGTAGAAATCTGTTTAAATGAATGAACATGAAGTTGTTTATAAACGAGTTTGTGACTTAAGTGAACTATTTATCATTTGAAAAACTAAAATTATAATTTAAAATTTGAATTTGCATAAGGGTGGAAATCGGTTTTTAAACCAATATTTGAAATGAGATTCGAACTTGGTAATTATAAAGGAAATTATAAAGGGGATTATAAGTGGTTGGAATAAAATGAGATTTGATATGAATAATTCTGAATAAAGGTTATAAATAGAATTTGGATTTAGGATATGTTTACAAGCATGAAATCGAATTGTATATAATAGAATTTTATTCACGATTTAAGTGAAGAATGGTTTAAAGGGAATATTTTGCAAATGAAATATCGATAAAGGAAATTTAGATTTGAATTATAAATCCAAATTCGAACTTGGGTGGAAAAGGAAATCGGATAATCGTTTTAAAATGAGAACGATAAGTTTTATTCCAAAATTTGGAATATAAAATAATTGTGATAACGTTTGTAAATTGAAATGGTTATAAAGGAACTGGTTTGAAAAACAGCGATTTTAACGCTGCCATTATAATTAATGTCTTGTAGGAAAAACAGCGATTATAATGTTGCTATAGTAAATGTTTGTAAATCTAAACAGCGATTTTAACGCTGCCGCGATACTAAGTGTTTTGTAAATCTAAACAGCGATCGTAATGCTATGGTTATAATAAGTGTTCTATAATTCTAGACAGCGATTGCAACACTATTGTTAAAAGCAATGTTTTATAAATCAAATATTTGGAAACAACGATTGTAACGCTGTTGTTAAAATGAAATGAATGGGTCAACAAGGAATTAAGGAAGGGAATTCGAAAATATTTTCCGATATTAATAATGTATATTTTCTGAATATAGAAAATAAGGATTCGTGAATATTTAGAAACGTTTTCTAACTGAAATAAGAGATATTTTCTCGAATAAAGGAACTATAATATTGAAAATGTTTTTCAAAGAATCAAGAGGGGAAATCGAGCTTCAAAAGAATACGAAAGATGAGAAATGAGAATTGTAAATGATAATATAATAAGGAATTAATTTAAAGGGGCCAATGTTGATTGATTATTGATCGATCGAATTCCTACCTAGAAATAAGATTGTTGGTTGTACACTTGTTTTACTTTGATAGTTAAATCACTGACTATCGAAGTTTTTGACCATTTTCCCGTCGTCAATACGGAGAGACCGGGATCGGATTCATTATCTGGAAACCACTCTGTATGGGCGTTAGAGTTGCGATCAAATATGATTGAAGACAGAGTTATGCAAGGGTTTTCCTGTTTACGGGATAGTGCCTTCGGTTTGTCCAATCCCAGGACAACGTGAACGGATGAATGTCTGACAGAGTATATCTAACGAATCACGTAAGTTGATCTCTTCAAACGTATTTACGTTTGGTAGCGGAGGAATTCGTTTCTCTTAGCTTTTTACCCATGGTATTTTTGGGGAAATCAATTTGTGATTTGGCGGGTATGACGATGTGGCATTCAAAGTGAATGGCGGTTAGGTGTTCTAAAAGATACGTAATGACCTCAAGCCTCATCAACCGGGTATATACAAAAATCGGGCAGGCAGCATGGCTATGTGGGTCGCTCCCATGAGGATGTATAATCACCTATCTAGAGAAATCCTAACTGCTTCTTTAATCTATCGTTGCTGTCCCTTTCGGGAAACGGTTGCTGATCCCAACCGTTGGTGATATACATTCGATACACTCAAGCGAAATGAGTGGTCGGTCATGTGAGGGTCGGGTTGCAAGACGTTCTTGTTGAACCCAGTGTATTCATCTCTAGTGATACACTATCGGCAGGTGGTCCCATACCTTGTCATGTTGGAAATCCAATCTCCAATAAGCGCCCTGCGGTTTTTGATTTTATATTATATATGGAGCGTGAGATGCTAGCGTTCCGCTAGATTCTATTTATTTGATTTAGACATTATTATAATATCACCAGATTTTGATATCAAAATGTTTTGGGTTATCGTAAGGTAAAAACCATCCGTGTTTATGTGTGGATCGGTCTTACGATTATCTTTTCTTTCGAAAGGATTTTTAAAAGTTAAACCAATGGTTGGAGTTTACTCACACAAGTCCCATGACTGACCCAGAGTTTATTTTGTTTTGTTTCCCCTAAACTCTTGGGTGCCCAAATTTGTACGGGCAGTCAAGTAGTCGGGATTTTTCAGATTCACTTGGAGGAGCTCGAAGCAGGAGGCTTCATCAGTTAGCTTTAGACTATCATATTTTCCGCTGTGTATATGTTGTATCTGGAAACAGGTGTTTATAACTGTTCCAGAGATAACCGTTGTGCTCTGAAGATGGTATGTATATAAAGTTACTGATTTGCATTTCAAAAGTTATGTTATCTAATATATTTTATTCGTTCCGCTGTGAGTTTGTGATCTTCGTTTTCTTCTATTCTAATATTTCTTTCTTTCTATTTCTCATCCTCTAACTTCTTTTTAATAATGATTCATATTTCTGTGCACTTTGGGTTGGACGTGTGGTGTTATTAGTCGACTCAAAGAGTACGGAAATTCGGGTCGTTACAACGACCCACATACCCATGCGACCTACCCGATTTTCTACCATTCCCGGTTGATGAGGCTAGAGGTCACGCTTACCTTCACATCTTTATTCACTTTGAATGCCACATCCATTAATCACTAATTGATTTGCGCAAATATACTTTGGATGTTATGCTAAGAGAATAAATTCTCCGCCACCATATGTACATTTGTACAGACCAACATGTGCGATCATTGGAAGTACTCTGTCAGACATTCGTCCATACAAGTTAGTTCTAGGACTGAACGAAACCGAAGGCACAATTTCCATTAGCCCATCTTAGGCAATTTCTACCTAGGATTAGTAGCAAAAGCCCTTGCACTTTACTCCATCTTTGATTGTCTTCATATTGACAACAATAATGCACATATGGTTTTCGGATAATAATCCAACCGGTCTCTCCATATTGACAACGATATTGGCCAATACTTCGATAGTCGGTTATTTAACTATCGAAGAAAAATAAACATTCATTCAAAGCATCAAACAATCACTGGGCCCCTTAATTAATATTTCATTAATTAAACCACTTCTCCCTTTCCTTATCAATATTTGTTAACCTAATATTTTAATAATCATCTTGGCCTCTTACACTATTTGGAAAACATTTTCATATACCACCTTCTTTCATTTTCTATACTTAGAAAATATTTTCTACTTATAATTGGAATATATTCCAATTACTTATTTCTTTCTCGAACTCATTTATTTATATACTTAGGAAATAATCGTTATTTTGTTTCCAAACTTACACTTATTGGGTTAAAACAGGTGTTGTGTAAACATCCTTACGTCAACCCAAATACTGTGTTTAACTAACTATATTTGAAATCTTATATTATTTTCTTTCTGAACATCATTTACTATAGATGAAAATCTTTATTATAATTCTTTTAAATTTTATTTACCGATTTGGTTTCTAATTTCATATGTAATTAATAAGTAGATTTTACGTTATCGAATTTTCTTAAAATCTTTCTATCTTCTTAAATTTCTGGAAAATTTAGCCAGCTTCTCCTTTGTACCGGCCAATACGTCAAACCACGACTTGCCTCTCTTTGCCCTTTCCATTCAAAAGGAAAATAAAAAAGCCAAGCGGCTTGCCGATTCGGCACATAAAATCTCATATTTAATTGAAATACAAACCTTTTTGTCGAGCGTTCTATTCATTTCTCTTCCATTACTTCATTCCGTACCTGCTTAATATATATATAACCATTCCTAATTTATTCCAACTCAATTCAATCGTTTTTAACTCAATTCGTTAATTAATACGCAAATTAGCTCTTTTATCTATTTTACTTTTTATTTGAACATAACATGTTCAAATATATTTTTTAACTTCCTTATAAACTAATTGAATTCCATTTCCAAATTCAAGTGTCATATTAGATTACAAATATGACTTCACAAATCCAATTTTCTTATCCAAAGTCAAACTCGATACAAAACTCCATTAACCAATTTTCTACAAATTAGTTGATTCTAGGAAATAGTCAAAAATATGATTTTTGTTTCAAAAATCATTTCATTTACTTCACTTGAGTTCATATTTATTTTACAACTCAAGTCTGGATTTTTGTAATGCAAAACTTAGTTTTATTTGCTTGAAATCCTTTTATTAATTTAAATAAACCGTTATGGTTTATTAATGATTATGGCGATGTTTTTCTAGAAATTTGATTTTGACATAACTCAAAATTTATAAGACGAAATCCAGAATTTTCTCTTTCATTAGAAAAATATTATTCAATTGGTCCTGACGATTCTTGTTTCAAAGAATTCCGACTTAAATTGAGTTCTATATACTTAATTTAAGTTCAGAACGTCAAATTACAAACTACTGCGTTGTGGCGAGTTCTATTTTAGTTATATATATATAAATATAAACGTTTAAACGTCGTCTATAAATTAATTTCAACTCTATTCCTATATATTTTAATATATCTATATATATATATATATATATATATATCAAACCAATTTTCTAAATCTAATTTAGTATTGTCGAATATCCCTAATCGTCGATTATTTCATAATTCAGTTATACATTTATTTATAATTTAATATTCTATAATGAATTCCAATTTCCTTTCAAATAAATTATTTTATGTAATTCGATATAATCGAATTTCAATTATAAATCTACTGGATTTTTCACAATTCAGTTTACATTTCAAATTCCAAAATAAAATCAATCGTTCTTTATTTCAACACGTTTTCCAATTCACTTTTAAATTCATACTTGAACTTAAAATTCCAAATTAACCCACGATAATTATCTTACTTAATTTATAAACTCTTTTATAAATTTAACTTCCTTATTTTATAATTTTAAACTAGTTTCATTTCAAAAATCTATTCAAGATTCAATTCATTTTATATTCCGAATTCCGAAAAAAAAACCGTTGTTCTCTTTTCGAAATGATTTCAAATTCAATTTTTAAATTCATATTGGAATTTAAAATTACAAATTATCTCTTGATAAATAATTCACTAAATTTATAAACATCGTTTATAAATTTTCTTGTTTTATATATTCAAACAAGTTCCGTTCTAAAATCTATTTAAAACCCCGTAATCTTATTTTGGAATATTCTATTTATTATAACTTATATATAATATAGAATCTATTTTCATTTCTAAATTTATTTTCTATATAATACAATTTAAATATCCTACTTGTGAAAGTTTTATTTTTATAAATCCGATATAGTCGAATTCAACATAAATCACATGGATTTATTCAATTTCATTTACATTCCGAATATCGGAATAAAATGCATCGTTTACTATTTAAAACGATTCTCAAATTCTCAATTTAAATTCAAATTTGAATTTAAATATTCATATCTTCAAATGATAATTTATTTCCTTTCATTTGCAAACACCGTTTCAATTTCCCGCATTATTTAATTTATAACATCATTTATTAATTCAATACTTGTTTTTATTATTCAAAACAAGCTAATACTTTTTAACCCACTCGAAATTCAAATTCTATTTCTAGAAAAAATAGGTTTTCCCGTTTAAATCCCAAAATCCCTTTTCACAATATTTTTATAAATCCGCATATAGGCCCAGTGATATGTAAACACACAAAACACCCAATTTAACAATCACGGGTTTTTCTAACACAGCATATATGATAATATATATGAAATCAAACAATGATAAATTTTGAGGAATCCATTTGGATCCTCCAACCTGTTTTTCCAACATCCAGATATGTTAGCCAACATAAATAATACCTATCCTGCTTCAAGGCAGGATATCGCGGTATAGAAGGCCATCCACTATAATATTGTGGGGCGCATAAGGAAATCATCTGCTAATGGTACTACGGACATCCGCTAATGTTACTGCGGGAAATATCCAACTGCCAATATATATATATATATATATATATATATATATATATATATATATATATACACACACACACACACACACACACACACACAGTAGTCACAATCACCAAGCCTAAAAACTAATATATATGATAACCACAATTTATAAATAAATAGCAATGCAACCAATCATCCAACAAACAACGTATAAAAATAATTTAAATAAAATCTAGAGAGTGAGTTTATTCACCTGATTTTATTAGTGGATCCAATATGATTTTAACTTAAATCGAACTATATTCGATTTAAATTAAAATTTCATTGCTGCTCTCGATCGACTCTAAAAATTCCAAACACAATTCGAATGCGATGCTAAAGTCCTTACGAGTCGAATGTAATCATCGGTACCTCGAACGGATCTAAACTGAATAAGATATCGCATTTTAATTTCATACAAATTTTGTTATAATAATACTTTTCTAATGAATAAAAAGGGGAAAAAATCTTAGTTACCTTTTCTTCTTTACACTTTCACGCCTACAGGAATAAACGAACCCTTCTCTCAAAAGCCACCGAATGCAATTGTCTTCAACATCACCCTACCTCCAAGACCATTACCCAAAACCACCAGCTGACTTGCCTTCGACGCAGCATCAAGGAAAGAGGGCATCGGCACTTCCAATCCACCCAGTCATCTAAACATACCACAAATGAAATCCCCTTCTGCAACTTGACAACAACCCCGTGACATCGACTCCATCAGAATTGATCCACTAACTGTAACATCCCATATTTTTACATATATTTAAATTTCAATTTAAAACAAATAAATTGGAATAATATAGGGAAAAATCAAATTTTGTCGATTATAAGGATAATGAATTGATTTAATTGAGAATAAGTTTCAGAATTTGGTTATTTCAAAAATGTTGTAACTTGAAATTTAATATTTTATAATTTATGTATTTCAAGTGTTTAAGGCAAAATGAAAATTTCATTTTTAAATGATGGAATTCTAAGTGATCAATAATAACTGAATTCAAATTTTAAATTTCAATTAACCAAATTAGGGAACTTAAATAGGTGAAATAAATTTATAAAAATTTATTTAAGTTGAAATTTGAGAAAAGGGGATTCAATAATTTAATTGGTTAAATGGTGGAATTTAAGCTGTTTAAGTTAAAACTGAAACTCCAATTCAAATTCGAATAATCAAATTTAGAGTTAAATGTGTGAAAATTTATTTATAAAATCTATTTGAGTCTTTATTGGATTTAAAATGGAATTTTTTTTGGTATTTAATTTGAATTTAAAACAGTTAATTGAATTTTACTGTGGAATTAATAATTTTTGTAACTGTCTCGGAATTCGACGAAACTGGCGCCATTGGATCCGGAACGGTGAATTACTGTAGGATTCCAGTTTTTAGAATTTTTGAACTTATTATGTGACCGTACGGGAGAAATCGCGAAATTGAATCGGTGAAATAGAATATTTGTTGTTTATCATATTTGGGCCTCCTTTACTTATAAATAAATTTCCACCTCCTTCTTATAAGCCCATTCTCTATTTACTATGCTGTTCTCCATCAAAATTTCATCGTTAATGGCAGAAAATATTTTTTTTATCTTAATCTCAAAACAAAAATTCACCTCAAAATAAAATCTCTCAAAACCCTATCGTATTATATGTCAAATCGAAGCTCTCAATGTCACGAAGCTACTGGTGCTCTCAATTCCGACATGCATGGCCTGTAGTGGCCAGAAATCGCGGTCAAAGCCCTCAGTTTTCAGAACCCTAACCTACAATTTGGGCGTTTTTGATTGGGGATGTAATCGGAGATTCCGGGATCTGGGTATTATAGAGGGGATCGACAGGAGTGTAATGATGGTAGTCGCTTGGATTATAAGTTGCTGGATGGCCGGAATTTGCTCGTCAAAGGCCAGAATTTCCGTCCGTTCATGGACTTGGCGGCGGCAAAGGCGACAACCGGAGGCGCCGTGCTTGGCAGGGCTGGAGCGGCTCTCGAAGGGCGTTCGCTTGGAGGCGGTTACGGGTCAGATGGTCGCCGGAATCGGCGGGTTTTGGCGGTCAAAGTTGCGACCTGATGGGTTTATCTCGCTGGACGGGTCAACGCGTGGAGAGGGTTGGAGCGGGAAGAGCGTGTGGAGGAAGATGACGTGGCAGTATTTAATTGGTGAGGAGATTTAACTTATTAATTTTATATATTTAAATTTCAATTGATTAAACGCTCATAACTTCTTTATACTGACTCGGATTTGGACGCGGTTTGTTGCGTTGGGATCGTGGCGGAATTGCGGACGTTTTGGCACTAACCTGGCGGCGTTTGGAGACTGTCAAATTTTGGGCTTATTTTGGACGTCTGATCCAATTAAGACCCAAAGGTGAGTGATTCTTCGCTCACGAAATATTGAATTATTCCCATATTTATCGAATTAAATTTATGAAATAGTTTGGTTGCGTGGTTGTGATTGGCTGTTAAATTTGGTTGCTTAGATTTGATATATCTTGTGTTAACATGCAAATTAGATCAATAATTAGTTAATTAATTTAATTTAAATTTCTGGTTGGAAATTCGAATCTTTGCTAATCCTGAAACAGTTTAATGCTGATCAGTTGAATAGAATGGTTGTGATGGATGTTTAGTTGAAATTTATTACTGAATTGAGATGGACACAGTTAATGCTCCGTATTCAGTATAGCGTGTTTGCATGTTCTTTGTGACGATAAATCCCAACTACCCTTGATGTTGCGGGCATCGAATAAACCCGGGATTTATCGATAAAAATGAATTAAGAACACAGAGTGAAATGATAAATCTCTGTGACCCTGATTTGGATTGAAATGATAGATCCATCCCTGAAATATCGAGAAATAAAATTTAAAATCACTTGGCCATTGGATAGATAATTATATATAGACATCAGTTGGTTAAATGATTTAAAATATTAAAAATGTTATTTGGTCGGAAATTTCATTTAAAAGAGAGGGGCCAATACTCGATAAATTCATTTCTTTATTGGAAATGTTTATTTTAAAAGGGTTAAGGAATTTTTCCATAACAAAGTGGAATACTTAAATTGGGATTTGAATATGATTTGAAATTATTCAAATTAAAAGTGTGGATTTGAAGAAACGAATTCTTATGGAATCAAATTTTTGGGAAAATGGTATAAGGGTATTATGAGTTGTTTTAACTCAGTTTGAATATGGGTTGAATCCTTAAATTGAGAGGTTATTGAACGATGTTTGAAAATGAGAAATGGAAACTGAATGAACTCCATTGAAACTGGGGTATAGATTCATGTATTGGAAATTCGGAAGGAAGAAAAATTTTGGTTTAAAATATATATATATATATATATATATATACCTTGCTTGATTTCAAAATAAACTATTCCTTTCCTTCAAAATTTTTATTCAAACTTTTAATCGACAAATTATTGTATTTTAAATAAAGTTTCCTTTATATTTTAGTATTCAAACTATCCAATAAACCTTATTTTGTGTATTTACATAATATTTAAATCATCTAATTTATTTTTAATTATTATATTATATATATATATTTAATTTACATAAAGATTTTCTTATAATCATTTATTTTCAAAAGTATTTATGAATAGTAAATTCCTTCCAAATGGAAAATGTTGGATTTAAACCATTGGATCAAATGGAGCTGAGATAAAGTTTTATTCTATTTGAATATGAATCGATTTAAACCGATTTTATATGGAAATGTAAATTTATATTCTATTTGAATATAAATGGATTTCCGATATGATTTAATTAGTTGTTATGAGAATATATCTGTTCTATTAAAATATGAATGGATTTCCAACCATAAATCAGTTTGAAAATAATTATGGTTTTTATTACGAAAAAAAATATATTCTATTCGAATATTAAATCAAATTTTGAAGGATTATACGAGTATAATGGAAAGATATGGAAATTTATTCTAATTTAGAATAAAATCAGTTTGGTATGATGTATGGTATTTGATATGGGATTTTTATTCTATTTGAATATAATTTGGTTTGAAACAAAATAGGATATTTTGATATGAAACGAACCTTTGTGAATGTAAAAGACCCAACCGATGTGAAATTTGTAAGCGTTGGTTGTTAAAGAGACCGGAGTCGACATAAGGCATACTCTCTGTCAGTGTCGATACCACTTTGACAACCGTGAACGTATGACGTATCCGGAATAGAGTATGATGACTTGGACTTGATTATTGAATTGAATTGAATGTGATGAACGATGACGAAATAGCCCTGACTTTCGGGTCAGAATTGAAATGACTAAAACAGGAGCTATACCGTGACTAATGGAGGTAGCACCTCCGATCGGACGCACTTCTTCGATACTATTTCTATGACTATGATGATGATGATTTGGGCCTATATGATTTGATATGGGAGTGTGTTCCGAGGTGGGCGGTAGTGGCTGCTATGCGTTACCACCGGTCCGGGAGTGCAATTGGTAGAATCCTACCCTGGGCATTGCCTCGAGTGCCTTGTCATATTTATCCTTATCGATCCCCTACGATTTTGATTTAGCATTGCTTTCTATGGAGTGCCCTCTGATAACACCAGTACGGTGAATTTACGGTACTGTATAGATCGTTGATGCCTATAAACTGCGTAAGGGTAATATGGTAATCCCGCTTACGCTATTTTCAGTATTTATACTTTACTGAATAGACATTATCATAATAGCGTATTATACTATGTATGTATTAGTTTAACGGATCCTCGAGAAATGGAAAAAAATCCCGTAACATTTCTTGAGTTACTGCACCCATGATGCTCAAGTTGTTTCATATTTTAATTTGACTAACATGAGAATGATTTAGTGCTGATCCGAGTGTTTGTTGTGTTTCCTTTTTATGCAATACGCTCGGGTCAGCAGACATCTGCAGTTGCCGAAGATGACTGTGCTTTGGAGACCGAAGACGAAGATTTGGTATATATCTATATATATATTATTTCCGCTACATTTTATATTCCGCTGCCATGTGATGAAACCTGTATATGTATAACTCTGATAGTCAATGTATATATATTTCAACTGTTTATAATTGTTATTGTGTATTATATGTTATCCTTCCGCTGTGAGATTTTGTTATTGTTTCCCTTTTTTTCTTCTTTTTCTTCTTTTCCCAATAACTGCCTGTATTTGTGATTTGTTTTAAATCGACATGTGTGGTTTATTGTCGATTTTGAACGGTCAAAAATGTGGGTCGTTACATTTGGTATCAGAGCACTGGTTAGCGATAACCTTGGCTCTGTTGGGAATTAATTCGTTAGAGATAGGGTTAGTAGTGCCCTAGAACGAGTTTGGGTGTATATATGAGAGAGCGTACTTGTATTTTGATATAAAATGATTTATTTGTGTTGATCGGTTCTGTCGAATATTTATGGGTTTTGGTCGACATATGGGACGCCATATAATCGATAGGAATTCCTAAATACTTAAACAGAATGGATCTACATAATATGGTTTCGATAATATTTTATATATTCAATATAGTATTATTGGTTTAAGTGCATGTGCATTTGATATCGGTAGGTAGTAAATTTTAAATTATTATCTATTATGGTTGATGAAATAATAAATTCAAAGGCAAAGACAAGTTTAAATGGTTTAGAAAGATTTGAAATGTAAGATATAAAAGTCAATTGGGTAAATATATCCTGAAAATAGGATAGAAATGAACTTGAGAATTTGATTCCGGAACTTTGAAAAAAAATAAAAAAATAATAGATTTGCTAAGATTTTTGGAATATATAAAAATATATACATATAGTATTAGAGGTAAGTGTTTTGGAAAGGGAAATGGTTTAAAGGATTTAAAGGAATAAGTGTGTAATCCCTTCTTGGACCTTAGAATGACTTCGGTAATGAGTGCACGCATTATCGACGTTTATTCTGAAGCGTCTAAGTGGGGGAGACCACACTGTACTTTTATAACTTGTTAGGAAAAGGATTTTTGATTTAATCCCATATGATATAAATTTTTATATATAAGGTATTAGAATATGTTATTTAAAGTTGAAAATTTTAAATTAAACATACTTTGAAAAAATTCTAGGTTTTCGTAATTAAGGATTTGGATTTAAAATTTCCTATGGTATAGTTTTATAAAAAGGTATAAGCACTTATGTATTTTAAAACTTAGTTTTAAAACCCGGAATCATAGTACTTAAGTTCATTTGGACTAATGAATATTGTTTTAGGTACGGTGACAACTCGATTCATTTGAATTTTTGATTCTGAAATCGGGAAATGGACTTGAGTGTAAAAGAAAGGGAGGAACTTATGTTATTGATAATATGGATTGCCGATAAATTAAAAATTTAAAGGAATGAAGTGTTAATGAAATGTGAGTGGTCGATGAATTAGAAATGGAAGAGATCTAAATGGTAACTCTCATTTGGAAAATATATCGACTACAAATCTAAGAATGAAAAATGAAATGAGTAGGATGTAAAGATCTTATCGAAGGAAATATAACTTCATCTAAGTAGAGGAATCAAGCTGAATGAAGTTGACTTAGAAATCGAATAATAATAATAAGGTTGGGAGATAGGTATAAAATTCGAGTTATGTGAACTGGCCTTAATTCAAATTTGGAACAAGAAAGTCTAAATAATGGATTAAGTTAAAAGAAATAAACCTTAATCTAAAATGAAATCGGAATATGTGGAAAATGTTTAGATGAATAGAAGTGCCAAACATAAGATAATGAGATGCAAGAAAATTTGTTTTTTCGAATTAAAATGATGGTTAAGCGAAATCTAAATCTGGAATTTGAGATATCGAAATGTAATATGAAATAAATCTAATTTATGTTGAAGGGATTTAATAAAATGAAATCAACTTAGAGAAATAAAATAAGTTGATCTAGAACCAATATAGATAATTGGGGGACCAAGTGAGATTTGATTTATATTAATGAGAAATGAGAAAGTGGGAATGAATTTGTATAATTTGGACGGATAAAATCAGAATTTACTTCAAATGAATGGCTAATTTAGTAAGGATAAATGAAACGACATTTGTTGTAGTAAGGATGGAACTAATAGGGGTAAGTAATGAGATTTGGCAAATTGATCTATGTTAATGAATTAAGAATTCAACAGAGTCAAGTAGCTGGAAAAGTTAAAATGAATTCAAATTTTAGCTAGGATTAATGCTTGAATGAAGTGAGAAAATAAATAGAGAGTATATCGGAATGAGATAAGAAATTGAGTGTGAATTCATTTATCGACTAATGAATTTGTAGATAATCAAATGAATGAACGGAACCAACGAAATGGATGAGTTGCAAATGAACTTAAAACAAGATGGATGATAATATATGGAATAGAAATTGTATAGAGTTGATTAATATAAGTGAAAGAATATGAACATATATTTAAGTAATAAAAAGGAAAACCAAGTTATGAACTTAATGTAGCGATAACCCATCTTTACTGGTAAAACCTTGCTTCAATGTTTGAAATCCGAAAGTGGAAACTCCAAATAATTAAATCAATGTTTATGCGAAGACCTGAAATATTCTATAAGCTGAAACGAAAATGATCATAATCTTTGATGGGTTGATCAGAATTCGATGATTCCGGACTTTTTGGAAACCTTAGAAACTGATCTAAAACTTTTGTTTATAAAGACATGTCTAATTCCTATGTTTACTAAGCTGAAATGCAAGTTTTAGTCGTAGTTCTATATGCAGAAAATAAAAATCTGGACTGAATAGCGATGTTGCTTTTACCATAGCTCTCTAACGGAACGTCGGATTTTAATGTGCGAATACAATTCGGAAAGGCCAGGATGTAAACTAAAACTTTCTCTTAATTGCTGAGTCAAATTCTGATGTATAAGGGGGTAAAAACTGGGTTGAACAACTCGGACCTGCATATTGCACTTTATGGGCAGAGGCGTTCGCCTTCGCTAAAATGAGCATAACTTTTGAACGAATTATCCGAATTCAACGAGTCCGTACAATTCGGAAAGCCTGAAACGGTTAGAACAACTTTTCCCTAGTGTGCTTTAGCCAAATTCCAACTTTTAGTGAGTGATAAACCTTGTTTTGTTCGCTGACCTGTTGTGAATATTTTGGATTTGTGGTTGAAATGTTGATTTTATGTTGGGTAAATTGTGTACTTTTGCTATATATTGTATATATGTTTGATTTCCATGTATAGGTGAGTATGTAGTAGGTGTGGGGAAGTTATGCTACGCCTTGGAGCTCGCTTGTGCTAAATGCTAAATGCTAAGGTAAGAATAAATGCTTATAAACGCTAAAAGAGGTACGTATTTGGGGATTGTATTGGTTTTGGGGTTTTGTTTTGTATTTTTCCCCATTTCTGGGATGCCTCATCTTGTGATGAGATGATATTTGAGTTATATGTATGTTGGGATTTTTCCCAGACCTCTCCGTACAGGGGAGATGCTGCCGAAATTTTTCTTGATTTCGGAAGTTAGAAAAAAAAATTATGAGTTTTACAAATATAACTTATTTTATAAAAGCTATTTTGAGTATGAATTTTTTTTTAAATAGAGATATGCTTAGTATCGTTCATTTTCTTTTCGAGGACGAAAAGATTTTTAAGTGGGGGAGAATGTAACATCCCATATTTTTACATATATTTAAATTTCAATTTAAAACAAATAAATTGGAATAATATAGGGAAAAATCAAATTTTGTCGATTATAAGGATAATGAATTGATTTAATTGAGAATAAGTTTCAGAATTTGGTTATTTCAAAAATGTTGTAACTTGAAATTTAATATTTTATAATTTATGTATTTCAAGTGTTTAAGGCAAAATGAAAATTTCATTTTTAAATGATGGAATTCTAAGTGATCAATAATAACTGAATTCAAATTTTAAATTTCAATTAACCAAATTTGGGAACTTAAATAGGTGAAATAAATTTATAAAAATTTATTTAAGTTGAAATTTGAGAAAAGGGGATTCAATAATTTAATTGGTTAAATGGTGGAATTTAAGCTGTTTAAGTTAAAACTGAAACTCCAATTCAAATTCGAATAATCAAATTTAGAGTTAAATGTGTGAAAATTTATTTATAAAATCTATTTGAGTCTTTATTGGATTTAATATGGAATTATTTTTTTTGGTACTTAATTTGAATTTAAACAGTTAATTTAATTTTGAATATTTTATTAATTAATTTACTGTGAAATTAATAATTTTTGTAATTGTCTCGGAATTCGACGAAACTGGCGCCATTGGATCCGGAACAGTGAATTACTGTAGGATTCCAGTTTTTAGAATTTTTGAACTTATTATGTGACCGTACGGGAGAAATCGCGAAATTGAATCGGTGAAATAGAATATTTGTTGTTTATCATATTTGGGCCTCCTTTACTTATAAATAAATTTCCACCTCCTTCTTATAAGCCCATTCTCTATTTACTATGCTGTTCTCCATCAAAATTTCATCGTTAATGGCAGAAAATAAATTTTTTATCTTAATCTCAAAACAAAAATTCACCTCAAAATAAAATCTCTCAAAACCCTATCGTATTATATGTCAAATCGAAGCTCTCAATGTCACGAAGCTACTGGTGCTCTCAGTTCCGACATGCATGGCCTGTAGTGGCCAGAAATCGCGGTCAAAGCCCTCAGTTTTCGGAACCCTAACCTACAATTTGGGCGTTTTTGATTGGGGATGTAATCGGAGATTCCGGGATCTGGGTATTATAGAGGGGATCGATAGGAGTGTAATGATGGTAGTCGCTTGGATTATAAGTTGCTGGATGGCCGGAATTTGCTCGTCAAAGGCCGGAATTTCCGTCCGTTCATGGACTTGGCGGCGGCAAAGGCGGCAACCGGAGGCGCCGTGCTTGGCAGGGCTGGAGCGGGTCTCGAAGGGCGTTCGCTTGGAGGCGGTTACGGGTCAGATGGTCGCCGGAATCAGCGGGTTTTGGCGGTCAAAGTTGCGACCTGATGGGTTTATCTCGCTGGACGGGTCAACGCGTGGAGAGGGCTGGAGCGGGAAGAACGTGTGGAGGACGATGACGTGGCAGTATTTAATTGGTGAGGAGATTTAATTTATTAATTTTATATATTTAAATTTCAAATGATTAAACGCTCATAACTTCTTTATACTGACTCGGATTTGGACGCGGTTTGTTGCGTTGGGATCGTGGCGGAATTGCGGACGTTTCGGCACTAACCTGGTGGCGTTTGGAGACTGTCAAATTTTCGGCTTATTTTGGACGTCTGATCCAATTAAGACCCAAAGGTGAGTGATTCTTCGCTCACGAAATACTGAATTATTCCCATATTTATCGAATTAAATTTATGAAATAGTTTGGTTGCGTGGTTGTGATTGGCTGTTAAATTTGGTTGCTTAGATTTGATATATCTTGTGTTAACATGCAAATTAGATCAATAATTAGTTAATTAATTTAATTTAAATTTCTGGTTGGAAATTCAAATCTTTGCTAATCCTAAAACAGTTTAATGCTGATCAGTTGAATAGAATGGTTGTGATGGATGTTTAGTTGAAATTTATTACTGAATTGAGATGGACACAGTTAATGCTCCGTATTCAGTATAGCTTGTTTGCCTGTTCTTTGTGACGATAAATCCCAACTACCCTTGATGTTGCGGGCATCGAATAAACCCGGGATTTATCGATAAAAATGAATTAAGAACACAGAGTGAAATGATAAATCTCTGTGACCCTGATTTGGATTGAAATGATAGATCCATCCCTGAAATATCGAGAAATAAAATTTAAAATCACTTGGCCATTGGATAGATAATTATATATAGACATCGGTTGGTTAAATGATTTAAAATATTAAAAATGTTATTTGGTCGGAAATTTCATTTAAAAGAGAGGGGCCAATACTCGATAAATTCATTTCTTTATTGGAAATGTTTATTTTAAAAGGGTTAAGGGAATTTTTCCATAACAAAGTGGAATACTTAAATTGGGATTTGAATATGATTTGAAATTATTCAAATTAAAAGTGTGGATTTGAAGAAACGAATTCTTATTGAATCAAATTTTTTGGAAAATGGTATCAAGGGTATTATGAGTTGTTTTAACTCAGTTTGAATATGGGTTGAATCCTTAAATTGAGAGGTTATTGAACGATGTTTGAAAATGAGAAATGGAAACTGAATGAACTCCATTGAAACTGGGGTATAGATTCATGTATTGGAAATTCAGAAGGAAGAAAAATTTTGGTTTAAAATTTATCTATATATATATATTTTTTTATACCTTGCTTGATTTCAAAATAAACTATTCCTTTCCTTCAAAAAATTTATTCAAACTTTTAACCGACAAATTATTGTATTTTAAATAAAGTTTCCTTTATATTTTAGTATTCAAACTATCCAATAAACCTTATTTTGTGTATTTACATAATATTTAAATCATCTAATTTATTTTTAATTATTATATTATATATATATTTATTTAATTTATATAAAGATTTTCTTATAATCATTTTTTTCAAAAGTATTTATGAATAGTAAATTCCTTCCGAATGGAAAATGTTGGACTTAAACCATTGGATCAAATGGAGCTGAGATAAAGTTTTATTCTATTTGAATATGAATCGATTTAAACCGATTTTATATGGAAATGTAAATTTATATTCTATTTGAATATAAATGGATTTCCGATATGATTTAATTAGTTGTTATGAGAATATATCTGTTCTATTAAAATATGAATGGATTTCCAACCATAAATCAGTTTGAAAATAATTATGGTTTTTATTACGAAAAAAAAAATATTCTATTCGTATATTAAATCAAATTTTTGAAGGATTATACGAGTATAATGGAAAGATATGGAAATTTATTCTAATTTACAATAAAATCAGTTTGGTATGATGTATGGTATTTGATATGGGATTTTTATTCTATTTGAATATAATTTGGTTCGAAACAAAATAGGATATTTTGATATGAAACGAACCTTTGTGAATGTAAAAGACCCAACCGATGTGAAATTTGTAAGCGTTGGTTGTTAAAGGGACCGGAGTCGACATAAGGCATACTCTCTGTCAGTGTCGATACCACTTTGACAACCGTGAACTATGACGTATCCGGAATAGAGTATGATGACTTGGACTTGATTATTGAATTGAATTGAATGTGATGAACGATGACGAAATAGCCCTGACTTTCGGGTCAGAATTGAAATGACTAAAACAGGAGTTATACCGTGACTAATGGAGGTAGCACCTCCGATCGGACGCACTTCTTCGATACTATTTCTATGATTATGATGATGATGATTTGGGCCCATTTGATTTGATATGGGAGTGTGTTCCGAGGTGGGCGGTAGTGGCTGCTATGCGTTACCACCGGTCCGGGAGTGCAATTGGTAGAATCCTACCCTGGGCATTGCCTCGAGTGCCTTGTCATATTTATCCTTATCGATCCCCTACGATTTTGATTTAGCATTGCTTTCTATGGAGTGCCCTCTGATAACACCAGTACGGTGAATTTACGGTACTGTATAGATCGTTGATGCCTATAAACTGCGTAAGGGTAATATGGTAATCCCGCTTACGCTATTTTCAGTATTTATACTTTACTGAATAGACATTATCATAATAGCGTATTATACTATGTATGTATTAGTTTAATGGATCCTCGAGAAATGAAAAAAAAATCCAGTAACATTTCTTGAGTTACTGCACCCATGATGCTCAAGTTGTTTCATATTTTAATTTGACTAACATGAGAATGATTTAGTGCTGATCCGAGTGTTTGTTATGTTTCCTTTTTATGCAATACGCTCGGGTCAGCAGACATCTGCAGTTGCCGAAGATGACTGTGCTTTGGAGACCGAAGACGAAGATTTGGTATATATCTATATATATATTATTTCCGCTGCATTTTACATTCGGCTGCCATGTGATGAAACATGTATATGTATAACTCTGATAGTCAATGTATAGATATTTCAACTGTTTAAAACTGTTATTGTGTATTATATGTTATCCTTCCGCTGTGAGATTTTGTTATTGTTTCCCTTTTTTTTCTTCTTTTTCTTCTTTTCCCAATAACTGCCTGTATTTGTGATTTGTTTTAAATCGACATGTGTGGTTTATTGTCGATTTTGAACAGTAAAAAATGTGGGTCGTTACACTAACGCTCCTCCTTGCCCAAGATCCAAATCGCAATTCCTAAATCGATGAGAAGAATTTCGAGAATCCTAACCGGAGCATCGCCGGTTCGAATAATCATCGAACTCAAATTTCATCGCGAGCCCATATTCACGTCGTGCCCTAACTCTCGAACTCTAGGAAATGAATCGCGATCCTCGTCTCG
Source organism: Allium sativum (assembly GCA_030737875.1). Taxonomy (NCBI): domain Eukaryota; kingdom Viridiplantae; phylum Streptophyta; class Magnoliopsida; order Asparagales; family Amaryllidaceae; genus Allium; species Allium sativum. Next base: position 656,553,387 of record CM060913.1, read on the forward strand.
GTTGTCCCTGAAGTCAATCTAGGTTACGAATTCAAAATTTGAATTCTATCTTTTTTCTTTTATGGATCGGCGGATTTCATTTTTGATTTTATAAATTAAAAGAAAAGGCGGTTTTAAGAGGATGGCTTCGATTTATTTTGCTGTGGAACATAAAAAGAAGAAGAAAGGGGAACAGAATGTCACGATATAAAGAAGAAAATTGGTAGGATAAAAACAACGTTTTGCAAAGGTACAGATAGCGTTAGTCATAGGGTAGGTTTATAGTGTACTCTTCATTAGCTTTAGCCTAGGGTAGAAGAAATCAATAACATTGCCCTTAATTTTATTTGAACCAATGTGGATTTATTAAATTTAAATTATCTTAGGTTTCCAGACTCCTATTTTAACGTAGCAACCAACCTTCCTAGGGTAATACCACTATTCTGAACACATTAGGACAGATTTCGAAGCCTTATTTGATCATCTGGAGAAGATATTAATTTAAACTGATATAAATTAAATTCAAAACAATTAATTCCTTGATAATAAATTATTATTATTATTATTATTATTATTATTATTGTTTACAATTAAATAAAATTTATATTGATCATTTGCATTGTTTTGATTCAGTTTTATCTTCGAATTTAATTATTAGTTGTTTTATGTATTACGATAGTTCGATACACTCTAAATTAAATCGTATTTCGATTATTAAATCGATAAACTCGATATAAAAATCCATTTATATTATCAACACAACATTTAAAACAATATTAAATGTTTAAAATTTATCGGCCAAAAAATTCGGGTCGTCGCACTTTCCCCCCTTAAAAGAATTTCGTCCCCGAAATTACTACGGTAGAAAAAATGCTACAAAACCCATTAACTTTTCAAAATCCACACTCAGTTATAACTTGACACTTCATACTTCTATAACTTTAGTTCCAATAAAACATTGGTTTTCATTCATATGGCATACATATGTGCTTACCATCATTTAATCTGAATGATTTACAACCAATATATTCACATCCAATTCATATGCATTCAAATTCATTTGAATTCATTTAAATTGATTTTAATCAATTTATTTACTTTGATCCATTTAACTTGCTTAAGTTAAATTTAAATTTCAGAATTCAAATTCACGAGTTTTCATTTCAAATCCTCTTGAAATCTCATAAATATATACATATTTTTATTTATTCCCATCTCAAATTCAAAACAATTGAATTTTCAAACCAACTTGTTTTCTTTTAAACAAATTTCCATCAGAATTTTTTCTAAGGCCGCGATTCATCACTTAGAAACTCGAAAATGAACACCGATGATGGTCGACTCAACATCAGAATTATTTTCCAGCCACTGAAGTGAGTTCGGTGCTTTATTACTTTCAAAATTCATCTAAAATGATTTTTATTCAAAAACCTTCCAAAACAAAGCTATATTATGTTAATCTATATACTTTGGAAAAATGTTTTACCAAACACCCGAGATTTTAAATTCTAGATTCTGGTTTGAATTCAATTTTAATTCATCTCATTTGTATATTTTATTCATATACAAATTCTATTTGGTTATATATATTCATTTCAATTTTATAACCTCGTTTGATTATAACAATAATAAACACATCCACATAGTATAATAACTCCAGAAAATTATTCCTTTTAAATCAAACTAAAATTTCTGGTAAAATTATTTCATTTACCCAATTTAAAACAATATTATTTCGAACAGTTCTACTCAAGTGTTTTAGAAACACTTATCGATACAGTTGTACTTCTTGTATCGACCAGAATCCATAAACCACTCGTCAAACCAATCAACATAATATAAAACAAGTTTTATATCAACTAACAAATATGTGTTCTCGTATACATATACACTCAACTAATTCTATGGTACTACTGACCCAATCTCTAATGAGTAAATCCCCAACAAAGCGTAGGTGTTTGCTCAACCTAAGCTCTGGTACCAACTGTAACGGCCTGATATTTTCCCAATCCTGATTATCAATACAAATACCATATCTTCCGAATCAATAATAGAAAGAAGTTAGAGGGTGAGAAATAGAATGAAAGAAATATTAGAAGAGAAGAACATAAACAACATAGAATCTCACATCGCAGTGGAACAAAATATAATATATTTATAACTTTTGAAATACAAATCAATATCTGTATACATTATCATTATCAGAGTACAACACTGACAACACAACGGAATAAACTCTATATAACTAACAATGAAGCATCCTGCTCCAAGCACCTCCAAGTATATCTGAAAATACTTGAACTACTTGACTGCCCGTACAAATTTGGGCACCTAAGAGTTTAGGGTAAAACAAAACAAAATAAACTCTAGGTCAGTCATGAGACTGGTGTGAGTAAACTCCAACCACTTGGTTTAAATTTTTAAAAATCCTTTTAAAAGAAAGGATAATCGTAAGACCAAATCCACACATAAATACGGGCGGTTTTTACCTTATGATAACCCAAAGCATTTTTGAAATCAATATTAATATGATATTACAGTAGTGATGTAAAACAAGTAAATATCAATCTACCAGAACGCTTGCATCTCACGCTCTACATACATAGTATATAATCAAAACCGCGAGCTCTTATTGGAGAATGGATTTTCGTGGCAAGGTATGGAACCACCTACCGATAATGTATCTCCGAAGATGAATACATTATGGATTCAACAAGAACATCTTGCAATCCCGACTAAACCTTACAGGCCCCTCACTTCGCTTGAGAGTACCGAATATGTCATTACCACAGTTGGGGGCCAGCCAATCGAACCGATAGCATACAAAAATAAAGGAACAACCGAAGGCGTTTGATTTCTCCAGATCAGGTCATGATATACCCTTTTGATGGGTGCTACCCACATAGCCAAGTGATCTACCCGATTTTCTTCCATTCCCAGTCGATGAGGCTAGAGGTCACGCTTATATTCACATCTTCATTCACTTTGAATGCCACATTGTTAAATCCGTTAATCACTTATTGATTTGCAAAAATATACTTTGGATATTATGCTAAGAGAATAAATTCTCCGCCACCATATGTACATTTGTACAGACCAACATATGCGATCATTGGAAACACTCGGTCAGACATTCGTCCATACAAGTTCGTTCTAGGACTGAACGAAACCGAAGGCACAATTTCCATTAATCCATCTTAGGAAATTTCTACTAGGATTAACATAAAAGGCCCTTGCACTTTACTCCATCTTTGATTGTCTTCATATAATCTGATTCGCAACGCTACTGCTAATACAGAGTAGTTTTTAGATAATAATCCAACCGGTCTCTCCATATTGACGACTATATTGGCCAATATTTTGATAGTCGGTTATTTAACTATCGAAGAAAAACAAACATTCATTCAAAGCATCAAACAATCACTGGGCCCCTTAATTAATATTTCATTAATTAAACCACTTCTCCATTTCCTTATCAATATTTGTTAACCCAATATTTTAATAATCATCTTGGCCTCTTACGCTATTTGGAAAACATTTTCATATACCACCTTCTTTCATTTTCTATACTTAGAAAATATTTTCTATTTATAATTGGAATACATTCCAATTACTTATCTCTTTCTCGAACTCATTTATTTATATACTTAGGAAATATTCATTATTTTCTTTCCAAACTTACACTTATTGGGTTAAAACGGGTGTTCTGTAAACATCCTTACGTCAACCCAAATACTGTATTTAACTAACTATATTTAAAATATTATATTATTTTCTTTCTGAATATCATTTACTATAGAAGAAAATATTTATTATAATGTTTTTTAATCTTATTTACGGATTTGGTTTCTAATTTCATATATAATCGATAAGTAGATTTTACATTATCGATTTTTCTTAAAATCTTTCTATCTTCTTAAATTTTTGGAAAATTTAGCCAGCGTCTCCTTTGTACCAGTCAATACGTCAAACCACAACTCGCCTCTCTTGGCCCTTTCCATTCAAAAGGAAAATCAAAAAGGCAAGCGGCTTGCCGATTCGGCACATAAAATCTCATATTTAATTGAAATACATACCTTTTTGTCGAGCGTTCTATTCATTTCTCTTCCATTACTTCATTCCATACCTGTCTAACATATATCTAACCATTCCCAATTTATTCCAACTCAATTCAATCATTTTTTAACTCAGTTCGTTAATTAATACGCTAATTAGCTCTTTTATCTATTTTACTTTTTATTTGAACATAACGTGTTCAAATATATATTTTAACTTGCTTATAAACTAATTGAATTCCATTTCCAAATTCAAGTGTCATATTAAATTACAAATATGATTTCACAAATAAATTTTTTTTTTATCCGAAGTCAAACACGATTCAAAACTCCATTAACCTATTTTCTACAAATTAGTTAATTCTAGGCAATAATCAAAAATATGATTTTTGTTTCAAAAATCATTTCACTTACTTTACTTGAGTTCATATTTATTTTACAACTCAAGTCTGGATTTTAATAATGAAAAACTTAGTTTTATTTGTTTGAAATCTTTTTATTAATTTAAATAAACCGTTATGGTTTATTAACGATTATGGCGATGTTTTTCTAGAAATTTGATTTTTACGTAACTCAAAATATATAAGATGAAATCCAGTTTTTTCTCTTTATTAGAAAAATATTATTCAATTGGTCTTGACGATTCTTGTTTTAAAGAATTCCGACTTAAATTGAGTTATATATACTCAATTGAAGTTCAAAACGTCAAATTACGAACTACCGCGTTGCGGCGAGTTCGTTTTAATTATATATATAAATATAAATGTTTAAACGTCGTTTATAAATAAATTTCAACTCTATTCCTATATATTTTAATATATATATGTATATAAAACTGATTTTCTAAATCTAACTTTGTATTGTCGAATATCCCTAATCGTCGATTATTTCATAATTCAGTTATACATTTAATTATAATTCAATATTCTATCCTGAATTCCTATTTCCTTTGAAATAAATTATTTTATAAAATTCGATATTATCGAATTTCAATTATAAATCTGCTTGATTTTTTCAATTCAGTTTATATTTCAAATTCCAATCTAAAATCAATCGTTCTTTATTTCAACATGTTCTCCAATTCACTTTTAATTTCATACTTGAACTTAAAATTCCAAATTAGCCCACGATTGTTATCTTACTTAATTTATAAACTCTTTTATAAATTTAACTTCCTTATTTTATAACCTTAAACAAGTTTCATTTCAAAAATCTATTCAAGACTCAATTCATTTATATTCCAAATTACGAAATAAAAACCATTGTTCTCTTTTCGAAATGATTTCAAATTCTATTTTTAAATTCATACTTGAATTTAAAATTACAAATTAACTCTTGATAATTAATTCACTAAATTTATAAACATTGTTTACAAATTTTCTTGTTTTATATATTCAAAAAAGTTCCATTCCAAATCTATTTAAAAACCCAAAATCTTATTTTGGAATATTCTATTTATTATAACTTATATATAATATATAATCTATTTTCATTTCTAAATTTATTTTCTATCTAATACAAGTTAAATATCCTATTTGTAAAAAATTATTTTTATAAATCCGATATAGTCGAATTCAACATAAATCCTACGGACTTATTCAATTTCATTTACATTCCGAATATCGGAATAAAATTCGTCGTTTACTATTTAAAACGATTCTCAAATTCTCAATTTAAATTCACGTTTGAATTTAAATATTCATATCTTCAAATGATAATTTATTTCTTTACATTTACAAACACCGTTTATAAATTCATTTCAATTTCCCGCATTATTTAATTTATAAATCATTTATAAATTCAATACTTTTTTTATTATTCAAAACAAGTTAATATTTCTTAACCCATTCGAAATTCAAATTCTATTTTTAGAAAAATAGATTTTTCCCGTTTAAATCCCAAAATCCCTTCTCACAATATTTTTATAAATCCACATTTAGACCCAGTGATATTTAAGCACACAAAACACCCAACTTAACAATCACAGGTTTTTCTAACACAACATATATGATAATATATATGAAATCAAACAATAATAAATTTTGAGGAATCCAGTTGGATCCCTCCAACCTGTTTTTCTTGCATCCACATATGTTAGCCAACATAAATAATACCATCCTGCTTCAAGGAAGGATATCACGGTATAGAAGGTCATCCACTATAATATCGTGGGGCGCATAGGGAAATCATCCGCGAATGGTACTGCAGGCATCCGCTAATGGTGTTGTGGGGAATATCCAACCACCAATATATATATAATAGTCATAATCACCAAGCCTAAATAACTAATATATATGATAACCACAATTTATAAATAAATTGCAATGCAACCAATCATCTAACAAGCAACATATAAAAATTATTTAAATAAAATCCAGAGAATGAGTTTACTCACCTGATTTTATTAGTGGATCCAATATGATTTTAACTTAAATCAAACTATATTCGATTTAAATTAAAATTTCATCGCTGCTCTCAACTGAATCTAAAAATTCCAAACCCAATTCCAGTGTGATGCTAAAGTGCTTACGAGTTGAATGTAATTATCGGTACCTCGAACCGATCTAAATTGAATAAGATATCGCATTTTAATTTCATACAAATTTGGTTATAATGATACTTTTCTAATGAATGAAAAGGGAAAAAAAATTCTTAGTTACCTTTTCTTCTTTACACTTTCACGCCTACAGGAATAAACGAACCCTTCTCCCAAAAGCCACTGAACGCAATTGTCTTCATCATCACCCTAGCTCCAAGACCGTTAACCAAAACCACCAGCAGACTTACCTTCGACGCAGCAGCAAGGAAAGAGGGCATAGACACTTCCAATCCACCCAGTCATCTCAACATACCATGAACAAAATCCCCTTCTGCAACTTGACAACAACCCCATGACATAGCCTCCATCAGAATTGATCCACCGATGCTCCTCCTTGCCCAAGATCCAAATCGCAATTCCTAAATCGATGCGCATAATTTCGAGAACCCTAACCTGAGCATCGCGGGTTCGAACAATCATCGAACTCAAATTTCATCGCGAGCCCATATTCACGTCGTTCCCTAACTCTCAAACTCCAGGAAATGTATCGCGACCCTCGTCTCGGTTGTCCCTGAAATCGATCTAGGTTACGAATTCGAAATTCGAATTCGATCTTTTTTTTTTCTTTAATGGGTCGGAGGATTTCATTTTTGATTTTATAAATTAAAAGAAGATGCGTATTTTAAGAGGATGACCTCAATTTAATTTGCTGTGGAACATAAAAAGAAGAAGAAAGGGGAACAGAATATCACGATATATACAAGAAAATTGGTAGGATAAAAACAACGCACTTCAAAGGTACAGATAGGGTTAGTCATAGGGTAGGCTTATAGTGTACTCTTCATTAGCTTTAGCTTAGGGTAGAAGAAATCAATAACGTTGCCCTTAATTTTATTTGATCTGATGTGGATTTATTAAATTTAAATTATCTTAGGTTTGCGGACTCCTATTTTAACGTAGCAACCAACATTCCTAATGTAATACCACCATTCTGAACACATTGGGATAGGTTTCGAAACCTCATTTGATCATCTAGAGAAGGTATTTATTTAAATTGATATAAATTAAATTCAAAACAATTAATTCCTTGATAATAAATTATTATTATTACCGTTTACAGTCAAATAAAATTTATATTGATTATTTGCATTGTTTTGATTCAGTTTTATCTTTGAATTCAATTATCAGTTGTTTTCAGTATTACGATAATTCGATACACTATAAATTAAATTGTATTTCGATTATTAAATCAATAAACTCGATATAAAAATCCATTTATATAATCAACACAACATTTAAAACACTATTAAATGTTTAAAATTAATCGGCCAAAAAATTCGGGTCGTTACATTATCATTACACAAACACATCTTTAATATTAATCTCCATAGCGGAGATGAATATGTATGAGAATATTGACCTCCTTGTCGCCATCTATGTAACACCCGGTAATTTTAAAGAACATTAAAATGATAAATTAAAGAATACTTAATTTAATATGGGGAATTAAGTAAAACGAGCTATGTCATTGCGTTCGTCTCGGAATTCTACTTAGGATAGACTCCCAGTTTGCACAAAACGGACATCGTATGAAGAAGTTATCAAGCACAGAAGTTTGTATATATATAAGATATATATAAAGTTCGGAATTCAAATCAATATAAAAACTATAAGCAGGAAAAGAGGGGGGTGTCAACCCCACTATAGGTGTGTCGACACCATGTCGACCTTACTACAGGGATGTCGACACCTATGTCGACCCCACTAGCTCCATGCCAAATTCTTCTCTTCGTATGTGGACTTGTTTTCTGACCTAATTCGATGACCTTAGCCTATAAATAAGACCCTATTTTCATTGTCTTACTCACGTACAACAATGATGACACCATGATGCTACTTCAACCTAGATTTATTTAGCCTTTTCTTTTTCAACAACCAAAGTTAGGATTATTCAAGGATCTGTTCAACAACACCTAATTCTCTGTTCTTAGATCTAGTCTCTGTCAGTTCGTGTTATTTTTAGATTTAAATAACTAAGAAGTAATCCTGACATGTTTACAAATTGGATCTAAGCCTATGCCTGTTATAATTCGAATCATATCAGATCTATTATTGTGCACTAAATCCATAGTTTTCATACGTACGAATTCTGCCATTATATGCCAATCTTGTTAGTATGATCTATTTTATCGTCATATGCTTGTTTTGTTATTATGCGTATTATTGTTCTCTTCCCTTCCTCTTTCCCTTTTTATTTTTATATGTCTAGGCTGCCTACGAGCCTAGGGTAAATCTCGTTGAGATATGCGTACGAATGACGTTGGGATATTTGGGAAATGTTTGGGAAATTTGGGGCATAACCTATGTTTGGGAAATTTGGGGCATAACCTATGTTTGGGAAATTTGGAGCATAACCTATGTTTGGGGAAATTGGGGACACAACTTATGTTGGAATTGTGGGCATAACTTGTATTGGGATTCGAATGACATATGCTATAAATTAAGAGTTTGATTTGAGACATAAACTATAATGAACACGAACATGTGGCTAAGAATGAATATGCCTAGACACGAGGTTAGATACCAATTGCGGTAGAAGTATGCCCAGAACCACCCGTCATATCCAGCGATCGCAAAAGGTTAATTTAATGTGAGAGGTCGAAGGAAGAAACTGGACATCTAATAGTGCTAAGACACGAGGTTAGGTCTATCTTGTGGTAGAAGTCTGCCCGGAACTGCCCGACATATCCAGCAGCCACGACTAGTCGACTTAATGTGGGAGGTCTAGCACATTTACGGACATGAATAAGTAATGACATGAATTAACCAGAACGCTTAACCAAGATAACTTATGTGTTGTTACATGGGCATAATAAGAAAGGGGTTAAGTGGATTTGCTTAAATCCGTGGAAATCCTAGTAGTGGGGATGCAAGCTTAGGACGGTAGCTTGTATCATTTGTGTGGGACCCTTTTCAATCCGTAACCCATTTTGGTATCAATAAGGAACTCGAACTAGGTCGAGGATAGGGTTACTGAGTTGATTGTAAGAGGTCAAAAGATTGAGGGTGTTGGCAATGCAGGGTCCGACGAAGTCATGTGCGTGCACGGTTCCGGAGTGAGAGAGGAAGAATAAGACGCTGTGACATCAGTAGATACAACTGTGCATCTTGTTGTTGTATCGGGGTTGCCACATTAGGGAGTGATACACCCTACTATGGGGCCAGCACAAGTGTTTATAGGGTAGGAAGCACATCGATTGGGGGTAGTGGGTACGGTACCTCTAGGTTTATGAAACGGCCATTATACTTGTTAACACTTTATGTGGGGGCTAGATTATTCTTGTTGGGGTAAAACCCATCACTAGAAGTACACCTAGAAATCTACCATCTGATTTTGTGGGGATCACCTTGTTCGGTTTTACTAGTATTGGTGCAGAGGGATATCAAGTAAGATATTAGAGAAGCGCAATAGATACTCTATCATGCTTATCCTGTTTACCTTGTTACACCTGCCTTATGAAACTGTTATCTCTTTCATCCAGTTTATATGCTTGTCTTGATGCCTTTACTTATTTGTATGCTAAAAGTCACTGGACTCACCAGGATTTATATCAGACCCATTTTGTTTCGCCTCTTTTTTTCCTTTCCCCCCAAGGTTCTCAGAGCGGGAATACTTAAGCTTGATCCAGATTTCTCTTCCTTTCTACTTGGAGTTGCTTGATGTACTGCTTGGTTTCATATCTTCTTTGCTATGGCTATTTATGGTGATTATGGTTTTATATTTCTGTAGATGGCTTCATGTGCAAGACAGATGTTTTTATTTGATGTACTCACTTTAAGTATTTCAGTTTGAAGTTGTAACCAAACTTATCTCCACGACGTTTTCTGTTGAAATGAAGTTTTAAATTTCAGTTGTTGTTTTAAGTATATATCTTGTGAAATTATGTTTTGTAACGACCCAACTTTCGAACACCTCGGAAGTTGTATCATTATATAAGAATAAAAGATAGATAGAAGACAAAATTACAGAAAACATCAGAATCTCACAGCGGAACTTGATCATAACATAACAACCCAAAATATTACATATCATAAGTCAAGTACATTAGAGTACTTCATACGTACAGATACATTTCATCACAAATTACATAGTTAACATTTGTGCTACTAACTTGCAGATAATTATACATAACATCATGGATAAAACAACTTGCATATAATATACATAGATATGCCAACATTCAGATCCTTCCCATTCAGCTACTCCAAAAGTAAGTCAAGATGTGGATCACTTGTCTATTCATAACAAGTGTTATGAATACCCAAGAGTTTAAGGAAAACACAAAAAAATAAACTTTGTGTCAATCGAGGACTGGTGTGAGTAAACGATTTTAAACAAGATCGAAAATAAAATCATTACTCATAAGACCATGCCGTAAATACGGAACGGATTTTTACCTTATGAGAATCAAAAGCCGTATGTATAATTAAAACAGATATTATGATAATGTCTAGAGTTTCCACAAATAACTTAGAACTTAGTAGAATGTTTTCATCTCGCATTCTACGTATATATTATACCAACTAAAACCGTTTAACGCTTATGGTTAATGGATTTCCAACTATGACAAGGTATGGAACCACCTTCCGATAGTGTACCTCTAGAGAGGAATACATTGGGTTCAACAAGAACTTCTTGTAACCCGGCCACACATGACCGACCACCCATTTCTCTTGAGTGTATCGAATGTATATCACCAGTGGTTGTGTACGGCAGCCAACCATTTCCCGAATGGGATAACATTGTTAGAATAAGAACAAAAGGAATATCTCTAGATAGGTGATAGTACACCCTAATGGGAGCTACCCACATAGCAATGCTACCTGCCCGATTTTTGTCATTTTTGGTTGTGAAGCTTGAAGCTAAACTTACCTTGACACTTGCTTTTTATTTTCTTTGAACGTCACATTGTCAAACCCGCTAATTTACTAATTGACTTCTTCAAAAATATATTACAAGTATAAAGCAAGAAAAACAAATTCCTCTGCCACTTATAACTACGTTTGAAAAGATCAATGTATGTGATTAGTTAGGAGTACTCTGTCAGACGTTCGTCCTTACAAGTTGTCCTGGGACTGGACAAACCGAAGACATTATTTTATAAACCCATCTTAGACAATTTCTACCTAGGATTTATAAAACAATTCTTGTATATCTCCATCTTTTATTATCCTTGATAATCTTCGACTTGCAACATAGAAATCGAATTGAAGTGGAATATTCATTCCGGTCTTTTCCAAATGATATACGTAATATCTTTTACAGCTGATATTAAATTATCAGTCTAACTCGATTAATTTACACATCCGTTAAATTTGAACAAATAAAGTGTGTGCGTCGCACACGGTGTTTTACGTCGTTTGTTATTTGAGTTTATACGATGTTTAACATTTCTGTTCTTCTTGTAAATTATTTTCTTACTTCTAGTTTATCATAAATAAATGAAATTTATAATTTATATAAACTATTTTTATATTACAAATTCAACCCGTCGACTTCCTAAAGTCGAGCGCTGCTCTTTGTAATTCTGCTATTTTTTTCCTTTGCCTTTGTCTACGACACTTTTAAATAAAACTTCTCTTTTTATTTAATTATAAAATTCTTCTTTATTTCTATTAAATTTTAAATTTTAAATTGAACTGTTTTTAATTTAAAACTTTGTTCAAAAATCTCCTTTTGAAATTGTTTTGAATAAAGTACCAAGTACCAGTTTCAAAATAGTGTGGTGGCATGGTAAATCTGCTCCAGCCCTCAGGTTCAGCCAAAGTGCCAAGAGCGCCGTGGTACTACCCCTTTCCCAAGTACCACTTTCTAAACACCACGTTTTTTCCTGCCCGATCACTCCAGTCACTGTGCGCTCGGCCCCCTGCCAAAGTGCCACTTTCCACTACTAGGTTACCAAACTACCAGGTCTAGCCACCGTGTTCTAGTGCCATTTTTCCTTGTCGCAACAGTGTTTTTACCTCAGCCAAAGTACCATGTGGTACTACCAGATTGCCAAACTACCAAACACTACAGTTTCCCTTGCCCGATCACTTTAGTCACCGTGTCAACCCTTGCCCGATCACTTGCCAAAGTGCCAGAACTTGCCAAAATACCAACCTTCTCAGTCATCGTGCCAAACCCCTGGATCACCGCTAATTCTACGTGCCCGATCACCTTGCCAGATTTGTTGTGTCATACTTCACCGCTAACCCGATCCAAGAAAGTTGCTCCAGCTCCCCCTCAGGCCACCGGAAACTACCCACTCTGGCCAACTACTGGCGATGTCCCCCGCCACCTTTTCCCTCTAACGCGCAAGTCCCCACAGCCACCAAGTCGACGCAGTTCTACTCCAAAGCTCGAGTAACCCAAAACCAAACCAAACTCAAATGTTTGATTCAAACTCCAATTTTTTTGTTAGAAAAATTCTTTTATATTTTTCCTAGCTTCTAGAGATCGTTATACCCCTCCACACTTAAACCCAGAATTTTTCAACATTTGGATCATCCACAAAAGCCATGATCATCACCTCAGCCAAAACCCATTTTCTCATGATCCTCTTTACTAAAAATTGTGATGTTTGATTTAAAAATCATATTTTCTATGCCTGATCATGTTTATATACTTCTATTTCATAATTAAACTGGTTGACACATATTGGTTTTAACAGTTTTCTTACTGTTAACATACTGTGTACATAAATGTGTAATGTACATGTTATATATATGATATACATGATCCATTTACTTATTAGACGTTGCTTATATACTTAGATGAATCATATCTATAAGGACTAGTGTCTAGTTTAACACTTTTATGTAAAATGGGATCAACAGAGAACTGTTTTCTCAAAAGGAATACACAGTTTTTACTTACAGGGGATGTTTGAGGGGTTTGTTCATCACATACAGATAACAACACATATAGTAAATTAAAATAACATCTACAAACCTGAATATATATTTCATGAACCATTAACAGAGCAATAAACCGAACATAGTAATGTTAAATCATGTATTCACAGTTCATAGTTTTTAACACAAATGTCCATGGTGTGTTTTATCATACCAAACATATCTAAGCCTTGAAGTTCAAACACTACAACATATATAAACTATCATCAACTTGCATGAATTTATACAGAAGAATATAGTGAGGGTTTACTCACTTAAATGCCTTGGTTGTTGTGATTTATCTCCTAATAAGGTGATTCAAAAGAGAGAAAATATCAGCCTATTTATAGGCATAAATCAAGTAATAAAACAAAAATGTTTTCATTTCTCAAATCGAAAAAAATCTTCTTTCCTCTGATCAAAACTTGCGCAGGTGTGCAGGTTTAAAACAGAGAATGTTTTCCTTTTTGATGCTAAGTTTTGTTTGAGAATTCCTGTGCAAGGTTGGGTGGATGTCCTTATATCCACTATTGTTCTTAAGCTTGACAAAACCATTAAATGCTATGGTACTTTAGTGTAAATAAAATTATTATAAATCTCTTTCATACGTAGATGAAACACATAGAAAGTTTTCCCTTTTTAGATCTTTTGGAAGTAAACTTTACACATATTAAAAAGCCTTAACTAAATTCTAAAGTCTAAAATTTTAAGTACACTCTCCATTAAATGCTTTCCTGCGCAAGACATGAGAATAATGGCAATATACTTCCATCAATCCTCTTAAAAACACTTAAGTGTTTAGCAACTAATCACTTGTCATGTTGCTCTTGTCCTTTTACTCTTCTACATGAAGTATTTAGCTAAACTACCAAATGCAGTTTTGTTTTCAGCTGAAAATGTTTGCTTTGTTCTTGCGCAAAGACTTGGTTGGGTTTATGCCTTAAAAAGTTAAATGATTAACTAAAGTTTAGCTAGAGAAATCAAGGTACATATGTGTAATGATATCATCCATTTATAAATTTGTTTTTCTATCTTGTTCTTGCGCAAGACCAAGCTGGTTCAAGCTTTGAAATGATAAAGCACACAAGAGTATTAGCTAGCTTAGGGTAGGTGTACACGTGTGATAATATTATCCACTTACTATTTTAATTTGTTCATTAACAAATTGGATTTTCTTAGTGTATCATCTTAGTGCTTAGCTACACATGATATGTGTTCATGAGAAAATGGAAAAATTCTTATATGCAATGTATGAAGTGTGTAAACAAAGTTAATCACTATTCTCTCCTTTATATAAATGGAATTTAATCTCACTAATTAAATTATTTTAATGAAATAAATTGATTTATGGGTTTAAAATTATCTAGTAAAAACCCGGGACATTACATGTTCTTTTTACTTATAACGCCCCACGAAACTTAATGCATTCCCATAGCGAGTTACATTAACGAACGTGGGGTGTCACAATCTCTCTTAGTACAAAATAAACTAAAGCATCCTCTATTTAGAGATAAGAAGAGCTTAACATTAAAAATACATGTGCATGTCCAAGCTAGTGCAGGCAATGGAAAATTTATTTTGGATATGGCAAAGAAAATGGCTTCCTAATTGATGGTAACATAAGTTTATTCATATCTGGCTTTAATGTGCATAGTGCAGCTAAACTTTTCCTTTGGTAATCTTCCATTGGTTGTTTAGATAATTAGATATTCTTTGTTACGGAGAGATAAGGTCAAAAGGCAAAAAATAAGTTTAGTTAGGGGACGTTATTGAAGTAAGATAGTACTTTAATATAACAACCCAAAATTATAACTATTAAATTTTAAATATTTAAATAATTGAATTTTTGAAAGTTAATAAATTTAATTCCAATTTAGTGGTTAGTTAAATATTTGAACGAGTGAATTTGAATCAGATGTTGATTAATGGAACTAACAATCTTGCTTGATCCTTTTAATTAATAAATTATAATAGTAAGTTCAAATTGTAAATTTTCTAGATTTAACTACAATGATAAGCAAATTAAATAATTAAAAAGAAAATAAATTTTTAATAATATGACTTGATTTTTATGGTGTATTATTGATCACAACCGGCCCTAGCCCAGTGCCAGCGGTGCCATCGCATAGGGCAGCAGTCGCGTGTTGGGCATAAAAAAAATCCCAAATAGAAAAAATACTTGAAAGTGAAAAGAAAAGAAAAGAAGAAGAACAGTGCCTTGCTTCTCAGATCTACGAAAGAACTCAAGAACACGTGAAAGGGGAGAAAAGAATCGCAGTAGCCGACTTTAACAGAGAGCAATCCAGAAGTCCAGGGCAAAACGGAGAGCTATGGGCAGCAAAAGAAAAGCGACGGGAGGGGAAAATCATGAAAGAAAAATAGCAGAGTTGCAAAATACAGAACCCAACGCAAATCCAGAAAGATGCTGGAGGATGAAAGAGGTAGAGAAGGAGGGGTACTCAGTTAATCCAGATTCAGGTCAGCGAAATGATTGGTATACTTTATGAATTCACTCTTAATTGCACCAGTAAAAGTAATTGTTGGTTAAAGCTGTAGAGAACGATTCGTTTTTCTATTCTAGCTAAAGCTGCAAACAAAACAACGTGCAAAATAAAATGATAGGAATGGACTTAGCGATTTTAATAATTTTTAAATAAACTACTGCGTAGGTAGATCAAAATTGGGTATCTTTAGAATGACATGCAAATATTTTTTTCCAATGGAAATCATAATTTTCTTACTGCAATTTTTTTTCAACAAAAGATCATATTTTTAAATTGTAAAAATAAAGATAGTTATTATGTATCTACAAAAGCAACCATCTAGAATTTCCACTAGGAAAAAAAATAAAGAAACGAAGAGATCACTAAATCATTAAGAGGGTCTCTTAACAAGTATTTTTCAAAAACGATAGATTTAGTTGATAATGCAAATTAATCAACGATCTTGAACATGGTTTTCATGATATAGTAGAAAATGAGACTGTGTTGAATGAAGAATTTAATGTTATACAGGAAACTATACATGATATTGATATTTCACCGCGACAAATAGTTAATGAAAGTGATGTCCAATGTTTAGAACAATTAATTGAAACAAAAGTTGGTGGAAGTTGTAACACCCCACCTCCGCCAGGGTGGCTCTTGCAAGCACTCTGACTTTGCAGGGGCGTTTGAATCAGGTAAACATGCATAATGATATATCAAGACAGAACAAGAACATATGTATATATGTGAACATAGTAAATAACATAGATAAAACAGCGGAAGATTTTAAACCATTTCAAAACAAGTCTGGTACAACATAATGTCAATTTTCCAAATAAACAAGTCTAGTACATAAAACTGGAAGCTGAAAAGGAAAACATAAAGTAGCTATCCCCAAAGTGGAAAACCATAGCAAGCTCAAATCCAAAGCATACGTGAGCTATCCAAGAAAAGCAGCTAAGATCCAAGCTAAGTACCGGTATTCCCACCCTGTAAACCTTGGGGGGGGGGGGGGAGGGGGGAATGAAAGAAAAGAGGCGAAAGAAAACAGGTCAGTCAAAAAGACTGAGTAAGCCCTACTACAATCAATGTAAACTGATAAAGTTAACTGGCATGAGCAGCAGGTATGAACATAGGGATAACAACATACTAGCATGTTGATTAACTAACAAGGCAGATAAAGGTGTCATCGCATAATCCGGTTTAAGGTTTTGCACCACAGGTGTGCTAACATTCTAACATGTCATGTATAATCCAGAATTTATCCCTTGGCCCAAACTTGGCCCAGTATCAGGTGTTTGACTCAAACCAAGATCTAACTTCTTGGTACCAATTCTAGTATAACAGGATTAGGTGTTACCCCAATGTTCACATCGAAACAGGACGGAACAGAATGGTCCATACAGAAATAGAGTTTGGGAAAAATCGGTTTTTACCATCCCAACAGATAAAGTACAGAAACGGAATGCTAACAATAATGGGCCTTTACCACCCTAACAGATGAAGTACAGAAACGGAATACTAACTATAATGGGCCTTAACCACCCTAACAGATAAAGTACAGAAACGGAATGCTAACAAAAATGGGCCTTTACCACCCTAACAGAACGGTACCACGCAGAAACAGACGGGTGTTGCCACCCAACAAAACAGACGGTACCAACAGAATCAGACAGAACTAAGTGTACCCTAAATCCTACCCAAGCGATCGGCTCCCTAATACATAAATATCCTGTGTCGGCCCCACGATAGGGTGTATCACTCCCTAAAGTGGCAACCAATTGGCACAGGCATATTTACAGATGTCACGGCGTCTTACATCCTCAGAGGCAGACCGGGATCCATGCACGCACATGACCCGGTTGGAACGCACCATCAACACTCATCGCCATTATCATAATGAACCACTTATAATTAGTTCAGTAAGTGTGCCCGGACCCTACCTACAGTTGGGTCAAAGTTTTGATACCAGAAAGGGTTACTGACTAATATGGGTCCCAAACAACAAATGACACAAGTATTCCCCCTTGTGTCCCCAGACTATCAGATTCAGATTAACTTATTGACAGAGTTCAGACATACTAAGTTCAGACGATTAGTTTTCAGACTAACGGATCAGATAACAGATTTACAAACTTGCCTAACTTAGTGTGGGTCCTACAGATCCGCAAAACAGGTTCGTTTAATTTATCAACCAAGTTGGTTTATCCAGACCAGATATCAAATTGGTTCTCAGCCTTACCAAATTACTGAATTGATTTGGTTAAGTATAGTTCATCTTAACCTCGTTAAATCACCGAGTTCAGATTAGTTAAGTGTAGGTTAACTTAACCCCGTTAATTTACCGAGTTCAGATTGGTTAAGTATTAAGTGGACCATAACTTAACCCTAATCACGAGGCATTAATTAATTTAATGCGCCTTAACCTCTCACATTAGACCTTGTTGTGGTTACTAGTTAAGCCGGGCGGGTCCGGGTAGCTTTACACCACAACTTGGTCTAACCTCGGGTTCAAGGTACAACATGACCAACTTCTCACATTGGGTCCTATTGTCTGTAGCAACTAGTTAAGCCGGTCGGTTCCGGGTAGGTTTACGCTACAAACTCAACCCAACCTCGAGTTGGCCACACTTATCTTTTCTAAGTGTCATGTCCATCGTGTTTCCAAAACACCTTACAAGTTTTCAAGCAATTGGGTAGACCTAACTTAATAGGTAAATTCCCAATGGGTAGACCTAACTTAATAGGTAAATTCCCAAGCTCATGTTTTTATGTCTTTTAAGTTTACCCAACCCCAAACGCAATCCCATCGCTTACATATCGCAATAGCGCATAAAGGATAGAAAGAGGGAACTTGGCATAATTATGACATAAAAATGTTGAAGCCACAAGTTCAACATGGTGGCATATGAAATGTTCATGTGTTCATACACTTGCATATTACATTTTTAGGCCTCATAAAACCAAACTTGGCATATTCATGATACATGGTGCTAAATGACATGTAGAAATGGCCATAAGTTCGCATTTAGCCTCACATGCAAGTTATCATAAGAGATATGATAACTTACATGTTGCCAAAATGCAACCTTTGGCATAAAGCTTGAAGCTTTATGTTCATAAACCCAAGATAAGCTTGCATAACATGATAACATGAACCAAATGAGCATCCCAAACTTGCATAGCATAACTTGCATATCATATGACAACTTGCATATCAAACTTGCATAACTTAACTTGCATATCATATGACAACTTGCATATCAAACTTGCATAACTTAACTTGCATATCATATGACAACTTGCATATCAAACTTGCATATCATATGACAACTTGCATATCAAACTTGCATAACATAACTTGATGAACTTGCATATAGCATCATAGTAAACTTGCATAACACATCATAGTAAACTTGCATAACACATCATAGTAAACTTGCATATCATACATTTAACTTTAGAGTTTAAGTATGAAAGGAATAGGGCTTACAATGCTTAAGAAGTCACAAAAATATGACAAAGCCCTTATGAAATCAACTAAACCCAAAATGCAAGCAAAACCCTTGAGCCAAAATGATCAAGACTCTTTCTTTATGATGCAAATATATAAACTTGACTTGAATGCAAGCTAATAATGCTCATACAAGTTTGAAAACACTTGTATGCATGGAAAATCACTTAGGAATTTATTTAGGAATTTTATGAAGAGAGTGGAGGCCATGAGAGGATTGATTTTGCCATAGTTTAGTTGTATGAATGAATAATGATGATTTAGGGTAGGTTAGGGTCTTATTTATAGATTAGGCAAGTGTTTTAGGCTATAGGATTAACCCTAGATTCAATCCAAGCCATCAAAGCATGTCTTGGGGAAGAAGTCAAGTGTAGGAACCATCTAGGGCCTTTAGATTAAAGATGGACCATGAGAACCATTCAAATGCAAAATCTGCATTTGGGCGAATCGGCCCACGGGTTGACAGCCAAACACCCTAGATTAACCCCTAGTCGACCCAGCGGGCTCGGGTCGACCTCAAAAATCGGCCGGTTCGGTTATTCCCCTCTCCCAATTCGCTGTTTGGAACACTCTTCTTTTTCCCCCAAAATAGTAGTAGAATAATTACCAGCAAATTTGCCTCTCTTTCTTGAAGCCGCTGAAGAGAAATCTAAATAAATCGCCTTGCTTTGATACCAAATTGTTGTAAAAAAATGTTGCACAAATTGCTCTGATACAAATATGTTATGAAAAAATTGCACAAAAATACAAAGCAAGAAGACACGTTTTCTAGACAACTATAATATACGCAGGTTATATAATTTGTGAAATAACAAAATATAGTCGTTTTTCTGGAAAATTGTAAAGTGACAAAATTAAATATTTTCTAGATCAAAAATTATAGACAAATCAAATAAATTTAATCAATAACAGAGCCGATCCTGAGACTTACGATGCCCAGTGCAATTTGCTAAATAATGCCCCCAATGTAAAAAAAAATATTCACAGTAATACTAAAGTAAATAAATAAATAAATATGCAAAAATGTTCAAAACAGCGAATTGGGAGAGGTTTAGATTGTTCCAATCTGGTTTAGATTGTTCAAACCTGCAAAAGACTTTGGTGGAGAAGAGTGTTCCAATCTGGTAACTTTGACGTGATAAGAAGTTTAGATTGTTGAAGGGACAATTGGATTTGGGAACTTTTGATCATATTTCAGATAGGGGTTTTCATGTTAATCATGCTTGAGGGATCCAAGATGATCATGGAAGGAGCTCAAGCCAAGTGATAGACAAATGTCCGGTTGGAAAATACACAAAGATAAGACAAAGACCTTTGAGGTACTACAAACATTTATAGACCGTTAGTTTTTTGCATGGTGCATTTCCCGAGGAAGATGCATCTTTTGCAGGTTGTGGTCGATGTTTGTAATTGTTTTGATTGAGTTAAGAAGCAACAGAGAGATTTTTTGTATGTACAGAGATTTGATTAACTTTTTTTATTGTTAATTGCCTTTATTTTTTGGCTATGTATTTAGATTGGCAATTGAGCGGATTTGTTGCCCTTAGTGGTATTGAGATTACTTTGGAATCTACCTTATTTGGATTTTGGATATTTACAACATTTGTTGGAGGGGGGAGGACGTAGTATGAGATCGTTAACATGGTGTGATGGCTGCTGAAACCCATTGTGTTAATATTCCGTCTTTCTCACTATGAGATTTTGGCTTAAGGTAGAATTCTCTTTTGAAGTATTTTATGTTGTGAAGAGAATTTGACTCGAGATGGAGTGTTGGAGATATGTGATTTTGCATTAAGGTGGAGTGTTAAGTTTAGTGATACAAAATCACAAATTGGTGGAAACAAATATGAAAAATGGAATGTAAATATTTTTAATATGAAAATGCATAAATCATTGTTTGCATTTGCATGAGATGGAAAAGAAATAAATGCAAGGTTACTTTCTCCATCTTTGCTAAGAAAAGGAATTAGTGATTTACTTTATATTTTTGCACCATTTGCTATCTCTGCAATTTGCCTCCATTATTTCTTACCATATCCTGCTAATCTGATTGATGACTCACATATATTTCACTGACCATATATTGATGGTAGACTTCATTGTAAAATATTCAGTCAGAAATCCCCAAATAGAGTGTCTATTTAATAATTTATAATTAATAAGCAATATTACTAATTAAGAAGCAACAGTTACTATTTAATATTTTATAACCATATTTAATATTTAATATTTAATACCTAATTATAATAGTTGATAATTATATAAAATACTTAATATTTAAAGTTATAATTAATAATTACTAAATAATAAACGTATATTTATACTTTTATAGATTTATAATTGCGTTCCTTAACTAGCAGCGAATTTTATAATTTTGTATGATAAAATATTATAGGTTATCTATAAGCTCCAAAACCCGTGGTGGATACCCAGTGCCAAAGGCTCCCGTACTCAAGCGCGAGAGGACTTCCCAGTTCAGTCTCCCGTCCTGGTACTATTCTCACGGCTTTCCGGGCTCTGGGGGTCGTCGATAAGTGCGCACAGCCTTTCCCTCAGATATGTGAAGAGGCCGGGACTCGAACCTGCGAGCTCCAGATTACCAGCCGGGTAACCTTTCCACTGCGCCAGGCACCACCTTCACAATAAATGACTTTAACAACTTATATTTTCTAAGAGCATCTCCAATCCTTTTGAATTGTCATGTCATGTTGAGCTTAGGTGGCATAGCATTTCTCACGCAATGAAGCCAATGTTAGCAACCATGAAAATGTCAAGAAAAAATTATCTCCAATGCAGCTCCAATGCAGGCTGATCATTTTTTCAGTTTGTTTAATAGAATTAGTGCTAAAACATCCCACTAAAAACGAGGAACAGAGAATGCCAGGACCCATTGCAACTGAAAAAGCTGATGTGTACTTCATCAAAATGTGAAGAGAAATGTCTGAAACTAGACATTAAGTTCAAAAATGTCTAAAAGATCATGGGCCACGTCATGTTACAATTCCTATTTACAGCAGCATTGGAGAAGTTATTTTTTCTAATAATGTCAATTGCTTATGTGTCAATGACATTTCTTTTCAATTACATTGGCATTGGTGATGCTCTAACACTTCCAATAAAGAGATTTTAACAGTTGTTATGTGGGGTCCGTTACGCACAAAATTTTCAGTCTTCCCGCCTTCAGTTTCATCCACCCGCCCTTGCCAGTGGAAAATTTTTCGAAGTTCCGCCTAAAAGCAACCTACAGTAAACAAATCCCACACTTAAATCCCTAATCAACAAACACTAAATCTAACCACATGTTTAACAATTCAAACAAAACTCAGTCGCATGATTTAATGGCAGTCAGGTAGATCTGCCATTTTCCTTCGCTTATTTTGTTTTTGCCGCTCTTGCCTTTCCTCTGCGCCTCAACGTCAGCCTCGTACTTCTCCGCCTCCGCCTCCCCCTCCATTCATTTCAGTCAGGGATTCTGTTTCAACTGGTGAGTTCTATTAATGGTTTAATCATATCTACTTTGCTACTTTTCCTATGGATTTGGATTCAATTCTAGTGCAGTGTAACATGTTTCAATTAATAAAGCAGCTCAGATCAGTTATTGAATCTTCGAATTAACCATTAAATTTGTATATTTCGATTGGAAATGCTTAAATTTCTATCGTGTGTAGCCTAATTTTTTTGATAGCAAAAAGGGATCTTCTATTCTTTGCATTTGCTGGTTTATTTATAAGGTTGAAATCTGGTTATTTGCTCTAGATTTGATTGAAACATGTCAATTCCTTGTTTTGCTTGCTCAATTTAACGAAGACAGTGAACACACAAAACTGGGAAGTGGCCAAAGGGTTTTGATCCAGTCAACAGATAAAACATGAAACTATGAGCTCGATCGAAACTATGCTCTGTAATTTTTGATCAAAGACTGAAGATCTTGCAACCGTTCCTGTTGCGGCCATTATTACTCTTTTTGACCGAGCTCATTTCTTTTTGTTATTTTCTATCTTCTTGACCTTGACTTTATTTGATAATTCATCCATAAATCATCCATTTTGTTTTCAAATCAGTGAGACGGTAGGTGATAACCATATGTAATGTTGCTTTTGTTATTATAGGTTCCATCTGGAAATGCAATGTTAGAAAATATGGCAGGTGTGGCTATGGAAGGAGGAAGAGGAGGTCCTAGATCAATGCAGCATAACATGGTTGGAATGCAACAGAGAAAGGCAGCTGCAAAAATGGCCCTTAACATGAGCATGGCGTCAGCAGTAGGGGGTATGCCTGGTGCTCTTAATCCTGGAGCCATGCCTATGAAAAGGGGTAATATTTCTCAGGCCCAGCAACAACAACAACAACAACAACAACAACAGGTAATTTATGAAGTAAGCCATCTTTTTTAATGTTTAAATGCATATATTAATTCTAATCTTATGGGTTCTGATGATTATGACAGTTGAGGAGAAAGGGTCAGGGAATGCAAAATCAAGGTTATCCTCAACAGAAGAGGCGCTTTTGACGTAAGTTAGTTTGCACTGATCAAAAGAACATGTAACATATCATTGAATTTCAAGGTTCAATATAATTGTTGTGGGACTAACTGGTTTTAGAATATACCGATTTACTGTATTTTCTTAATTATGGGATTACGCTTAAGTTTCTCTTTCATTTTTTATTTTTTATTCATGGTTCTCCAGAATACTTCCATTATATAGATGAGTGCTCACATTCATATACAACTTGTACGCATAGTATATGTGTACATATGCACACATGTACGTATGAATGCACACACATAATATGTATTATTTATAGTGTGTGTGCATGTGCTTGTGCACCCCAAAGTTTTGATATTAACCGTGAACCAGTAATAATCTCGTCATTTTTCCATCATATTAATTTGAGGTTAGACTTAGATGTTTTCTTCATCATATCTTTCTCCAAAGCTTCCTGTAATGGGTATTTTCTGATAGCAGATTCATGCAGCTTCTACAGTACTTACGGAAATCGTAAGTGAGTATTGAAAAAACAAGTAATGGGGCGAAGTTGGCAGCTTTCTTTGTGCTAAGTAGGCCAATGAGAAGCAGCAGCATTTTCATACTCTTGACTATATACATTAATTATCTTGTGTTTGTAGGCCAGGTATGCGAATGCAAAAAACACAAGTATAAACGGCAAAAGAATGCAGTAGTGACAACATAAACTAGTCCGAAAAGAAAGTACAGCTGAATTCTTGGAAGAGCTTCAGGTAAACCTATACTCCCAAGATGCATTGCCTTCACTCTATCCCTTTCTTTTTCACCAAAAATGCATTTTTCATATGCTTTAAAAATTAAAATGGCACTGGCAATGGAATATGAGTCCAACGCCTAAAATTAATGTTTTTACTTACGTTTACAATTATTTAAGTTGGTGAAATTATTTATAATGCATTTGCATAAATGATATAATATCCATTTCATTAAATTCTGTTTATAAGTTTCTCAATATAATTATTTCATAGATGATGTGGGCAGCTCATTATGATGAGTCTATAACACAACAATTGGAAGAAAATTGCCTCCAACCTCTAGCACTTCAGCTAAAAAGTAACACAAGTGCAGAACTACTAAGAGAAAAAAGTGAAAATGGTAAAAGAAATCACAAAGGTCCAAAGCATGAGAAGCGTGAAAATGAACTTAATGCATCAAAAAGAAATGCTAATTTTTGGACAAGAGATGATATGTCATCCACACTTAATGCATCAGAAAGAAATGCTATTGAATTGCTTGTGTTCTATGTTGCTGTAGTTGTCGCCAGGTTGCATAACTTAAGTGAGAAATGGAATACAAAGGTAATCTATCAACCTTCAACGTATGCATTGGCTATCATTTTCTTGGAGCTATACTATTGCTGTTGTATTTTTAAAGGACAACAAAATGGCATGTCTAACTGGTAATTCAACATAAAAAGGAGGAATTTTGAGAGCCAACTACTAGATCTAAGGAAAGGCAATTCAATAAAGAGCTATTATATAGATTATTGATGAAAATGTTGGTATTGTACTAAGTTTTTGAAACTGCCACTTGGATACAGTTATTTCTATGTATTATTTGTTTTCAAAATGTCAGAACTTGAAGATTAATAGAACATATCAAATATTTTGAAATGTATGTTAATAATTTGTGTACGTAATTGTGTTTTTCTTTGCTTTGAGGAGTGTGCTTTTTGATTATTTAATTATGATATTTGTTTTTAGTTATGAATTATTATATATTGAAAGTGGTGAATTATAACATGCAGCTGTTTTAAACAGTTATAGTTGACTCATTTGCAACTGTTAGAAATAGTTGTAGTATCTCACTTTTTCAACATCTATTCTAGGTTTGCAACAGACATTTGTTGTTGCAAAAATATCTGTTGCAACAACAAATGCCAGTTGCAAATAAGTATACAGCAACATCTTATTGCAATAGGCAGAAAATGTTGTGGACTTTTTACAACTCCGGCTATACCAACGGGTGCTGGCCTGTTGCAAAAGGTCTACTGCAACAGATATCGCCTGTTGCGAAAAGTGATTTTTGCTGTGGTGATCCTTTATCGCACAAAATGACAAGCTCTAAATGCATCTTACTAATTTCTTACCTCTGCAACATCACATAGTTTTTTTGGCAATAACATATGAGGTTTTATAACTCATTCCATAGCTGTATTCGTAGATTGAAAGCATGGATAACATTGGAATAACAAAGAAAAATCAGCTAAATTCACAAACCAAATCTTAAAGTGTAGAATAAATGAATAAAATTCACCTAACATCGGCTAATGAAAATCATAAACAAGATCAATGTACATTCCATACAAATGAGTTAGCATAGTGATTCAAACTTAGATCAGATTTCTATCGCTTTACACAACTGTTGGCATAATATTTCTGCATGTTGCACTAGACCGGTACTCAGTTGATATAGGATGACAATAAGGTGGTAAAACCACCAAACTATCACATAACATTTTATATATCACATATCACAGTGATAAAATATAATAATATACAGATGTAAAACACATATCATCGGAGTTTTTGATGTTGTTAGAATAACATGAATCAACTACCTTTACTGGCAAATATATTTTACCATACTATACATACTTTAGCATGATTCCAAATTTGTTAAGTTCTCTTCATTATACACATGCTTGAATTTGCATTTAAATTATTCATGCATTTCACTTGCTCTAAGTCATGTTCATTATTAGTACATATGAGGGCATTAAAAAAGAAATATGATATTTTTAATTTTTATTATGTAATTTCCTTACTTTCAAGTCACATGATTTATTATTTCTAAATGATACTATAACATAGACCTTCACTTAGTAGCTTTTCATTTGTAACTAATATAAATTTTCGTCCTTATTCTTTTGAAAAACTAGTTTTTGGACAATTAAATTAATAGGAGTTTAACATTTCCTTTATTTAATTATCTCGAAATGCATCTTTTTCATTATTCATTAGACATTAGTTTTATTAAAAAAAACCACTCCACTTGCTGTTACCCCAACATGAGCCGCACCCGGAAAAGGTACCTCTTACTACATGTTTTGTCAACTTATAGAAGAGAAATCCTAGGTTTAATAAGTTGGGAGCAATGGTAGTTATTTTACTCTCTACAAAGATGTTAGTTTAGATAATCCCTTGGCGTTTGAATTTTTTCTTTTGCATATACTTTTATATTCTTATGACTTCAATTTCACCTCATATTGCACAATTATTTGAGTTATTTTTTCTCATGTGCATTCTTCCTTAAAAATCAATCAACTAATAAATTTTAGTTTACTTTCATTGATATATCTCACATGAAACATTTAACAAGCTTTTGCTCATGTGGTTACTAGTTATGCCTCTATCTCTTTTTTAGGTATTGGAAATTTCTCTTAATAGCATACTGAGCTACTAACATCTATATTCCAAACTAGATTAAATTATTTCAACTTTGGCATATCACTACAACAAAAAACACTTTTCGCAACACGAAATATCCGTTGCAGTAGACCAATTGCAACAGGCCCGCGCTTGTTGGTATAGCTGAAGTTGCAAAAAGTCAGCAACGTTTTCTGCCTGTTGCAATAAAACGTTGTGGTATACTATTTTGTAACTGGCCTTTGTTGTTGCAACAAACCATTTTGCAACAGTATATGCCCGTTGCAATAGATTCAAAAATCTACATAAAAAATATATTATAGCTTATAGATATTACATATTAAATGTATATATTTTAGTAATAGTGTATATCACAGAATGAAATAAAAAAATAAAATTTTTATTTTAACAAAGTTTTAATAGTACAAACAATTACAATAAAAGTTTCTACAATTTTCATACACCATTCATGTGTAACAATTTCTTTTCTCACACAACACATTTTTTTTCGAATAGAGTATTTTCTACTCGTATTTCTACCCTATCATACATATACTATAACAAGAGAATAAACTTGGGCCATCACGGATCTTCTTTGAGCTACTGCTTGTGCGCAAAAGGGTGCAACTTTTGCGTATCTTAATACTTCTTCTTCGGGGTGTCCTTCTAGATTTGAATCCGCTATCTCTTTCAATCTCCTTTCTTTGCGTGGTTGTCATGCCTTTGGAAAATGTTAATACATAAATACTCAGAGGCAAATGAATGAAACCGTAAAAACAAAGGTTCAGTTTGAACAAGAATGGGTTTACCAAGGCTTTATATCGTTCGTCCATATAATCGTTCGAATATAAAACCTCATGGTATATTTAAATGAGCATCTGCATGCATCAATTTGCATGTTATACTCATTCCACCAGTGCAGGAGTTATGAAATCTTTAAAACAGTAAGTCATATGTAGCATTAACATGCTTATTCAATAATGCTTATACAACATAAAGAATATCAAGATAATTGAATTCCTATGTATTATTCACTGTTTTACAACTGAACATATATAGTACTTAAACTCAGTTTATTACAAAGCACGACATTATGAAATTAATACAAAATCTCAAGTGCAGATGGCACTTATATCAGTTTTAGAACATGTCAGGTTTACATAACTAATAGATCAAACTGCAAAAGTCTTGAAGTGCCATTAATACTCATCTATTATTTATCTTAGTTGTCGATTTGTTTAACATTCTTCTGTACATATCTTCATTCTAATCGTCTTTTAGTGGCTCATGTTGACTTTAGACATCATTCCTCTCCATTTCTAAGAGTACTATCTCATTAAGTAGAATGCTCTGGTCCCCTCAGATGATACATTTCGTAACGTAATTAGTATCTTTCCAAGGTGGAGCAATTTAAACTAAGTGGAGAATAAATTTTAAAATAGTCATATCTTTAAATCTATAGCGCAGATTAAGGCACACTTTCCACCAAAGTGCATTTTCGAGTTTAGATAGGAATACCAATTTTACATGATTTTCCACAGCCAGACTTGATTTGAAGTGAACATTTGTCCATCTTTGTTCGTCCGTTTTCCATTTTGAACACGGGTTAGGATAGGAAAATTTATACAATATTTTTTTGTATGACATGTCCGTTGAATTTTCTATTGTTCATACGTTATTCTTCTATTATCCGGTTCTTACGAAGAATGTATGATCTAATGTTTCGTTTGGTTCATGCTCACTCAAAATCTTTACAGGATATGGCAAGAAGAGTTCTCTGTTTAGTTCGATAGTGGTCACTTTAACCATTTTTTCTAACTAACTTTGGGGCATGTTCCATTTAGCAGGTCAAATTTTTATCTAAACGTTCTTACGTGAAGGTTGACGTCGTAACTGAGAAATACGACAACTAAGATAACTAATAAATGAGTTATTAATGGCACTTCAAGACATTTGCAATTTGATCAATTAGCTATGTGAATCTGACATGTTTTAAAACTTAGTGATAACAAAT
The DNA here is from genome assembly GCA_030737875.1 of Allium sativum. Classification (NCBI taxonomy): domain Eukaryota; kingdom Viridiplantae; phylum Streptophyta; class Magnoliopsida; order Asparagales; family Amaryllidaceae; genus Allium; species Allium sativum. Next base: position 656,582,804 of record CM060913.1, read on the forward strand.
AATTAAAATTGAACCCACAAAACTGAAACTATAAACACTATGCAGAACAAAAACATTCAATCAGATATCAACAACTTACCAATAACGCTAAATTGCAACAACCAAAAACACGTATTAAGGAGAAAAACAAAACAGAACCGAAAACATGTATTAAGGGACAAAGCAAGATAGCTCAGTAAGAGTAAGTTTGGTTTGGATTATTAATCCATGCAATCATGTTGCGTTTGTTAATTCCAAAATAAACAACAAAAGAAAACAACAAACCACTACCAGATAATCTATTATATCAAAAACAAATCTCATAACCATATGCATATGAAGCCAACGGTAAAATAGTAAGAAGACCAGAACAAGCAATAAGAACTCACCGCCACTTTGCCAGCCTCGCCCATACAGCGACGTTCAATCATGTCGCAGCTGAAATTCTCCTCCAATGGAGCCTAGATCACCATCAAGGACCGCTTAATGCGCTGTCGGCAACTCAACTGATGCTTCTTTCACCACTCAATTTTAACCAGCTAACGTCTAGCTTTCGATGCGTAAAAACAATTAATCTAGTGCGAAGCGGAATTAGATTTAGAAGGAGGAGGAATTAGATTTAGAAGGAGGAATTATATTTCAATATAGTGTTGAGATTTAAAAGGAGAAGGAATTAGATTTAGGAGGAGGAATTGGGAAAGGTGCGTGAATTGGGAAAGGTAGTTGAAGGCGGCATTAAATACTAATGCGCGAAGCGTTCCTGAAATTTTTAAACAACTCGCCTTTTAATTTATATAGCCCGCCTTTTACGCTGGAAAGGTATCTGATTATGCTTTGTTTATAATTTATAAATATTTAATATAACTTTTTATTGATAAATTATGATTATTCTTAATTAGTAAATTAATTATTAAACTATTATAGATATTAATCACTAATGTATTAAATTACTAAAGTATTAATTATTAACATATTAAATTTGTAACGACCCGCTTTTCAGTACAATTTGAGCCGATATCTAACCACCATAGTCAAACCAATTTATACAGAAAAGTAGAATGTTAAGAGAAAGAATCTAGAGGATGAGAGAGAAAGAATATTAGAATAGAAGAAAGGAGAAGAACATCCGAAGCTCACAGCGGAACGAACAAAATATATAATATAACAACATATCTTTATACAAATGAAAACCTTGTATACATACCAATCATCAGAGTACAACATGAATCACAGACAGCGGAATAACTTTAATAACTAACGGCGAAGCCTCCTGCTTCCAGCTTCTGAAACTCCAAGCGGAAACAATCCTGTCAAATATGTTCGGTCTGACCCGAGCACATTTTGAAGCAAAGCAAAAACACACGGGTCAGTCTGAAATACTTTCAGTGCTAAATTCACATCAACAATCGGTTTAACTTTAGAAATCCTTTTTGAAACAAAAGGATAATAGTAAGACCAGTCCACACATAAACACGGATGGTTTTTACCTTACTATAACCCAAACCAATTTTGAAATCATATATTTTTCTAATATTATACTAGTGTCTACCAACCACAATTAAATAGTAATCTAGTGGAACGCTTTCATCTCACGCTCCATATATATAGTATACAATCAAAAACCACGGCGCTCATTGGAGATTGGATTGCGACTATGACGAGGTATGGGACCACCTGCCGATAGTGTTTCTCTAGAGGCGAATAAACTGGGTTCAACAAGAACGTCTTGCAACCCGGCCCACACATGACCAACCACTCATTTCGTTTGAGTGTATCGAATGTAGATCACCGACGTTTGGGATCAGCAACCGCCTCCCGAAAAGGGACAGCATCGATAGATTTAAGAAGCAGAAAAGAAATTTCTCTAGATAGGTGATTATACAACCTAGTGGGAGCGACCCACATAGCCATGTTGCCTGCCCGATTTCTGTCATTTCCCGGTCCATGAGGCTTGAGGCTAGAATCGACTTTTGTAGTCATCTGGCCATCATTCACTTTGAATGCCACATCGTCAAATCCACTGGATACCACTAATTGACGTCCACAAAAATACTCTAGTAGTTAAGCTAAGAGAGGTTCCTCTCTCCGCCACCAACTATAGTACGTTTGAAGAAATCAACGTACGTGATCCCTTTGGAAATACTCTATCAGACATCCGTCCATATAAGTCATCCAGGAACAGGATGAACCGAAGGTACTATCCTATTGCATCCAATATAGGAATCACCCTATGGACAAGTAGCGAGAAGTCCTTGTAAATCCGTCGATTTCGACCATGACCGAACCACAGTATATCTTTGGTTGTAGACTAACGATTATAAGTAGTCCTTCCGTTTTGAATATCCACGGTCTTCACATGCTCCATCTTCATTCCATTGCAAGTTAACTTCGTACGTAACGTTGAGTCGAAGTGGTTTTGGGTCTAGTTCCCATCCCGGTCTCTTCGAAACAACATGTCAAAAAGGTCCAATAAAATATTTCGTTGATAGCTGGTGTTTTAACTATCAACGTCAAACCAGTACAGTCAACTATATTGGCAACTCAGGTTCTTATTTTAAAACCGTTCATTAAAACTCTTATCAAATCATTAAAATCATTTCTTCGACTTAAAGTCGATTACATTTAAATCGCTTACCAACTTATCTTTTGTTTCGCCATTTGGAAATAATATGCCTCGTTTATTCTCACTTCGTTTTATTCTCCTTAAATTCTGAAAATATCGCTATATTCACATTGTTTCTATTTTCTAAAAAAACAGTGTTATATAAATAGTCCATAGGTATAATTAAAACTACATGTCTCGATTCAGATTAAACAACGTTAATGTGCATTGTTTAATCTAAACTCTTTTGTATTAAATTTCATTTCAAACCTTGCAATTTATTTGCAAATGTTCGACGAGAATAACATCTCCTTTTCAAACTTCTTTACCATCACGAACCAATACCATTCCTCGATAATAATGAAGTCGGTCAAGTTGGTGTATTTTATTTACCTCTCAGACCTTAATCGACAACGTTCTTATCTCAGAGTAGATAGAAGTTCGCAACTTAAAACACACGTTATCAATCAAACCTTATTTTCTATTTTTATTTCAAATTCCACCTCGATTCTGCCATCTACTTAAGTTCATTCTTAAGTAAAGTATTTATTTAAAGCCCTCGCCTCAATTCAAAACCTCAAACCTCTTTTCCTTGTACTTGGATTTGTTCACTAACATTTATCCAAAACTCCTTTTCCATTGTTAAAACATATGGTTGAACTTTATAATTCAAACCCTTATTATTAACTTCTTTACCCTACTCGATGAGTACTTTCTCTTACATATGTTACCATTCTTTCTTTTATTCCAATTTGAATAAAATCTTTATTTTTAAACTCAAATTCCTTTTATAACTTGTTTATGAAATGCGGATTATAAAACCCTTTTCCAGATGCTTCTTCTCAATTTACTAATCTGGTTACATATCCAATTACTTTCTTAAATAGATTTTATATTAAGAAGTAATTAATACTAATTTACTTTTTCATTTTCTAAAGTAAAACCTTTTACTTCCTCATTAACCGAAATAGATTAGTTATCTTCTTTAACAAATTATTAATATAATAGTTTGTTTTATAAATAGTAAATTATCCCATACTCACCGTAAATGTATTTACATTGAGGTTAAAAGCCCTTTTTATATAATCATTAAGTTTTGTTTAATTATTTGCTGAGACTATTCTTTATTAGGTTAATTGAAGAAAATATAATCAATTTAAACAAAAGCTCCGTTAATTGTTTTCTTTGGAACAAGTTATTCTAACGATCAACTCTCACGTTAATCTCAGCCTTTCTGATGTGTTAAAACATAAGTTGTTACAATAAAACCCCTTTTAACATTTCTTTATAAACAAAGTTAGAAATATCCATTTACTCGAATTTTATATTTAAATAACTAAAATAAAATTAAAACTTCGATTTAGTTATTAAAAAAAAACTTTTATAACTTAATATACGTTAATTCGCCTAACGGCAAATTAATATCTCAAATGACGGATTTTAAACCATCCGATTCAACTTTCTTAACCAATACTACTTATTGATTAAACATGACAATTTGGTTCAACAATCAATACCCATGCCATCATAGATTTCTAACATGATATAATAATATTAATTGGGATCAACAAACAATAATATACAATTTATTTGAGGAATCCGGTTGGATTCCTCCAACCTGTTTTTCCCTGCACCACAGTTTATAATATTGTTTATCACTAACGAATGAAATCAGAATTATAGTATAATGCAGACAAACAGTCAACCAATAAATAAAATTTATCCATAGCAACCATTTAGCCAATAAATGATAAATGTGATATGAATTTAACGCATCACAGTATTTCAGAAGTGTGAGAATTAACTCACCTTATTTTTTTTAATTGCCGGTTCGCTCGCCATTTCATTTAACGAAAACTGGATTGCTTCCATTTTCTTTCGAACAAGTTCAATGGTGTAGTGCTCTTTACTGCGATTCCAACGAGTCAAATTTCACGAAATTCTGATATCGTATCAATATGTTATGATTATTTCAGTTTCAAGTTCAATTCATTTCAATACAACTTGAAAAATAAATAATAATCACCTTTGCTTATCTAAATCATGGTCATTAAGCAGTTAACGTGTCATTAGCGTACCAAATCCACGTGGTCACTGAGCGTTCTCATCTATGATTCCTGGCCAAACCCGACATCCACTATTCTGTCAAACCAATTCCACATCATTTTCCTTTCTTCTCGTTCAAACAACACAGGTCCACTTTCTTCCATCTTTAAAGACGCCAGACCCAACCGGAGGCCCCACTCCCACCATCAACCGCCGGGCCAACCTCTTCCGTCCCACCTAAGACCGTCGACCCTTGATCCAATTCTCTCTCCCTCGTCCACGATCCAGTAATTTGAACCCAATCCCAAAAATCGAGCCCAGATCCACAAATTGACCCCCAAAGACGCCTCCGTTCAAACCCTAACCATGGGCCATCCCTAACACCGGACTCCACCTGACTGCCACCACCATATGCGCCCCTCTCATCGCTTCCTCCTCATACCAGTTCGGGCCCCACCTCTACATCCATTCGCTAGAATTTGATTCAAACCGAAACCCGTTTATCTTGGATGAACGAACCCCGTTGACCACTACGTACACCCAGACCGCCACCAAACTCCGGCGAACAATCGCCTCGCTTCCTGAACCTACGACGCCTGTTGTTTGGCCCGATATCCCCTCCGTTTGCCTGCTAGTTGCACCGCGACTTGCCTGCCTAGCTGATAAAAATGGTGTGAATAGCTTTGTCTTCGAACTTGGAAAAAGTTACACTATCCTGAAGCCTTTGTTTCCACAATCTCAATGACTCAAAGATCGGATTTTTCCTGAAGATCATATATGTAACTAGAAGGCTGTTTGTTTTCGGGAGAGTCCCTGTGAATGAGTGGGAAGAAGGCAGAAGCACGATGTGAATTTATAGTTAGGAGAAGAATTGAATATGAGATCAATGTCACATCTTCGTATAGATTAGGTCAGCAGTAAAATGTAGGTATGTATTCTAATGTATAGGCAACTAAATATATACATGTTCTTCTTTCACTTCGAGCTGCTGGTGATGTTGCGTTTGAAAGAAAAGGGGTGAGAGGCTTTACTGGTGGAGGTGGGCAAAATGAATCAAAGCATGTGCGAGTGCTGATTTCTTTCAGATTGCATGTTCAAAGAAATAAAGAATAGCACTGTGCAGAGATATTTTGAAGAGACTGCACAAGGGTTTGCTGCAATCAGCTTTAAATACAAGGTACATCTGATAAGATTTGGACTTCTTCTTTGGGATATGCTAACGTTTTGAAGGAATACAGATAGATTTTGTGGCTTGGTTTAAATTGCTGGGTTCCTTAAGTTTTCAGTGTTGGATTGTAAACAAAACACGAGAAGAAAACAAATTTAACCGCAAGTATTGAGTACAGAGTTTCCATCTTTTGCCTGATTGGATAAAGATATCTTTGGATTTGATAGAGATACGAAAATAATGTGCAGGGACTTTGCCGAGATTGTGAAATGGAAAGCAAAGCTGTTATATTTTACTTTTTGACTCTTAGAAAAGATTCCACCAGACAATAAAGCTGCGTAATTTATGTAATGACATTGGAAGTGTTACCCTTGTAGGATTTGTTGAGCTTTAAAATGTCATTATTGTAAATATGTGTATGTATATTTGTCTTGTTTACAGCAAGAACAAGAATTTGCACATGTTTTGGATAGTGATCCAGTACTGATTTGGTTTTGATCCCTTTTTTTATTTGATTTTATAGTCTTGGTCAACGTATACTAACGTGCAAACTATTTTGTAAAGATTTCGTTGATAGTGACCTTGATTTTATTATTTAATGTGATTAACGTTCGATGTTTTAAATTAGCATGAGCGGATACGACATCCAATCTTATTAAAAATTCCTTTTATGTTGTCAATCTACATTATACTGCAAAATCAACATTTTCCAACTATTTTAAAAATAAAATATTATTATATTACTAATATAAATAAATGATCAAAATAAAATGGTAAAATTCGATTATTTATATTCAAATCTATATTTTAAACAATTAAAATAATTCAAATAATTGGCCAGAAAAATACGGGACGTTACATTCCTTCCCCCTTAAAAGAATTCCGTCCTCGAAATTGCGAAGGTAAGAAGAATGCTACAAACCCATTTTATTTCAAAATTTTATCTTAGTTAAAAGCATTAATTTCTAAAATCAGTAAATTAAAACTAATCCAAATAAATTTAAATCGGAAAAACAAGTTCATTCCTATAAACAAAAAAAATTCAAAAAGATTTGAAAATTTTATAATACCTTAAATTTTGGAATTTTTTTGGGCAAAGTCTCCCTGTACGGAGGACATCTGCAATATTGCAGGTACCACAAATATATATACATCGACCAACACGGTCGAAAAAAAAAATCCAATTCAAAACCCCAAATCAAAACCAAAAATTCATATTTTGCGTAGGCATACCTTTTTCGAGCGTTATTAAGCGATAAATAATAAGCGAGCCTGCTCAATTACTATGCAGCTCCAATCAGACTGTATTCAGTGAACAGCAGAATCTTCTTGGACATGTTTTTAAAGATAAATTAGCTCTTCTGCACCTGTTCTCAATTCCAATGAACTTCATTAGTTTCAAAACAATACCAGTAAAATTTTGAATCCATACCATCCTGGATTTACCTTAACAATTCAATTCTATTCAAGCCTGGTTTAAATCAAGTCCATCCAACATTAAATCCATATCCGTGCAACAAATCTCAACCATATAATCCCAAATCGCTATATTTGGATATTGTTGTTTCTCAAGTCAAATTAAATGTTGACTTAATTTTATTTTATTTCAATATTTAAGTTCAAATTTTACTTACACGATTTATTTAACCCAGCATGAGTTACATTTTCATATTTCACATTTCAAATTTGAAATGTGCTTTGATTGATCCACTTCAACTTCATAATCAAACACATTCAAACAGATCGAACAAGGCAACGCAAGTTCCAAACAATCAGTCAACAAATTGGGATAATTATTTCTTGTTTTTATATAAAAATATGATTCGGGTAAAATTATTTCATTTACCCTCTTTACAAAATAATATAAAAATAATTTATATTCAAATACAAATACACGTTCTCATATATATACACCCAAACTCAATCTAGGGTGTTACTAACCTCATCTCTATTGAGTTACGCCACAGAGCCAAGGTTATCACTAAACCAATATGTTAGATCAAAATTTTGTTCTAACACCCAAATTGTTCTGATTTGTAGGGAATTATAACTGAAAAATGAGAAAAAAAGCAGAAAACACACACGGTTTATAGTGGTTCGGTGTTAACGAGCCTACGTCCACTTTATATGCTATTGATTATACTTTGGATGCTAGTACAACCAATGATTTCTCTTAAACTCACTCTTACAATTACGATTTCTCTCAGTTATCTCGAAGTAAATCTGGTATGAAATAGAGGTATGACAGTAATGGTGGAATCAATCCTTAAAACTGCCCAAAGATCCCGAAAAATGCCAAGCTCTGGGCTATTTATAGCTGATTTCTAGTGACGGATCACAGTCATACGTGGCCCACATCACGAAGATCTTGGACCGGTTCGTAGCTTGATGAAGAATTAGTCAAAATTGCCGTTGTGTATAGGTGTCGTGATCTCCTTAAACATCGGATCGTGGATGACCAAGTCCGTGGTCATCATCGTGTCTTCCAGCTCGGATCGGATCGTGGTTGACTTAATCAATGTCTTCACGTGGTGGTTCGTGGGATCTGATCGGATCGTGATCGTAGCTTGATGAAGAATTGGTCAATATGACAGTTGGTGACAGGTGCCGCGAGATCCTTCATTTGCGGATCGTCCTGGACTTGGTCATGGCTCCACGGCGTCTTCTGGAATTGGATCGGATCGTGCTGACGCAGGTGGTTCGGTTCGTGCTAGCCAGTGGCGATCCAAGGGGTGCGTAGCGATCCGATATGGGTTGAGCGATCGCGACCAGATTTCTGAATGCTGAGAGGAATGGAACTTCGCATTATCTTCTTGTATGTGAACCTTGGTGGCTTGGTCAAAAAGCTAGCCAACATTTTGCCCCCTCGAAGTATGTTTTATCGGGAATGGAACATGCTTCGAAATCGCAAAGACATCTTTTCATAAAACGATGCAAACCAGTAGTCACGCCTGTCTGAAATGTCGTATAACGTCGAAGAGTCGTATCCCCTGACAAGTACAAATCTCCAATTAATTCTTCTCTCATTTCCTTGTTCATTAGATAATTCATTTCTGGAATCTTTGGAGACCTCACTATCAAATTCGCCAGGTAAACTTCTGAATTTTTTGCAAATCATTTCCGAATTTTCACTTCGGTACATGGTTTGTCGGTTCGGATCGCTTCTGCTCACCACGGTCTGTGGGACGAAACGCTGATGTCAGACATGAGTATTAGGGCTTCGGATCATGATGGGCTTTTCCACGAAGCATGTTGGGCTTTGGCTCGCAACCCATCCATCTCCGCGATTCGAGTAAGACAAAAAGAAGAAGACTAACGGTCACGGGTTATGGCTATATGAATCTGGATCCGCTTCTTCTTTTCCCTTCTTCTTCTTTCGCCACCACCGGCTCTCTGAAACCCTAATTTTTTAATCCTCTGATTACCCAATTGTTTTCATTGTTTTGAGAAAGGTAATTATGCTCGAAAAGGTTCTTATGCGATTTTGCTCCCATTTATCTTGGATTTTTATTGAATGGAGAGGAGTGAGTGTCGTAATCCGTAGTACTCGAGGTTATGGAGGTTGATGAGGCGCCATAAATCTCTTCGTTCGAGTTCAAACATGGATAGGAGAGAAGAAAATGAAGGAGGAGGAGCTGATAAGCTCGAGCCGCGGGTGAGGTTTAGATTCGCTTCGTGGTGACAGAGGAAGGGTTGGAGAAATGACGGAGTATCAATTTAATAGGCGGATCGGATTGTGAGGGTGAAGAAGAATTGGTTCGTGGGGGCAGGAAACAAAATGGATCGTGGGCAAGGCACCGGTTCGGGTCGTGCTAACGCTGGTGTGAAGCCGGTATCTAAGTCAAGTAACGGATCGGGTCACGGCTAATCTGTAATTTACAGGAGGAGGGAACGGATCGTGTGTAGTCTTTGCGATCCGCTCCAGTTTCGCGATCCAACACTCTTCCATGATCTGGCGACTTCGCTACGAGCCCCTGTTTGTCTTGCAATCCGATCATGCACTGCGACTCGAACCCTTCTATGCGATCCAAGTGATATGATGAACTTGTTAAATTCTCAGTGCAACTTAATTATATCATACCAATGGACAGTTAGGTTAGAGCCTTTGAGACGAACTTTCTGGACTGAACAAATGCATAACTTATTAGCGAACAACGACTAATATCTCGATGATTTTGTTGACTTTTATGCATTTCTTAATGCATGCACAGGCACACACTTGCACTTGCACACACGGGGGACGGGTAATTATAATCTTATTTTTCATGTTTACTCGCCTAAACAGTAATGTCGGATAACCGTTCCCCTTCAAGATCTGATACAGAGATGGATCCCGAGACGTATGAGCACCATAACCCCGAGGTTCTTCCAATTAATCCAGAGGGTGAGGATTCTGGATCCGAATATGAGGCAAAAACGGAATCGGATTCATCTGAGAGTACCTCGCTTGATGAGGAGTCTGAAGTAGACGACCGAGCTCCCGACGAGATTCCTGGTGCACTAGAAATAGAGAAATTAACTGACTCTTTAGCTTCCAAACTTGATGACATAAAGCTTAAGAAAATTTGCTTGAAACACGGGATCCTCTGGGATGATGTGAGGACACCTGGTAGCGAAGATAGACCTCATCTGGCTCCGGAGGGGTATATGACAGTTAGCCGACTCATGTGCTGGGTAGGCGCTATTCCTCCGTTTCCTCCAATCGTCATTGAAACCTTAAAATGATTGGGTATTGCTCCGATGCAGCTTCATCCCAATGCCTACGCAGCCCTATACACTCTATACATCGCATATGCGGAAATCCTGCGAACTGAGCTCACGTTTAAAGATTTGAAATTCTATTACCTTTTCAAGCATCGCTCTACGGCAACCCCAAATTTTTCTTTCTTCGAATCGGTAGCAAATAGGAAGGTCTTATCTGACGGTTACAGCAACATGGGGGGATCCCAGGGCCGATTGGTTCTACATAAAGAGACAGGCTGGGTGTGCAAGAAGATGGCTTAAATCAAGTAAATTTTAAACCTTTGAATGAATAACCTGTTTAAGAAATCGAAGCGCTAACATGCTTCTTTTCGCTTTGCAGATCACACCTTTCCAAAGACAGAAGGCTCGGTGTACAGTAATCAATTATCCCTTCTTCTGAAAAGCAAATCCGACTTCCTAAAGATCAAGAAATGTATTACTGACGAGAATCTTCACAAGAACCGCCTTCTGGATATAAGGTTTGGACTTGGCGCGGGTGGCAAACCTTACATATACGTGCCCCCGACCGAGGGAGAAGGAACGTCACAGGCAGCAAAGACAACTAAACTTCATAAGAGTCCTTCACCGATAATTAACCAGGACGACGAATACTTAAATGTATATAGAGGAGATGAGGCCCGTGTTGACGAGTCTAAGGAAATCCCAGCCTCTCTGGGGGGTTTCCCCTCAAGGGCCTCTCTACCGGTTGAACCTGCTGCTCCCGATGATTTAACAAAGGAGTAGTTATTTAAAGAATTGAGCAAGATTCCTATACCCGACGATGTATATACACAGGAAGACTTTGAAGGGGAGCCATTTTTCCCTATTTCTGAGGAAACAACTATTAAAGTTGAAGAACGAGAGACTACCCAGACGAGCCTAACTTCGGGCCCTGGTCTGTTAGGGGGAATTATATGGGATGCACAAATCACATGCACTGTCTGACCCCACACTTTTATACCAACAGTATTCAAGGTTTTAATATGTAATTGTTTCTTTTCCAAAAAAGATGTCTCACAAACGATCTTATTCCTATTGCTCTCTTCGTGAAGGCACACCTAGTCTTCATCCAAATCCTCAGCGTGCTCGTAGCAGCAACCGAGGGGGAGACAGCCATTGGTCCCGGGATTCTCACAAGCCTCCTTCTTCACGGTCCAGATCTCCGTCAAAACAAACCTCTGGAAAGCCTCACAGTCATACAGTGCCACCTACAGGGGGAAAACAACTTCCCAAAGACTTAACTCCTCCGAAGAGCACGCCATCTCACAGAGATCATCCAAAAAGCACCACGAACCTAAGGACAAAAACAAGGATCCAAACAAGGATTCTGAGAAGGAGAAAACTGACATTGTCCCTTCCAGCCAACAAAGTTTGAGTGCCCCCGGGGCACGAGACTATATCCATAGTCCTGAGACTCAGGCTAAGCTGGAAAAATTACGAGAACAATTCCCCGATATCTTCTTCGAGAGGATGATGTTCGTTCCAACTCTGGAACCAGTCCCTAGTAATTGGGATACTGAAGTCATCGGACATGTTCTCGATGTAGCCAAGCAATATGAGGCGATGAAGAAACACGCTGTCAATCTTTCAGACGTCATCTGAACGCTAGAGATGGAAGCGCACAGGTCCAAAGTGAGGATAGATAACAACGAAAGGGCCAGGGTAAAAATGGAAAAGGACTTGGAAGATGCACAATCTTTGCTTTCCTTGGCCCAACGAGATGCTAAAAATTACAAGACAGAGCTGGAGGAGGCCAGGCAACGTTTTCATAATGAGCTCGATTCTAACAGCAAAGAGCGTGCGTCATTGAAGAAGGAGGTGGAAGATCTCAGGATGGCCAACACCGAACTGAAAACAGCACAGGATCATTTCGAAGCTAAAAAAGATGCTTTGGATAAAGAAAAGGCAAGCTTGAAAGATAGTTTAGCTTTGGCCGAAAAAGATAGGGCGATTCTGAATGATCAACTCGCGCGTGCAGAGAAGCGCGCGATTCTTGCTGAAAATAATGTGGAAAGTGCAATTGAAATAGCTACTGTTTCTAATGAAAAGCTCCTCGAGAGAGAGAAAGATATTGAAGGATTTGAAGAAATGCTGTTTGACTTCCTTGGCCAGGTCATCAAGACCTGTAACATCTCCTGGATCCCGGACTACCATGTCACTTTAGCCAACATATGGGATGCAATCGTCCAGAGCGAGAAACAGCAATTAGGAGTCGATGAGATTGATGAGAATGAGTTGATGCGGACCATTCTTAGGGATAACGAACCTGAGGATTTAGAGAAAGGCAGATGCCTACTCCAAGAAGAGATTGATAAAGAGAAAACTCGGGCCAAGGGCAAAAATAAAATTGAAGAAGGCTCGATCTCAGCTGTAGAGCTCAAGGTCTCCGAAATTGGGGAATACAATCCCGACGATCCATTGATTCCTCTGGGTCCAACTCCTCCAACTGTCGGAGGTTCTGCTGCTAGCTTGGATGGAGGATCGGTGGAAGGTATCTCTATATTTTCTCCGCAATTTGTCAAAGCAATTGTCACTTGTCGCCGTTTTGCCGGACAATCAACTGAGCAAACCGCATTCTCTCCTAAAATAACATTTGTTTCTCATGATACAGGTGGTGGGCCAGTTGATAAGGATGCTGAGAAGAAGACAGAGGCAGAGAAGGTTGACATCCCGCCAAGTGTTAGTACTGATGTCCTAAAGCAGTTCGAAGGCGCGACAACGGAGAAGGTCATTCTCGTACCCAGTGCTGATGTCCCCCTAGATGCTGAGCCCATCGAGGCTTTGAGAGATATGGATGGGCGCCACGAAGGCGATGAAGAGGAAGTCGCCATTACCAAAGAAATCAGAGGCGATGATGGGAAACCTTGGCTGAACAACAGGCTGAAGAGGAGAGGCAGTTGCTCCTTAGAGCATCTCCAACAGTGTTACGGGCCGTAACGTTACGGCCCGTAACATTACGGGAGATATCTTTGATATCTCCCAACAGGCGCGAGCTGATTTTATCAGCTCGCAGCCTGCGAGCTGATTTTATCAGCTCGCGAGCTGATAAAATCAGCTCGCGCCTGTTCCCGAGCCTATATATGGCTCGGGAGGGGGGGGTTTGGTTATATTCATTTAATTTTAATTTCCTCCTTTTTAATTTCTTTTTTAATCGTTCCAACGTCGGGATGCCGCCACGCGTGACGAAGAGCGGGAGACGCACAGTTAGAGTTATGCCAGACGACATGTCTGGTCCAGTACACCTTCCTCCACCAGAGGGGACGACGATTGAGGACTTACGTATCCTCCACGAGATGCCACAGGGATTCACCCATCGATCAGTTACCGCGCTGGACACCGTTCAGGTATTAGTTTTACTTTATAGTTTTACGTTATAGTTTAGTGCATGTACGTTCTATGGTCTAGTAGTTTGAACGTCAATAGTCATTTAAATAGTATACATTATTGCACGTACTAGTTAAATATTGATTTAGCTGTTAAATAGTCTTTTAACTGTTAAAACTTTATCATGTAGTAGTTTGTTATACGTTAGTAGTACGAACTTTAATACTCATTTAACTGTTAAATAGTCATTTAGTGCATGCACGTTATCGTTTAGTGCATAGGCGTGCTTGGTTTTATAGTCGTTTAACTGGTATTATTTTAATAGACTCGGTATGTAAACGTTCGCGGGAGTTGGGCGAAGTTTGTAGCATCAGCCTTAGACATATTACCTCTGGATATTCGAGGGAGACTATTTGGCAGTCCATTTGGACGTTTTTTACGTATTATACCTCCCCAGTCCTTCGATCGACCTTTGGTCGAAGCCTTATCAGAGAGATGGTGGCCTACGACACACACCTTTCACTTCCCGGATTTTGAGCTAGGTATCACCCCAGCCGATTTTTACATGCTTTCGGGGATTGAGATAGGCCTTCCAGATAGAGTCATACCTCCATTTGATTCCCAGTTTGAGTCACCCGAGTCGTACATACAGTATTTGCCAGGTTTGGATGCGGCTCGTGTAGCTAATGGTGCCGTTCCCTGCACATATTTACTTGATTATATTACAGCGCATGTAGATGCGGTAGATTTCCACGACATACTGTACAGGGCTACCATTTTATACCTCCTTGGTTCGACGTTCTTTACGAACCAACAGAGTTCGATTAGGCTTGGCTACCTTGCAGCACTAGTCGATTTAGATCAGCTGCATATGTTTGATTGGGGCTCTGCCATACTGGGTTATCTATACACCGCTCTTGACTCCTATGCTTTTAGAGAGGTTCAGCAGATGTATGGTTTTTGGTACATGTTGCCGTGCTGGTACTACGAGTACACGGCCAACATGCACCCACACATACAGCCCACCGCCAGTCATGCCGCTGAGGCCTTTTTCCCACGGATGCGTAGATGGGAGAGTTTGCACGTAGTTCAGCGTTCTCCTTCTGGTGTGAGACACGACTTGATGGAGGCTCGTACCCAGTTGGATATGAGGGAGAGGGGGAACATATTACGAGCACCTTGGGCTTCTTATTGGATGTTACTTGCAGCCGGTGGCCCAGTACCTGATGCCCATCCATTAGTCATTGCATGCAGCTTATCTACTCGACGTGTCCTCTTCTTCCCACCGGCCCACCTTCCTGTTTGGTACTTGGGAGACCGATGCTATTACCAGAGTACCGGTGAGTTGCGCGTACCCGTAGATCCACCTTTGCCACTTGATATGTTCGGGCCGCAGCGTGTTATAGGGAGACAGTATGTGGCTGGATTGAGACAGGCAGGATGGGTAGATACGACCGACTTTCACTTACCCGACGCAGAGTTTGGTCCTTACTGGGTTCGGGTAGCTCCTAGACGGTACTTGCTGCCGGATTATGTGCGGGGTGTGAACTCCGATCACATTGGACCCCGATTGGTCAGTGGTAGAGTTCACCCTCCGCCGTTTACTTTCGACCCGACCCCTTCACAGATATCCGACCCTCCGCAGGATTTTGCTCTCGCCGATACATTCCAGACATATGATCTTAGCGGGACACAGATATCCCTGCCTATTGTTTACCCACCTACATACATGGTGTATGGTGTCCCTACTGCTGGATTATATCCGTCACATGAGGTAACATTTGTACTTGTGAATTTACGTTGTATGTTATATGCTGTAGAAACTGATTTTATATGTTTTATATATGCAGTATGCACCCAGGTTGGACCAGCATAGGATACATATCGCGGCTATTCAGGAGATGGCGTTGCAGTATACTCAGTCCATGTATCAGGAGCACCAGGCGATTGTGCAGGGATTGCAGGAGCAGATATATGACTTACAGGCCAGATTAGCTGCAGCAGAGGGTGGGGGGACAGCAGCATCAGGTACCATTGTAGGGTCGTGTACTGGTGGTTCAGGAGGAGGTGGTTCTGGAGCAGGTGGTTCTGGAGCAGGTGGAGGAGGAGGAGGTGGTTCTGGTTCTGGAGGAGGAGGAGGTGGTGGAGGAGGTGGAGGAGGAGGAGGTGGAGCAGGTGGAGCAGGTGGTTCTGGTTCTGGAGGAGGAGGTGGAGCAGGTGGAGGTAGTGATGACGATTTTACGTATTATGACCCGCCTGATAGCGGAGACGACATGTCTTTGGATGGTGGTGATGATGATGCCGCAGATTTATCATGATTTATATTTCTGTATGTCGCGGTGTATATGTATGGCTCGATGTATATATGTATATATGTATGTCTCGATGTTTTGGACTGTATGCGATATGTTTTGGACTGTATGTTTTGGTACTTTGCCAAGCGCCAAACCTGGTACTTAAATGTTTACATGTTTAAATAACGACGGTAGTGGACGACCCATAGTTTTTAACTCCTTTTTTAACTCCTTTTTAACTCCTTCGGGTGCGTAAATGTTTAAATCCTTCAATAAACATACACTTAAACCAATAAAGAGACACACAAACCAATAAACATACACTTAAACCAATAAAGAGACACACAAACCAATAAAGAGACACTCAGACCAATAAAGAGACACACAAACCAATAAAGAGACACTCAGACCAATAAAGAGACACACAAACCAATAAACATACACTCAAACCAATAAAGAGACACACAAACCAATAAAGAGACACTCAGTCCAATAAAGGAATCCAATAAAGAGACACTCAAATCAAACCTTATATATAACAGCAACATTGTCATACATATCTCAAATCAAAACTTACTAACAAATATAAATGGATTCCAGTTTTACAAAATGCTTACTGGCTTTTGCTAGCGATTCAGAGGAAGATGAAATCCTTCAAGAGGAAGCAGAAGAAATACAAGAAATACGGGACCTATACCGTGAAGCGTACGGTTCATCGTCCACAACTAGAGGGGGATCGGTTCCTGGAAGGAGGTTTATACACCGAAATCATGCTAAATACCACAAGTCTTTGATGCAAGATTACTTCGATGAGGATTGCACTTACGGGCCTGATATGTTTCGTCGAAGATTCAGGATGCGGAGAAACCTATTTCTTCGGATATTGGCTGGTATTCAAGGTAACAATGATTACTTTAAGTACAAACATAATGCATCGAAGACACAGGGATTGTCCGGTGAACAAAAAATGACGGCAGCTATGAGAATGTTAGCTTATGCCACTCCAGCCGATGCTTTGGACGATGCATACCGCATAGCAGAGAGCACGGCACTAGAAACACTTGAAACTTTCTGTCAAGCAATTGTGGACGTCTACGGAGAAGAATACTTACGGTCTCCAAACGAAGCAGATGTAGTGCGAATCAGAGAGATGCACGAAAGCAGGGGTTGGCCGGGAATGTTAGGAAGTCTGGACTGTATGCACTGGGAATGGAAGAACTGTCCTAAGGGATTACAAGGTGCGTACAACGGCAAGGAAAGACGACCAACCATCATTTTGGAAGCTGTGGCATCGTACGATCTGTGGATATGGCACGCTTTCTTCGGAATGCCCGGGTCTAATAACGACTTAAATGTTGTGGAAAGATCTCATTTGTTCAATGATCTTGCTAAAGGCCAGGTACCTCCTTTAACATTTACCCTAGGCCAAAATACTTACAACCATGGCTATTACCTAGGTGACGGCATTTACCCGAAATGGAGCACCATTGTTAAAACATGTCCAAATCCATTAACTCCTAAACAAGTCATGTTCGCGGCGATGCAAGAGGGACAAAGGAAAGATGTGGAACGTGCTTTCGGTGTTTTACAATCTAGATTTGCAATGATAAGTAATCCATGTCGGCTATGGCGTAGGAGTAAGATGTCTACAATCATGTTTGCTTGCATCGTTCTTCACAACATGATTATAGAAGATGAAAGAGATATGGATGAAGATCAACGTCACTGCGATTACGAGGGTGCTTCGCTACCACCTCCAGTATTCCGACAAAACCAACCACTAACAGAGGAGGACTTCAACGTTCATTTGAGCCGTCAAGTTATCTACAGAGATGCAGAACTCCATAACCGGCTACAGAAGGATCTTATGACTCATTTATGGAACCACCACGGCGATACCTAGTTATGAAGAACCATTACCTGAATGTGTTTTATTTTATGTTTGTCTGAACTTATCGATTATGTATGCAGTAAAGATGTTCCTAAGTTATTAATCATCTATTGTACGAACTCCTTTTCTACTATTACTTCTCTTGTACGAACTCCTAAGTTATTAATCATCGATTATGTTTCATTTCCTAAGATGTTCCTAAGTTATTAATCATCGATTGTGTTTCATTTTCTATTATACAAACTCCTTTTCTTGTATTCGTACGAGTTATTAATCATCTATTATTATGTTCCTAAGTTTATTTTACAAATTACATATCAGTTATGTTTTTGTATACGACAAACTAGGGTAAAACGTTAAAAAAAAAATTTGGTTTTGCTCTTAGTAATCAATTATTATTATTATTATGTTTCGAAGTTTATTTTACAAAAAAATTAATGCATTTGGTATTGTATATGGTAAAAATAGTTGGGAAAAAAAAAAGGCCACGAGCTGATTTTATCAGCTCCTGAAGTCGCGAGTTGATAAAATCAGCTCGCGACATCACGAGCTGATAAAATCAGCTCGCGCGCCCTATTACGAACTCTGAATCCAGCCCGTAACATTTGCCTTCATATTACACCGTGTAACAACTGTTTTGTGCAAAAATAAGGGATATTACACCCCGTAACATGAATATCCTCCACTGTTGGAGATGCTCTTATGAAAGGGGAACAGGATCCAGTATACGTACCCCCTATTTCCGAGATCGATCCCAAAATTGGGTTTGTCGTAAGATTTTCCTCCCGATCAATAACTTCACAACTAGCCTCTCAATCCTCTAGTTCTTCGCCAGAGCCTCTTGTTGATAAGAGGAAGAGGAAAAAAGGTGATCGTTCGGATGTTGATAAGGAGGAGTCGGGGAAGCAAAAGAAGAGCAAGAAGCCCAAATAGCCCCCCCAACATGAGTAGGATGCGGATACTAGTTCATATTTTGTCCTTAGGATTTTTAGGCTTTCCACTGGCCATGAAATGTAATTGTGAGAATGGCCCTCACTTTTGTTTAGGTTCCTCTTTATCTTGTAAGCTTGTAGTTTATGAATGAAAGTTTATTTCTTTTACGTCATCATGTACCTGCATTCAATAAACTCTTCACACTTAGTCACAAGTCGTTTGACTATAATCAAGTTGAAATTATATTACAAATCCTTCAAGCGACAGAAAAAATTTAAAAATTTCTATGCACGTAGCCCCCTATCTCTGAATACCGGGGACTTGGAATTTTTAGTAGGATTATAGTCCTTGAGGCGCCAAATCTCCGGTACCTCTATACTTTCCCAATCCATCAGCGGGTTAAAGTTCGAACTCGTATCATGATTTGCTCACCGATCCTTCAGCGGGGCAGAAATTCGGGGGGCGCTGAGTCTCCAGCATCCTTTTCAGCGCTTGATCATAGACGCTTTTATACTCTCCTGGCGGTCGCCATGGTTAGAGTTCGAGCTAAGCCATTCGGCCGCTCCCCGATCCTTCAGCGGGGTAAGAGCTCTTTCTCGGTGCTTAATCATAGATGCTTTTATACTCTCCTGGCGGTCGCCAAGGTTTGAGTTCGAGCTCAGCTATTCAGTCGCCCCCCGATCCTTCAGCAGGGTAAGAGCTCTTTCTCAGTGCTTAATCAGAGACGCTTTTATACTCTCCTGGCGGTCACCAAGGTCAGAGTTCGGTCAAGGCGGTTCTTATCATGGTGCATCGCCTTGCCATGTGGACGTTATTTTCGTGTCCTTCACGTTTTCTCTCGGCTCTGGAGAGTTAGAGTGCAATCAATGGTGTGATTCACTTTATTGCACCTTCATCGTTCTAGCTGCGGATTACTCTCCATTCTGATGGAAGGCACCTAGAATTACACGTTTTTGTGATCGCTGTATGATTTTACAACAAACTTTATAAGGATAGAAGAGAAGATAAATAATAGTGCAAATAAAGGTAAAAGATACACAATATTTTTATAGTGGTTCGGTCAAATCATGACCTACGTCCACTTTATAATCCTTTGCTCAAGACATTGGACTATTCTAGGCAAGTCATGCCTTTTACATGGTCCTATGAAACAAAAGGATAAATCTGATGACTTTACGTCAGATAAGGCCGCAAATGTTGGGCATTCCACACTCTAGGGATTTCTTCTCCATCTACGGTTGCTAGCTTGAAGGTTCCATTATCAAGCCTTCGTAGAACGGAGTATGGTCCTTCCCACTTTGCTCCCATATGAGTTGGGGGTGGAAAGACACGCTTCAGAACCAAGTCTCCGGGTTCAAAGGTTCGGGCTCGAACTCTTTTGTTGTAGTATCTAGCGACCTGTTGCTTGTGTCTAAAGGCACGCAGGTCTGATTCATCCCTTTTCTCCTCTATTGTATCTAGGGATTCAAGGAGAAACTCGTTATTAGTCATCGGATCGTACTAAGTGACTCGGTGAGATGGTACTTTTAGCTCAACCGGGATGACTGCCTCTGCTCCAAAAGCAAGAGAGAAGGGAGTATGGCCTGTCGCCGATCTATACGTTGTCCTATAGGCCCATAATGCCAAGGGTAATTCATCGAACCACATGGCTTGGGCCCGCTTCAATCTTCTTTTGATAATGGACTTAATCACTTTATTTTCTGCTTCGACCTGTCCGTTCGACTGCGGATGTGCCACAGAGGTGTACCGTTTCTCAATGTGGTACTTCTGGTAGAAATCCCTAAACTCGTTGCTATCAAACTGGGTTCCATTGTCAGTTATGACGATCTTCGGGATCCCAAACCGGCAAATAATGTTTCTAACAACAAAATTAATCACTCGCTTGGTTGTGATTGTAGTTAACGGCTCAGCCTCAACCCATTTGGTGAAGTAGTCAACAGCTACAATAACGAACTTTGCTCCGCCCTTTGCTATAGGGAGGCTTCCGATGATATCAATTCCCCACATAGCGAAAGGCCATGGACTCGCTATTGTCTTTAACTGGCCAGGAGGTGCCCTGGGAATTTTTGAAAATCTTTGGCATGCATCACAACGTCGTGCATATTTTGCCGCATCTTTGTTTATGGTAGGCCAGAAGTAACCATACCGCAACACCTTTTTTGCCAATGTTTGTCCTCCAGTATGGTCACCACATTCACCCTCATGTACTTCCTGCAGTACACGCTTAATGTCGTCATGGGCTATACACCGGAGAAGAGGCATCGAAAATCCCTGTCTGTACAGGACTCCGCATTGCAGAACGTATCGGGAAGCTCTACGGATTATTTTACGCCTCTCGCTCTTCTTGGCCAGAAGCGTTCCATTCATCAAGAAATTCTTTAGAGGGGTCATCCATGACTCCATTTCTGGCTCAGTCTCTAGTATCAGATCAATTTCCATCTGACCTATGATAGGGAACTGAAGTACTTCAACTGGGGCTAGCACGGCTTCTTCAGGATCGTCGGAACTAGCCATCTTCGCTAACTTGTCCGCTTGTTGGTTCTCTGACCGCGGAATATGGGATATACTGTAGTGATCAAAGCCAGTTAGCAACTCCTTCACTTTCTCCAAATACAAAATCAATCTTGGGCTCTTAGCTCGGAACTTTCCAGTGACCTGATTTACAACCAACTTGGAATCGCAAAATATGTCCAGCTTCGCGATATCTAATTCCTTTGCGATCCTCAGCCCAGCTATCAGGGCTTCATATTCGGAGTCGTTGTTAGTGGCGTGAAATTCCAACCGGATAGCATAGGATATCAGTCGTTTCTTAGGAATTTCCAGCACCACTCCAGAACCAAATCGTTTATCATTCCTAGCACCATCAATATACAATTTCCATGCACTAGGATCGAGAAGTAATTTTGGTGGGTCAGCCTCTTCGTTTACTATGTCATCCTCCGGGACAGTAAATTCTACTATGAAATCTGCCAGCACTTGCCCGCGTATCAATCGTCGGGGCTGAAAATTCAGATCAAATTGACTCAATTCAATGTTCCATTTGAGCAGTCTTCCAGAAGCTTCTGGTCTCTGTAGAACTTGCTTGAGCGGATGATCAGTGTACACGGTGATGGGATGAGCTTGGAAATAATGTCGAAGCTTCCTAGATGCAATCAATAAACTGTACGCCAGCTTTTCTATCCTCGGATGATTGCGCTCAGCTGCCGCCAATTTTTTACTCACGTAGTATACTGGCCTTTGAACATTGTCTTCTTCTCTCACTAATACTGAGTTGATCGCGTGGGACGACACTGCTAAGTACACGAATAAATCCTCGAGGTCCACTGGCTTAGACAGTATCGGAGGCCTCTCCAGATGATTCAATAGGTTCTGAAATTCTTCTATGCAATTAGGAGTCCATTTAAAATTGCGTTTTCCTCACTTTATCAATTCGAAGAATGGAATGCATTTGTCTGTCGCTCTAGATATGAATCTGTTTAATGTTGCTACTTTCCCTGCAAGGCTTTGCACATCTTTGATTTGTCTAGGCTCCTGAATGCCTCTGATTGCTGCAATCTGGTCTGGATTAATCTCAATCCCGCGCGAGCTGACAATGAATCCTAAGATAATTGCGCTCAGCTGCCGCCAATTTTTTACTCACGTAGTATATTGGCCTTTGAACATTGTCTTCTTCTCTCACTAATACTGAGCTGATCGCGTAGGACGACACTGCTAAGTACACGAATAAATGCTCGTGGTCCACTGGCTTAGACAGTATCGGAGGCCTCTCCAGATGATTCAACAGGTTTTGAATACTTCTATGCAATCAGGAGTCCATTTAAAATTGTGTTTTCCTCGCTTTATCAATTCGAAGAAAGGAATGCATTTGGCTGTCGCTCTAGAGATGATTCTGCTTAATGCTGCTACTTTCCCTGCAAGGCTTTGCACATCTTTAATTTGTCTAGGCTTCTGAATGCCTCTGATTGTTGCAATCTGGTCTGGATTAATCTCAATCCCGCGCGAGCTGACAATGAATCCCAAGAATTTTCCGGAGGCAACCCCAAATGAGCATTTCATTGGGTTGAGTTTCGTCCCATACTTTCGAAGAATACCAAACATCTCTGCCAAGTCTGTAGTGTGATCGTACGATTGTCTGGACTTAACCAACATGTCATCAACGTACACCTCCATCGTTTTCCCAATCTGGTTATAGAACATTCTGTTCACTAACCGTTGATATGTAGCGCCTGTGTTCTTCAAACCAAAAGGCATTACCACGTAGAAGTATAATCCCAGATCTGTAATGAAGCTAGTGTGATCTTGATCTGGAACATGCATAGGGATCTGGTTATATCCTGAATAAGCATCCATGAAAGAAAGAAGCTCATGACCCGCCGTTGAATCTACCAACTGATCAATTCTGGGTAACGGAAAGCTATCTTTTGGGTAGGCTTTATTCAAATCCGAAAAATCAATACACGTATGCCACTTCCCATTGGCCTTCTTTACCAAAACTGGATTTGAAATCCAATCTGGGTAGGTTGAGTCTCTGATGAATCCATTACTTCTTAACTTTTCAACTTCTTCTTTCAAGGCTGCGGACCTCTCTGGGCCCAGCATTCGCCTTTTTTGTTTTACAGGGGATGCTTTGGGTTAATGCTCAATGAGTGGCTCATGATTGATGGAGATATCCCACATATGTCCGCGTGGATTCAAGAAAATACATCCAAGTTATCTTTCAGCAAATCCGTTAGTTCTTTAGCTTGAACTGGATCCAACAGGGATCCAATCTTCAGGACCTTCTCTGGGTCACTATCATCGATCGGTACATCCACAGTCGTTTCGTTGGGAGCCGCCATTCTTCCCCCAGTCTCTTCGTCCTCTCTGGGATCTATATCCTCAGGTAGTTCTCTGGGCGACTCACCCATAGTCATTCTCTTTAATTGCTATGACGTCTCCTCCCTTATGGGGGAAGAAGCGTCTTTAGTTTCTATATCTCTTCCTTTACGGAGTAGCTTTAGCTCTGCAATGTAACATGCTCGTGCATCAACCTGATCTCCTCTGACTATGCCAACACCAGCTTCCGTAGGAAACTTCAATAACAAGCACCAGGGGGCTATACAAGCTCTAAATTTTGCTAGGGCCGGTCGGCCCAAAAGGCATTATAAGGCGATTCAATACCCAAAACCATGAAGGGAAGAATTCTCACTCTCTGGAGTTCTCCTTCCCCAAGTGTTACCGGTAGCTCTACATATCCCATTGGAGCAGTTGAAGCTCCGTTAAATCCACGGATCCATCCTTCACACGGCTTTAAATCTTTCAATTCAAGGTTCACTTGATCGAACGTCTTTTAGAATAGAATGTTGACTGAACTCCCGTTATCCACTAAAACTTTATGGACAGTGGCCGGGCCAATAGGAACTGTGATTACAAATGGATCTTCGGTCGGAGCGTAGACTCCAATACTCTCTCGGTTGTGGAAAATGACATCATCTGACATCATCTTTTGTTGTTTTACCGGGACATTGTCCTCAGTGTTGCTACACTCTCCTGCCTCAAGATGCTGCTTTGCTGCGTTTACGTACTGATCCATCGCCTTGAAACTATGCTCGGCTAGGTGAAGCCCTCCGATTATGGTATTGATAACAAGATCCTTTCCTTTTTGCTGGACAGTCGGCCTGGCAGTAGGTTGATTCTGGTTTTGATTCGGGGTCTGAATAGCTTGCCCCTTGTCTCTAGGAGTCACCCGATACTCATCCAACTTCCCTTCCCGGAGCAGCCTCTCAACTACATCTCTCAGATGAAGGCATTCATTTGTAGAGTGGCCGTGAGTCTGATGGAAGAGACAATACTTCCCCGTCTCATGTTCTTTCTCCGTCGAATCTCTTGGAGGAGGCCTTTTATGTTGGAGAACGTTGTACGAGTCTACGAATATATTCTCCAAAGTATCATTTATTGGTGTATAATTTTCGAAAGACCTTGGACGGGTCCTTCTCTGGGAGTCATTCCCCCGATTTCTCTTCTGATTATTGCCATTACTGTTGTTACCATTGTTTCCTGACTGGTGGCCGCCGCCCTGGTTTCGGTTTCCAACATTGACTTCAACCATTCCCGAACTGTCTCCGGTTTTCTTGATGGCCACATTACTTTGGATTTCCTCCTTATTTGCCATTTTCATCTTCCTGTTAGCATATACCTCCTCCTGACGTAAGCGTACGTTTGCTTTCTCGTAGAACAATTCTCTAGTATGAGGTAGCTTGCCGGCCAGGTATCTCCCAAATTCAGTATCTTTATCTACCCCATCAATCAGGGCTGCCACAATAGTTGGCTCATGGGGATCCTTGACTTCGGTGGCGGCTAGGTTGAAACGATCCAGATACACCCTCAAGCTCTCGCCTGGTCATTGTTTGACAAGGAACAGATCAATCACACTCTTTGACCTCTGTGCATAAATGCGGAACTGTTCCACGAACCTTTCACTCAACTCCCTAAAACTGGAAATTGATCTTGCTGGTAAGCGAGTAAACCATAATAACGCTACATCCTCCAGGAATATAGGGAATGCTTTGCACTTTACAGTGTCAGAGGCTGCGGCAACGGTCGTTGACTAAGAATATCTCATTAGATGTTGGATTGGATCAGATCTACCCGCGTAACGGTTCATCTGAGGCATGTTGAAGCGCCTCGGGAATGTTACGTCTAGAATGTCATCAGTAAAAGGGGTGTCACTGCGGTAAATTCCCCAATCTTCATTCCATTGTCCATGGCAATCCGCCAGGATTTGATGGACCATAGCTGCAACATTTGCACTAGTCATCGGAGGCTCGGGATCAGCGCTTCTCGCTCGGTGGAATTCTCCGATCTCTCTTCTAGGAACATCCACGAAGTCCGGAGCTCGGATTGGGCTTCGTTGCCCCCTGTTACCATGAGTATTTGTACGGCGAAGGGGCTGAGGTGGTCTATTCTCAATAGGATTATCCACAACTCGAGCTCTAGGAGTAGCAGCACGATTATTCAAGTTGCAGTTTGAGGGTCCTACACCAAGTGTCTCTTCCTCTCGTGATGGCAAGGTTCCAAATCGGAGTTGCTCTATGTTTTCTTCCCTCTCATACGGTCGCCGCGGAGGTCTTGGCGATTCCTCTGACGAAGAAGAGTACTCTGGGGTGAGTGGGCAAACTGGGAGTGTTCTTTATCCTGCAAGATCATCGATCCTTCTATCCATAGCAGTTAAGTTCTGCTGCAGCACAGAGCTTTGCTGTCTTTGAGCAGCTAATTCATCAAACAGCCTATCCCACATTTCAGAGAAGCGAGAGAGATCTCCTTCAGTGACCGGAGCAGAGGGGTCATATTGATCATCAACATTTTCTCTTATGCGCAGAGAACTTGAGCCAGGTCGAACAGAGGTACCAGGACGGGAAGAGTGAGCCATAACCTCCTTTCCAGGTCGAGTTGTAGTCTAGTCATCACTTCGGATCGCAGTGGACCTGTGTCTATGGCTCGTAGCGCCCCCTGGGGTCGGATCGTGGTAACATTAGGGGGAGGGTTCGCGATGTTGTCTCGGGATCGAGTGATGACCCCGTCAGATGTTCGGTTCGTGCCGCCCTTAATTCGGATCGTGGCGCCCCCTTCAAACTGGTTCGTGACGCCACGTTCGGGTCAGATCGCCCCTATGTCTCCGCGACCCGCGAAGCCCTCCTCAACCTGCTCATGTACACTTTCTTCAACTGCTTCATTCGCGACTTCAATCGCCTACGAAGCTCGTACTTCCTTAGACTTCTTTCCGGCCATGATATCAGATGCCGCTGGAATCTTCAAAAATCTGAACAGTGAAGTTTCAGGACTGTTTCCTTCGGACTTGAATATCCAAACAACGTAGCAACAATCCAATATACCTTGAGTTCAATTCTCAGTGAAAGCACCAAAATTTTTGATCAAAATTTGGCTCTAACACCCAAATTGTTCTGATTCGTAGAGAATTATAACTGAAAAATGAGAAAAAAGCAGAAAACACACACGGTTTATAGTGGTTCGGCGTTAACGAGCCTACGTCCACTTTATATGCTATTGATTATACTTTGGATGCTAGTACAACCAATGATTTCTCTCAAACTCACTCTTACAATTACGATTTCTCTCAGTTATCTCGAAGTAAATCTGGTATGAAATAGAGGTATGACAGTAATGGTGGAATCAATCCTTAAAACTGCCCAAAGATCCCCAAAAATGCCAAGCGCTGGGCTATTTTTAGCTGATTTCTGGTGACGGATCGCGGTCATACGTGGCCCACATCCCGAAGATCTCGGACCGGTTCGTAGCTTGATGAAGAATTAGTCAAATTAGCCGTTGTGGATAGGTGTCGCGATCTCCTTAAACATCAGATCGTGGATGACCAAGTCTGTGGCCATCATCGTGTCTTCCAGCTCGGATCGGATTGTGGTTGACTTAGTCAAGGTCTTCACGTGGTGGTTCGTGGGATCTGATCGGATCGTGATCGTAGCTTGATGAAGAATTGGTCAATATGACAGTTGGTGACAGGTGCCGCGTGATCCTCCATTTGTGGATCGTCCTGTACTTGGTCATGGCTCCACGGCGTCTTCTGGAATTGGATCAGATCGTGCTGACGCAGGTGGTTCGGTTCGCGCTAGCCAGTGGCGATCCAAGGGGTGCGTAGCGATCCGATAAGGGTTGAGCGATCGCGACCAGATTTCTGAATACTGAGAGGAATGGAACTTCGCATTTTCTTCTTGTATGTGAACCTTGGTGGCTTAGTCAAAAAGCTAGCCAACACAATAGCTCTGATACCAACTGTAACGACCCACTTTTCAGTACAATTTGAGCCGACATCTAACCACCATAGTCAACCCAATTTATACAGAAAAGTAGAATGTTAAGAGAAAGAATCTAGAGGATGAGAGAGAAAGAAAGAATATTAGAATAGAAGAAAGGAGAAGAACATCCGAAGCTCACAGCGGAACGAACAAAATATATAATATAACAACGTATCTTTATACAAATGAAAACCTTGTATACATACCAATCATTAGAGTACAACATTTATCAGATACAGCGGAATAACTTTAATAACTAACAGTGAAGCCTCCTGCTTCCAGCTTCTGAAACTCCAAGTGGAAACAATCCTGTCAAATATGTTCGGTCTGACCCGAGCACATTTTGAAGCAAAGCAAAAACACACGGGTCAGTCTGAAATACTTTCAGTGCTAAATTCACATCAACAATCGGTTTAACTTTAGAAATCCTTTTTGAAACAAAAGGATAATAGTAAGGCCAGTCCACACATAAACACGGACGGTTTTTACCTTACTATAACCCAAACCAATTTTGAAAACATATATTTTTCTGATATTATACTAGTGTCTACCAACCACAATTAAATAGTAATCTAGTGGAACGCTTGCATCTCACGCTCCACATATATAGCATATAATCAAAAACCGCGGCGCTTATTGGAGATTGGATTCCGACTATGATGAGGTATGGGACCACCTGCCGATAGTGTATCTCTAGAGGCGAATACACTGGGTTCAACAAGAACGTCTTGCAACCCGGCCCACACATGACCGACCACTCATTTCACTTGAGTTTATCGAATGTACATCACCGACGGTTGGGATCAGCAACCGCCTCCCGAAAAGGGACAGCATCGATAGATTTAAGAAGCAAAAAAGAAAATTTTCTAGATAGGTGATTATACACCCTAATGGGAGTGACCCACATAGCCATGCTGCCTGCCCGATTTCTGTCATTTCCCGGTTGATGAGGCTTGAGGCTAGAATCGACTTTTGTAGTCATTTGGCCACCATTCACTTTGAATGCCACATCGTCAAATCCGCTGGATACCACTTATTGACGTTGTGATGACCCCAAATCCCGTACTGACGGCGGCAAGGGTAATCTTTGGAATATAACACATAAACAAATAACAGCAGAACGGAATTAAATAAATACACTAGATAATGAACAAATAATACACTGGATAAACAAAATCATCAGAGTTACATAGTATACAGGATCATACTTAGTACAAATACAGTTCAGCTATATATAAATGTCTACAGCGGAAAACAAACATAATATGTACAATAGGAGCTGAACAACGTAAAAAGAGATAAATGAAGAATCCATCTTCAGCTCCAGTTATCCGGAAAGAGCCAGCTAAAACCTGAACACAATGCTGCCCATGTAGAAAAAGGGGCACCCGAGTTTGAAAGTGAAGCAAACTACGAGTCAGTCATGGGACTGGTATGAGAAATCTACTCAACACATTTATAATATGGCTAATCACAGGACCACGCCACTTTCGTGGAATGGGTTTACTCCATCAGATTGCCAGTGCTTTAAAACAAACAATTCTTTTAAACATCGCAATGCACTTTATAAAAATAAAGCCATTATAAGACTCAGTTCCCATCACACAATGCAACGCAAACCGGAGGATAGAGTTTTTACCTTATAATGAAAAAAAATATGCTTGACACAAATAAAACAAAAGAATTTGATATTATTTCTAGTGTTTATATGTTTCAAAAACAATTTCAAATCATAAGTATCAATCATAGGCGGCATATAACAACCCGCATTTTATAGCATTTTGAAACTAGAAATCAAGGCAGAATTAAATTTTAAATTTAGAATCAGGGGAAACGGGTTACGCCATTGCGTTCGTCTCGAAATTTTACATGAAATAGAGTCCGAGTTTCGAAAATCGGAGTCCGGATGAAGAAGTTATGGCCTGTACAAGTTTCAGCAGTTTTCAGGCAGCACAGGACCAGGGGTTGACCTACCCCCCCCCCCCCCCCCCCAGGTCGACCATAGGGTCGACCTACCCCCCAAGTCAACCATAGTGTCGACCCCCCACCTTACAGGTAGACCTGTCGGCCTGGTTTGACCCAGAACTCATTTTTGAAGCCTGAGACGTGTTTTGACGGTCCAGATTGATTCTAGGGTTAATCTAAGGGCCTAAACTAGTTTCTACACCTATAAAAACACCCTTAGACCTAACCTAATTCATATCAAATCATTCTTACACCATTATGCTGCTAAAATACCTCTTGATCATGGCCGCCGTCTCTAATCAATTTCTTAAGCTTTCATACACAATCCAATTCGAAGATTTAAGCTTCTACAATGATTCAAGGCAATAAATCAACAACGTTCTATGACAAATTCAGTTCCTAATTCACTAGCCATGCTCTGTAAGTGCTAGTTACTTTTAGATTTAAACATTTAATTATAATATGGGCATGAAATAAAGTGGAATTGGATCTAAGTATGTTTATCTATTCAGACCTATTTCTGTTCCTTCTTGAATCTTGAGTTTTTGAGACTTGTCTATCTTTATTCTCATGTCAAGTTCATCATCTATTCAGCCTGTTGTAAATCAGTTTTCTCAATTCATGTTGATATTATTATCAAGCTGTAATCTTCATGCCTATGATGATGTTTTTCTCTCTGATCTTACTTTTATGCAAAATTCTATCTTCCCCTATTTATTTTCTTTTGATGAACCTAGGTCAATTTCGGACCTAGGCCTAAACTACGATATATGTGCGATGGTATACGGGGGAAATATTGGAATATTGCCTAGTGGAATATATGTGTTTGGTGGAATTGATGGCATAACGTAAAAAAAATTGGATATTTAGGTATTACTACCATTTACATGAAACTTGATATTTGGGTATTGTCATTATAAAGGTAATTGCAAGAATGGGGATTGGCATATTTAATTTGATATGGATCTTGATATATGTATATATATAATTTGGCATGGATCTTGATATATGTAATTTGGCTAGAACTTGTTATGAGTAAATTGGTGTAAACGTAGTATACATGTAATTTTGGGGATAAAACTTGATCTATGTAAATTGGGCATAGCTTTGTAAACATGTAAATCATGAATCTTGACATATGTAAAGCGGCATGAAACTTGGTATATGTGCAAATTGGCATAAAGTTGGCATACATGTAAAACGGCACGAATTGAACATATGTAAATTTGGTAGGAATTGGTCATATGTAAAATTTACATGTAATCTAGGACTTGGGCATATGTTAATTATGTAAAATTTGGAGTTGAAACATATATGATAATTATGACTTAGTAGAGGTTTAATATGAACGCGCCTAAGTTGGGTTTTTGGGTAATTGGCATATATTGTAAATAAAAGGCTATAACTTGGCATAACCTTGTAGTGAATTATGGTAATAATTTGGGAATACGTTTTGGGGCAAAAACGTGAACCATGATCATGTCTATATATTAAACACATGAACTGATATTGGGGTTTTGGGTGGAATATGACCATTAATGAACCTTTGACACGAGGTCAGACTCAGTTTGTGGTGTAAATCTGTCCGGAACCGCCCGACAAATCCAGTAGCCACAAAGTGTCAATCTAATGTGAGAGGTCGAAGGCCAAATTGTAGGAGAACGGTTTATGACACGAGGTTAGACCCAGTTTGTGGTGTAAATCTACCCGGAACCGCCCGACAAATCCAACGGCCACAAAATGCACGGTCTAATGTGAGAGGTCATGATTCGTTCGTCATAATGAATGAATTTAGGAATACTAACCATAATAAGACGTGGGTAGGGTTAGAGGGTTAAGTAGGATGACATGGAAATTTGACATGTAAATATGACACTTAACCAAAATGATATGAATGGGTGGGTTAAGTAACGTGGCTAGGCTAATGACACTTAACCGTTATAACATGACTAGCGAATGGGTTGGGCTAACTTGAATAGGTTGATAACACCCAATCGATATAACTTGATGCGTGGTAGGGTTAAGTAAACACATGAGGGTTGCACTTAACCAGTATAATATGACTGGTGGAAGGGGTTAAGTTAGCATGCACTTAACCAATATAACGTGATGCGTGGTAAGTTTAAGTAACAACAGAGGGTAACACTTAACCTTCACAACATGATAAGTAGGTGATCTAAGTCAATGTACACTTAACCAATATGACATGACATGCGGTGGGGTTAAGTTAACACAAGGGAGAACACTTAGCCGGTATAACATGATGTGTGGTAGGGTTAAGTAAAACAAGATGAAACACTTAACCAACTTAACGTAATGGACGGAGAGGGTTAAGTACATATCAGGTTGGTGGGTAATATTAGTAAATATAGGCCCACAAACTTAACCATTAATAAGCACGCTTGAATAGGCGGGTTAAGTACATCACGGGAAGGTGGGTAATATTTGTATATATAGGCCCACACACTTAACCAGTAGGAAACCCTAGTAATGGGAACTCATTTCAGCAGTAACCCAAATCAGGTATCAACGGTACCCTAAAACTAGGCAGGGTTGGGCATGATTACTAGGCTGATTGTAAGCGGTCAAACGACGGCGGTGGGTGCACAGTGTAGGTCTAACGGGGTGCGGGCGTGCACACACTCTGGAGCAGAAAACCAGGGCACTGGGGACACAATAGTATAAACTATGTATTCTAGAATTGCGTCGGGCCGCCACCATGGGTCTTGATACACCCCATGGTGGGACCAGCAGAGGTATCTACAATCATTGGGGGTCGTATGACACACATAGGTAGCATAATCCCTAGGTTGGACCTAGGTGGCATAAACCCTAAATCCGAGAATCGTTCAATAGGTAGAATAATCCCTAGGTTGGACCTAGGTGGCATAAATCCTGGTTGAATCTAGGAAGCGCTCGATAGAAAAACCCTAGATTAGATCTAGGTAATAAATAATAGATGTACACATGAAAGCAACCTTAATTTTGGGGATTGGGATCACGTTATGATTTTATCATTTTATATAGATTACTAGTTGGGACAATAGTTAGGTGGTGCAGAGCGAATAGATATCATAGAAATATTTTAACGATGAAGCAGAGAAATCTTGCGATCTTGCGAAATTATACTTAGTTCATCTTGAGTGGGAACCTCGCAATGTTATGCATGACAAAAGTCATATGATGTTATTCTTAGTTATCGTGCCTGTAGCTTATCTTGTCATCATGCTTACGTTTATTTTCAGTTTATTCATGTCATGTTATCTTTACCTATTTTTATAATGAAAGTCACTAGGACTTACTCAGTCTTTATGACTGACCCGTTTTGTTTCACCTTTTTTTCTTCCGTTCCCTCCCAGGTTCGTAGGGTGGGAATACATCTTAGTTCGGATCTTACCAAGCTATAAGGCTCTTTCATGTACGGCTTGGATTTCTCTTGGCTATGGCTTGCTTTGCTATATTGGGGAATACTACAGTTTATTTTTATGCTTCTTTGTTTTTGAGCAAGATAGATATTTTAGCTATGTAATTGGGTATTGGAAGTTGATGGGCTTTTATTGTAAACAATTATATTTAATAAGATTTGAAGTACTTCTACTTTGCTTTCCGCTGTTTTATATATGTCTGTCTTGTAATATTTCTGTTCCAGTACCCATAATGCTCCATTGAAGTTAAGGCATTCCCTTTGTGAGTGACCTTAACGGATGTGGGGTGTTACATTTGGTATCAGAGCAGAAGGTTACCAGACTGGGCAAAAGCTTTTAAAAACCTTCTGAAATTATTTTCAAAACGTTTACAAAGAAGCATTTTTCTAAAGAAAAGTTTTTTTTACGAAAGGCATATTCCCCAAAGCCATATGCACTATCTTTTAATTCTCTCCTTGAGTCTCTTCTCTCTTTCTTTTTCACCATAATTTGTAGGCATCCGACACATGTCAGAGGGCAAAGTAGTGTCCAACCTCCATCTGTAGCCGCAGTAGTTTTACTTGCGACTAATCTTATCTCAACCTTTGTAGGGTTGCCGTGCGATGGAAGTAGCTTTCGAGAAACTTTGCAACAAGCTATACAAGGATAGTAGGAACGAGGATAAAGAACACAAGTCTAAGGATGAGAAACTTGTTGATATGGTTTAATCCACGAAAAGGAAAGACGTGAAAGGAAAGAGGCCAAGTGAAAGAATAATAAAAACCCATGACAAGAGAGAACATCTTTAGTATGGTAAAAAGGGACATGTAATTAAGTATTATAGGACAAGGACAAGGACAAGGGCAAAGGACAAGATCATCGAGAGGGCAATTGTACGCTCTCACTACTAGCAGAGGTGGTAACGTTTCTGTTAAAAGTTTAGCTTTTATTTTCTATCATACCATGGGAACTTTGTTTTTGTACATCACATCCTTTTTAATTCTGCTTTGATAGTTGAGTCTCTACACGTTAGTACTAGCGTAGTAGAGGATCCCATTTTATTCTCAAATCCTATTAGGGAATCGGCTCATTTATTCATGACTTGTTTGGATTTGAGAATGTCTATGCTAAGTGTTGAGTTTAGAAGTAATGCTTATGTTTTGGGCTGTGTTGATTCTATGGATGGAATGGTTATCGAGTAATGGTGCCATTCTTGAGTATGAAAAGAGGGTAGTTAGATTCTTGACTTGCCTTGGTAATGCCCTCGAAGTCTAGTGTAACCCTTAGGGTTCTGCCATGCTTATTTACCTAGAATCTCTTGATACATCTATTGATCCCGAGTAGTGTTCGCCACTAAGGTTGATGGTTCATTTCTCTTATGCACGAGTTATAGGAAATCACCTTAGTAAGTACATTTGGCAACGTGGTTGACATCTGTTTATTTGCAAGAGATAATCCTTCTGCGTAGAATACCCTATAAACGAGATCCAGGATTCACTAGTGAATTTTGGAGAGCTTGCATGGAACCATGAGTATGCAGTTATGTTTGAGCCGAGTATACTAGAAGTAGGATAAGGGAAAATGGAACGAGAGGCAATAGTGGAATGAGTTCCAACTCATATTCTGGGAACAAGAAATAAGGAACTACGAAATTGTGAAGTTAAAGACGGTCAAAGCACAATGTAGTTAAGCTCAAGGAAATACGACTTAGAAGATTGAAGACTAGATACACGCATCATATCTCTTTTTAAGAGTATATCCTTGATCCCTCTTTTCCTGTAGAGCTTACTTGCATGCTATCTTTTATGTATATCCTCTCGGTCCTATTCTCAATCTTATTTCGGTTGCAAATCCCATAAGGAGTATGACTCATCTGTTAGTAATACATGTTGGGGCTTGAGGGTGTCCGTTGGGTTGACTAAACTTTTTGGGTTTTATGGGATATGGGTTGGTCTTAGGAAGGGATTTCTTGTGACCAAAAAGGAGTCCATCATGCTAAGTTTCCTAGAAACATATATATTGGTGATTAATTCTTTGGGTGTCAGCCTGATGTTGATTTCGGTCTTCGGGGCTGGTGCTTAGGGAGTTCTTCTCTAAATCAATATATATGTGACATAGATTTCCAGTTTTGACAATTCCTAATGGGCACAAGGTTTATACTTACTTCTATCGTTCGACTATACCTTTAGGTAGGAACAATTGGGTGTAAACATGTGTTTGAGACATGTAATGGTTGATGGTTGCAAGTGGTTGCAAGTGATTTCTAGTTCTTGCTCGTGGATGCATGAACACACATTAGGCACTAAATCGGCTCAGTCACATCGCATATTGCATATGCATGAATGTTTATACTTGTTTATTAATGGAATTGAATGTGTTATCATGTGGATGATGCATATGGATGGATGTTTGTGCACACATATAGTGTTTATGTGACTAGGACTATTTGCATACATGTTGAACTCATTGCACTAAACATATTTTGCATTAAGAAGATCAATCAGGCCTGATCATTTGCATTAGATAAGGAACATATACACAGACTTTCTGCATATGTTCATACAACATTAGAAATCTCTTAAGGACAATGGATGCCTGTGATTAATGATTGAGTAGATGGATGATTGGATGGTAGGACACATTCTTCTAAACTTGAAGATTTCGGGGACGAAATCCTTTAAAGAGGGGAGAATGTAACAACCCGCATTTTATAGCATGTTGAAACTAGAAATCAAGGAAGAATTAAATTTTAAATTCAGAATCAGGGGAAACGTACGCCATTGTGTTCGTCTCGAAAATTTACATGAAATAGAGTCCGAGTTTTCGAAAATCGGAGTACGGATGAAGAAGTTATGGCCTGTACAAGTTTCAGCAGTTTTCAGGCAGCACAGGACCAGGGGGTCGACCATAGGGTCGGCCTACCACCCCCCCCCCCCCCCCCAGGTCGACCATAGGGTCGACCTACCCCCAGGTCGACCATAGTGTCGGCCCCCCACCTTACAGGTCGAGCTGGTCGGCCTGGTTTGACCCAGAACTCATTTTTGAAGCCTGAGACGTGTTTTGACGGTCCAGATTGATTCTAGGGTTAATCTAAGGGCCTAAACTAGTTTCTACACCTATAAAAACACCCTTAGACCTAACCTAATTCATATCAAATCATTCTTACACCATTATGCTGCTAAAATACCTCTTGATCATGGCCGTCGTCTCTAATCAATTTCTTAAGCTTTCATACACAATCCAATTCGAAGATTTAAGCTTCTACAATGATTCAAGACAATAAATCAACAACGTTCTATGACAAATTCAGTTCCTAATTCACTTGCCATGCTCTGTAAGTGCTAGTTACTTTTAGATTTAAACATTTAATTATAATATGGACATGAAATAAAGTGGAATTGGATCTAAGTATGTTTATCTATTCAGACCTATTTCTGTTGCTTCTTGAGTCTTGAGTTTTTGAGACTTGTCTATCTTTATTCTCATGTCATGTTCATAATCTATTCAGCCTGTTGTAAATCAGTTTTCTCAATTCATGTTGATATTATTATCAAGTTGTAATCTTCATGCCTATGATGATGTTTTTCTCTCTGATCTTATTTTTATGCAAAATTCTATCTTCCCCTATTTATTTTCTTTTAATGAACCTAGCTCAATTTCGGACCTAGGCCTAAACTACGATATATGTGCGATGGTATACGGGGGAAATATTGGAATATTGCCTAGTGGAATATATGTGTTTGGTGGAATTGATGGCATAACATAAAAAAATGGATATTTGGGTATTACTACCATTAACATGAAACTTGATATTTGGGTATTGTCATTATAATGGTAATTGCAAGAATGGGGATTGGCATATATAATTTGATATGGATCTTGATATATATATATATATATAATTTGGCACGGATCATGATATATGTAATTTGGCTAGAACTTGTTATGAGTAAATTGGTGTAAACGTAGTATACATGTAATTTGGGGATAAAACTTGATCTATGTAAATTGGGCGTAGCTTTGTAAACATGTAAATCGTGAATCTTGACATATGTAAAGGGGCATGAAACTTGGTATATGTGTAAATTGGCATAAAGTTGGCATACATGTAAAACGGCATGAATTGAACATATGTGAATTTGGTAGGAATTTGGCATATGTAAAATTTACATGTAATCTAGAACTTGGGCATATGTTAATTATGTAAAATTTGGAGTTGAAACATACATGATAATTTATGACTTAGTAGAGGTTTAATATGAACGCGCCTATGTTGGGTTTTTGGGTAATTGGCATATATTGTAAATAAAAGGCTATAACTTGTCATAACCTTGTAGTGAATTATGGTTATAATTTGGGAATACGTTTTGGGGCAAAAACGTGAACCATGAACAATTCTATATGTTAAACACATGAACTGATATTGGGGTTTTGGGTGGAATACGACCATTAATGAACCTTTGCACGATGTTAGACTCGGTTTGTGGTGTAAATTTGCCCGGAACCGCCCGGCAAATCCAGTAGCCACAAAGTGTCAGTCTAATGTGAGAGGTCGAAGGCCAAATTGTAGGCGAACGGTTTATGACACGAGGTTAGACCTAGTTTGTGGTGTAAATCTGCCCGAAACCGCCCGACAAATCCAGTGGCCACAAAATGCACGGTCAAATGTGAGAGGTCATGATTCGTTCGTCATAATGAATGAATTAAGGAATACTAACCATAATAAGACGTGGGTAGGGTTAGAGGGTTAAGTGGGATGACATGGAAATTTGACATGTAAATATGACACTTAACCAATATGATATGAACGGGTGGGTTAAGTAACGTGGCTAGGCTAATGACACTTAACCGTTATAACATGAATAGCGGATGGGTTGGGCTAACTTGAATGGGTTGATAACACCCATTCGATATAACCTGATGCGTGGTAGGGTTAAGTAAACACACGAGGGTAACACTTAACCATTATAATATGACTGGTGGATGGGGTTAAGTTATCATGCACTTAACCAATATAAGGTGACGCATGGTAAGTTTAAGTAACAACAGAGGGTAATACTTAACCGTCACAACATGATAAGTAAGTGGGCTAAGTCAATGTACACTTAACCAATATGACATGACATGCGGTGGGGTTAAGTTAACACAAGGGAGAACACTTAGCCGGTATAACATGATGTGTGGTAGGGTTAAGTTAAACAAGATGAAACACTTAACCAACTTAACGTAATGGACGGAGAGGGTTAAGTACATATCGGGTTGGTGGGTAATATTAGTAAATATAGGCCCACAAACTTAACCATTAATAAGCACGCTTGAACAGGTGGGTTAAGTACATCACAGGAAGGTGGGTAATATTTGTATATATAGGCCCACACACTTAACCAGTAGGAAACCCTAGTAACGGGGACCCATTTCAGCAATAACCCAAATCAGGTATCAACGGTACCCTGAAATTAGGCATGGTGGGGCACGATTACTGGGCTGATTGCAAGCGGTCAAACGACGGCGGTGGATGCACAGTGTAGGTCTAACGGGGTGCGGGCGTGCACACACCGAGGGCACTGGGGACACCAATAGTATAACCTATGTATTCTAGAATTGCGTCGGGCCGCCACCATGGGTCTTGATACACCCCATGGTGGGACCAGCATAGGTATCTACAATCATTGGCGGCCGTCTGACACACATAGGTAGCATAATCCCTAGGTTGGACCTAGGTGGCATAAACCCTAAATCCGAGAAGTGTTCAATAGTTAGCATAATTCCTAGGTTGGACCTAGGTGGCATAAATCCTGGTTGAATCTAGGAAGCGCTTGATTGAAAACCCTAGATTAGATCTAGCTAATAAATAATAGATGTACACATGAAAGCAACCTTAATTTCGGGGCTTGGGATCACGTTATGATTTTATCATTTTATATAGATTACTAGTTGGGACACTAGTTCGATGGTGCAGAGCGAATAGATATCACAGAAATATTTTAACGATGAAGCAGAGTAATCTTGCGATCTTGCGAAATTATACTTAGTTCATCTTGAATGGGAACCTCGCAATGTTATGCACGACAAAAGTCATATGTTGTTATTCTTAGTTTTCGTGTCTGTAGCTTATCTTGTTATCATGCTTACGTTTATTTTCAGTTTATTCATGCCATGTTATCTTTACCTATTTTTATGCTGAAAGTCACTAGGACTTACTCAGTCTTTATGACTGACCCGTTTTGTTTCGCCTCTATTTCTTCCGTTCCCCCCAGGTTCGCAAGGTGGGAATACAGCTTAGTTCAGATCTTACCAAGCTCTAAGGCTCTTTCATGTACGGCTTAGATTTCTCTTGGCTATGGCTTGCTTTGCTTTATTGGGGAATACTATAGTTTATTTTTATGCTTCTTTGTTTTTGAGCAAGACAGATATTTTAGCTATGTAATTGGGTATTGGAAGTTGATGGGCTTTTATTGTAAACAATTATATTTAATAAGATTTGAAGTACTTCTACTTTGCTTTCCGCTGTTTTATATATGTCTGTCTTGTAATATTTCTGTTCCATTACCCATAATGCTCCATTGAAGTTAAGGCATTCCCTTTGTGAGTGACCTTAACGGATGTGGGGTGTTACACGGCATTAATGCCCCATACCACTATGTCGCCATATATAAGTATACAATCAAAACCGCACAATCACGTATTTGGAAATTGGATTTCCATCATAAACCAAGGCAAAAGATAGTCCTTACCGACTTCGAGACAATCTAGCCCATGTCTCAGGGTCAGAGCTCGAGTGACCCTTGGATCGTTAGGGCCGGTCCACTAATGTGGATTAAAATTCTTGAACACTATGTTTCCCCGCCTTATGGGGCGTAAATGAGCCAACGAACGACTCCATCGGTCCCGGATCGACCGATATAACCGAGGCGCCTCGCAACAGCAACAACCACATAGGTGTAAATAATATAAATGTCAGCCAGTTTAAGCACCGACACCACCTCTAGATAGAAGGAAACACATGCCCTCCCTGAGGTCCTTTCTCTCGTTTCTGGTTCATACCGGGGTGTGAGGCTTGCGAATTCACGTTATACACAAAGCTACGCCACCCAGGCGGTGCTTTGATCATCAACCGCAAGACTTTGCTTTTCAACAGAATCCCTGATTACGGCATCTTAGCATGCCACACAGGCAATTCACACCTTGTAACTGATGGTTATCAATCACACTGAATGAATTCCAATGTCAGACACACATTCCATTTGCAAGTCCGTTCTGGGTCTGAACAAAACCGAAGGCACTATATACCTCGCAAACCCATCGATTTCCACATACGTCTGGACAATCACCACTCATTATCCATATTTCGGAATGCCTCGCAATCAGGACATCAGTTACCATACAAACAAGGTGAAGATTTCCGGTCTTCAACCACCGTCTTCATCTTCGATTTCTTATCGTCGATTTAGTTATTCAGAATGGGATAAACCCGGTCTTTCAGAGTAACTCGCATATATAATAAACAAGTGCTATACAAACACAACATACGCATCATTTCAATTCATTAGTTGCTAACCGTAAATCAGTAAGAGAACGATTTCCCAAATATTAACCCCGAAGGCCGAAACCAACATCAGATCAAAACCCAGGAAACCATTCGACTTAGCCAACCTTCAGTTAGTTTCTAAATTTCACATTTCATATCGTTTATAATATTTTATAACGATTTATCGCTATTTTTATTTATTTCAAAATAGCCATTTATTCAAACGAAGCTTCGGGCCATAACGCGGCCGTGGCGCTGTTTTTCTTCAGATTTGATTTACATATATCTGAAAATCCAACCGTTGGATCTTCACAAAATTTACATCATTAGAAAGATCTTTTCAAAACGAATCCAATGGTTCCAGTTTTGGGAAAATCCGACGGTCGGATCTCCCAGTATAATCGTTTGAAGTTTCGATTTCAAAATACAAACTACAGCGTCGTTATTCGATTTAATTTAATTATGTTTATATATATATATAATCGATTCTGGCGCTATTTTTCTTCAGATTTGAATTAAATATTCTAGACAATCCAACCGTTGGATTTTTACAAATTTGGTGTCGTTGGAAAGATATTTCCAAAGCGAACCCAACGGTTTCGGTTTCGGGAAAATCTGATGGTCGGATCTCCCGCACTAATCGTTTGAAATCGCGGTTTCAAAACACGAACTACAGCTTCGTTATTCGATTTATTTTATGTAAATATATAAATATAATCGATTCTTTGATTTCAAACCATTTTCTTTTCATACATTTGATAAAAATGATATTTTTGTCTAACAGACATTTATTTCAGCACTTCACTATTTTAACAACTCATATATATAATAAAAATGTGATTTTATTGTAAAACGATTCATTTCAAAACACGACTATTTTATATAGTTCATATAGATGATAAAAATATGATTTTTATTATAAACAATTTCTTTTAAAACACGAATACCATTCAACACATGAATTTCTATTCAACGAGTGAATTTCAATTCAACACATGAAGGTTTTCTATAGTTGGTAAATATGGATAAAAAGGTGATTTTTATATTTAAAACACGAATACCATTCAACATATGAATTTCTATTCAACGAATGAATTTCAATTCAACACATGAAGGTTTTCTATAGTTGGTATATATGGATAAAAGGTGATTTTTATATTTAAAACACGAATACCATTCAACACATGAATTTCTATTCAACGAATGAATTTCAATTCAACACATGAATTTCTATTCAACGAATGAATTTCAATTCAACACATGAAGGTTTTCTATAGTTGGTATATATGGATAAAAGGTGATTTTTATATTTAAAACACGAATACCATTCAACACATGAATTTCTATTCAACGAATGAATTTCAATTCAACACATGAAGGTTTTCTATAGTTTATATATATATAGATAAAAAGGTGATTTTTATTGCAAAACAATTTATTTCAAAACATGAATGTCGTTCAATAAATGAATTTCTATTCAACACACGAATATAGTTTCAACACATGAAAATAATTCTAACACATGAATATTATTCAAAATTTTGGTAGCATAACGGCAGGGTAGTTAAAACCGGGGCCGTCCTTAGTACGGCTCCTCGCTCTAACTTAAAGCCTCGCAGCTTTTGACAATGGGGAATCATGCATCTAGTTCGCACGCAGGCGGCATGTATATTTTTTTCATTTCCACAAACTAATCCTATGTGGTTCCAACCAAATAATTCTCAACCACAAACAGGTATTTTTCAACCACAATCAATCAATTTCAACCACAAAAAATTTCTAATCAACCATTCGTTATCAATCAATTTTCACACCAATCACAATCAATAAATATCGTCCATGGTTTGTGGACGAGGGGCGCGTGTGTGTATATATATATAAGCATTTCAATTCTATTCAACACATATATAATTTTTACAACGCATATAACTTATATATCGAATGTACAACTTATACAACGCTTATACAATAGGTGTACAACGCTTATATAACTCATACATCGACTATATAATTTATACATCGTCGTTTTCCATATCGTTTATAAATTAGAAATCTCACATTGGGTTCCACTCCACCAAAAATAGCTGAAGGCTCAGAAAAATACGTGGTCTCTTCTAGAATGTAGAAGACGTCCACACGAGTCCACTGTCTCTTGTTTCACTGAATTTCGTCTACAAACGAAAAAGATATGATTTTTACAGTGAAAACAAAAACCGTAGCGCTTTAAACTGCTATTAAATAGTTTCAGCCGTTACCTCACATGTTCGTTCAAAACTAGGTTTGCACTTTTCTCGAAATCCATGCAATTTCAGAATGATTGGCCAGCGCCACAGCGTAGAGCTAGGAGAGGCGCACGTGCATCAGGAAGTGGGGCCAGTTCTGTGGCTCTGACTGACGGCGGCGACGAGATGAAGGGCTCAACTTTCGAGCTCGAATTCTCCTCCAATTCTGCACGAAAAAATCCAAACTATATATGGATTTGAAGATCTTCCCTAGCTCTACAAAATCTTCAACTAGAGGATGGGTTTTTATTGCGTGGATTGATCAGAAAATGAACGGGAACGGGGGAGTGGTTTTCCGCCTTCGATCGAGTTACGGGGAGAGAGAAAGTCGGGGGGGGGGGGGGGCTGATGTGGACCAATGACTCATTTTTTTTTTAAGTTT
The DNA here is from genome assembly GCA_030737875.1 of Allium sativum. Taxonomy (NCBI): domain Eukaryota; kingdom Viridiplantae; phylum Streptophyta; class Magnoliopsida; order Asparagales; family Amaryllidaceae; genus Allium; species Allium sativum. Next base: position 656,626,152 of record CM060913.1, read on the forward strand.
TAAAAATACGAAAATACCCCTTGTGACTCACGAACACCAATTCAAAACCAACGACTGTCGTCCCTAGCGTTTTACCCCCATTTTGAACATAATGTGATATGTTTCGTAGGCCCATTCGGCTGTTTCAGTCAGTTTTCCCTCAATTTAAAGTATATAACATTCAATATTCGATTTGAATGTACATTTCAATTTGCCAGGGCCACAAACTGATTCGAAAAATTCCAGAAAAATAAATCTAGCTATGTTTTGACGATACGGTCCCAACAAAACTAGTTTCGTCGAATTCTGAGACCGTTTGAAAAATGGCACATTTCTGGTCGATCCAATTTAACTGTAATTGACCAAAACACATTTTTATTTGCCACGCTCACATACTAGCTTCAAAAATTATGAAAGTTGAAACCTAGTAATAATTTGACATCCCGGATCCAAGAAAAGTGGTTTCGTCGAATTCCGAGGTCGTTTGCAAAATGGCCATTTTCACGGGCTATATAAATTCCATAGCGACCTTTCTGAAAATTCATTTAGCCATAACTTTTGCTTCCCGCTATGAAACTTCGATTTTTCGGATTCGTTAGAAATATATTCACTAATAGATTTAAATATTTTTGGTTTCACTTAAATCCGTTTTGTTTTGCACCCGGTACAGTCAGTCAAAGTTTGAATTCAAAATTTGAAACTACCGCGCCATTTCAGGCCTTGTTTATAATTAGAATTAATTATATTCGTTTTCAAATGTCGATTCAAACTTACTTTTCATCGTTATTATTTAAAATATTTATTTTAAATATTTAAAATCCACTAAAATAGCCAATTTAAAATTTTTAAATTGGTTCATATTTTCCGGGTCGTTACAGACGTCCATAAAAATACTCTAGTAGTTAAGCTAAGAGAGGTGCCCCTCTCCGCCACCAACTATAGTACGTTTGAAGAAATCAACGTACGTGATCCCTTTGGAAATACTCTGTCAGACATCCGTCCATACAAGTCATCCAAGAAAAGGATGAATCGAAGGTACTCTCCTACTGCATCCAATATAGGAATCACCCTATGGATCAGTAGCGAGAAGTCCTTGCCAATCCGTCGATTTCGACCACGACCGAACCACAATATATCTTTGGCTGTAGACCAACGATTATAAGTAGTCCTTCCGTTTTGACAATCCGCGGTCTTCACTTGCTACATCTTCATTCCATCGCAAGTTAACTTCGTACGTAACGTTGAGTCGAAGTGGTTTTTGGTCTAGTTCCCATCCCGGTCTCTTCGAAACAACATGTCAAAAAGGTCGAATAAAATATTTTGTTGATAGTTGGTTTTTTAACTATCAACGTCAAACCAGTACGGTCAAGTATATTGGCAGCTCAGGTTCTTATTTTAAAACTGTTCATTAAAACTCTTATCGAATCATTAAAATCATTTCTTCGACTTAAAGTCGATTACATTTAAATCGCTTACCAACTTATCTTTTGTTTCGCCATTTGGAAATAACATGCCTCGTTTATTCTCACTTTGTTTTATTCTCCTTAAATTCTGAAAATATCGTTATATTCACATTGTTACTATTTTCTAAAAAAATAGTGTTATATAAATAGTCCATAGGTATAATTAAAACTACATGTCTCGATTCAGATTAAACAACGTTAATGTACATTGTTTAATCTAAACTCTTTTGTCTTAAATTTCATTTCAAACCTTGCAATTTATTTGCAAATGTTCGACGAGAATAACATCTCCTTTTCAAACTTCTTTACCATCACGAACCAATACCATTCCTCGATAATAGAGAAGTTGGTCAAGTTGGGTATTTTATTTACCTCTCAGACCTTAATCGACAACGTTCTTATCTCAGAGTAGATAGAAGTTCGCAACTTAAAACACACGTTATCAATCAAACCTTATTCCCTATTTTTATTTCAAATTCCACCTCGATTCTGCCATCTACTTAAGTTCATTCTTAAGTAAAGTATTTATTTAAAGCCCTCGCCTCAATTCAAAACCTCAAACCTCTTTTCCTTGTACTTGGATTTGTTCTCTAACATTTATCCAAAACTCCTTTTCCATTGTTAAAACATATGGTTGAACTTTATAATTCAAACCCTTATTATTAACTTCTTTACCCTACTCGATGAGTACTTTCTCTTACATATGTTACCATTCTTTCTTTTATTCCAATTTGAATAAAATATTTATTTTTAAACTCAAATTCCTTTTATAACTTGTTTATGAAATGCGGATTATAAAACCCCTTTCCAGATGCTTCTTCTCAATTTACTAATCTGGTTACATATCCAATTACTTTCTTAAATAGATTTTATATTAAGAAGTAATTAATACTAATTTACTTTGTCATTTTCTATAGTAAAACCTTTTACTTCCTTATTAACCGAAATAGATTAGTTATCTTCTTTAACAAATTATTAATATAATAGCTTGTTTTATAAATAGTAAATTATCCCATACTCACCGTAAATGTATTTACATTGAGGTTAAAAGCCCTTTTTATATAATCATTGAGTTTTGTTTAATTATTTGCTGAGACTATTCTTTATTAAGTTAATTGAATAAAATATAATCAATTTAAACAAAAGCCCCCTTAATTGTTTTCTTTGGAACAAGTTATTCTAATGATCAACTCTCACGTTAATCTCAGCCTTTTTGATGTGTTAAAACATAAGTTGTTACAATAAAACCCCTTTTAACATTTCTTTGTAAACAAAGTTAGAAATATCCATTTACTCGAATTTTATATTTAAATAACTAAAATAAAATTAAAACTTCGATTTAGTTATAAAAAAAACTTTTATAACTTAATATACTTTAATTCGCCTGACGGCGAATTAATATTTCAAATGACGGATTTTAAACCATCCGCTTCAACTTTCTTAACCAATACTACATATTGATTAAACACGACAGTTTGGTTCAACAATCAATACCCATGCCATCATAGATTTCTAACATGATATAATAATATTAATTGGGATCAACAAACAATAATATACAATTTATTTGAGGAATCCGGCTGGATTCCTCCAACCTGTTCTTCCCTGCACCGCAGTTTATAATATTGTTTGTCACTAACAAATGAAATCCGAATTATAGTATAATGCAGACAAACAGTCAACCAATAAATAAAATTCATCCATAGCAACCATTCAGCCAATAAATGATAAATGTTAATGATATGAATTTAACGCATCACAGTATTTCAGAAGTATGAGAATTAACTCACATTAATTTTTTTTTGATTTCCGGTTCACTCGTCGTTTCATTTAATGAAAACTGGATTGCTCCCATTTTCTTTCGAACCAATTCAACGATGTAGTGCTCTTCACTGCGATTCCAACGAGCCAAATTTCACGAAATTCTGATATCGTATCAATATGTTATGATTATTTCAGTTTCAAGTTCAATTCGTTTCAATATAACTTGAAAAATAAATAATAATCACCTTTGCTTATCTAAATCATGGTCATTAGGCAGCTAACGTGTCATCAGCGTACCAAATCCACGTGGTCACTGAGCGTTCTCATCTATGATTCCTGGCCAAACCCGACATCCACTATTCTGTCAAACCAATTCCTCATCATTTTCCTTTCTTCTCGTTCAAACAACACAGGTCCACTTTCTTCCATCTTTAAAGACGCCAGACCCAACCGGAGGCCCCACTCCCACCATCAACCGCCGCGCTAACCTCTTCCGTCCCACCTAAGACCGTCGACCCCTGATCCAATTCTCTCTCCCTCGTCCACGATCCAGTAATTTGAACCCAATCCCAGAAATCGAGCCCAGATCCACAAATTGACCCCCAAAGACGCCTCCGTTCAAACCCTAACCGTGGGCCATCCCTAGCACCGGACTCCACCTGACTGCCACCACCATATGCGCCCCTCTCATCGCTTCCTCCTCATACCAGTTCGGGCCCCACCTCTACATCCATTCGCTAGAATTTGATTCAAACCGAAACCCGTTTATCTTGGATGAACGAACCCCGTTGACCACTACGTACACCCAGACCGCCACCAAACTCCGGCGAACAATCGCCTCGCTTCCTGAACCTACGCCGCCTGTTGTTTGGCCCGATATCCCCTCCGTTTGCCTGCTAGTTGCACCGCGACTTGCCTGCCTAGCTGATAAAAATGGTGCGAATAGCTTTGTCTTCGAACTTGGAAAAAGTACACTAGCCTGAAGCGTTTGTTTCCACAGTCTCAATGACTCAAAGATTGGATTTTTCCTGAAGATCATATATGTAACTAGAAGGCTGTTTGTTTTCGGGAGAGTCCCTGTGAATGAGTGGGAAGAAGGCAGAAGCACGATGTGAATTTATAGTTAGGAAAAGAATTGAATATGAGATCAATGTCACATCTTCGTATAGGTTATGTCAGCAGTAAAACGTAGGTATGTATTCTAATGTACAGGCAACTAAATATATACATGTTCTTCTTTCACTTCGAGCTGCTGGTGATGTTGCGTTTGAAAGAAAAGGGGTGAGAGGCTTTACTGGTGGAGGTGGGCAAAATGAATCAAAGCATGTGCGAGTGCTGATTTCTTTCAGATTGCATGTTCAAAGAAATAAAGAATAGCACTGTGCAGAGATATTTTGAAGAGACCGCACAAGGGTTTGCTGCAATTAGCTTTAAATACAAGGTACATCTGATAAGATTTGGACTTCTTCTTTGGGATATGCTAACGTTTTGAAGGAATACAAATAGATTTTGTGGCTTGGATTGTAAACAAAACATGAGAAGAAAACAAATTTAACCGCAAGTATTGAGTACAGAGTTTCCTGCTTTTTCCTGATTGGATAAAGATATCTTTGGATTTGATAGATATATGAAAATAATGTGCAGGGACTTTACCGAGATTATGAAATGGAAAGCAAAGCTGTTATATTTTACTTTTTGACTCTTAGAAAAGATTCCACCAGACTGTAAAGCTGCGTAATTTATGTAATGACATTGGAAGTGTTACCCTTGTAGGATTTTTTGAGCTTTAAAATGTCATTATTGTAAATATGTGTATGTATATTTGTCTTGTTTACGGCAAGAACAAGAATTTTCACATATTTTGGATAGTGATCTAGTACTGATTTGGTTTTGATCCTTTTTTTAATTTTATTTTATTTGATTTTATAGTCTTGGTCAACGTATACTAACGTGCAAACTATTTTGTAAAGATTTCGTTGATAGCAACCTTGATTTTATTATTTAATGTGATTAACATTCGACGTTTTAAATTAGCATGAGCGGATACAACATCCAATCTTATTAAAAATCCCTTTTATGCTGTCAATCTACATTATACTGCAAAATCAACATTTTCCAACTATTTTAAAAATAAAATATTATTATATTACTAATATAAATATAAATAAATGATCAAACTAAAATGGTTAAATTCGATTATTTATTTCCAAATCCATATTTTAAACAATTAAAATAATTCAAAAAATTGGCCAGAAAAATACGGGACGTTACAAAATTACATACATTTTAATTATTAGAAATTAATTTTAATTATTTGTTTTTCACAACTGGTAGTGAAGAGCAGTTGCTAAAGTTATGTTTTCAGCAACAGGTAGAGAAAAGCAGTTGCTAATTAGATAATTTACTAGTTATTAATAATTAATTGTAATAAGTTATTAAATATAAGAAATAATAATTGATTATTATGCTAACTAGTAATTATAAATTATTTAATCCTCTATTACAATAATTACAATAATAGTAATATTAATCAATTATCGTTTATTTATTAATTATGAATTGATGAATTATTTAATTATTAGTTATACATATTCATATTTCAACTTAATTAATAATTTTTATCCGTTATTTTTTATTACTCACTAGTAATTATTATTTTATAATTATCTAATAATTTTACTATTTTTTAACTATTAATTATTATAATTTGTTTATTATTAATTATTATTATTTGATTATAATTTTTTTGAAAGGCAAGCCAGTTTTTATAGTGGACCGTGCCACTTTTATTAGAAAAGAGAGAGAAGAGAGTAGCTGAACATGCTTAGTACCCCAATCTGGTTTGAAGTGCCAGTACATTAAGCAAATTATCTAAAGTGTCTTAAGATAGAGAGCACCATAGAGTGTTTACTAATAGTAGTCTCACTAAACACCCTTATGTTCCTCTCCATCCAAATTAAATAAACAAAAAAATTTGAGCAATTTCAACAACAATTTTCCTTTTGCATACTTCCATCTCGTCGCTTTAAAAATAGTGTACCATTCTAGCTGAGAATTGCGAGATGCCGCATGTAGTTGAAAGTGCAAGAGCACTTTAGACCAGACAAAGAAAGAATACCGACACTTAAAGAAAAGGTGGTCAATCTTTTCCTCGCCACTCCCACATAAATAGTAACAAGCATGATCAACAATGTGCATATCTTTCAATCTGCTAAGAGTAAGCAAACCATTGTTCAAAACCTTCCATAGCATCATATTTTGTTTTGGCGCAGCACCACAATCCCAGATTCTAGCATGCCACGGGAAGTTATCAAAGTTGTCTTCATTTAAAGAGATTTTATATACCATACTGATCTTGTGAGTACCCCCATTCCATCTTGCATGACTAGATGTATCATTGTAGAATTTACCTTGAATGACAGTCCATGTTGTTCGAACATCATACGAGCTGCAATAAGGGAGTGAGACATAACCAACACACCAGTAATCGGCTACACAAGCTTTATCATGGATCCCGGTCATCATTCCTTGATCATACGAGATAATGTCACTAAGAATGAGGCCTTTAGCAGCCCACGGATCATCCCAAAAGGCTGTCTTATCCATGCATTTCATACCAACCTGCACCATTGGTAGAAAAGTGGTTCTATTTCTCATAATATTACGCCATGCCCAACTGCTATCAGCTTTTGGAATCATAGTCCAATAATTTTTTTCTTTAATAAGATAAGTTCTAACCCATGTTGCCCAAAGATTATTATCATATCTCAAAAGTTTATCAAACCTTGTAGATAAAGATGCTTTGTTCCATTCCTTAACATTCATTACCCCCAGACCACCCTTCTCTTTAGTCAAACAGATATGTTTAAAAGCTACGGGTATCAATTTCTTGGAGAAAGGGTTACCATGCCAAAGAAAATGATTAAGCGCTGAATCAATCATTTTAATAAGTTTTGAAGGGAGAATGAAGCTTCTAGCATAATAGATGCACATCGACATAGCAACAGACTTGATAATAACCAACCTACCTACCATAGAGTATTTTGCACTTACCCAAGAGGAAATTTTCTCAGTGATCTTTTCATAAAGTTGAAGGCATTGAGACACCTTGATCCTAGATGTACACATAGGAACTCCAAGATAAGTCTCATTCTCATTAAAAGGGGATAAACCTGACGCCGCGTATATGGTTGTTTTCAACATTTCTGGAACTCCGGCAATCCTGATCTTAGATTTGCTTTTATTAATAGAAAGACCAGTGAGGCACTGCAATTCATGTAATATGCCCATAACCCCATTAATAGATCTAAGATTCGGTTTTGTGAACAACAATAAATCATCAGCAAATAGAAGGGTCGAGAGAGAAAGCTTCTTGCACATGGGGTGAAAATCCAGAAAATGATTGCAGTAAGCACGCTTAGCAATGGCAGTGAATAACTCCATGACACAAACAAAAAGATAGGGTGATATTGGATCACCTTGCCGTATACCCAGGGTAGCTCTGAAATACCCAAACGTACAACCATTATTGCTAAGAGAGTAGTCGACAGTGGATATGCAAGTGAAGATCCAGCAAAGGAAAGGCATCGGAAAATTCATTTTGAATAATATGTATATGATTGATTTCCAGTGAACTGATTCATAAGCTTTTTGAAGGTCAAGCTTGAGCACACATCTAGAGATGATTTTTCTGATAGTAACTACTAATTAAATAATATAATAATAATGATTAAATATTAATTATATTTGCCAATTATTAATTATATATAGTATATATATATGTATATATATATATTAACTATTATGCTTATACTTCTTATATTATAACCGAATATTACTTGGGGGTAAAATAATTTTTAAAAGTACGTTTTTTGCAAGTGGCTTTACCTATTGTAAAAAATTACAGTTATCGCAATTGATAAAAACAGTTACTAAATATATAATTTTTGCAACTGGTTTGAAATTGTAGTTGCAAATAATATGTCTATTGCAATAGGAATGAAAGAGCAGTTGCTAAAAGTATGTTTTCGCAACAGGCATGAAAGCGTTGTTGCGAAAATATGCTTTTTGCAACAGGAGGGAAAAGCCTGTTGTTAAATCTTATTTATTGCAACAGCTACGAAAGGTCTGTTGCTAAATATCATTTACTTTAACTGACATTTGAGGCCTGGTGCAAATAACTAGTTGTAATAGGGTATTTTTCTTGTAGTGCATGGTTCATTGTTTTAATAACTTCTTTATGACACACATTACATTTTTATATGGTTATATTCAAACAGGATAAATTTCCATGTATGTTAATTTTCCGTGTGTATAACTATCCAAATATGTTTATACATGTAATTCTATACTATCCAATATAAAAGAATAAATTGAAGATAAAACGTTGAAAAAAGTATATTAAATAGTATTAGTATGTGCGATATTTATTTTTTACTATATAGTTTTGTTAAAATATTTAAATATATTTTTGCAATATTGTATTCATTATAATCAATATGTTTATTAGTAAAATGTCTTCATGCTTACCTACATACACGTACATACATATTTGCACAAATGTGTAGGCTGAGATATTTCATAATTTGAATGTATATTTATAGTGGTTTTATTTCTATTAGTGGTCCAATTATGGTTCAAAAAAGTGTGGATATTTGTTGCATGCATAGTCGCAACACTAACACACACACACACGCGTGCGCGCGCGCACACACACACACACATATATATATATTTGAAATTATGAATAGTCACTCATATATATATATATATATATATATTTGAAATTATGAATAGTCACTCTTCATGGAAGTTCATAATGTGTTCGTTTCATACACTGAAATTTTCGATCATACCAAACAACTTAGAATTTATAAATGATTGATTATATAACTTATGAGATAATATGTAGCTAGAATAATAAGAATGTAGATATGAACTCTTGGCATTCTCAACCAGACATTATGTGTCCTAAATTTTACAATTTTTATGGACCAGCTAAGTTAGATGAAGAATTACATGGTCGTACTCATAATAAAGTTCTTTGATTATTATAATATATGGTGTAACAACCCGCCATTTTGACCATGACGAATCGATAAAACATGTCAACTCGAACCGCCCAAAACGACAAATTGTTATTAGCTTCTGTGGTAAATTGAATAAATCACAGAATCACAGATCACAGACACATAGCGGAGCAATATGATATCTAGCAGCGGAAAAATAAATAATACAATAGTAATTCATGAAGCTACTAAATAAAATTTTACAATAGAGTTTACATAACAATACAGCGGAAGACTAATACAATGATTTCTGGTACATAAATAAAAGATTACTACATAAATAGAAATGACAAGAATAGCTGGAACCAGATCAACTGAACAGGTAGATATAGATGAGCAAAACCCAATAATCTCCAAACTCCAAGAGTAAATCTCGAAAGCTGTGATAATTGATCTGACCCGAGAAATAATGCAAAACAAAACAACTCGGAACAGGACTAACATTCTCATGGAAGTAAATCAAATCAAATGAAATGTTCGATGAAATGCAATTAGTAACCTAAAGAGTGCTTGGGATCCCCATCCTCGAAAGATCCGTCAAACTATTTCTATATAGTATAATCCGCTATATACAATATTGTCTATCAGTAAAGTAAATATCAAAATAGCATAAGCAGGATAACCATTTGTAGTGACACGAAAATCCCCCTCGCGGGAAATTGCCGATACGCTAACTTTGGTATACAACAACATCAGAAAAGAAATAGAAGACTTTTATTACATCATAATAATGTAACATCAGAGTACAGAATATATCAGAGTACATCGAAATATAATACAGCGGAAGATTAATTTACAATAAATGTAATACAATGCAGCGGAAACAAATAAAATAACATAGCGGAAGACTACCAATGCTCTGGACATAGCTTTAAGCTTCGATTCAGAATCCTGCTCAATAAATAAATATCTACAAAACAAGCCACTCGACTGCCGTGTGGAAAATACGGGGCACCCGAGTTTGCAAGTGAAACAAACTACGAGTTAGTCATGGGATTGGTATGATAAATCTAACTTAACTTATCTAATAGTAAGTATAATCACAGGACCATGCCGCTAACGTAGAACAGGTTTACTCCATTGGTTTGCCAGTGCATAAAATAAAGTAAATCTTTTAAACAACGCAATGTTTTTTAGAAAAATGAAACCATTATAAGACTCAAGTCCCATCACACAATGCAACGCAAACCGGTGGATAGAGTTTTACATTATAATGATCAAACATGATTGATACATAAAAACTTGATATTATTATTAGTGTCTAATCAGTTTAAAAACACTTTCAAAATAAATGTATCAATCCTAGGCGGCATAACTACCATATACTATGTCGCCATATATAGGTTTATAATCAAATCCATAATGTCGTATTGGAAATTGGATTTCCATCATGAGTCGAGGCTAGGAATCATCCTCACCGATTTTGAGACACTCTAGCAAATGCCTCAGGACTCGGACGCTGGCGAGCCCTCGTTAGCGGTAGGACTGGTCCATAAATACTTTAGTGGATTGGTTATGCCTGAACAATACATTTCCTGGTCCTATTGGACCTATCACTTGGCCAGTAGCGACCAATACCCGAGAGCCTTAAAATCCATCATCCACATAAGTAAAAAAGTCTGGGCTCCATACCATGACACCACTTTGTAACAACCCGGAGAATCAGAACCAATTTAAAATTTTTATTTTGGCTATTTTAATGAATTTTGGATATTTAAAATGATTTCTTTTAAATAATTACGAAGGAAAATTTATTTTCGCCGAAGTTAGAACGTATAATTTTATTTTAATTATATAACGAGCCTGAAATGGCGTGGTAGTTTTAAAATTGGATTTTAAACTTTAAAGAAACATACAGAATTCAATATAAGTCAGAATTTGATAAAACTAGAAATGTTAGGAACGTATTAACTATATCTTTCTAATTAATGTAAGAAATTTAGATTTCACTTTAGAAATCATTAGTTATGGCTAAATCAAAATTTAGAAAAGTCGCTGTGGAATTTATATATAATTTAATATATAAATATATGGCCCTTAAAAAAAGGCATTTTGCAAACGACCTCCGTTTTCGACGAAACCACTTTTGTTGGATCCGAAATGTCAAATTATTGCTAGATTCCAAAATTCATAATTTTTGGAATTAATATGTGAGCGTAGCAAAAGAAAAAGTGTTTTGTCAATTTTAATCAATTTGGATCGACCAGAAAATGGCCATTTTTCAAGTTGTCTCCAAATTCGACGAAATTAGTTTTATTAAGACCGTATCGTCAAAGCATAGCCAGATTTATTTTTCTGGAATTTTTGGAGTTAGTATGTGGCCCATATAAATTAAAATGTACGTTTAAATTCAATATATATTGATTTACAGTTTAATTTTGATAAAAAATGATCGTAATAGCCGAATTGGCTTACGAAACATATCCCATTGTGTTCGAAATGGGGGTATTTAGCTAGGGGCGACATTCGTTGGGTTTGATTTGGAGTTTGGAGATTAAATGAATTATTTTTGAATTAAATAATATAATATTATAATATATATATATATATATATATATATAAATAAATTTTAAAACCCTAACTTTCTCCAATCTAAAAACAAGCCGCCAGTCACTTGAATGAACGGTTGGAAAAGCTCAGAAATTCAAGTGGAAAAATCTTCCAATCCACTTCAAATTAAAATCCAATTCAAAACAAAAATCGTTGAGCAAATCGAGGGATTTCTATCAATACCATGATGATCGAATTCCATTGAGTGTTTCCCTCGAAATTCAAGCTCAAAGTGACCGGTTTTGATCCATTTTCCAGCGAAGGCGGAGAGCTACTTTCATCTTTGCTGATGGCGCTAGGTGAGGAGTTGAAGGCGGTCGAAATGGTGCACTCCGATGGGTGGCCGACAGGGTGTAGGAGGAGCGGCGTGAGGAAGTTAGTTTGAGCGATGGGTTTTCTACCTGGAGCGGTAGTCAACGAGGAAGACAATGAGTATATTGTTTAAGCGATCTTGATTTTCTTTGGAAAATAATTAAGGTCGATTATTAATTATTTTATTTCCTTAATGACCGTTTAAAGTAATTAACATGTAAACCATCATAACTTCTTCGAATGACATCAGAATTCGACAATCTCGGATCTGTTGGAATCGTCTCGACGAACACTACCTTTCAGAACTAACTAGAATCAAAACGGACCAAACCAAAATTTCGAGCAAATTCAGATCCAAACAGAACAGAAATTCAGAATAAAAGAACGGCGGAGCGAATCCCAAAGTGAGAACTTATCACTAAAATTATTTCTGTATAGTTATTTATTTTATAACTGCATATATGAACTGCTCCCCATCGTCCATAGTCTAAGGACGAATTGTTTGATTGTATTGTGTTGCGGAAATTGATTGTGATTGTGATGTGAAATGAACTGTATAAAATATTCATGTGTTGAAATAAATAATTTATCGTTAAAAATATAATTTTTAACAGGTATATGAATGAAAATAAATATTCATTTATAAATCGGACGATTTGTTTATGTACACTCATTTGACTGATATTGATTGAGACGATATATTTTACACATCGCCCAACTGCATAAATAATAATCAGTGTTTGTTGTTTGAAAACCCCACATGGGTATTGGGATGATATTGGGCATACATTAATCCCAGTATTTAGTTGTATGTCAATCGTTGGGTTGACAAACTGTTGTAAGCGTTAATTATTCGTATTTAACGCTTATGCAGTTGTGTAATGCACTATGGATGATGGTTGACTGTGTTTGATTATTGTTGTGAACATGTGAGTATGAAATCCATATAAATAAAATTATATGGTAATTGACTGTGTCTGAAATTCAGAACGAACGGATATTTTAAAAATAACGATTATTTTAATATAAGGCATATTTTAAAATAACATTAAGAAAAGAATCAAAATCTGATTTTGATGTCCGATTTTGGATGGACACGAAAATATTTAAAATATATGAAGCCGTGTTGACTAGATATGCGCTATTTAGATGCGAACGATATTTATATCGATTTTATTCATTTTTATAATGAATATCGAATAGGAAATGATTTCAAAATCTTATATTTTGAATAAATTATCATTTATATATTATAATGATATGGAATATTCAATTTTGATTTAAATTTGAAATCGAAGTTGGAATCGTTTTTAAAACTAATTTAAAATGAGTTATTAAATACGTTTTGAATTAAAATCAATGAAATATATATAATATACATATACATATATATATATATATATATTAAATGGCCTGAATAGAATGCGCCACGCCTCGACCGTTCGCGAATTTCGACCATTGACTTCGAATTGACGTTACGGGAGATACGACTGTTGGAATCTCCTAAAACTGGAACCGTTAGGTTCGTATCGAAAAGAGCTTTCCAACGAATATAAGAGATTTGAAATCTAACGGTTGGATTTGGAATTATGTCCAAATCAAATTTGGAAAAGGTCGTTGTAAGTTTAGTTCGATGACCATTTATGGAAATTGACTGAAATGCCGATATTCAAAATTATTAAAAATATTAATAATTTGTGTAAAATCATAATAAATGATTGGAAAGAATTGGGATGAAAAATTCCATATTTGAAAAGATAAAAATATATTTTTATCGAAATGAACTAGTTATTAACCAGAATTATAATCCAATTATTTTTAAATAAATAAATTGGATTGAGAAAATGGGTTTTAAAATAATCAGAGTTTTTCCAATAAATAAATTGGAATGGATTTGAATCGAAATTATCTTCGGAATATTTCGATATTGGATTCCGCGATTATACAGATATTGTGGAGGAATTTGGAAGATATATATCCTTATTCCAATACGATATTTGTTAATTTCAGAATTTGATATTGAATATAAGCTAATATATTTTCTATTCAGAGCCTTGCATTTAATGTCAAATGGGATTTTGGTTTTGTCGTGAACGATGTCTTCACTAACACTGTTCTTAAACCCAGTTGAGAAAAGATTAAATCTTTTTATTAAGATTTAATGAAGTTTCACAATTAATTAATATTTAATTGGAATTGAATTGAATTTTGGGTTTGTCGTGAATGGTATCTTTAAAAATGTTGTTCTTAAACCCAATGGAGTTAAGAAAATTAGAAACTAACTGGAGATTAGCTAAGTTGAATGGTTTCCTGGGTATTGATCTGATGTTGGTTTCGGCCTTCGGGATTAATACTTAGGGAATTGTTCTCTTACTAATTTACGGTTAGAGACTGATGGAATGGTGTCTTCAGTAACACTGTTCTTAAACCCCGTGTGAAAAGAATAAATATTTTAATTAAGATTTAAAGAAGAATTACTAATTAATTAACATTTAATTATAATTGAAATGGAATGTGAATTGGGTTTATTGTGAACTGGGTTTTAATGACATTTGTTCCTTAACCCGATTAACAGAGAAATGTGATTTGGAATTTATAAATCTTTTTATTAAGATTTAATGGAAATTTTCCGAAGTAAAGTTTTCCGATTTAATATATTAGAATGGAATGGAATTCGATTTGATAATAATTGAAGTGAGCTTCTATGGAGGAAGACTGTTAATATCTATGGAATTTAAAAGGCTTTGTCGTTATTCCATTTATATTATTAGTCAGATACAGATATTTATATTGATTATATATTGATCTGTTTTCTGTGAAAACTCCATAATTAATGGAATGCGAGTTTGGGTTTATCGTGAACTGTGTTTTAAATGACATCGGTTCATTAACCCAGTTAAAGATAGGAATTATTTTCCTAGAAGTTGAATAATCATTAATATTGATTTTTGGGAAGATTAAAACTGAATTAGACTTTTAATGAATCTTTAATTAGATTGAAAAGTGAATGAGATAATTTAAATTATCGAATACATGATATGATCGAGAATTGAGTATCATCGGTTTTGCTACAAGCGATAGTTAAATCTTTAAATAGATTTGAACGTTAAATGGTAATTAATATTTACCGATAACAAGTGGTGCTAGATATGGAGTACTACCAGTTTTGCTCCATGGGATGAATAGGTTGGGATTCAGAAACATAATAAATGATTACTTCGATAAGGTTCGCTAATCCCGTCTAGTTTGGAAAACCTTAATATGGTTTAAATTGTGAAAAGAATATTCAGAATTGGAATGAGGCGTATGTTGTGTTTGTGTATCACTTGTTTATTATATACGCGAGTTATTCGGAAAGGCCGGGTTTATACCTATTCTGAATAACTGATTTGACGATAGGTCAAAGGTGAAGGCGGTGGTTGAAGACTGGACGTCTTCACATCGTCTGGATGATTACTGATGTCTTGATTAGGCTGTACACCCAAGACGAGGTAATAAGTGGTGATCGTCCTGACGTACTTGGAGAACAACGGATATGTGAGGGCCTCTCTCTTATATTGGACATATGAGAGAGGAATAAGGTGCCTTCGGTTTCGTTCAGACCCAGAACGAACTTGTAAATGGACCGTATGTCTGACATTGGATTTTATTCCGTGTTGATTGATATCTATTAAATATATATCCATCTGGTGAATTGGAATTTATTCTCATACTTCACCCTTCTCTGAGACGTACGAGCTTCGAGGTTGTATATCGGTAGACATCAGTCGCGTGGAGTGGATTGCCTGTGTGGTATGCTGAGATGCAAATGATCAAGGCTTCTGTTGAAAAGCAGAGTCTTGTGGTTGATGATCAAAGCATAGCTTTGTGTAGCGTTAATTCGCCAGCTTCACACACCGGTATGGTGGTAAACTGATGGTTAGATCAGTAAGCTTTTGAGATGAGGATAGACACCTTAGTGTTGTCATGGATTCGGTCGACCGAGGTGATACTGTGTGTGGTCGCCCCACACCAGTAGGGATATGGCACACCCCCTGATTCCCAGATGGATAGAGTTAGCGATGTTTTCGCATGCTTGCGACGTAAGCTGCGGTAACTTGTTTCCTGGATAGTGTGGGTGTGCATTATGGTGTTTTCACATGCCTGCGACATAAACTGCGGTAAATTGCACTATGCGATCGATCTTTCGAATCAGTGACCATCATGATGGAAATCTAACTTCCAATACGACATTTCGGTTTTAATTGTAGAGCCTAGTATGGCGACATAGTGGGATAGGGCACTATGCCGTCTATGATTGATACATTTATATTTGAAGTTGATTTCTTTCCTTATAGTAATAATAAAAGATAAATTTCACGTACCAAGCATATTTGGCTATTATAATGTAAAATTCTATCCTCCAGCTTGCGTTGCATTGTGTGATGGGACCCGAGTCTTATAATAGCTTCATTTTTCTTTATTTAGCATTGCGATGTTTGTTTCAGGAACTGGTATTCTTGGGGGTAAACCCGTTCCGTGTTATACGGCGTGGTCCCTTGATTTACCTTATCTTAAAGTAAAGTTTAATAACTGTTTTAGTTCTCACACCAGTCACATGACTAACCTAGAGTTTATTGTTTTAACCTAAACTCTGGGTGCCCCTATTTTCCACACGGGCAGCTAGTAATCTTGGTTTTGCAGATTTATATTCACAGGATCCTGGTTTACAGCTGGAATGATATTCGTAAATATCTGTATCCGTGTATTCCTTTCAGTTGTGTTCCCGCTGCTATGTATTTAAATGTAATTTAAATCTCTGATATTTACCAAGTGTATATTATTTGCTCATACTCTATATATTCTTGTACTCTGGTAAAATTGTTGTAATAAGCAATAAAATGTTCTTCTATTTGTGTTCTGATTTGTTGTGTTCTCAACTCAATCCGGGCTTTCCTTTATGGGGAAGTTTGGGTCGTTTCAGTTGTTATCAGAGCTTTGGTTTACAGAGCTCGAAAATAAGAAATATTAGAACCGAACGAAAGAATTCATCAGAGATTGGATTTGTAATATCCAATAAGAATTGCTCGTTAGAGATGGGATCAGTAGTATCCTAGAATGAGTCTGAAGAGTGTTATTTTTAAAATAAAAATGAAAACAAACTTTGTTTTGAAAATTTAAACCTTATTATTCGTATTTGAATATTTATTTTAGATTGATTTTGGACAATCGAGTATATGAAGATTTTGAATATATGCGTAATTAACGTGTATTCGAAGCCTGGATAGATATAGAATCACACTCTAGTCGCCCGTAGATGATTCTGATGATAGTGATCGCATCATCAGATTCTATGTTAGATTTTCGAAAGTGGGATATCTATATATTTCCAATTGACTAGTGTGAGAACCAAAACTTAGTTAAATTTCATTGGTTGTAAATTGCCATCAAAAATGGATTTTTGACTATATGTATTAAAGATATATATTTGAAAAGCTAATTCACTAAATTGATTGATGGTTGCGTAGTTTGATTATTAATGTAACTAATAAAAATATTGGAATGATAATTAATTAAACCAATATGTAAACGAAAGATAAATTAGCCAAACCGAATTAAATTTTGAACTGAATTATTGCATTTACATATATGTACATGTATATACATTGAACAGTTCATAGCATGGAGGCTAAGAAGAGGAATAAAATTGTATATCCGACAAATAAGTAAATGTTTGTTGTATTTCTTGGGGTTTTGATGATTTTATGAGCCGATAGGCGAGCCACATGGCGAGCCATTTGGATTTTTCTTTTTCTTTTTGATTGGAGAGGGCTTGTGTGGCAGTTTGAGGATTTTCCCGATGCTCCCCGTACAAAGGAGGTTATGGCGAAATTTTTAGAAAATTTAGGGTGTTAGTCAAAATTTTGAGAAATTGGAAAATTATTAGAAACTGAAAAGTTGAAGAACTTAAGCCATAATTAAAAGAATGAAAGTTGAGTTGATTAGTTAAACAACTTTCATCTCCGTTAATTTTTGAGGATGAAAAGATTTTAAGTGGGGGAGATTATAACAACCCGGAAAATCAGAACCAATTTAAAATTTTTATTTTGGCTATTTTAATGAATTTTGTATATTTAAAATGATTTATTTAAATAATAACGACAGAAAATTTACTTTTCGAAGAAGTTAGAATGTATAATTTTATTTTAATTATATAACGAGCCTGAAATGGCGCAGTAGTTTTAAAATTCGATTTTAAACTTTGAAGAAACATACAAAATTCAATATAAGTCAGAACTGGATAAAACTGAAAACGTTAGGAATGTATTAACTATATCTTTCTAATGAATGTAAAAAATTTAGATTTCACTTTAGAAATCATAAGTTATGGCTAAATCAAAATTTAGAAAAGTCACTGTGGAATTTGTATGTAATTTAATATATATATATATATATATATATATATATGTATGTATGTATGTATGGCCCTTAAAAATAGCCATTTTGCAGATGACCTCCGTTTTCGATGAAACCACTTTTGTGGATCTGGAATGTCAAATTATTGCTAGATTCTAATATTCATAATTTTTGGAATTATTACGTGAGCGTGGCGAAAGAAAACGTGTTTTGTCAATTTCAGTCAATTTGGATCGACCAGAAAATGACCATTTTTCAAACGGTCTCCAAATTCGACGAAATGTGTTTTGTTAGGACCATATCGTCAAAACATAGCCAGATTTATTTTTCTGGAATTTTTGGAGTCGGTATGTGGCCCCGATAAATTAAAATGTACATTTAAATTTAATATATATTGATTTATAGTTTAATTTAGATAAAAACTGATCGTAACAGCCGAATTAGCTTACGAAACATATCCTATTGTGTTCGGAATGTGGGTATTTAGCTAGGGGCGACATTCGGTAGGTTTGATTTGGAGTTTGGAGATTAAATGAATTATTTTTGAATTAAATAATATCATATTATAATATATATATATATATACGTTTTAAAGCCCTAACTTTCTCCATTCTAAAAACAAGCCTCCAGTCACTTGAACGAACAGTTGGAAAAGCTTAAAAATTCAAGTGGAAAAATCTTCCAATCCACTTCAAATTAAAATCTAATTTAAAACAAAAATCGTTAGCAAATCGAGGGCTTTCTATCAATTGCACAATGATCGAATTCCATTGAGTGTTTCTCTCAAAATTCAAGCTCAAAGTAACCGGCTTTTGATCCAATTTCCAACGAAGGGGGAGAGCTGAGTTCGTCCTTGCTGATGGCGCCAGGTAAGGAGTTGAAGGCGGTCGGAATGGTGCACTCCGATGGGTGGCCAACAGGGTGTAGGAGGAGCGGCGTGAGGAAGTTAGTTTGAGCGATGGGTTTTCTACCTGGAGCGGTAGTTAATGAGGAAGACGATAAGTATATTGTTTAAGCGGCCTTGATTTTATTTGGAAAATAATTAAGGTTGATTATTAATTAATGTATTTCCTTAATGTCCGTTTAAAGTAATTAACATGTAAACCATCGTAACTTCTTCGAATGACATCAGAATTCGATAATCTTGTATCCATTGGAATCCGCTCGACAAACATTGCCTTTTAGAACCGACTAGAATCAAAACGGACCAAACCAGAATTTCGGGCAAATTCAAATCCAAACAGAACATAAATTCAAAATAAAAGAATGGCGGAGTGGATCCCAAAGTGAGAAATTCTCACTAAAATTATTTATGTACAGTTATTTATTTTATAACTCCATATATCAACTGCTCCCTGTCGTCCACAGGCCATGGACGACTTGTTTGATTGCATTATGTTGTGGAAATTGACTGTGATTGTGATGTGAAATGAACAGTATAAAATATTCATGTGTTGAAATAAATAATTTATCGTTAAAAATATAATTTTTAATGGGTATATGAATGAAAATAAATATTCATTTACAAATCAGACGATTTGTTTATGTACACTCGTTTGACTGATATTGATTAGGACGATATATTTTACACATCGCCCAACTACACAAATAATAATCAGTGTTTGTTGTTTAAAAACTCCACATGGGTATTGGGATGATACTGGACATACACTAATCCCAGTATTTAGTTGAATGCCAATCGTTCGGTTGACAAGCTGTTGTAAGCGTTAATTATTTGTATTTAACGCTTATGCAGTTGTGTAATGCACTATGGATGATGGTTGATTGTGTTTGATTATTGTTGTGTACATGTGAGTATGAAATCGATTTAAATAAAATTATATGGTAATTGACTGTGTCTGAATCCAATTCAGAACAAACAGATATTTTAAAAATATTGAATATTTTAAAATAAGGAATATTTTAAAATAATATTCAGAAAAGAATCAAAATCTGATTTTGATGTCCGATTTTGGATGGACACGAAAATATTTAAAATATATGAAGCCGTGTTGACTAGATATGCGCCATATAGATGCGAACGATATTTATATCGATTTTATTCCTTTTTATAATGAAATATCGAAAAGGAAATGATTTCAAAATCTGATATTTTGAAAATATTATCTTTATATATTATAATGATATGGAATATTCAATTTTGATTTAAATTTGAAAATGAAGTTGGAATCGTTTTTAAAACAAAGGTAAAACGAGTTATAAAATACGTTTTGAATTGAAATCGACGAAATATAAATAATATATATGTTATATATATTAAATGACCTGAATAGAGTGCGCCGCGCCGCGATCGTTCGCGAATTTCGACCATTGATTTCAAATTTACGTTACGGGTGATCCAATCGTTGGATTTTCCTAAAACTGGAGCCGTTGGGTTCGTATCGAAAAGAGCTTTCCAACAAATATAAGAGGTTTTAAATCTAACGGTTGGATTTGGAATGATGTCCAAATCAAATTTGGAAGAGGTCGTTGTAAGTGCAGTTTGATGACCGTTTATGGAAATCGACTAAAATAGCGATATTTAAAATTATTAAAAATATTAATAATTTGTGTAAAATCATAATAAATAATTGGGGTGAAAAATTCCATATTTGAAAAGATAAAAATATATTTTTATCGAAATGAACTAGTTATTAACCAGAATTATAATCCAATTATTTTTAAATAAATAAATTGGATTGAGAAAATGGGTTTTAAAATAACCAGAGTTTTTCCAATAAATAAATTGGAATGGATTTGAATCGAAATTATCTTCGAAATATTTCGATATTGGATTCCGCGATTATATGGATATTGTGGAGGAATTTGGAAGATATATATATCGTTATTCCAATACGATATTTGTTAATTTTAGATTTTTATATTGAATATAAGCCGATATATTTTCTATTCGGAGCCTTGTATTTAATATCTAATGGGATTTTGGGTTTGTCGTGAACGGTGTCTTCACTAACACTATTCTTAAATCCAGTTGAGAAAAGATTAAATCTTTTTATTAAGATTTAATAAGGTTTACCAATTAATTAATATTTAATTGGAATTGAATTGAATTTTGGGTTTGTCGTGAATGGCATCTTTAAAAATATTGTTCATAAACCCGATGGTGTTAAAAAATTAGAAACTAACTGGAGATTAGCTAATTTATGGTTAATACTTAAGGAATTGTTCTCTTACTAATTTATGGTTAGAGACTGATGGAATGGTGTCTTCAGTAACACTGTGCTTAAACCCCATGTGAAAAGAATA
The DNA here is from genome assembly GCA_030737875.1 of Allium sativum. Classification (NCBI taxonomy): domain Eukaryota; kingdom Viridiplantae; phylum Streptophyta; class Magnoliopsida; order Asparagales; family Amaryllidaceae; genus Allium; species Allium sativum. The sequence goes on from CM060913.1 coordinate 656,647,951, forward strand.
AATCTTTCAATTAAGATTTAAAGAATAATTACCAATTAATTAACATTTAATTGGAATTGAAATGGAATGAGAATTCGATTTATTGTGAACTGTGTTTTAATGACATTTGTACTTTAACCCGATTAACAGAGAAATGTGATTTGGAATTTATAAATATTTTTATTAAGATTTAGTGGAAATTTTCCGAAGTAAAGTTTTCCAATTTAATATATTGGAATGGAATGGAATTCGATTTGCTAATAATCAAAGTGAGCTTCTGTGGAGGAAGACTGTTCATATATATGGAATTTAAAAGGCTTTGTCGTTATTCCATTTATATTATTAGTCGGATACAAAAATTTATATCGATTATATATTGATCCGTCTTCTGCGAAAATTCCATAATTGATGGAATGTGATTTTGGGTTTATCGTGAACTGTGATTCAAATGACATTGGTTCTTTAACCCAGTTAAAGACAGGAATTATTTTTCTAGAAGTTGAATAGTCATTAATATTGATTTTTGGGAAGATTAAAACTGAAGTAGAGTTTTAATGAATCTTTAATTAGATTGAAAAGTGAATGAGATAATTTAAATTATTGAATTCATGAAATGATCGAGAATGGAGTATCACCAGTTTTGCTCTAAGCGATAGTTAAATCTTTGATTAGATTTGTACGTTAAATGGTAATTAAAATTTATCGATAACACAGTGGTGTTAGATTTGGAGTACTACCAATTTTGCTCCATGGGATGAATAGGTTGGGATTGGGAAACTTAATAAATGATTACTTCGGTAAGGTTCGCTAATCCCGACTAGTTTGGAAAACCTTAATATGGTTTAAATTGTGAAAAGAATATTTGAATAAAAAAATATTTAGAATTGGAATGTGGTGTATGTTGTGTTTATGTAGCACTTGTTTATTATATACGCAAGTTATTCGGAAAGGCCGGATTTATACCCATTCTGAATAACTGATTTGACGATAGGTCGAAGGTGAAGACGGTGGTTAAAGACCGGAGGTCTTCTCATCGTTTCGATGATTACTGATGTCTTGATTGGGCTGTACACCCAAGACGAGGTAATAAGTGGTGATCGTCCGGACGTACTTGGAGATCGACGGATATGCGAGGGCCGCTCTCCTGTATTAGACATATTGGAGAGGAATAAAGTGCCACCGGTTTTGTTTAGACCCAGAATGAACTTGTAAATGGACTGTGTGTCTGACATTGGATTTTATTGTAAGTTGATTGATCTCTATTAAATATACATTTGTCTGGTGAAGGGGAATTTATTCCCTTACTTCACCCTTATCTCAGACGTACAAGCTTAGAGGTTGTATATCGGTAGACATCAGTCGCATGGAGTTGATTAACTGTGTGGCATGCTGAGATGCAAATGATCAAGGCTTCTGTTGAAAAGCAGTCTTGTGGTTGATGATCAAAGCACAGCTTTGTGTAGCATTAATTCACGAGCCTCACACACCGGTATGGTGGTAAACTGATGGTTAGATCAGTATGCTTTTGAGATAAGGATAGACACCTTAGTGGTGTCATGGATTCGGTCGACCGAGATGATACTGTGTGTGGTCTCCCAACACCAGTAGGGATAGGGCACACCCCCGATTCCCAGATGGATAGAGTTAGCGGTGTTTTCGCATGCCTGCGCCGTAAGAGGAGGTAACTTGTTTCCTGGATAGTGCGGATGTGCACTACGGTGTTTTCGCATGCCTGTGACGTAAAACGAGGTGAATTGCACTACGCAATCGATCTTTCGAATCAGTAACCATCACGATGGAAATCCAACTTCCAATACTACATTTCGGTTTTAATTGTAGAGCCTAGTATGGCGACATACTGGGATGGGGGCAGTATGCCGTCTATGATTGATACATTTATATTTGAAGTTGATTCCTTCACTTACAGTAATAATAAAAGATAAATTTCATGTACCAAGCATATTTGGCTATTATAAGGTAAAACTCTATCCTTCGGCTTGCGTTGCATTGTGTGATGGGACGTGAGTCTTATAATAGCTTCATTTTTCTTTATTTAGCATTGCGCTGTATGTTTTAGGCACTGGTATTCTGGGGGGTAAACCCGTTCCATGTTATAGGGCGTGGTCCCTTGATTTACCTTATCTTAAAGTAAAGTTTTAATAACTGTTTTAGTTCTCACACCAGTCACATAACTGACCTGGAGTTTATTGTTTTAACCTAAACTCTGGTGCTCCTATTTTCCACATGGGTAGCTAGTAGTTTTGGTTTTGCAGATTTATATTCATAGGATCCTGGTTTACAGCTGGAATGATATTCGGAAAGCTCTATATCTGTGTATTCCTTTCCGCTGTGTTTTGTATTATTTTTTCACTGCTATGTATTTAAATGTAATTTAAATCTCTGATATTTACCAAGTTATATTATTTGCTCATACTCTGTATATTCTTATACTCTGGTGAAATTGTTGTAATAAGCAATGAAATGTTCTTCTGTTTGTGTTCTGATTTGTCGTGTTCTCAACTCAATCCGGGTTTTCCTTTACGGGGAAGTTTCGGTCGTTTCACACTACTAGCTTGAAAGAAATGCAAGTTCTGCCTACGGCCCTCATTCCGTTTTTGACTCATACCAGGGTGTGAGGCTCGCAAAGTAATGCTATACACAAAGCTATGCTAATTAAAGCTGTGTTTTGATCATCAACCACAAGGCTCTGCTTTTCAATAAAAGCTTTGATCATTTGCATCTTGGCATGCCACAATTGCAATCCACGCCATGCAACTAATATCTATCAATATATAACCTCTAAGCTCGTACGTCTTAGAGAAGGGTGTTAAGCAAAAGAATAAATTATCTGCCACCAAAAAGATATATATTAAATAGAAATCAATTAACACAGAACGAAATCCAATGTCAGACACACATCCACTTACAAGTCCGTTCTGGGTTCGAACGAAACCGGAGACACCTTATTCCTCGTCTCGTATGTACAATACAGAAGATAGGTTCTCGCATATCCGAACAATCAACAAGTACGTCCGGACAACTACCACTATAACCCTGTCAAGGCAGCAACTCCAATTAAAGGCATCAGTAGTCATCCATGCGATGTGAAGATCGTTAGTCTTCAACCACCGTCTTCAATGTTTTCGATTTAAATCGTCGTATAATTATTTGAAATGAGATTGAACTCGGTCTTTTCAAATAATTCTTGAATATATATATATATATAATTCAAATCATTTCATATTACTAATATTATTTTATAACGTTTTATCGCTATTTTTATTTATATAAAAATTGCCCATTTAATTCGGACGACGTTTCAGGTCGTTACATGGCCCTAGCGCTGTTTTTATCCAAATTTGAATTAGGATCTTAACAAATTTAATATCGTTGGAAAGATCTTTCTAGAGCGAACCTAACGATTCCAGTTTTAGGAAAATCCGATGGTCGGATCTTTTGGTATAATCATTTAAACTTACGATTCTGAAACACGAACTACCGCGCGCAATTCGTTTAATTTTAATTTTTATTTATATTATATATATATAAATATAAATCGTTTGACGATTTCACTAACATGTAAAAAGTGATGTTTTCAACAAACAAAACATATATTAACATATAAACATTTTCCTACTTCGCTAACATGTAAGTGATTACATTTTAATGAATCAAAACATGTAATTCTTTTTATCTTAACAAACATGTTAAAAGTAACATTTTTATGGAAAATTCTATTTTAATGTGTGATTCTTTTTTATCTAAATAAACATGTTAAATGTAACATGTTAATGACAAATTCCATTTTAATATGTCATTCTTTTTAATCTAAATAAACATCTTAAATGTAACATTTTTTATTATAAATCCTATTTTAACATGTTATTTTGTTTATCTATTTAATCAAAACATACACTGGAAATGTCATTTTTAATGTTTAAACAATTTCTAATGAACATGTCAATTTTAATAATGAATCATTTATAATGAAACTAAACATACATTAAAAATGTTCTTTTTAATCTCTAAGCAATTTCTAATGAACATGTCAATTTTAATAATGAATCATTTCTAATGAAACCAATCATACATTAAAAATGTTCTTTTAAATCTCTAAACAAATTCTAATGAACATGTCAATTTTAATAATGAATCATTTTTAATGAAACCAAACATACCTTAAAAAATGTTCTTTTTAATCTCTAAACAATTTCTAATGAACATGTCAATTTTAATAATGAATCATTTTTAATGAAAATAAACATACACTAAAAATGTTCTTTTGAATCTCTAAACAATTTCTAATGAACATGTCAGTTTTAATAATGAATCATTACATACATCAAAAATGTTATTTTTAATCTCTAAACAATTTTAATGAACATGTCAATTTTAATAATAAATCATTTTTAATGAAACTAATAAGACATCAAAAATGTTCTTTTTAATCTCTAAACAATTTCTAATGAACTTGTCAATTTTAATAATGCATCATTTTTAATGAAACTAAACATACATTAAAGATGTTCTTTTTAATCTCTAAACAATTTCTAACGAACATGTCAATTTAAATAATGAATCATTACATAGATTAAAAATGTTATTTTTAATCTCTAAACAATTTCTAATGATCATGTCAATTTTAATAATAAATCATTTTTTAATGAAACTAAACATACATTAAAAATGTTCTTTTTAATCTATAAACAATTTCTAATGAACATGTAGATTTTAATAATGAATCAATTTTAATGAAACTAAACATACATTAAAAAATATTCTTTTTAATCTCTAAACAATTTCTAATGAACATGTCAATTTAAATAACGTATCATTTTTAATGAAACTAAACATACATTAAAAATGTTCTTTTTAATCTCTAAACAATTTCTAATGAACATGTCAATTTTAATAGTGAATCATTTTTAATGAAACTAAACATACATTAAAAATGTTCTTTTTAATCTCTAAACAATTTAAAATGAACATGTCAATTTTAATAATGAATCATTTTTAATAAAACTAAGCATACATTAAAAATGTTCTTTTAAATCTCTAAACAATTTCTAATGAACATGTCAATTTTAATAATGAATCATTTTTAATGAAACTAAACATACACTAAAAATGTTCTTTTTAATTTCTAAACAATTTCTAACGAACATGTCAATTTTAATAATAAATCATTACGTACATTAAAAATGTTATTTTTAATCTCTAAACAATTTCTAATGAATATGTCAATTTTAATAATCGTCAATAATTTGTTTTCATATATACGATTAAAAAAATGATTTTTATTGCATGAACAATTTCTAACAAACATGAATATTTTATTTTCTAACATATACAGTTCAATCCGTTCGTTCATCGCAATCGCAAACAATAATCTCAAATTTTATATCACACATATGTATGAATTTTACATCAAAATCAATAATAAATTTTATTTTAAATTAGAGATCTCACAGTGATTTTGAATTCTTCAAAAATTGTAGACTGCTCTAAATTTCCCTGGTCACTTCTAAAATATAGTAGACACTGCCATGATCCCAACGGTCCCTGTTTCGAGCACGTTATGATTTTTATCGTGTTATAATATTTTAAATTTAATTAATTACATAATTAAATTAGAAATCACCTTCTTCTATCTTCTATAAACAAGGTCGTGCGTTTTTCCTTTTAGTTCGAAACCAGGTCAGAGTTTTACTTCAATCGGTTGCACGAGGAGGGAATCGTATTGTACCACGTCGGAAAGGAAGGAAGCCCGCACCAGGTGGACCCCACAATGGCGAACTCGATCGGGTTCAGGAGGCAGGGCAGCGGTTTAAACGGCGATGGTTTAGGGGTCTAAAACTCGACGTATATTCAACGATAGGAAGTGAAGTCCGTATGGTTGTGAAGAGCAAGAAGAGTACTCCAATATTGTCCAAAGGATGGAGTGATTTTACTGAGAGGATTGAGAGTTATTTGGAAGGGAAGGATCGAATGTTTCTGGCCATTCACGATAATATGGCGGCGGTTATGAAAATGAATTAGGGTTATGTTAATCCTATATTTATAATATCATATTATTTAATTCTCTAATTTTCAAAAACACCCGTTAACTCATACTAACTCCAAATCCAGCCCAGCGACTGTCGCCCCTAGCCAAATACCACATTTCGGACGCAATGGACTAGGTTTCGTGAGCCCATTTGACTGTTTCAACCTATTTTTCTTTAAATTAAAATATAAAACATTTAATATTAATTTTGATCGTACATTTTAATTTACCGAGGCCACATACTGACTCCAAAAATTCCCGAAAATAAATCTAGCCATGATTTGACGACAAGGTCCTATCAAAATTAATTTTGTTAAATTTGGAGACCGTTTGAAAAATGGTCTTTTTAACGGTCGATCCAATTCAATAGAAATTACCAAATGGATTTTAATTTACCACGCTCACATATTAATTCCAAAAATTATGGAAATTTAAACCTTGCAATAATTTGACATTTCGGATCCAACAAAAATGGTTTCGTCAAAAACGGAGGTCGTTTGTAAAATGGCTATTTTTAATAGCTTTGTTATTATTTAAAAATGGAATTTTTAAATTCTGACACATTTTCTAACAAAATTTCTTAAAATAAATTTTTTAAATTGGTTCTGATTTTCCGGGTTGTTAAACTAACTAACTCAACTTTCATTTTTTTAACTGGTTTGAATAATTTTATTAGTTGAACTAATAATCACACAACACAATCATCAACCAATTAGTTGATTAGCTTTTCAAATATATATATCTTTTATATATTCAAAAATCATATTTTCTAAAATCGGATTATATGTATAATCACAGATACGTTAATTATAAACTTGTCACTCTCAACTCATTCTAGGGAATTTCTAACCCCAACTCTAACGAGTTTTCTCATTCTAGGATGCTACTGATCCTATCTCTAATAATGAGTATTCTTTTATAGGATATTTATAATCCTACCTCTAATGAGTCTTTTGTTCAGTTCTAACGAGTTGTACCCCAAAGATTTGAGTTAACCCAAGCTACGATACCATATGTAGTGACCCGAAAATCCCCATCGCGGGAAATCGTCGGATACGCTAAATTTGGGTATACAACAACATCAGAACAAAAATAGAAGACTTTTATTACATCATAATAACGTAACATCAGAGTATAGAGTATATCAGAGTACATCGAAATATAATACAGCGGAAGATTAATTTACAATAATGTAATACAATGCAGCGGAAATGTAACGGCAAGGAATTTCGCTCGATCCGAATCGATCGTTAAACCGACTAAGACCGTTCGAAACCCCTGATCGTTTTGAGAACAGGACAAAATAGAACGCAGACGGAAGAACATTTCATTGTTATTACAACAATTCCATCAGATACAAGAATATACAGAGTATAAATGAATAAATTACATTCAACAAATATCAGAGATTTAAATTATATTTAAATAAATCGCAGCGGAAAATAATACAAAAGCACAACTAGAAGTGATACACGGATACAGAGCTTTCCGAGCATCGTTCCAGCTGTAAATCAGGACCCTATGAATATAAGTCTGCAAAACCAAAAACTACTAGCTGCCCGTGTGGAAAATAGGGGCACCCAGAGTTTAGGTTAAAACAATAAACTCCAGGTCAGTCATGTGACTGGTGTGAGAACTAAAACAGTTATTTAAAACTTTGCTTTAAAAGATAGTAATTCAAGGGACCACGCCGTATAACACGGAACGGCTTTCCTCCCCAGAATACTAGTGCATATAACAAAACAACGTAATTCTTTTTGGAAAAATGAAGCTATTATAAGACCCAGGTCCCATCACACAATGCAACGCAAGCCGGAGGATAGGGTTTTCCCTTATAATAGCCAAACATGCTTGGTACGTTTAAAACAAATCATTTGATACTATTATAAGTGTATAGTGTCAAAACAATTCAATCATAAATATCAATCATAGGCGGCATGGGTACCATATATCATGTCGCCATACTAGTTCTACAATTAAAACCGAAATACATGTAATGGAAATTGGATTTCCGTCATGAGTCGAGGCAAGGGGCAAGCTCCTCTCCGCGTTCGAGACACTCTAGCAATGCCTCAGGACCCCACTCTGATCCTTTGGAACCTCCAAGGCCGGTCCTCTCTTACTTTTGAGGATTAATTATTCCTGAACACACGTTTCCCGGTCCTTACAGACCTATATCCGAGGCGCCTCGTATCCAACAACCACACAGGTGAAAAGTATATAAATGTCAGGGCTGGTAGGTCACTGACACCACCCTAGCTAGAAAGAAACGTCGTGCACTCCTTGGGTCCGTATCCCATTTTTAACTCATACCGAGGTGTGAGGCTCGTGAATTCACGTTATACACAAAGCTACGCCACACAGGCCGTGCTTTGATCATCAACCATAAGACTTTGCTTTTCAACAGAAGCCTAGATCAATTGCCACTTACGCGTGCCACACTGGCAATTCACTCCATGCGACTAATATCCATCGATATACAACCTCTAAGCTCGTACGTCTCAGAGAAGGGCGTTAAGCAAGAGAATAAATTCTCCGCCGCCAAACAGATGTATATTTAATAGAGATCAATCAACATAGAATAAAATCAAATGTCAGACACACAATCCATTTATAAGTTCGTTCTGGGTCTGAACGAAACCGGAGGCACTTTCCTCGCATATCCATCCATCTACAAGTACGTCTGGATGATCACCAATTGTTTCCCTCATCTTGGGTGTACAGCCCAATCGAGATCATCAGTAATCACCCAAACGATGTGAAGATTTCCGGTCTTCAACCACTGTCTTCATCTTCGACATCTCGTCGAATCGGTTATTAAGAATGGGTATAAATCCGGCCTTTCTGAATAACCCACATATATGATAAACAAATGTTACACAAACACAACAAACGCCTCATTCCAATTCAGAATATTCTTTTATTCACAAAATCACATTCTTAGGGAAAGGTTCCCATTAATTTTATCCAAGATAAATTCTTCTAAATTTATTCTTTAATCCTCCTTCGGATGTCATTTCAAACTAGTCGGGATTAGCAAACCACACCGAAGTAATTATTTATTTTATTTCCCAATCCCAACCTATTCATCCCATGGAGCAAAACTGGTAATACTCCATATCTAACACCACGGTGTTATCGATAAAATTAATTACCTTTTCACATTCAAATCTAATTAAAGATTTAACTATCGCTTTGGAGCAAAACTGGTGATACTCCATTCTCGATCACTTTCCAAATTTGATAATTTTAAATTATCAATTCACATTTCAATCTAATTAAAGATTCATTAAAACTCCACTTAGTTTTAATCTTTTCAAAAATCAACATCCTGCCTTTAACTGGGTTAAAGAACCAATGTCATCTAAAACACGATTCACAATAAACCCAAATCATATTTGATATTAAATACAAGGCTCTGAATAGAAAATATATCGGCTTATATTCAATATCAAATTCTGGAACCAACAAATATCATATTGGAAATAACGATATAAAATATATCTTTCAAATCCCCATAACAATATTTGTATAGTCACGAAATCCAACATCGAAATATTCCGAAGATAATTTCGATTCAACTCCAGTTCAATTCACGAATTGGGAATATTGATTATTTTTAAAATCACTTTCAAATTCAATTTATTTATTTCAAAAATAAATTGATTTTAATTCTAGTTCAAAACTAGTTTATTTCGACAAAAATATATTTTTATCCTTTCAAATGTGGAATTTTTCACCTCAGTTCTTTCCAATTCACATATTATGATTTTACACAAATTATTAATATTTTTAATAATTTTATCGAGGTCCGTACAGTCGATTTCCAACAACGGCCATCGAACTGCATTTACAACGACCTTTTCCAAATTTCATTTGGACATAATTCGAAATCCAACCGTTAGATTTCAAATATCTAATATTCATTGGAAAGCTCTATTCGATACGAACCCAACGGTTCCTGTTTTAGGAGAATCCGACGGTCGGATCTCCCGCAACGTCAATTCGAAGTTAATGGTCGAAATTCACGAACGGCCGCGGCGCGGCGCGTTCTATTCAGGCCATTATATATATAATATATATATTATATATATTTCGTCGATTTCCTTTTTAAAACGAATTTTATAAATAGTTTTAAATTCGTTTCAAAAACAATTTCAACTTCATCTTCAATTTCAAATCGATTTGATTTCAATTCAATTCGAATTCATTTAAATTTTATTTAATTCGAATTCCAATTCGTTTCAATTCAATTCTAATTCTAATTCGTTTCAATTCAATTCAGTTTGAATTTACCTTCTATTTAATTCAATTCGAATTCATTTCAAATTGATTTCAATTCAATTTCAGTTCATTTTAAATTTCATTCAAAACGATTTCAATTCGTTTTTAATTCAATTTCAATTTAATTCAATTCGAATTCATTTCTATTTAATTCGAATTCAAATTCACTTTCTATTCAATTCGAATCGAATTCATTTTCTATTCGATTCGAATTCATTTCAATTTGATTCAATAAAATTTCAATTTGAATTTTTAATCTAATTTGATTTGAATTTCTGTAACGACCCGGATTTTGAGCGACTTTGGTTATCGACGTAAGCCCAACGTCGATAACCAAAACATCGAAAAATCCCGGTTGTTAATGAAAGAAATTAGAGGGTGAGGAAAGATAAGGTAGAACTTATAGAATAGAAGAAGAAGAAGAACATCATCATCAGAGTAAACACGAATCTCACAGCGGAACGAATAAAATATAACATTACATATCTTTGAAATACATCAGTATATGTATACAATAACACTTATCAGAGTACAACACTTACAACAACGGCGGAAATAATAATAGCTATAAAATCCTGAAGTCTCCTGCTCCAAGCTCTCCAAGTGTATCTGTAAAATCCCGACTACTTGACTGCCCGTACAAATTTAGGAACCCAAGAGTTTAGGGAAAACAACAAAGTAAACTTCGGGTCAGTCATGGGACTGGTATGAGTAAAACAGTTTAAAACACTTAGTTTAAATAAAGGATATATCATAAGACCACGCCGTGAAAACGGAACGGGTTTTCCCTTATGAAAATCCAAACAACTTTGTAAAGCAATATCATTCTGATATTATAATAATGTCTAAATACAATTAGATGTCAATCTAGTAGAAACGCTTTCATCTCACGTTCTACATATATAGTTTACAATCAAAACCGCAAGCACGTATTGGGTAATGGATTTCCAACTGGCAAGGTATGGGACCACCTTCCGACAGTGTACCTCTAGAGAGGAATACACCGGGTTCAACAAGAACATCTTGCAACCCAGGCTAAACATGACCGGTCACTCATTTCGCTTGAGTGTACCGAATGTATTATCACCAACGGTTGGGATCAGCAACCGTTTCCCGAAAGGGACAGCATCAACAATAGATTATAGAAATGAATGAAACTCTAGATCAGGTGACAATACACCCTACTTGGCAGCTAACCACTTAGCCATGCGACCTACCCGATTTTATACCTTTTTCCTGGATGTGAGGCCAGAGGTCGTAACTTACCCTTTTTATAAAATCTTCATTTGCTTTGAAAGCCACATCGTCATACCCGCCAAATCATAAATTGATTTCGCCAAACATACCACGGGTATACAGCTAAGAGAAACGAGTTCCTCCGCCACCAAACGTGAATACGTTTGAAAATACCAACTTACGTGATCTACCAGATATACTCTGTCAGACCTTCGTCCATACAAGTTGTCCCGGGACTGGACAAACCGAAGGCACTATTTAGTACATCCATCTTAGGCACTGTTATCTAAGACTTATACAATAGCCCTTGCATTTTACTCCGTCTTCAATTATCTTTAGCATATATGATTCGCAACGCTTATGCCAATACAGAGTGGTTCTTTGGATAATAATCCAACCGGTCTCTCCATATTAACAACGTTAAAATGGTCAAAACTTTAATAGTCGGTGATTTAACTATCAAACGAAAAATGTCTGTGTGCAAACAACGATATTATTTCCAGATGGAAATTCTATCAATCAATCATCAATCATATATATATATATATTCATATTTCCTATTTTCTATGTTTAGGAAATATACGTTAACACAGGAAAACGTTTCCATCTGCTTATTCACGCATCATTACCATTCTACAACGATTAGTCCCTAACTGTAAATTAGTAAGAGAACAATTTTCTAAGTATAAACCCCGAAGGCCGAAACCAACATCGGATCGATACTCAGAAAACTATTCAACTTACTATCTCTAGTCAGTTTCTAATCTTGTTTAATTCTATTTGATTAACTCTTCTTCGAATAACTTAATTCGATTAACTCCTCTTCGAATGACTTAACTCGACTAACCTAACTGATTAACTCTAACTGGTTAACCCTACCTGATTAACTCTACCTGATTAACTCTAACTGATTAACTCTAACTGGTTAACTCTACCTGATTTACTTGACTTACTTAACCCAACTGGTTAACTTGACTAACTTAACCCAACTGGTTAACTTGACTTACTAATTCAACTCGATTAACCTAGCTTGATTTACTTGGCTTGACTAACTCAATTGATTAACTCGACTGACTAATTCAACTTGATTAACCTCACTTGATTTTACTTATCTCGATCAACTGAACTAATCACTTTGATTAATTTACTGGATAAGGACAAGATCATTGGGAGGGCAATAGTATGCTCTCATTTCTAGGGTACCTCGGAAGGAGGGTAACGATCTTGTTAAAGGTTTAGTTTTCTTCTCTATCATCCCGTCGGGACTTTGGTTGGATCACCGCATCTTTTTAGGTCCGCTTTGATAGTTGAGTCTCTGAACCTTAGTACTAGTGTAATAGAGGGTCCCGTTTTGTCTCAAATCCTATTGGAAGATCGGTCCATTTATTCATGACTTGTTTGGATTTGAGAATGTCTGTGTCAAGTATTGAGCTTGGAAATAATGCTTATGTTTATAAGTGTGGATGGATTCTAGGGATGAAGTGGTTATCCAGTAAGGGGTGCCACTCTCGGTTTTAGAAGGAGGGTAGTTAGACTCTTGGCTTGCTTTGGTAATACCCTCGAAGCCTCGTGTAACCTTTTGGGTTCTGTCATGATTAGTTACTTAGAATCCCTAGATGCCTTTGTTGGAAATTAGAAACCCGATCGAGTGGTGTTCGCTAATAAGACGGATGGTTTACTTCGATTATGTATGAGTTATGGGGATCACCCTAGTAAGGACTCTTGGCAATTTGGATTGGCATCGGAAAACGAGATCCAGAATTCACTAGTGAATTTTGGAGAGCTGGCTTGAGTACGTAGATATGGTTGAGCCAAGTATACTAGGGAAAGGATAAGTGCAAGTGGAACGAGAGGCGACGAGGAAATGAGTTCCAACTCATGTTATGGAAACAGGAAGTAAGAAGCTGCGATATCGTGAAGAAAAAGGGGCAGTCAAGGCACGATGGAACTAAGCTCAAGGTAGTGCGACGCAGGAGACTGAAGACTAAATACGTGCATGATATCTCTTTTGGGAATATATCCTCGACCCCTGTTTTCTGTTGAGCTTGCGTGTAGGCTATCTTTTATGGATATCCTCTCGGTCCTGTTTCTGTTACAAACCCCGTAAGGAGTTTGTTTTGTTTACCCTCTCGATCTTATTTTGGGGAATCTTAGGTAGAACCCTATGGATGTAAACATGTATTTGAAACATGTTATGGTTGATATGGTTGCAAATGATTGCAAGTGGTTGCTCGTGGATGCGCGAATACACGTTAGATACTAGATTGACGCGATCACATTTCATGTTGCATATACACGAGTATTTATACTTGTTTATGGATGAAATTGAATGTGTTACCATGTGGACGTTGCATATGGATGAATGTTTGTGCACGCATATAGTGCATATATATGACTAGGACTATTTGCATACATGTTGGATTCATGGCACTAAACATATTTTTGCATTCAAAAGATTTTTCAGGCCTAATCATTAGCATTAGCTAAGGAACATGTACACACACGTTTTGCATATATACATACAGCATTAGAAATCATCTAAGGACAATGGTTGCTTGTGGATGATGTTTTGAGTAGATGGATGATGGATGGTAGGATATGTTCTTCCTAACTTGGAGATTTCGGGGACGAAATCCTAAAAGGTGGGGAGAATGTAACAACCCGTATTTTAATAACATGTTAAAACGAGAATCAAAGCAGAATTTAATTTTAAATTCTGAATCAAGTAAAACGGGCTATGCCATTGCGTTCGTCTCGGAAAAATACGCGAAATAGAGTCCGAGTTTTCGAGAATCGGAGTCCGTATGACCCGTTAAAGGCCCAAAGAAGATTTCTGGGAATTTGAATTTCGGAAAACAGTTTTGGAAATCAGATCTGGGGCTAGGCGGGAAGTTTCCCCGCCTAGGCCATGTCGACAGGGCTGTCGACAGGTCTGTCGACTTGGGCCCAGACCAAGTCGACAGCCCTGTCGACTTGCCTGTCGACAGGGGGTGGCCGAGGCAAATAGCCTGGCGCACCTGTTTGTCTCACCTGGTCCTGTTCTTGGGCTGGGTCTGGAAGCTTCCGAGATCTGATGGTCCTAATCTATCCTAGGGTTAATCTAAGGGCCTAAAACTATTCTAATCTCTATAAAAACACCCCTAAGCCCCCCTAAACCCTCATAACTCACCCTCTCCACGAAGTGCTGCCCAAATGCCAAGTGATCATGGCCTCCATCCCAAATCCCTAGAGCCTATGCATTCAAATTGGGTTCAAATCAAAAGGTGCAAGCTTACTACACCAAATGAAGGCCAAATCAACGTTGCTATGCGAGTTCCATGACGATTCTTCAACAAAGGAGGCACCTTTCTTAGTCAAGATGATTCATGCTTCTTTCCCTAGGCCTAACTATGTAAGTTCTAGCTACTTTTGGATCAAAACGGTATTTTTAATGTTGACATGGGATAAAATGAGGCTAAACATGATTATGCGAACCTATATGAACCTTACCTTGCCTCTTGTGTGCATGTTTATGATCTTAGGCCATGTGAGTGACTTAATCATGCCTCTCATGCTATGCATAATCTAGTTTAACTTGCAAGTTTGGATCTTTATGCATGAAATGCTAGCATGAACCTTTAGGAACCATTTTACTTGTGAAACATTAGCTAAGACTAGATTTTGGAGCTTATGCGTGTTTATGAACCCAAACCCTTTTATGCTATCATGCAAGTTTGTGGCCAAGTCTTTTATGAGATTATGCATGTTTATGGCCAAACCCTTTTTTTGTGATAATATGCATGTTTGTGGCCAAATTACCTTATGACACTATGCATGTTTATGGCCAATCCCTTTACGATGTTATGCATGTGGAAGCCAAGCCCTTTTTGGCATCATGCATGTTTTGAGAACAATAGGTGACATAGTATTTTTACTATGTTGACTCGCTTTGCTTGCGTTGGGAAAACACGATTTTGGGTAGTTGGATAAACATGAACATGTCGCAAAATCTTAACTTGGATATGACATGTGTTTATACTTGAAAATATGACTTGAAAGATAACATGGAAGATGACATGTAAGTATGCATAAAAACATGAGCTTGGGAATTTACCTATTAAGTTAGGTCTACCCTTTGGGAATTTACCTATTAAGTTAGGTCTACCCAAATGCTCAAGAAACTTGTAACGTGTTTTGGAAACATGGTGAACTTAGATAATATGAGTGTGGCCAACTCGAGGTTGGGTTGAGTTTGCAACGAAAATCTACCCGGAACCGACCAGCCTAACTAGTAGTTGCAAACAATAGGACCCAATGTGAGAAGTTGGTCATGTCGCGCTTAAGACCCGAGGTTAGACTAGGTTGTGGTGTAAATCTACCCGGACCCGCCCGGCTTAACTAGTAACCACAACAAGGTCTAATGTGAGAGGTTGAGGGTGCATTAATTAAATTAATGCCACATAATAGGGTTAAGTTAATTTGATTAATGAGGCTTAACCAAATATGATATGGACAAAGATGTTAAGTAATTTGATTAGGCTAATGATACTTAACAAAACATGATAAGCTTGGGTAGGTTAAGCAACTTGATTTGCCTAATGACACTTGACCATTCTTATACGACTAGTGGACGGGATTAAGTTAACCAACACTTAATCAATCCAACACGATAACGTGATAAGGTTAAGTAAATTTTCTTAATGACACTTAACCGTATAATACAGTTAATAGATGGGGTTAAGATTAGGCTTAACTAATCTAAACACGGTAATTCGATAGGGTTAAGTTAAACACTTAACCAATTTAAACTTGATAATTCAATGAGGTCAAGTAAACCATACTTAACCGACTTAACTTGGTAATTTAATGGGGTTAAGTTAAACACTTGACTAATTTAACACGATGATTTGATGAAGTTAAGTGACCTATACTTAACCAATCTAACTTATTAATTTGATGAGGTTAAGTTAACCTATACTTAACCAACCTAACGTGAAAACATGATAAGGCTAAGTCACGAATCGTTTCGAATACGCTTGACCGATTTGACTCGGTAATCTGATGGGGTCAAATTAATATATACTTAACCAATCTAAAATGATAATTAGACGAGGTTAAGTCATGGATTGCTTGATATACTTAACCAACTTGACACATGGTCTGTAGGGTTACGTCTTGGACTTGGATACTTAGCCAGTTTCGACATGTTTTGTAGACGGGTTAAGTTGTGAACTTAAATGACACTTAACCCATTAGATAAACCCTAATTCGGAGGATTAGGTAAATAACCATAGTTAACAAGGATAACGGAAATAAGGCTAAGTGGTAAACCTTAGTTAAGGGAAACTAAGTAATAATTCTTAGTCAAGGAAATCTGGACCACTTCTTAGATAGATGAGTAACCCGATACGGTAGGTCATCGTTTAAGTATACGCGTAGGAGCAGGCTATCTGATTTAGATAAAGGCTCCAACGAACTGGGTAACGAAGCAGCGGCTTCGGAGAACGTGAGGATATTCTTGGGATCCCTCTGTGAGCTGCCAGGTCATTATACTAGGCTCACGAGAGGTTGAGGTCTGCGGTAGAAGAACCAAGAATATGCCTTGGTTGCTATGCGAGCGACCTAAAGACTGGGGTGGATAGCAGTGAGTCGGCGAATACATAAGGTGCCCGAGATAGCAAGTTCGTCGATCATCTACCATCTTGAGTCAAGCGTGTACGTACGGAAAGGCAGGGAACACCCAACAGACCATAATTGCTATCTAATTATGGGTGAGGTAGGCCGTAGGATGTGGGCTGGCCGGAGTGTAGTTCTCATGCAAGATTTTCTCTTGTGTTGCCTTTCACTAGTTGAGGGAGGGGTCTCGTGGGACCATAGCCACGTGTAGAAAAGCAGACCTTAGTATCTGCATCGGCAGATAAATCTAAAGCTCCCGACCGAGTCCTGTATTTCTTGTTTTGGCCGGTGACAGGACTCGGATAGCACGATGTGATACACGTGCATCCAGTTATAGAAAAACGATTCACGATGAATGCGTGGGAAAAAGGGCGCGGTTGAGGGTTAGCGTAATCCCTAGTGGCCTAGGTGGTTTAACCCAAACCAAAATACGAAAGCGTGCAATAGGTAAGCGTAATCCTTAGTGGTGCTAGGTGGCATAAGTCCTAGTAGTTCAAACGATGATTCGTATGGAAGAGACTAGCTAGAACAAGGGTGACAGTCCAAACGATTTCAAGGATAATACATGAGGAAGCCCGTACGAGGTACAGCAAAGGACTGAACTTACATACATAGAAAGTAACATACGAGTTGAGTAACCTATATATGCGATATATTAGGTTGACATGGACCATTACACGATTTTGAGTAAAGGACATTCACGGTTACCACATAACAAGGTTGGGATACTAGTACGAGAGGTGCAGAGTAGTTTTACATGTTAGAACCAGGAAAAAATATACATAATAGATACCGTGGGATATTAGACGGGGTGGATACCTTGGGATAGTATACTTGATAGAAACCTGACGATGTGATACCTTGATTTATCATGACACCGGGGTTTATCACGATACCTTAGTTTAGCTTGCTACAGTAGTTCAGCCTGTTACCCCGATTTAGTTTATCTATCTTGTAGTCATCTTTATGTTTACTTTCAGTTTATGCATGTCATGTTACCTTTACCTGTTTTTATACTGGAAGTAGATAGGACTTACTCAGTCTTTTTGACTGACCCGTTTTGTTTCGCCTCTTTTCTTCCGTTACCCCCCCCCCAGGTTACAGGGAGGAAACAATGCTGTTTAGTTCGGACTTCTTCTGCCTGAAGGTCATCATGGATGGCTTGGACTCCGCTTGGCTATGGCTACTTTACTGTTTTTACTTGGGGAATAATTTATGAAAAAGTTTTTATGCTTCTTTATTATTGCAAGACAGGTTTTGATGTACTCTGATGTAAAAGGCTTTAGACCTTATCTGTTCATGTTATGAAAGTTTGATTTTACTTCCGCTATTTATATATGTTCTGTCTTGTGATATTTCTGTGCATGTTTACCAATAATGCCCCTCTAAAGCTAGTGCATTCCTTTGCGAGTGACCCTAGCGGAGGCGGGGTGTTACATGCATCATCTCAAGTTCGATCTCCATGGACTCACATCCTCTTTACTTGCACCCTTCACCTTAATAATCATCTTGTACAGTAAACTGTTAGTTGGATTTAATAGTTACTTATGTATCAATAAAATTACTTATGAATTATTACTCTCACTTGTAATCCTTGTATTAGTTCTTTTAGAATTTCGGCTTATGCTATGCTAAAATGTATACCGTCTGTTCCAAATTCATTGTCGTGCTTTGTTAAACGACGGATATGGTTAACTTATTATTATTTACTTGTTACATAGAGTTTGCCTTTTAAACTTGTGTGCATGTTGATTACAAAGATCATATAAATTTTCTTTTAGATTAACTTGTAAGTTAATACGCAATTTACATGAAAATATGTTACAATTGGCCAGTTGGTTCATTCCATGATGAAAACGTGTAAGTATGTAGCATATTAAAAACCCAAACACACATATTTTATAAAACTATTCCAAAAAAATATGGACACATGAAATTTCAATTAAAACCCGAATGAGTAATATAGAAATGAATGATTAACTCATATCCAATGTAGGAAAGAAGTAGAACTGGAAAGGTGTGCAAGAACAATCATTAGCACAAAATAGTATACTTTATACTATTACGAAAACAAATTTTGGGTGTGGAAATAATTGAAACCAGGTGATGTTAACTTTAGAATTGGGTTTCCTATGATTACCATTGACTTGCATGATGAAGCCTTTTGATATCTAGTTCTGCAAAAATGCTCAAACAAAACTATGTTGGAATCACACATTCATGGGATAAAATGGGTATAACAATGTGATATCACAACATACGCACGTGAAGGTTGACATGATCATAACGTTCAAGCATAACTGTAAAGATAGATGACAATTTTGAAGGAAACACCATGAGCATCATAAATAGATTCAAGTATATTAACATGGGTATATATAAAATACATCTAAAATACTTAAGCTCGTAAGTACAGATGAATACAAAAATGGCAGTGATATTGATGGAAAACGAACTTGATCGCAGCTCAATATTAAGAAGTAAATCGAAGATAATAGGCTAAAAACCGGGTGTCAAGCAACCGACAAAAATCTTACAGGAATAAAGTTAGGAAAAAACCCTATGAATTATGTGATGATTTTTGGTCAGTGCATATTGAAAGCAGGTTCACGTCATTGAAGAATAGGGCATAAGAAATGGAAAATCAAAAAGAATAAAATGTGAAAAAAGGTAGGAAAATAAAAGGAATTAATTTGACGATGGGATGGTAAAACCACCAACACAGTGTAAAACCATGATTTGACAAAGCTCCAAGATCCTAGGATCTAAAGGTAGGAAATACATTCTCATAATATGTTACAAATATCAAATACATGGACATCTAAAATTTTAATCAACATTAAACACAAAAATAATTTTAAGAAAAAAACTTACATGCAAGAACCAAGCAACTTCGGATCACACTACATCATATTTAGCCGATGACTGAAAATCATAGTTACGAATTCAAAGTTTGGTTAACTTAAAGAAAACGACCAAACCATTATCAATTTGAAACCACATAAAACAAAAATTAACATGCTTTCTTAAATTAACTGTATTAATTCCATGTTGTTCTAAGAAAAACGAAACTTTTCTACATATTTTGAAAATTGATAGTCTAAAGTAAAAAAAAACTGCAAATAGATAGAAATTAAAGTCAATCGAGGAAAGTCAATTACTGATGGTCCAAAATCCTAAATAGGAAAATAAATAAATAAAATCCTAAATAGATATATCGAAAATTAAGTAGACATTAAATACTGAAAACTTAATTTGACATTGGAGATCAAAATCCTCCATTACGAAAACTGTCTAATTAAAAAATGAAGTTACCTGCAGTTTTAAGAACCAACTAAGGCTGGGGGAAGCTGTAAGCTAGATTGGAACAAAAGGCTGGAATGATGAGTAGGTTGCAATCGTCTATCGATAATCAGATTTAGTGCGGTGAGCAACCGAAATTTAGTTAGGGTTTCTATTCGCTGAAAGAAAGGAGAATGAAAAACGATAATAGTTTGAAACGAAAAGATGAGAAAGAAAAAAGGGGAGCGAACCTGAAGAGAACGACGAAGTCGAAAGGAAGCAGAGATATCAAGAATAGAAAAGTGCATAACAGCGACCCTTGATTTTTTATTTTTATTTTTATTTTTAAAAAAAATCAGAATGGCTTGTGCGCCCTTTACGAATTCAAAGTTTGGTTAACCTAAAGAAAACGACCGAACCATTATCAATTTGAAACCACATAAATCAAAAATTAACTTACTTTCTTAAATTAACTGTATTAACTCCATGTTGTTCTAAGAAAAATGAAAATTTTCTACATATTTTGAAAATTTATAGTCTAAAGTAAAAAAAAAAAACAACTACAAATTGATAGAAATTAAATTCGATCGAGGAAAGTCAATGACGAATGGTCCAAAATCCTAAATAGGAAAATATATAAATAAAATCCTAAATAGATATATCGAAAATTAAGCAAACATTAAATACTAAAAACTTAATTTGACAATGGAGATCAAAAACCTCCTTTACGAAAACCATCTAATTAAAAAATGAAGTTACCTGCAGTGTTAAGAACCAATTGAGGCTGGGGGAAGTTGTAAGCTAGATTAGAACAAAAGGCTGGAATGATTGAGCAGGTTGCAATCATCTATCCATAATCGGACGTAGTGTGGTGAGCAACCGAAATTTAATTAGGGTTTTTATTTGCTGAAAGAAAGGAGAACGAAAAAAGATAATAGCTTGAAACAAAAAGATGAGAAAGAAAAAAGGGGAGCGAACCTGAAGAGAACGACGAAGTCGAAAGGAAGCAGAGATATCAGGAATAGAAGAGAGCATAACAACGACACTTGATTTAAAGAAAAAAAAATCAGAATGGCTTGTGCGCCCTTCATAGGAAACTGGATAATAATATAGTAGTATAAATTAGGTTTGTTCATGAGATTAAATTTTAAATTAATATCCTGAGAGTTTTAAGGTCACAAAAGAAAATTGAGAGAATTAAGGGGAATTGAAAGAATTGAGAGAATTAAGGAGAGAGCTAGAAATTCTTCTGCTTTACTATTATTTAATAGATTTCTAGAATTTTAATTCAATTTCTGGTTTAAATTTCAGATTTAACTCATCTGGTTTCACGTATTTCACTTATACGAATTCTGATTGGTTATTTACATAACCATTTAATTTATAATCTTACTCGATTATAATAACAACCAATATATCTCCTTTATATCAAAATATAATTTGGGTAAAATTATATTGTTTACCCTCTTTTCAAAACATACCATGACGGTTCATCGTATTCAAGTGTTTAGTAACTCCTACCGATACAGTGGATCAAACTGATTGGCCAGAATCCATAAACAACTCAACCAATAAATATCCACAATATAAAACCATTTTATATTGAATAACATATGCGCGCTCATATATATATATATATATATATATATATATATATATATATATACACATACACACTCAACTCAATCTAGGGTATTACTAACCCCATCTCTACTGAGTCACGCCACAGAGCCAAGGTAATTCACTTAACTTAAGCTCTGATACCAACTGTAATGACCCGGATTTTTGGCGACTTTGGTTATCGACATAAACATGATGACGACTAACCAAACATCGAAAAATCCCGGTAATTAATGAACGAAATTATAGGGTGAGAATAGATAAGATAGAAACTTAGAATAGAAGACGAAGAAGAACACAACATCAGAGTAACACGAACCTCACAGCGAAACGAATAACGTATAATAGATAACATATCCTTGAAATAAAATCCTTATATGTATACAATAACATTATCAGAGTACAACACTTACAACACATCAGAATACTAATAGCTATATGATCCTGAAGCCTCCTGCTCCAGCTTTTCAAGTATCTGTAAATTCCTGACTACTTGACTGCCCGTACAAAATTGGGCACCCAAGAGTTTAGGGGAAACAAAACAAAATAAATTCCGGGCCAGTCATGGGACTGGTATGAGTAAAACAGTTTAAAACAGTTTGAACAAGTCAATGATATCTCATAAGACCACGCCGTATAACGGAACGGGTTTTTCCTTTGTGAGAATCAAAAATATCTTTATATCAAATGATATTATAATAATGTCTATCAGCCACAATATAATAATCATCTAGCAGAAACGCTTCCATCTCACGTTCTACATATATAGTATACAATCAAAACCGCAAGCACGTATTGGGTAATGGATTTCCAACTATGACAAGGTATGGAACCACCTTCCGATCAGTGTACTCTAGGAACGATACACTGGAGTTCAACAAGGACATCTTGCAACTCAGCCACACATGACCGACCACTCATTTCGCTTGAGTGTGTCGAATGTATATCACCAATCGGTTGGGATCAGCAACCGTTCCCGTATATATATGGGACAACATTGATAGATTTAAGAAGCAAATGAATATTCTCTAGATAGGTGATTATACACCCTAGTTCGGAGCGACCGACTTAGCCATGTTGCCTGCCCGATTTCTGTCATTTACCGGTTGATGAGGCTTGAGGTTACGCTTTATCATCACATCAGATTCACTTCGAATGCCACATTGTCATATCCATCGAAAATCACTAATTGACGTCTACAACAGTACATTACGTGTTAGCTAAAGAAGTTTCCTTCTCCGCTTCCACTCTTGGTACGGTTGAAGAAATCAATGTACTGACCTTTCTGGAAATAATCTGTCATGCATTCATTCATACAAGTCATCCCGGAATAGGATGAACCGAAGGCACTATTCAGTACATCCATCTTAGACACTGTAATCTAAGACTTATACAATAGCCCTTGCACTTTACTCCGTCTTCAATTATCTTTGGCATATATGATTCGCAACGCTTATGCCAATACAGAGTGGTTCTTTGGATAATAATCCAACCGGTCTCTCCATATTAACAACGTTAAAATGGTCAAAACTTCGATAGTTTGTGATTTAACTATCAAAGAAAATTACGTGTGCAAACAACGATATTATTTCATGATGGAAATTCTATCAATTAATCATCAATCATATATATATCCATATATATATATATCCATATATATATATATATCCATATATATATATATATTCCTTATTTTCTAATTCATATTTCCAATTTCAATATTTGATTACGTTTCTGATTCTATTTGGAAAACATTTCCAAATCCTCTTTACTTGGATTTAAACAGATGTTTAAATCAACATCGCGACGACAACTCAAACCACTATACTTATTTACTAAATTCACTTAACCACTTTCACTCTCGAACCTTAACCATTTCTAAATTAAAAACGAAGTCAATCAAGTTGGGGTATAATTACCTCTCAGACCTTAACTGAACAACATTTCGAATCTCGAAATAGGCTAAGTTCACCTTTTAACTCTT
This sequence comes from Allium sativum, assembly GCA_030737875.1. NCBI lineage: Eukaryota > Viridiplantae > Streptophyta > Magnoliopsida > Asparagales > Amaryllidaceae > Allium > Allium sativum. Next base: position 656,672,037 of record CM060913.1, read on the forward strand.
TAACACTTCCTTACGAACCCTCGGATTCTATTTACGAACCCCCTTCTTTACAAGTTTACGTGATTATAACAATGGTGTTATAATCTCCTGCATTCAAAATATATTATCTTTAATGACTTTTATTTCCTAACTCGAATAATATAACGACAACTAATTTATTTACTCCTATTCGGTTAACTCAAATCTATAACTCTTATTGGATTAACTCTTATTCGCACAACTTATTCGAATAACTTATATTCGATTTGCTTACTTTCGAATACTTATATTCGATAATCTCTTTCTTCGAATAAATCTTATTCGATTTAACTCCAGCCGAATAACTAGATTCAATCAACTCACTTCGAATATTTCTGATTCGATTATCTCACTTCGAATATCTCTGATTCGATTATCTCACTTCGAATATCTACTATTCGATTCACTTCTTCGAATAACTAATTCGATTAACTCATTTCAACTCTATTCGAATAAACTAAATTCGATTAACTCCATTTGAATAACTCTAGTTCGATTTAACTCTATCCAATAACTCTAGTTCGATTTAACTCTATCGATTAACTCTAACTGGTTTAACTCTAACTGCTTAACTCTAACTGGTTTAACTCTACAGTTTAACCTAACTGATTTACCCTAATGGTTTTACTCTAACTGGTTAACCTTAACTGATTAACTCCTTTCGAATAACTCTAATCGAATAACTAATATTCGATTATCTCCATTTCGATTAACTCATTCAGATTAATTCTTTTGAATTTACCCCTTTTGATTTAACTCCTTTTATTAATTCCTTTCCTATTTGTTTATATTTATTTCATATAAATATTTCCTTTATAAAGTTCTATTTATTTAACAAATTAATATCTCCTTTTATCTTATTCTATTTATTTAACAAATAAATATTCCTTTTTCTTTTATTTATTGTCTATCAATAAATAAACTCCATTTACTTTTATTTATTCCCTAAATAAATAAATCCTTTTACTTTTTATTTATTCCCTAAATAAATAAATAATCCCATTTAATCTGTTTGTAAATGTTCTACAAATATTTCCTTTTTATCTCAATTTTATTTGTAAATCGTTTACAAATATTTCTCTTCCTATATTTGTCTATTTATTTTCTAAATAAATAATTCTCTTATACTTCTATTTATTTTCTAAATAAATATTCCATTTTAATCCTATTTATTTTCTAATTAAATTCTCCTTTGATTTAATCCTGTTAATCTTCCAAAGTAAATAATCCCTTTATAATATCTAATTTATTTACCAAATAAATAATCCATTTAATTTCTTATTTATTTACCTTAAATAAATAATTCACTTTGTAAGTACTCCACTTATAAATATCCTTTTTATAAATATTCCTGTTTATAAAATCTTCTTTGATTTTATAAATATTTTCCTTTTATAAAAATCCTTTGATTTTTATAAATAATTTTCTTTTACAAAATCCTTTGATTTTATAAATAATTTATTTTCAAATATGACTTTGAAAATTCCCTTATCAACATTTCGGTATGTTATGGTATTTAACATATCAGATCACGATGACCAACATCGTCCAAACACACATAATCAACAACATGTTATAATTCACATCATATATCAAAATATATGAAAAACAATAAAATAACTGTTGAGGAACCCAGTCGGATTCCTCCAACCTGTTTCCCTGCATCCACAGATGTTACACAATAAAATCAACATCACTTTCAGTTCCATATGATATATTCTGTTAACAGAATCTATCTAGATAGATTTAACGATTTATATATATATATATATATATATATATATATAATTCCACTAACTGACTAGCAGTTCAATCAAACAGTCAACACACAGTCAATCAACCAATATTTAACAGTTCTAAAAATACAACATGAAATTATAAACTGTTCAGAGTTAGTGAGATTTACTCACATTGGACTGTTATCGTTAAAAACGATTAACTGTCTTTGATTTAGACGGACAATTTATTTTGCAAATAAATTGTAACAAGCTCGAATCCACGTCCAGTCAGTTCCAATGCGTAGCCACCGTCCATACGATCCCAAAGCAACTCACGGTTCGTCAATCTGATATTGTATGTAGAAGATACGACGTTACGAAGTTCATATACTATTTTTATATAAATAAAACTTGAATTATTTAAAACCGGGCCTCACCCCTTCAATTAACCGGCCCACCCAACCTTTGAAAGCCCATACCCGTTACTCACTTTCTCCCCCAAACACAAACTTCTCCAGCGAACTCAAAATCAACGCAAATGGAAAACTTTGACCGCCATTTCCGCCTTCCATTCACCACCGTTCTTCTTGAGACAAATCCCATCCTTCATCTCATTAAAAACCGCTCCTCCCCATCCCTATTTCCTCGAACTCGCACTACCCGAGGGAGATCCGAATCCCCTCATTTCCAGTCATGTACAGTGAACACATCGAACGCTTTTGCCTTCAAATCGAATCAAAACTTCACATATGAAACCTCTCAATCCCATAAACACAACTACACCCACAGATTCACCAATTATGCATCAAATCGCCAAGTGCACAAACCCTTAAACACGAAACCTACGCTGTGAAATTTTGAGCAACATTCTCTTTATTCGAATGGGATGAAACTAGTACGGTATTGAAGAGCAGACCTCACTAATCACAAATATAATTATCCAGTGATTTCTAGAACTGGATTTCATTTTCAAATGATTTTAGAAGAGTAAGATTTCACGGTTTCTTACTTAAGAAGTGGAGGCGCGATGTCTGTTGACTAAGAAGAGAAATGAATTAGGTTTAGGAAAGGATTTAAGGGGTTATTTACAGGAAGTTTTTGTTATTTTTTCGAATATTATATTAAATTATAATCAACTGCTGTTTTTATTTGTCTTTAAAAATTCCTGTGATCACACATGATATTTAAAAATCACGAAACTGGACATGTAGCTAGAGTTCGACATTACGGTCCCAATGAAACTGGTCTCGTCGAATTCACTACAACAAAAACAATCTATTACAACGTCATTTTTACAACGGGCTTCGGTTGCCTGTTGTATTAGAGGGCTATTACAACGGTCAATTAAGAACCGTTGTAATAGATGCCTTATACAACGCCTTTTTTACAACAGGCACTCGGAGCCCGTTGTAATAGGTCTCTATTACAACGGTTCTTTCTGGCCTGTTGTAATAAATATCAATTTTACAATGTTCCCAAAATGTCCGTTGTAATAGATGTCAATTTTACAACGGGCAAAAAGTGACCGTTGCAATAGGTGCCAATTTTACAACGGTAAAAAAAATGCCAATTGTAATCGTTATAATAAATGTCTACTGTGAGTTTTCAATAATAAACAATTAATAGTCATAATGCTTTCTTAATTAATATTTATTATTTATTATTATTTAATAATTTATCATTATTAATATTATATATATTATAATATTGCATTACTAATAATATTTATCATATGCTACTAATATTTATTACTCATTAATAATAGTATATTAATCATATGTCGCTAACATTTACAACATTTGTTTTAAAAGCATTGTAAATACAAACTTTGTTGCGACACTATTTGGATAAATGTTAGATTTGATTTGTTCATAAAATATTTATCAAAAATGTGGTCAATAATCAGGTTTAAGAACACATTTATAAAATAATTATATATATATATATATAATTTCATTTATGTTAATTATTACAATGTCTTTGATGCATTTGATGTATTTAATATTAACAAAAATTCAAATTTGAAGACATGGTAAAATCATTATATTTGACAACTTGTACTAAATGGTATAAACCATAATTAAAAAAAAGGAATAACAAAAAATATATAAATTACTTGTAAGTGTTACAAACTAAAAACTCAAAAAATTTCCAAAGGTTTCAAAAGTTAGAAATGATATAAGAATATAAAAAAGTTGCGAAAATCTAAAAAATTTAAATTGCATTTGATTGTCACAAACTAAAAAAATATGTAGAAATAAAATTAAATAATCACTTTTTTACCATTTAAAAAAAATTGAAAAACTTGTTTTGAAAAGACCAGAATCAATTTGAAGTTCAAAACTTAAAAAAAAATCAAATATTCAAAATTTCATTGATATTCAAATTGTTTTAAAAAATGAGTGTTTTAAAATATTTTTTATGTAGATATATTTAGTAACAATTTATTCATTTGAGCGATATTCAAATTTCTTTGATTTACATTGAAAAGATTAAATAGCAAAACCATTAATTTGATTATCCATACATGTGCTTTTAATACGGATCGTTGGATGTTACATAATCCTGTTGCCGACTTATTTCGTCCTCCATCAGATCTACACAAATGAAGTTCTCGTTCTTCTGGGAAGCAAACCCTAGGTTCCAAATTGCCCACCCAATACAAAAATTAAATTCTCATGGCCTCCCTCAAACTGCCGTTCCACCGAGACGTGGCTCCGCTCTCCATCGTCCGCCGCCTCCTGGTTGTGCTCCGACCGCCAACAGTGGCTGCCCCGTCTCGCAAGTCCACCCGCGGTCTCCAAAACACGGAAGCCGGCTCATAGACAGGAGGACGCGGCTGCTTCCTTCCACACCTTCAGTCTTCGGCGTTGTAAGCACGGCGTCTCCGTCGTCTGTCCTCGTTCAGCATTGTTTTGAGGACACCCATTACCAAAGCCCCGCGTTCGAATTTGAACAACGCCACTCGAGATCAGCGAAGCCGCCTTCGGAAATCGTGCACCGCCAAAGCCGAGGACCAGCCCCCGACTAATTGCAGCTTGCCTGGAGCCGCTGCTTCCCTCTTCCGGTCCAGTCGAGCCACCGATGTTCGTCGCTACTGTCTAAAGTAAGTTTATCTACGATTAAATTTATTTTAAGTTCACTTAAACTGTTGTGTATACATGTTGCATGGGAGTAAAAGCAAGTAATTTGCTAATTAAGGATTGCTAGCACGACCATCTTATGTTTTTTGGCATGCTGAGACCTTTCTTTTATATATTTTGTTTCCGTAAAATTGCCGCACCATGTACTTCGAGCATTTATGTGCCGAGGAGTCTACTTTGGCCATGAGTGCATCTCATTTTGGAATAGCGTTACATGTTGACTTCGGAGATTTCGATACTCTGCGTTCTTGAGGTGAACTGAAACTGTTGAGCTATTCATTTTAATGAAGCTCTTTTTAGTACAGCTTAAATTATGATCATAGAAATAATACTATTACCAGGTATTAGATTGTTTGCAATAATATCCCTTTGGAATATTTTTTTTTTAAGTGTAGACAGATAAAAATGTGGAAACAAAATGTTTTTCCAGCTTTTCGTCTACGGTTAAGGAAGTCTAAAATCGATTTGGGGCGTTAAGGAAGTTTAAAATCCCTTTGGATGGTTTTGTTAAATTTATAAATGGTTTAGAGAAATTGTTTACATAATTTTAGGCTTTTTGAAGTCATTGTTTTAACTTGAAGAAGTAGGAGCGATTGACTGTTTCTCTTTTTTTTACTTTGTTGATTTGTTTTTTTTTTGGAGGACTAGTATGCGGTTGAGTATTAGGATGAATGATTGTCAAATTTAGTAACAACACAGTCCAAATTAATTTAAGTTTGTCACCTTTGATTGTATGATTTGAATTGGTTTACCTATAAATCTTGCCATCTTGCTGTAAGTTGGCAGTATTGGTTATTGCTTAAATTTCCTTACTTTTGGTTTGCACTCAAACTTGCATATTTTGATTTTAGCAATGATAAATTGGGGGAATGAAATAAAGAGGTTTACTCTTCATATCTTACATGAACTCCTGCCTGGATTGAGAGTAAATAGCTCCGGTCACACTCTTAATTATATACATGCATTTTGTTTATTCCAGTTCTCTCAAGCATCTGCTGTCATACATATTGTCTACATGATATATCATATATGTATGCTTATTGCTAGTGCCATACTTGCTTGTTTCGATTACAGTCAGGGCCGGTCCTAAGAGATTTGCTACCTAAAGCCAAAAGTGAAAATAAGGCCCTTACACACTAATGTATTATCGTCAATTAAATGATCAAACATTGAATGATATCATATAATAATAACCAATACAATAACAAAATTATTCTAAATTATGGACATTTAGTCTAATAGTTATAATTTTAAAAAATTCTAGTTATGAATTAAAGAGAAATTCTTTTTACCTAATCAATCCGACTAAAATAAATATATACTTTTCTGCAAAAACATAGTTATTTATCGATAAATTTTTCGTTAACGTTGGTTAAATATCCCCTGTTATTACCAAATAAATTACTAATACACAACTGTCTCAATTAACGATTTAATCCTTCTAATTTTGATTTAGTTCTTCTTAATTAATCTATAAATCAATCATGCGTTTTGCCAGTTTTGGAGTATGTGTTTTACGATTATATTCATTTCTGCCATATCAAGTTTCCACTTCATAAAATGATGATGCTACATTTTTTTTGCACTAATTATTGGTCCTGCTTTGCTCTGTTCATTATGAGCATGCATGTTAGAAATGATCACTTATGGATGTATATGTGCAAATATGCTCAAATTTATACTTCAGTATATCATTATTCCTCTTGGAAGTGGATGTCCGCAGCCATGTTTAACTACCCTGGGCTTTGAAAGAATAACATCAGAGTGCGCAGTTTATTACATTGAATAATCAATGGCTGTTGCTACAATAAAAACTATATCTAATACATGGAAACATGCAGTGGCAAAATAAGTGTTCTTTTCATGAAATTTATTTAAAATTGATCTTTGTTTGACAATCCCTTAGTGCTACATTGTTGTGCCAGCATAAAAGTTCTTGCATATTGCTCTGTAAAGCATATTTCGTCATGCATATTGTTCTTTCCTTGACAGTCGCATAATAAATCGATCTTTAAAGCCATTTGTGTTACAAACAAACATATTGCTTCCTGCATATTATTTATAGTAAGCTTAAAAATAATTGTAAACTTATGGTGAAAGGTTGACATTGTGTTCCGTTTCAAATGTATGTAAACATGTTCCTCGTCTGTTTTCTTGAAGATATATGATTTACTCTAGATATGCCGATGCGCAAGTGAGTGATTATCATTTTATGCAAGAGCAATAGCGAAAGAGGAGAGATACGAGATGACGCATGTGCGCAAAGCTCGGTAAAAGCTGTAATTTATTATAATAAATTTATGTATAAAATCTATTTTTTTTTCACTGTATTAATATTGTAAACAATGATATTTATATAAAATTTTATTTTGCTACTATGCTGAGCACTGCGATTCTGTGTTGAATTCCACATTAAACCTTGCAAGCCAATAACAGTCGGTCATTTTGAACGCTTCGACTTGGTTTAATTACCGACTAGGTGCAGTCAAAATGGCGGGTTGCTACAACCGTGAACTGATTCTTGTTTTTTCTTTTGTTGGAACTTTGCTGAAATTTTTTGTATTATCTATTAGAGGCAATTGACAAGTTGGTGGGGCCTGATGTGAAAATGCAGGATGTTCTTGATGAAGAGACCAAGGCCATTGACAAGTTGGTGGGGCCTGATGATCACGTCATTTGTGCACTACTAGGAGTAGATTCTACTGTTGCAGCTACGCTTGTTCACAAGGCAATTGGAGGACAACTTCACTGTGTTTTTGTTGACAGTGGCTCACTAAGGTAACCCCATTGACTGAATTTTTGCTCACTCATGAGGAAAATAAAACATATAGCCTTAGAACTGTGCTTCTTTTATAAAACCGCCAACTCGGCATGCATCAAAATGTTTATATTGATTATGCTTACATTAACTATGCACTACATTCATTTCTAGGTACTTGTTTTTTGGTTTGAGTACAAATTTGAAGAGCTTCATAGGCTTAGCAATTGGCTTTGGGTCAATCACTGAAGATGAAGACATTCAGAGTGAGAGTGAGTGTAATGGAGTGTATGTTGTGCGGCAATACTTGTACAAATGAACATTTTGTATAGTTATTGTGTAACAAAGATAAACAGAACCTTGTGCTATTCAAAAGTATAATAAAATTATTTATTTGATTTGAATAGTTATTGTGTATGGTCGATGGCCTGTTGTAAAATAGGTTTACCAAGTAGTATAGTATATTACGAGCAGCTTTTCCCGTTGTAATATCTAATAAATTACAAGTGGCTTTTGCCCGTTGTAATACACTATATTACAACGGTCAACGACCGTTGTAATATAGTGTATTACAACGGGCAAAAGCTGCTTGTAATTTATTAGATATTACAACGGGTTTGTAACCATTGTCATACAGTCATTGCACATGACAGAGTAAGTTATTACAACGGTCCTTTACAATAGTCATTGTCCGTTGTCAAATAGTTATGAGCTATTACGACGACGCATATTAAGACGGGCATACGCCCGTTGTGAAATGCATATTACAACGGTTTTTGCCCGTTGTAAAAGGGCTGTTTTGTTGTAGTGATTCCGACTCCGTTTGCTCACACAGCATATTTTTAACCGTCAAAATACTAACTGTTTTTCACTCTAAAAATCCGTACGGCCACATACTGACTCTAAAAATCACGGAACTTGGAATCTAACAATAATTTGACATTGCGGATCCAACAAAATTAGTTTCGTCGAATTCCGACTTCGTTTGCAAAAGTGGTTATTTTTAAAGTCCTAAATAACCCATTTAAATATATAAATATATTTAAATATAAATAAATATTATCGTATATATTCACAGTGAAATACCATACAGCTCTAGAATATTCCTATATGAATTTCTAACTTGATATTTCAAATCTGGGTCAGCCCGATATTCTATTTATATTGAAATTCCTTTTTAAAATATAAATAATTCCTTTATAAATTATAAAGAAATTCCACAGCGACTTTTCTAAAATTTGATTTGGACGTAAATCAAAATCTACACGACGAAATCCCGATTTTTCTCTTCCACTAGAAAGATATACTCCACCAGCTCCACACGTTTCTTGTTTTACAGAAATCTGATTAAAAACGAACCCTGTACATTCAGTTGAAGTTCGAATCGCCAATTTACGAACTACAACGCTATTTCAAGCTCGATTTTAATTATAATATGATTATACGTTCAAACTGTCGTTTATATAATATATTCGTTATTCAAATTAAACTCCAAGCTGTATTAAATATCACAGATGATACAGTTCACACCATATCTCCCTTTTCAGCCAACTCTGATTATTTCAGGATTAAATATATTATTTAATTTAATATTTTAAATTAAATATTTACCATTATTTAATTCCACGACCATGAAATCCTTTTAATTACCTTTTAAATAATTAAATAAATTAATTATTATATCCCTGAAAATGCGGGTCATTACATCATCGTTATTAACTTACAACGGCTCAATTTTTATTTATTCTTATTTTTTGTTAATAAATTCACAAAATGTTCCAACATATAGAATGTGCAACCAAAAGGCTTCGTATGCGTATTTGCAAAATGAGCTTCAAACGCCAAAACAAATTGTCATCTTGTACATGCTTGTAGCAAACATTCGTAATTGCCTATAACAAATAAATTTAATTGCCTGCAATAAAGAAATTTTAACGTTGGTAATGAAAAGCAAATATAAAATAATATGACACCTAAACAATAAATATAACATAACATAAAATTTAGGATCCATCATAATCTATCATAATAAGAGGATACTAAAATTAGCCTTATAATTCTTGAGGCTTTGATCCCAGAAGCATATTGCTGTTGTGTTCCACTATTATAATCAAAACAAGAAAGCGACAGGGGTACCACCGAAAACTAAGAGTCCGTTTGGTTTGGCGTTTTCAAGACATTTGCAGTTTTTAGTTTTTAAATTTTTTGAAAACGTGTTCCTTTCATTGTTTTCTATGTTTTTAGACCCGACCAAAATTCTAATGCCCAAAATGAAAAACATAAACCAAACACGTTATTATCCCTATTCCGTTTTCTGGCCGCAACTTTCTTCTTCTCCAATATTCATCGATTATCATCAGTTCAGGTAAAATCGCCTTTTTTTACTTCTTTCGTACTTTCTTTTTGTTTGATCTGATTAGATCATCAAGATTATATATTTATTTACAGTAGCGTGCTCCCTCCCTCAAATAAGGATTAGGTTTTCTTTATGAATCTATGAAGTTCCATCGTTGATCTTCAAATCCACACATCCCATCGTCAATTTTCACCAATGCATCGCCAAATTGAAAATGCAATGGCATGACTAATTGGGTACGGGGTAGTGCACACAAGAAACAATTACGGATGAGGTTTTTGTTTGAATTTCTAATATATTTAAAAAACCGAGAGAAATTTTGTGATAAGTTTTAAATAGTAGACCTATATATCCTACAGCAAATGATTAAACTACTGTGTGGGTGCGGCTAATCATAAGCATCGATCAGATTCCTTTGTCCTCGTCCCACTTTGGTTCAGATATGAAAAAGAATGAATTCAACCAATATAGTATAAGGCTTGGCTAATTTTATCCCCTTGTATAAGTCTCGGTGATTATATATATACTTCCACTTTACGTTATTTTGTACTTTGTATTTGCTTGTTCAGCTTTATCAGATCAACTTAATTAATTTATAAATGCTTATACACTAATAAATGTACCATAAGATGCATGCATTTAAAATCATAGCAATGGGTATGTATAAATTATACACGCGACGATATTCAGTTTATGAGAGAGGTCAATTCCGCCCCCCATTGATTGTTCAGTCAAATTATATATATGAAGTTTGCTTGATTTATCATAAAGGTAATGAAGGAAAAGCTTGTGAGGAAAACTCTAATGAAATAGTGATGAAAATTACTTCCAGGTGTGTCGGTTCCTTCATGGAGCAAACTGAACTTCCTGCTGACACTATTAATGTAAACGCAATTGGGATGAATCACGCTTTTATTTATGACCATGCTTCTGTCAGTAATGAAGCTGTTTCTCCTTCCTTGCATGAAACCATACCCTAAGACAAACGCCGGTCTGATTTCAATTTTGTTATGAAACCTAATCCGAGCAATGCTGTTGAAACCAAGCACAAACAACCTCCCCTACCATCAAACTGGTCTCCCCATCCTCTTTCAAACCCAAATACCATTAAACCCAACTATCACTATTATTTTCCACAAAAAGTTTCAAATTACTCCCATTGATTGCATATATGTCTCGGCTTATAGTTTGTTTTCTCAAAATGAATGCCCAAAAAAAAAGTCATGACTCCCAATGGGGCATGTCCAACAGCTATTATCATTGGCTGTAATGTTGTCAAAATAAAAGCTGGACTATCATGTTATCCTTGTTGTTTTCATTCACTTCAAGTAATATGTCTCTTAAATTTAGGTCTCTTAAATTTAGGTCTGTAAATTGTTTTCTCAAAATGATATCATGATATGTCTCTTAAATTTAGGTCTGTAAATTGTTCGCTGCCTCGATTGCCACCGGTATTGGCTTTTTGGTGTTTGTTGCATGCATGATCAATCCAGTCGTCGATACTCCATCAGTTAAGATGATCCTCCACATGGAACCAGTCAATTCTCATTCATGACTTGTGCTGGAGTAATGGCAATCCACACAGCCTTGTTTTATAGTGGCATGATATGGGATCTTCTGGATATCTAAGTGCAAGGTAAAACATTGTTTTAGATTTTTTTTGAAAACATGGTATATCGTTGCAGGCGCAGTCATCAAAATTCATATTTTATTGCTCAAGTTACATTCATATGTAAATTTCTTAACGTGCAAGACCTGGTCAATTTTGCACGCTTGGGGAAATCATGCTCACATATACGTGAGAAATAATATTCATGACATGTGTTACTAAGCTAGCAATCAAAGATAACGTTAAGCCTACCATTCCATACTATAAATTATTTTGAAAACAGTTGTTTATATTATATTTAAAAAAATCGTACTGCATGTTTATTTTGTTTACTTTTGAGTAATTTTCATTGGTATGCATTTTGTTGCGTGCAATTCTTGTTTATGTCTTATTTTCAATTGTTTCACTTGTTCTATGTTCTTTATTTGTCACTTCTTGCGTTATTTAAAAAAAGAGGTTTCAGTGTTTCAGTTCTAGTTGTTCCACTTCTGCTTGCAATCTCTGCACCTTCTTCTCTATTTCCACGCTTGGCTTGTTTTGTTTACATTTTTGTTCTTTTTTCTTTCACCGTGTTCATTTCCCTTTCACTTCTTTTTACAGCTCAACGAAGCCCCAAAAAAGCACCTTCTTCTCTATTTCCTTTTCACTTCTTTTTACTTTATTTCTGTTTGTTTCATTCCATGTTAGAGTACTATGGAATTACGCATAGAACTGCAAATTTTTAATGATATGGTAATCCATTTTCGCATTTATATGGTACTTTGTTTTAACACTTTCGGATGGTCCACATTAAACAAGCTTCCTACCTCTGTGGATTCCTTTTAGCTGTTTGCAACGATTATCTAATCAACGATAGTATGGACTTCTCAAACCTTTTCGCGTTTGTCTTTAACTTTTAAGCTGTGATATTTTGATATGACGTTTTGATTCTATTTTATTTGAACCTAATGATGTTATTTTTAGTACAGATCAGGTCTAGCCTTAAGGACATCCATATATCAGCATATATAGCATACAGACACAATTTCTAATGGTCGGATAAAATTACTCGATGTGTTCTAAGATGTTTGCTACAAATTAATGCTCAGTTCTCACTATTGATTTTATTTCTTAAACGCAAGATGCATGTGTGCGTGTGTCTATGTCTGTGCGTATATTGTGATAAGTTTAAACATACATTTTTTTTTTTTAATTGGTTAGTTATCGCATGCTTCATTTACCAATATAACTAGTAGTATTACCTTCCTATTTCCTTAGATGGGCTTTATAAATTATTGGCATACATGCGCTATTTACATCTGGTCATAAGGACAACCTAAGTTGGAAGCATTCTCGGTGAACGATCATATTCCAGTCATATTAGTTATAGCCACTTGAAAATGCTTTACCATAAAACACAAATAGCTTTTTGTATATAGGCATTATTTTACTCCGTTACATCGTGTATATGACTTTTTGATTCTATTTTCATTGAACCTACTGATGTTATTTTTTAAGTACGGATCTGCTCTGACCTTGAGGATCATCCATATATCAGCATATATAGCATACACACACATTTTCTAATAGTTGGATAAATTTACTCGATGTGTTCTAAGTTATTCGCTACAAATTAACTGCTCGATTTTCACTACTTGGTTTTATTTCTTAAACGCAAGATGCATGTGTGTGTGTGTCTACGTCTTTATATAATGTGATAAGTTTAAACATATTAGTTTTCTTTTATTTGGTTAGTTATTGCATGCTTCATTTACCAATATATATATATATATATATATATATATATATATATATATATATATATATATATAACTGTCACCTTCCTATTTCCTTGGATGGGATTTATAATTATTGATAGTTACTACATCAAATCATAGCAATAGTGATTCATATTACTAGTTTTCATTAAGCATACACAAAAAAAAAAAAAAAATTGAGAGAAACATCAAAATTGGCATCAGTTCATTTAATAGAGTATGCAGGTCATCAGTTCATCAAAATGTACAAGTTCAATCACCGTCTCCATTTAGATCTATTTATAAAGTGACAGACTCATCAAAAATGGCCTGAAAACAATGTTTTTTTATACTTCCAGTGGCACAAATAATACACAGAAGCAAAAAAATAATGTGGACATTCCTTCTAACACGATGGAAGAAGTGCATGATCAATTGTTGGAGCAGCCTCAAAATAGCATAGATATTGCTCCTGAGGATAGTGTGATTTCTAACAATAATGAATTTAGTACACACTCACAAAAGCAAGAAAATAATGGGGCAAAGCCAATGCACAGGACTAGTTCAGACAATTTTAAACTAGGAACCTCTGAAAAGCAACTTCTGGCGGATATTTATAAGCTTCCAATTATTCCCCGTAGTAGGAAAGAAGATAATAGTTTCGCCTTTCAAACCGTGGAATCAGATGGCGTCGTAAACAACCTTGCATGGGCAGAAATGATTAAACAAGTTAAAGGGAAGAACATCCGTAATAAGCGGAATTAAGTGAGTGATTCTTCTAGTGACTTTACTTCAGATGTTATTCATATTTTTGTTGGGAAATGCTTCAACTCAGCAACCTCCTACTTCAGATGAAAAACGACAATTAGAAGAAATTTTCTTATCCAAAGGAGTGCACGTGCACGTGGGATATGTTAGAGATCAAATAGTCACAAAGATGTAGAACAAGTATGTAACAACTCGTCATTTATAGTTCAGGTACAATTTTATTTCTATTTCAATTCCAAAATTCATTTCATCTTTATTTCAGTAACATATTTGAATAGTTCAGGCACTCTTATTTTTATTTACTTTTATGTCGTGATTCAGTAATGTTTTAATTTTGTACTATCATTTGCAGATGCGACTCGGAAGACATCAAAAGCGCGTTGCTTACAAAATTTGTGGCTTATATAAATATCATATTGTTATGAAAGACGTTTAATTAAATTGTTCTCTTTCAATTCTCTTTATCTAGCTTATCGCCTATATTATATATTTGAAACCGTGTTGTGAACTTTTTTATTGTAATTTTATTCCTATACAATTCGGCCTCATGTAGTTCAAAATATTACATTCTCTTTAATGTTCAATCATTATGTTTAGAATTCAGCTTATTATCTTTCATCTATTATCAGTTTTTAATTAGCAACTTGATATATTCACATATGTTTTTATTCAACTTCTTTATGTTTGAATTTTACGTTTTGTTTTCTGTTTGATTTACATGTAATATGTTCATGCAAACATAAAAAATGAATAGTATATATTATTAGGGGTGACTATTTGAACATAAAATTAGATACAATTAGTGACAAAAGTGATTTAGACCGTCGAATCATTGTTTTTATGTGAAAGAGTGGAATTCATGGGGTGATTGAATGATGAATATTTGTGTCATCAATTATATCTATATTTTGTGTCTAAATAGACTTTACGTATTATACTTCAAAAACGTAAAATTTGTTTAAATTGCTAAAATGAAAACTCAAATTTTCAAAATTTGAAAACTGTATTTCAAACCAAACGCATTTTTCAATTTTTAGTTTTGAAAACTTGTTTTTGAAAAAAGGATACCCAAACGCATTTTGAGAAATAGTGAAAATATTCAAAATAAAAAATTGAAAACAACCATAAAAACTCAAAATTGAAAATTCAAAATGTAAACCAAACGCATCCTAAATTTCCTATATATTTAAAAATAAAATTATAATCCCCAATGCCTTCTTAGCATAACGTTGAATGAAATATACCCTTATGCGCTAGAATGTCGGACATAGCCTCATCAGCGGAGATAACTAAAACCTGAGATAAAAGACATGACAGTAGGGTTGGCAAACCCATAGGGTGCAATGGACCCCTTTTCTAGAAATACCTTCAGATGTTTGGCATGCTGGGGAGATGCATTCGGTCTTAGCAAGGCCAATCTTGTTTTTCCTAAAGTACTCTGGGATAGGTGGGTATAATGCGTCGGAAGGATAACTCTGATCCTTGTTCAGAAGGACGGTTATCGACGTACTAAGAGCACCTCCATGGATACCCTACACAATTAGTGAACGTGTCGTATCGAGTTTTGATTGTATACCTAGTATTGATGTGATGTACACTCACAAACACCATGGTTACTTGAACTATTTATATTTGTGTTCTTACACATTAATATAATATTATGGGATTTCGATATGGAATGGTTTAGTGATCATAAGGTACAAGCATGTCCGTGTTTATATGCGGTGTGGTCTTACGATACATTTTGATTTTGGAAGATCTTATAAGATAAAATAAAATACAATTATAGCAATGAGTCTTCAGAAAATGTTGCTAAATTTTGTAGGTTTGTCACCAAAAAAAGGTTCAACGCAACTCTATATAAGATATAAATTTTACACTAATGTCCTCTTGCGTTAGTACTTGATATCCAGCTCGATCCGAAGATAAAAAAGCATCGAGTCTCTGTTCGCCCGATTTTCACTCAGGATTCGGATTATAATGATAAAAGTATGTCACTTAAAAGACTTTCTCATGTTAGAGATGTTAGAGATAATAATAAAATATGTTTCCTTTTATTTATGAGTCACATTAGAATTGCATTAATTATGAGTTATATTAGGATTGTATTAATTTGGTCTATATTTGGTATAGATGCAAATATGTTGTAGAATATGTTATTCTAGAGTGGTCTCTCTCATCTATAAGTAAAGCCAATATTTTACATTGTAATCAAGTAATTATCTTCTTTTGTAATAGCTATCAAGCAAATCAATAAAATGTAGTCCTTTTATTGTTTACCGTTTCATCTCTCTCTTCTCTCTGGATCTGAATTCTAACATGCTCTCTCTTGTAGTCCTTTTACTGTTTACCGTTTCATCTCTCTCTTCTCTCTGGATCTGAATTCTAACATGGTATCAGAGCTAGGTCAGAGAGGAGAGGGAGAAAAGAGTTGAGTTTTTATTTTGTTGTTTTCTATGAGGTAGGAGGATGGTTTGTTCTTGGTTTTGTAATTTGGTTCTGCTAATTTTGTAATGAGGTAAAAAAAAGGAAACCGTATTGTAGTGGGATGAATGTTTTGTGCTTGCTTCATGTTGAGGTGTGGATGGCGTTTGGAGGTTTGTGGGTGGCTAGAGGTGAGAGGTCTAACTTTGGCAGTTGCATGCAGAATTGTGGTCAGGTAGGATAGTAGAGTTGCTGTAGGCGATGTGTTTGTTGTATGGAGTTGAGAAGTGGGTGGTCTATGATTGTGGTTTTGTTTGTTTTGTAGTTTTGTGAAAAAAAAAGGTATGACGTTGGAGATTGAAGTTTGTGTTGGAAGTTTGTATCGTATGGTATTGTATGTATTGTTGTCTGTATCGGTAACCCTGTTTATTAGGAGGGTCATTGACGCTGATTGAAGATGGTAGGTGGTACTGTAAGATATGTTTGGAGGATTCAAACATATACTGATCATCCTTATTGATTTGTTTTTTGTTTTTGTTTGTATGTTTGGGGGATGCAAACATACAAAATCATCCCATTTTCGTTTAGTTTTGTTTTCGTTTGATATGTTTGGGGGATGCAAACATATAAACTCATCCAGGGACCAGTTTCGTCATTTGACCGATCAGATCTTTTGCTTACCGATCAGATTGAAGATTGTTATTGAGTATTTGGTATTTGGTGGTTGTTTTGGTTTGCTCTTCGCATCTTTTATTTGGTTTGGTTTGTTCTTCGCAACTTCTTTTGGCAGCTTCTATTTGACAGTTTCTTCGCAGCTTATATTTGGCAAACTCACGATTCTCAGCATCGTGAGTTTGAGGGGGGATGTTAGAGATAATAATAAAATATGTTTCCTTTTATTTACGAGTCATATTAGGATTGCATTAATTATGAGTTATATTAGGATTGTATTAATTTGGTCTATATTTGGTATAGATCCAAATATGCTCTAGAATATGCTATTCTAGATTGCTCTCTCTCATTTATAAGTAAAGCCAATATTTAGCATTGTAATCAAGTAATTATCTTCTTTTGTAATAGCTATCAAGCAAATCAATAAAATGTAGTCCTTTTATTGTTTAGCGTTTCATCTCTCTCTTCTCTCTGGATATGAATTCTAACAAGAGACTTTTTCTTATGCATTCATGTTGTCCATGTGTAATCCGTTTATTAGCTGACTTTGTATGAACAAGAAAATGGTACATGGCATCATTTTTTATTTTTTTTCCTAAAATACTACATAAGTAACATTGTTTTATTTTATGCAAAAACATGCTTACTAGCTTTTTACCTAAAATAAATAATTTCTACAGATGATTGACAATCGTAACTATTAGCGCATCTACTTACATACCCGCATATGTATTATATGGGCTTATATCGTTTTGGGCTGATCTCATTGCAAACCCGTTTATTCTTTACATCATTATATATACGTTTGTATTAGCCGTTACGTGGATTGTATTGAACTATTCAGATCTATTTTGCAATCACAAGATTTTACATGGATTGTATTGAACTATTCAAATCTATTTTGCGATCACAAGATTTTCGTATCTTTCTCTTTTCTTAATTTGGTACCAGAGCTCCATTGCCGAAAGGCATAATTTCGATCCAACTCTACAAATCAATACAGGAAGATTGGGTTCGATTCTTTCTCCTCAGTTAGTAGTTCATCATCCGTGATTCTCTATCTTTTTGGATGTTTGCTTTCGGATCTGCTTAGTTCATCATTAGAGATATGTCATGCCTAAGAAAGATCAAACAATTATCATCACCTAATTGTTGGCTGCAGTATCCCTGATCACAGCATCATCTTGATCACATTTGGAGATTTTTGCGGGTGCAACTCTAACATTGTCGTGCCAAGCATTATCCGCGGCTACAACATCAGTAGTTGTCGTGCTTGCATCATCCCCACCGCAATTCTTGTTTTCCTTCTTGGATCTCACATCTGCACTTGAATAGGCTGCAGTTTTCTTGAATTGCCACGCCTTATTCTATCTAGGTTTGCTTTCTTGAATAGTTCTTGATCAAGATTCTTCATCATATACCCTTCTTGACCAATCATGGCTTAAGGTAATGAAGAAACAACATCCGCCTTATCTGGACACATGGGAAATGGGCATCAACAAATGTTTTCAACCAGATCAAACCAAAAAGTCAAGTTATAACCATTTCATTGGATGAAGACAACTACATATTATGGAAATATCAAGTTGAAATCGCCTTAAGAGGGTATGGACTTCACGAATTCATTAAAGGGACTATCACCATTCCCCCTGTTATGATTGTTGATCAAGAAGGCAATACCGTGCCAAATCCGAACCATACCAAATTCGAGCACTACTAGATACAGAGTATTGCAATGCCCCTTTTTCCAATGGTCGCCAACGTCTATGTATAAGTCGTTGGAAACAAAAGCCGTTTGTGGCCGTTAGTAACCGATGGAAATTTTTGGGATATTTCCCTAAACCAGCAAGACGAGAATCACTTTCTTCCGCAAACCAACATTTTTTCCCCTTTCAACCATTTTTTCACCTTCAAATTTGCTGCCACCACTCCCACCACCAGTCCAACCACCTCCGACGCCATCTAGGAGCTTCTCCAGCCCATCTCCACTCTTCTTGCTCTCCAAATTCGGTAATTTTTCTAAATTTAATTTTCGAGTTTTAATTGATTTAGGGCTTAATTTGAAGTTTGATTGATTCCTAGTTATTAGTATACATATATTACATCATATTACCCCATAATTGCCATTATTATCACCATAATGATCAAACTGTTACAATTTTTAGTTTTGTATATTGTTTTTGTTTATGTAGCTTTGGATAGTAGTGAACATTATATGTGTGATAGAGTTTGCTAATAATATAATTTATGTAAACACGAAGTATATACTATGTTGAATGATCGTAGTTTTGGATAATTTGTGCGAACATTAGTTTTGTGTTTATGAGGAATGATTTGGTGTATAAATGATTTTAATAGGAGTCGTCGTAGTTAGAATTAAATAAATTGTAAAAATATATAATTTAGTACATATGTAATATAATGGTAAAATATAAACAAATTCTATATTTAAATTTAATATAAACAAATATTTAAACCCTTAGATATTATTTGTTCTCGTTTGACAAGTGTTGTATATGACCGTTATACGGATGTTCATTTTTTCTACAAAACGGACATCTCTATTCATCTAATACATCATTTGTTGGATTTGTCCCTGTATTTGACAAGTTACAAACATTATAAACAAATTATATTTTGTAGAACATATCATTTTAAACGGTTGACAAAATTTCGACGGTATTTTCTTTACGTTCCTTGTGTACACGCATGTGTGTACGATACAAGGAACACGTGGGAAATGCTACTGAAATTTTGTGAATTCGTTTAAAGTGATATGATTTACGAAATATAATTACTATTGTGTTTGTAATGTAAAATAGGATGACCGACCATCAAAGAAAGCACATAAGCGTCAATAAACCAAAAGTTGTTTAAAGGGTTTTCCGTATCAAAAAAATAGATATATGTTTAAAAGGTTGCATGCTTAATTGGAAATAAGACATCAATATTAGAAATTTTAAAATATGTAATCAAGAAAGATACAAACCAAGGAAAAAGAAGAGAAAATAAGTTTTGTACAAGTGTATGCATTATTTACCCATCACCCCTAGACTTCAACGGTTATATGCATCATCTGTAACAACGCATCATATGAGATGACACTGTGTGAGAACACCTCAAGAAAGTCTGATGACACACCCATCCGATGGAGAAGCATGGAAATATTTTGACAAGAAATATCCCGATTTTGCAACGGAGAGCTGCAACGTTAGACTAGGTTTATGTACAGATGGCTTCTCACCGTTTTCTCAGTATGGTTCTAAATATTCATCTTGACCTATAAAAACAACCTGGTGTACTAATTATACCGGCTTTGGTTTTGATCCCAAAAGCCACAAGTACAAAATTGTTCAGTTTACACACGATCTATATACATATGATATTTCAGGTTGTTATGTGTTAACCGTGAACAACGACAACCGTACTACATCATCATCATGGAGAAAAATAGACATTCCTTATCATTCCATGGTTCATTTTTACTTTCGATGGCTGCCTATTTATGTGGGTGAGGTATTATATTGGGACATGATCGGTCATCGGGACGGTATGCCTATAGATGTTTTTTCCTTTGATCTGAGCATCGAGAGAATTAGTGTCTTTGAGACCAAGTCTAGATTTGGCAAATATGGAAAGGGAAAGCATTTGACAGACTTAGAAGGGAAGCTTTGTTGTATTGTTAACACTCCGGCAGACGATATGTATGTTATGAAGATATGGAAACTCAGCTATGGCGTCGGGAATAACGTTAGTTGGACACTTCCCTACAAACTAGATATTTATGGTTATTCTAAGCTTCTCTATCCATTATACGTGGACGACTATAAGAGAGTAATACGTGAAAGTTATGGGGACTTTTACTGCTATGACATCCATAGCAAGAGGCTGGAAATATATCCAGTTAAAGAAAAAGTTGAAGGAGTTGCTTATTCTCCCCACAACCACCTCTCAACCATCCACTCAGAAGCCATTGTACCAATTGCATTGTCTTTATAATCATCCTCATAATGCACTGATTTTTGCTGGACTTTGATATCATGATGTCACACAAAGAGAACATGCCTGATTCCATAATACGGGGAGTTCGTATTTGTTTGCTTAATCTGTCTACTTCAAACTTATATTTTCATTTTATTTATTTATTGTTAATATTATTTGCATCATCTGACTACTGCTCATAATAATTTTATTGCACTTTCGCTGAAAATAATAAAAAAATTGTTTTGTGAATACCCCTTTTAAGAAGAAGCAGAATTGTATTTTAAAACGAGCATTTAACAGGACTATGATATACAAATCTAATATGTCACAACAAAAGAAGATAATGTTGTGCTTGTTATTTAGGAAAAAAAATCCAAGAATCAAGGGAAGATGGACATGATCCATTTTCATAGATGTATTTGTTAAATTTGGTGATGCTAAATCAATGAAATGAAATTTTTCTTAGGGGGAGAAAGGTAGATATCGCTTTCCCATTTCAATGGGATTTGGGTAGATATGCATTCCCAAATTTATGGGATTTGGGTACATATTGCATTCCCAAATTAATGGGATTTGGGTATATAAGCATTCCCAAAATAATGAGATTTGGGTAGATAAGCATTCCCAAAATAATGAGATTTGGGTAGATATTGTTTCCCTAATTAATGGGAGTTGGATAGACATTACTTTCTCTCATTAGGTGGCATGATTGATAAGACTTTTTCCATATATTCAATACTTAGTTATGAAGTAATTGGTCTTATAAAAGGGGCCTAAAGGGGAGAGGGAAAGGTAGGTAATTCATTCATTCTATCTCTCATTCAAGTTTAGGGATTTCTAAACTAGATCAATTTTCTTCAATTATTTATCTCCACAAATAAAATTCTTGGGTGAATTGAGTGACCATTGTAATCAATCGCTTGTACTCTTCATTGGTATAAATAAAAGGCTCTCTCTTTCTCCCAAGTGGACATACACTAACAAATTGTTAGTGGAACCACTATAAATCCCTATGTGATTTACTTTTCGTTATTGCCCCTTTATTTCTCTTGTGTGGCGCTTGTTATTAGTTTTTGGATTGGGTTGAGATTGTCTTTGATATTGATTAGTTGTTTTTGCACTTTTACCATGATCTCGTCTTTCGCTGATTTGTTTTTTTTTATTTGAGCAGTCTTGAATTAAAACTTCTCCACAACATTTGGTATCAGAGCATCGGTGTTGGTAGATAGTTGTAAAATGTTGGAATCAGATTCAAATTGTGCCTCAACAGTTGGTCTGAGTGGTGTAGCTTCTTATGTACGTATTTCATATGCGGCTTCTGGATCACAATTGGTTATTGGCAAGTGGAATGGCGATAATGATTTTGAAAAGTAGCAATGGAAGTTGAAAGCGGTTCTTAGGCGGAATCGAGTACATCGAGTAGTGTTTGATACACATTTATTGCCAGCGGACATCTCAGATGTAGAGAGATAAGAAATGGAAGAGTGGGCATTCACTACACTTCAACTTGCAATGGGGGAGAATGTTATCTCTGAAATTAGTGGTGAGACGACTGCTAAAGGTATTTGGAACAAGTTGGAGGAGTTGTACATGAAGAAGTCACTCACAAATCGACTGATCTTGTTGCGGACTTTCTTTACCTACAAGATGAAGGAAGGAACTTCACTAAAGGCACACTTAAATGTGTTTGATGATTTTCTAATGAAGATGAAGGCGGTAGATTTGAAGATTGAGGAGAAGCAGAAGGCGATGGTATTGTTATGTTCATTGCCTGAATGCTATACTGGGTTCTCAAATAGTTTCATCTATGACCGAGATACATTGACTCTTGATGATGTCAAGACGGGTCTTCTTAGTGAGGAGTTGCGAGATCAGATGAAGAAGTTGAGTGATGGAAGTAGTGGTGCAGGCAATGATCAACGTTTATTTTTGGAGAAGGAGAAGTCTGAGAAGAAGGGAAACCGGAGGCGTTCTAAGTCTAGGAAGCCCGATGGGAGAGGAAAGTCAAAGGAAGGAAATGGCAAGTGCTTTATATGTAAGAAACCTGACCATTGGAAGAATGAATGTCCAAACAAGGAGAAGAAGGAAGTGGCATCTTCATCAGTGGCGATGGAGAGAGATGTTGGTGAGGGAGATGTAGATGTTTTGTCGGCTGTAGCATATGATGTTTCGGGCAGTGAATGGGTTCTTGATTCAGAGGCTTCATATCACATGGTGCCTAATAGGAATTTTTTTTTCTTCTTATGTTGATTGAGAAGGAAATTCAATTGTTATGGGAAATGGTGTAGTTTGCTAGTTGAAGGGCATTGGATCCGTGCAAATTCGAATGTTTGATGAAGTAGTTCGTACTCTCACTAATGTGCGCTATGTTCTAGGACTACGAAAGTCACTTCTCTTAAGGACAGTTGGATTCTTTAGGATGCAAGATCACTATTGAGAGTGATAGCTTGAGGATTTCGAAGGGGGCGCTTGTGGTTATGAAGGGTGCTAGGACTCATGGAATTTATTTGCTTCAAGGTGTGACTGTGGATGGCAAAACTTGTGTTGGTGTTGATAGTTCTCGTGGCTTAGATGCGACACGATTGTGGCATTTGAAATTGGGTCATGTGTCGGAGAAGAGTTTAGATGTTCTTCGTGGAAGGGAGATGATTAATGGTGAGAGTTTCAGCAAGTTGGAGTTTTGCGAAGAATGTGTCATGGGGAAGCAAACTAGAGTGTCATTCGATGAAGGGAAACATGATTCAAGGGGGATTCTTGAGTATGTGCACACAGATGTTTGGGGACCAGCACCAGTAGCTTCTTTGGGAGGAGCAAGATATTATATTTCTTTCATTGGTGATTTTTCTGGCAAGGTTTGGGTGTATGTAATGAAGGCAAAATCAGAGGCATTTTCAAAGTTCAAGGGATGGAAGGCTCTTGTTGAAAACGAGAGTGGAAAGTCTTTAAAGGTTCATAGCTCCGATAATGATGGTGAGTATGTTTATGGAAATTTTATGAAATTTTGCAAGCATCATAGCATTCGGAGGCATTTTACTACACCTGGGGATTCGCAATCTAATGGAGTAGCAGAGAGAATGAACCGAAATCTACTTGAGAAGACTCGATGCTTGAGATTGACATCGGGTTTGTCTAAGGGATTTTGAGCCGAAGCCTTGTCAACCACGGTGCATATTATCAATTGAATTCCTTGCTCGGCTATTGATACCAAAATTCTAGAGGAAGTGTGGAAGGGGAAGAGCATTGACTTCAGTTATCTTCGTATATTTGGCAGTCCTGATTATGTGCATGATCCGGGGAATGATAAGCTCTCCCCTATAGCTTTCAAGGGGATTTTGCTTGGCTTTATGGATGGAGTCAAGGGCTATCAGATCTGAAATCCAGAAACGAAGAAGGCTATGGTTTCTCGTCATGTTACTTTTGATGAGTCAGCTATGTTCAAGGAGAATGAGGGCTCATCGGATGTTCTGGATTTGGTTTATGGTGAATCAAAGGAGAAGGAAGTTATTCCCACTTTCAAGCCCAGAGAGAGTAGAGTTGTAGGAGATGCTTGTGAGGAGTTAGCGGTTGATGTTACATCACATAGTTCACAGGGTTCCTCTAGTAGTGTTGGTGATGTGCATAAACCTAGAGAAGATTTAGTTCAAGGTGGAGCTGAAGGAAGACTGGGTGATGGTATTTCTACTCAGGTTGGTCGTTGTGCTATAAGGCCACCCGAAAGATATGGTGATTGGAACTATCTTAGCTTTTGTGAGAATTTTGGACTATGCTCTTCATGTAGTCCAAGATGAGCCGATGGACCTTGATGACATCATGAGTTCGAGTGATAGCTCGAAATGGGTTTGTGCCATGGAGGAAGAAATGTTATCATTGATAAAGAACCAAACTTGGGAGTTGGTTCCACTTCCTAAAGGAAACCGTGTTATTGGGTGCAAATGGATATACGAGGTGAAGGACGATGGAAGATACAAAGCTAGGCTAGTGGCTAAGGTGTTTGCACAGAGGAAGAGAAAGGAGTATGATGAGATCTTCGCACCGGTTGTGAGACATACTTCTATCAGAATATTACTTGCCATAGTTTCTATTCACGACTTGGAGTAGGAGAAACTTGATGTGAAAACCGCCTTCTTGCATGGTGACTTGGATGAAGACATTTACATGGAGCAACCAGAAGGGTTTGTTGTAGATGGTAAGTCAAAGTTTGTTTGCAAGTTGAAGAAATCGCTATAAGGTTTGAAACAATCACCTAGGCAATGGTACAAGAAATTTAATCATTTCATGCTTGAAAGTGGCTTCCATCGAAGCATCAAGGATGCTTGTGTTTATTTCAAGAAGTCGGGAAATGATTGTTGTGTGTATTTACTCGTGTATGTGGATGATATGCTCATTGCTTCTAAGAACAAGGAAGAAATCAACAAGCTGAAATTGAAATTAAAAGCGGAATTCAAGGTGAAAGACCTTGGAGAAGCAAAGAAGATTTTGGGCATGGAGACTGAAAGGGATCGAAAGCATTTTGAGTTGAAATTGACTCAAATGAAATACATTAGAAAAGTGCTTTGTCGGTTTAGCATGGAAGATGCAAAGGCATCATACACACCTTTACCTTTGCATGTAAAGCTTTCGAGTAAAGAATCACCTATCGAGGAGAAAGACAAGGCTTATATGGCAAACATACCATATGGTAGTGCAGTTGGTAGCTTGATGTATGCCATGGTGTGTATAGGGCCCAATATTGCAAGTGTCGTCGGGGTGGTTAGTCGGTACATGGATAATCCGGGGAAATCGCATTGGGAAGCAGTAAAGCTTATCTTGAAATACTTGAAAGGTACAACATCTCCTGGTCTTATTTTTTAAGGTAGTAAGGAGAAGAATTGCATGTTGGTTGGTTACTGTAATTCGGACTATTCTGGTGATAGGGATCGGAGAAAATCAACTTTTGGATATGTCTTCACTCTTGGTGGTACATCCATAAGTTGAAGATCGAGATTGCAGACCGTAGTTGCCTTATCTACTACGGAGGCGGAGTTGATAGATGCGGTAGAGGAAGCAAAGGAAGCACTCCATTTGAAGCGACTGTTGTGTGATTTGGGCTTTGAACATGATAGTGTTGATGTTCAATATGATAGCCAAGGTGCTATTCATTTGGCAGAATATTTGGCATTTAGCTCACGGACCAAGCATATTGAATTGAGTCATTTCTAGTAGCCATGGACGAAGACAAGCAAGTATGCCTTCGAAAATTGCACATAAAGGATAATGCAGCAGATATGTTCACTAAGGCATTGCCGATTGGGAAGTTCGAGCATTGCTTGAACTTAATTCGCTTGGAGAGGTGCTAGGTGCCATAGGGTGGCACGGTTGAGAGAGACGCTTGGCCATGGATGAAGAAGATTATCGGTGAGAGGTTGAAGTTCTATCTTCTTGGTATGTTTGTCTTTTGGTGAGACTAGTTTCGAAGTTGAGTGTTTTCAACACTTTATTAGCGGGTGGGGGATTAACCTGAACTCGTTGATGGAGTGTTAATGGAGGGTGGCTTTACCGGAACTCATTGGGAAAGCATTCAAGCTTCGTGAAGGTAGATATGGTGATAGTTGGAGCTATCGGTTACAAGTGATGGTATGGATACTATTAGGTTATGGATTTGGAGATAGTTGATTTTGCATCAAGGTGGAGTGTTAAATTTGGTGACGCTAAATACATGGAAGGAAATTTTTCTTAGGGGGAGAAAGGTAGATATTACTTTCCCATTTCAATGGTATTTGGGTAGATATGCATTCCCAAATTAATGGGATTTGGGTAGATAAGCATTCCAAAATTAATGGGATTTGGGTAGATATTGTTTCCTTAATTAATGAGATTTGGATAGACATCGCTTTCTCTCATTAGGTGTCATGATTGATAATACTTTTTCCATATATTCAGTACTTAGGTATGAAGTAATTGGTCTTATAAAAGGGGACTAAAGGGAAGAGGGAAAGGTAGGCAATTCATTCATTCATTCTATCTCTTATTCAAATTTTAAGTATTTCTAACCTAAATCAATGTTCTTCAATTCTTTATCTCCACAAATAAAATTCTTAGGTGACTTGAGTGACCATTGTAATCAATCTCTTGTACTCTTGAATGGTATAAATAAAAGGCTCTCTCTCTCTCTCAAGTGGACGTACACTAACAAATTTTTAGTGGAACCACTATAAATCCCTATGTGATTTACTTTTCGTTATTTCCCCTTTATTTCTCATGTGTGATGCTTGTTATTGGCTTTTGGATTGGGTTGAGATTGTCTTTAATATTGATTGGTTATTTTTGCACGTTTACCACGATCTCGTCTTCCACTGATTTGGGAGTTTTTGATTTGAGCGGTCTTGAATTAAAATTTCTCCACAACAGTATCGAGCTTGTGGTTCTCTAGCTAGTTTACTTGTTATGTTAACATATATAAATGTTAATATCAAGTTGTAGATGTATAAATGGTGACGTTTGTGTTGTTGCAGATCTGATGCGCATGCTATTAAATGTGCAGAATTTCATTTCAATATTAACATGTTTTATGATCTTATGCTTATCAAAGGAAATCAGGTTATGGATGTCTTATGATCTTGAGCTTGTCTAAGGAAATCAGGTTAACGATGGTTTGATGAGTTTATGTTATATTGGATTTTGAAAAACTTTACTGATATGATTGCTTGTCAATGGATCGAACCCTTGAATTCAGTTGATTTTATTTGTTCTGTTCTTCACGGTTTGAACATAAAAATACCATGTCTGAATCCAATATTTTGTAGCTGTTGAGTTGTAAAACAAATTACATTTCCTTAAGGCCTAGGACATGAAAGTTTGAAGTGTAAAAGAATGTTTGCTTCTGCGGAAGCAACATCCTTTTTTTATGGGTACTAATTGTGGGACTGAAGTGATGATAAAAATTTGCGAAATATAAGTGATTTTTCACATGTGCTTTTTAACATTTGATCGACTTCGCGATTGTAGACAAGGACGGTATCATGGTGTTTGTCATAAATGCACGTCTCCTTTTCTATTTATGCTTCCAGTGTTGGCAACAAAGTTGGATATAATAAGATTCTCAATTTCATTTTATGTGAAAGAAGATTCCCCGTTAGCCTCACTGGAACAAACATTGTCCTAGATCTACTTAAAATTATTCCGCTTTTAGATCAATTTTTTACAGGGCTAAAAGCGGATGTACTGTCAAATTTAAAACAATACCTAGTACAAACACCATCTAAAGCAAAAATTGTCTTATATCTACAATTTTCTTCCTCTAATTGCTAACAAAAAGCCTAAATCTATATTATATAATTTTTGAGGTCTTGAAAGAGAGAAAAATGATAGTTCTTAAACGTACGTTTATAATTAAATGAGCTTAAAGGCTAGTCCCTACACCTTTATTAATAGGGGTTTGAATTAGTTTGGTTTGTTTGATTTAAAACGAAAAAAATTCGCTTGAATATTATGCCATGAATATACGGATTTGACCCATGTTCTGGTCAATTGTTGCTCTTGGGCTAGATTTACCTACCCCTTAAGCAGTCGATCGCTAGGGTCGACCACCCAAGAGCGGTAGAATTATACAGGTCAAAACGCATGCTTTGTTATGCGGTATTATTAATTCATATTAAATTATATTAATCATTCTTGGGAGTGTTACTTCCTTCTCTGCTAGTTTTATAATGTTTTATTCTTATTTATTTCTTTTCAATCTTAACGCACATTTGATTTTCAAATTCGAACATGCCTTAGATCTTGGAATTCCAATATGCATGTACGTATATATATACACACACACACACACTTTAATTCTATTCTATTCACTTTGATTTCCTTACTAGCTAGTTTGTATTGTATTAATTACTATTAATTTCAAATCAGTTCCTAGTTAATTTGTTTCTTTATTATAAGTATACGTCACAAATTACAATAATATTTATTAGTTTAAATTCAAACATATATGCATATATTATGCATAATTTATTCCCTTCACAATTTACTTCCTCTACGTATTAACTATATTTTTCAAATTTATATATTAGCATAACCTATTTTTTAATAAAAAAATCAATCATTATTAATTTAAGTTGTCCATTTTACATGTATAATCGTTTCTCACGCCAAAACTTCAAACAATTATAACTTATACAATTTAACTCCGTTTAGAAAATATTATATATGAAAATTGATCAGAAATTCACTACGATACAGGAATATAAGATTACTAGTTAAATTACAACATTTGCAAAGTTAACATTTTTGCTAATGTTTTAATTTATTATTAATATTATTTAAATTGATTACTTCAAAAATGTAGGGTGTTACATTAAGTAATATAACATGTAATAGAAATAATTCTACCTCATGCATATAAATGTTTGATGTGGTCAAGTCATTAAGTATGTTGGAAAAAAATTCCATATGTATTAATATGGAAATAGGTTCTGCCTTAAAAGTTGTCACTCTTCCTTATGATACATAATGGTGTAACGATAAGGAGTAACCAAACCTGTTGAACGAGGCATAACTAAATATGAGTGAAGTAGAGTTAACTTCCATTAATAAGGTCGTGTGTTTAAACGTATCATGTAAGGTTAAAAATTAATTTCATCTACATAACAACTTATAAAGACATACAAAATATGGTTTTTTTAAAATCTGAAACATATCACAAGGTAAGAAGTTGGTGGATTGTGCAAGTTGATTATCTACACATAGTTTGTTGTTCATTAACGATTTATCATTTGTTCCACATGTTCCATAGTTGTCAACAACTTTCCAAAATAACAAAGTTATAGGGTGATTAATAACTTGAAAAAGCCACACATTTCTCTCCTGCCAAACCACCTTAATAACCCGCTTTAACGATTTCAGAAGCAAATTCGAATTCCCAAATATCCACCTAGTTGCTTTGCGTGCCTGTGTATGTGTGTGTGTACACACATATAAATATATTAGGATGACTATTTGAACACAAAATTATACACAAACAAAGAGACACAAAGCCTCAATCATTGGATATTTTTGTCTTTATATAGAAATGTGTAATTCATGGGGTGATCTAACAGTGGAAATTGATTGTGTCATCATTTGTGTCTAAATTTTGTGTTTAAATAAACTTTCCATATATATATATATATATATATATATATATATATCATTTAGTCTTGTGTTTTCTAAGAGGAACATGTCAACTATAATGACAAGTCAACCTTTTCTATAGATGATTTATATAGATAAAGTTAAAAATAGATGATTTACATTTTTAGGAGCTTGAGGGTGGAGGAAACAAGTTGAATTATTGATTATACCTCTTCAAAATAAGTAGTCTTGCGTATGAACAGTGCTAGTTTCCAAAGTAGTAAATTCTCCTTAGGTTGTCCCAATACCTCGATAACCTCTTAAACCATGCAAAATTATAAACATGCTTAGAAGACAGAAAAGAACCATATACAACATCCCATAAAGTACCTATGCCTACAATATGTAACATCCCAGTTTTTGACAGGGTTTATCATACAATTGGATTTGAATTATTTCAGTGAGTGATTTATTTAAATAAATTAGAATAAATTTTTTTTTATATAAAATCTTGTGAGCATATTTTATTTTGTTATATTTATATATATACAAGTAAGTATTATTTAACATTTTGGTCAAAACTTGTTTTAAAGGATTCATAGAAACAATAAATGAGAATATTTAAATTAAGTATTCAATTGCATCACATAAAAGAAAACAAGAACATGGCTATATTAATGTAAAAGGACATGTGAATCGAATAAGAGATGTAGCATGTATAGGATTAAAAAGATGAGAACAATAGTACATCATAAAGGCAGCCTACCCATTTTACATCATAGCTAGCCGTGGATTTTGAGCCTGGAAGAAACAAAGGAAATGGACTAAAAGATATTCAATCCTAATATAAGATGTAGACAGCACCATGCTTTCACATCAAATGGGATAGGCAGCCTAGCTTTGTAGCAGGAACACATTTCTTAGAAGCAAAGGAATTGGTTTTAAATACATTTTTTTCCTCTTCCTTCTTTCCTAGCCTGTACATGGTTGTAGGTACCATTAGTTTGTAGCATGAATAGTTTAAGAGCAAAGCAAGTTTTTCCTTCATATTTTTGGGCACATGGCCGTAGTGATAGCCTGGGAAGATTTAACATATAAATGACCGGACATCTTGTATTCAGTCGAAAAGAATATAAGTACAAATTTATATAATACAAATGATATTTGATGTGTATAATGTACTAGACTATAAAAGTATTGTACACTTGCACATGACATTTTGGCTGGCCTTGCACTATAGACTGAATGAAGATCTTATGATAAGATAAAATGGAAAATGACTTTTCACAACATCCCTTTCAACTAGGCGCAGCTATAAAATAGCCTAGCAACTCAAATCGACTAAATGAATAGCCTTTTCAAACATTTCATCACTGCCAGTATTTTACCCTGCAAACAATTAATGAGCAAGCCATATTTTAATCCTAAATTCATCTATAAATACACTAGTGTTGCTTACATTCACATGTTCATTCGAACTAAAATTGGTAAGAAAAATGAAATAAAAACATAGCAAAGTAGTTTGAAGAACAGGGTAGGAAAACAGAAAAAAAAACAGTGGATGGAAATCTGGGAACAGAGAATCATTTAGGTGAGTAAACAAAACTTTTAACCTTTGTTAAATCTTTTACGTTTATTATCATTAAATAGTTAAGCTTGTATACATGATTAGATATGTAGTTTACCATCTAAAATACTTGCAGTTGACCTGTTTTTAGCATAGAACCCTCTGTAAAATCTGAAACAAATCTCTGTAACTATATACTAGAAGCATAAGTAAGTAAATCTTTTCTTTAGTTATTGATTTTGTATATATATATATATAAGAAGGGTTTAGATATATGTCGGTAAGCATGTTGATAAGTTATACTAGTTAAAATATTTATATAAAAGCCGGGCAATCATTAACAGTAAAACCAGTGAGCAACTGATAAAATCTTGACATTGGTGAGTAAACTCACTGTTAAACCCTGTCTAAACCTTTCATTATTCATACTAAATGATGCGAGTGACTTCGGTGTGTATGTGTTACATTACATATTATATATATATATATATATATATTAATCTATGGTTGGAAATAAGGCACCATGAACCATGGTTATCGGTTAAGTATATTCAAAATCAGGGGAATAAACTAAGAACAGAAAAGTGTATGTTACTTACAACGTATGATTATGACAGACCAGTAATAGTGTGTACATAAAACTGCTAAAATAATAATAATAACAGTAGTGGGTTAGTACTGTTGAAGTATGCGATACTATGTGTTAGATCTAGAGGATATTTTGGATCTGGAGGATATTTTGGATCTAGATGATATTTTGGAGCTGGAGGATATTTTGGATCTGGAGGATATTTTGGATCTGGAGAATATTTTGGATCTAGAGAATATTTTGGATCTATAGGTAATTTTGGGAATTTCCATATACTTCTCTATGCCTATATAAGCTAGATCAAATCCAAAAGGAGGCACATCACAAATCAAGAGATTAGATCTAAGTTTATTCTAATTAGGGTTTAGGCAATCCTAATCTTCTACAATTCCTTTCTACACAAAATCAAATTTTTCTAGTAAATTTGATCATTGTAATCAATCTCTTGTACTCTTCTATTGATATTAATAAAGGTTTCTCTCTCAAAGTGGACGTACACTGACAAGACTTCGGTGAAACCACTATAAATCCCTGTGTGATTTAGTTTCTCGTTATTGCTCTATTATTTCCATTGTTTGGTGATTGTGATTGGCTTGGATAAGATTGAGATTGCTCGATTGGTTGTTTTTGCACTATTACCACAATCTCGTTTTCCGCCGCATTGGTTTTTTTTTTATTTGAGCGGTCTTGAATCAAAATTTCTCCATAACATTTGGTATCAGAGCGTTGGTGTTGGTAGATAGTTGTAGAAATGCCGGAATCAGGTTCAAATAATCCATCAACAGGTGGTCCAAGTGGTGTAGCTCCTTATGTACGTGAGTCGTATGCAGCTGCAGGTTCACAATTGGTTATCGACAAGTGGAATGGCAATAATGATTTCGAAAAGTGGCAATGGAAGATGAAAGCGATTCTTAGGCGGAATCGGGTACAACGGGTGGTGTTGGATACACATTTATTGCCAGAGGACATCTCCAATGTAGAGAGAGAAGAAATGGAAGAGTGGGCATTCCCTATACTTCAACTTGCCATGGGGGAGAACGTTATTTCTGGAATTAGTAGTGAGACGACTGCTAAAGGTATTTGGAACAAGTTGGAGGAATTGTGTATGAAGAAATCACTCACAAATCGACCGATCTTGCTGCGGACTTTTTTTACCTCCAAGATGAAGGAAGGAACTTCGCTAAAGGCGCACTTAAATGTGTTTGATGATTTGCTAATAAAGATGAAGGAAGTAGATTTGAAGATTGAGGAGGAGCAGAAGGCGATGATATTGCTATGTTCATTGCCTGAGCGCTATACTAGGTTCTCAAACAGTTTGATCTATGGCCGGGATACATTGACTTTAAATGATGTCAAGACGAGTCTTCTTAGTGAGGAATTGCGAGATCAGATGAAGGAGCTGAGTGATGGTAGTAGTGGTGATGGTAATGGTCAAGGTTTATTTGCGGAGAAAGAAAAGCCAGAGAAGAAGGGAAACCGGTGGCGTTCTAAGTCTAAGAAGCCTGGTGGAAGAGGAAAGTCAAAGGAAAGAAATGGCAAGTGCTTTATATGTAAGAAACCTAGTCACTGGAAGAATGATTGTCCAGACAAGGGGAAGAAGGAAGTAGCATCTTCATCAATTGCGGTGGAGAGAGATGTTGGTGAGGAAGACGTAGATGTTTTGTCCGCTATAGCATCGGACGTTTCGGGCAGCGAATGGGTGCTTGATTCAGGGGCTTCATATCACATGACGCCTAATAGAAATTGTTTTTCTTCTTATGTTGATCGGGAAGGAAATTCAATTTTTATGGGAAATGGTGCAATTTGCAAGTCGAAAGACATTGGATCCGTGCAAATTCGGATGTTTGACGGAGTGGTTCGTACTCTCACTAATGTGCGCTATGTTCCGGGACTACGGAAGTCACTTATCTCTTTGGGACAGTTGGATTTTGTAGGTCTCAAAATCACTATTGAGAGTGATAGCTTGACGGTTTTGAAGGGTGCGCTTGTGGTTATGAAGGGTGACAGAACTCATGGTATATATTTGCTTCAAGGAGTGACTGTGGAAGGCGGAACTTGTATCAGTGTTGATAGTTCTCGTGGCTTAGATGCGACACGGCTATGGCATTTGAGATTAGGTCATGTCTCGGAGAAGAGTTTAGATGTTCTTCGTCGAAGGGAGATGATTGATGGTGAGAGTTTCAGCAAGTTGGAGTTTTGCGAGGAATGTGTCACGAGGAAGCAAACTAGAGTATCATTCGGTGAAGGAAAACATGATTCAAGAGGGATTCTTGAGTATGTGCACACGGATGTTTGGGGACCAGCGGCTGTAGCTTCTTTGGGAGGAGCAAGATATAACATTTCTTTTACTGATGATTTCTCTCGGAAGGTTTGGGTGTATCTAATGAAGGCCAAGTCGGAGGCATTTGCAAGATTCAAAGAATGGAAGGCTCTTATTGAGAATGAGAGTGGAAAGACTTTGAAGGTTCTTAGGTCCGATAATGGCGGCGAATATGTTTCCGGAGAATTTCTGATTTTTTGCAAGCATCATGGTATTCGGAGGCATTTTACTACACTAGGAGATCTGCAATCTAATGGAGTGGCAGAAGAATGAACCGAACTCTACTAGTGAGAGCTCGATGCTTGAGATTGACATCGGGTTTGTCTAAGGAATTTTAGGCCGAAGCTTTGTCAACCGCGGTGCATATTATTAATCGAATTCTGTGCTCGACTATTGATAAAAAAATTCCGGAGGAAGTGTGGAAAGGGAAGAGCATTGACTTGAGTTATCTTCGTGTATTTGGCAGTCCTGTTTATGTGCATGATCCAGGGAATGATAAGCTCTCACCTAGAGCTTTTAAGGGGATTTTTCTTGGTTATATGGATGGAGTCAAAGGCTATCGGATTTGGGATCCGAAAACGAAGAAGGCTTCAGTTTATCGTCATGTTACTTTTGATGAGTCGGCTATGTTCAAGGATAATGAAGGCTCATCGGATGTTCCGGATTTGGTTCATGGTGAATCAAAGGAGAAGGAAGTTATTCCCACTTTCAGGCATAGAGAGAGTAGAGTTGTTGGAGGTGCTTGCGAGGTGAATGCGGTTGATGTTACATCACATAGTCCACAGGATTCCTCTAGTAGTGTTGGTGATATGCACGAGCCTAGAGAAGATTCAGTTCAAGGTGGAGCTGAAGGAAGACCGGGTGATGGTATTGCTACTCGGGTTGGTCGTCATGCTATAAGACCACCTGAAAGATATGGTGATTGGAACTATCTTAGCTTTTGTGAGAATTTGGACTATGCTCTTCATGTAGTCCAAGATGAGCCGATGGACCTTGATGACGTCGTGGATTCAAGTGATAGCTCGAAGTGGATTTGCGCCATGGAGGAAGAGATGCAATCGTTGATGAAGAACCAGACTTGGAAGTTGGTTCCACTTCCTCAAGGAAACCGTGCTATTGGGTGCAAATGGATATATACGGTGAAGGATGATGGAAGGTACAAAGCTAGGCTAGTGGCTAAGGGGTTTGCACAGAGAAAAGGAAAGGAGTATGATGAAATCTTCGCACCGGTTGTGAGGCATACTTCTATCCGGATATTACTTTCATTAGTTGCTATTTACGACTTGGAGTTGGAGCAACTAGATGTGAAAACCGCCTTCTTGAATGGAGACTTGGATGAAGACATCTACATGGAGCAACCAGAAGGGTTTGTTATAGAAGGTAAGTCAAAACTAGTTTGCAAGTTGAAGAAATCGCTATATGGTTTGAAGCAATCACCTAGGCAATGGTACAAGAGATTTGATCATTTCATGTTTGAAAGTGGCTTCCATCGAAGCATCAAGGATGCTTGTGTTTATTTTAAGAGGTTAGGAAATGATTGTTGGGTTCATTTACTCTTGTATGTGGACGATATGCTCTTTGCTTCTAAGGACAAGGCAGAAATCAACAAGTTGAAAGAGAAATTAAAGGCGGAGTTCGAGATGAAAGACCTTGGAGAAGCAAAGAAGATTTTGGGCATGGAAATTGAAAGAGCTCGAAAGCATTTTGATTTGAAATTAACTCAAAAGGAGTACATTAAGAAAGTGCTTTGCCGGTTTAGCATGGAGGATGCAAAGGCGTCAAATATACCTTTACCTTTGCATATAAAGCTTTCGAGTAAGGGATTACCTATCGAGGAAAAATACAAGGCTTACATGGCAAAGGTGCCATATGCTAGTGCTGTTGGAAGTTTGATGTATGTCATGGTGTGTACAAGACCTAATATTGCAAATGTCGTCGGGATGGTTAGTCGGTTCATGGCTAATCCGGGGAAATCACACTGGGAAGCAGTGAAACATATCTTGAGATACTTGAAATGTACAGCATCTCATGGCCTTGTTTTTGGGGGTAGTAAAGAGTAGAATTGCATGTTGGTTGGTTACTGTGACTCGGACTACGCTGGTGATAGGGATCGAAGAAAATCAACTTCCGGATATGTCTTCACACTTGGTGGTACGGCCATTCGTTGGAGATCGAGATTGCAGACCGTAGTTGCTTTATCCACTACGGAGGCGGAGTTGATAGCCGCTGTGGAAGCGGCAAAGGAGGCACTCTATTTGAAGCAACTATTGTGTGACTTGGGTTTCGAACATGAGAGTATCAATGTTCAATGTGATAGCCAAAGTGCTATACATTTGGCGGAGAATTTGGATTTTAGCTCACGAACGAAGCATATTGAAGTAAGAGAGTCATTTCTAGTAGCCATGGACGAAGACAAGCAAGTATGCCTTCGGAAAGTACACACAAAGGATAACGCTGTGGACATGTTCACTAAGACGTTGCCGGTTGGGAAGTTCGAGCATTGCTCAAACTTAATTCGCTTGAAGAGATGTTAGGTGCCATGGGGTGGCACAGTTGAGAGAGAAACTTGGATATAGAAGAGTATTTGTGAGAGATTGGTGTTCTATCTTCATGGTAAGTACTCGTTTTCACTCCCGAGTTATTGTATTTTGGTAAGACTGGTTTAGGAGTTGGATGTTTCAACACTTCATTGACGGGTGGGGGCTATGCCTGAACTCGTTAGTGAAATGCAATGGGCGGTGGCTATGCCGGAGTTCATTGGGGAAACATTCAAGCTTTCTTGATTAAAGATAGAAGGAAATGCTTGGGTGCTTTGGAGTTTGTGATGTAGACGGATATAGTATCGAGGTGGAGTGTTGAAGTATGTGATACAATGTGTTAGATCTAGATGATATTTTGGATTTGGAGGATATTTTGGATCTAGAGAATATTTTGGATCTATAGGAAATTTTGGGAATTTTCATATACTTCTCTATGCCTATATAAGCTACATCAAATCCAAAAGGAGGCACATCACAAATCAAGAGATTAGATCTAAGTTTATTCTAATGAGGGTTTAGGCAATCCTAATCTTCTTCAATTCCTTTCTCCACAAAATCAATTTTTTCTAGTAAATTTGATCATTGTAATCAATCTCTTGTACTCTTCTATTGATATTAATAAAGATTTCTCTCTCAAAGTGTATGTACATTGACAAGACGTCGGTGGAACCACTATAAATCTCTGTATGATTCAGTTTCTCATTATTGCTCTATTATTTCCATTGTTTGGTGATTGTGATTGGCTTGGATAAGATTGAGATTGCTCGATTGATTGTTTTTGCACTATTACCACGATCTCGTTTTCCGCGGCGTTGGGGATTTTTTTGATTTGAGCGATCTTGAATCAAAATTTCTCCATAACAAGTACAAGGTTAAGGAAGGAGTTTTGTGTTGGATTTGGAGACTTTGGACGGATGATGAACTGCGTTGACGTCAAGCGGAGATAGACCATCGCACCAGTGGGTACCGGACGAGGAAGGCGTCAACGACGACTGACCGGAGTTCGGTAATGACTGGACTACCAATGTGGCGGAGCTAGGGGTTTCCGCACAACTTGTTGAGTTGAAGTTTAGGCAGAAGCTTCAAATTTTGATTTAGACGTGTACAGGGATTTCTGATGTAGGAGTTGGCTACAGTCGTGGGAAACGGATTCGTGGCAATGGATGGAGTGGTAGAAGGGTCAGAGGGGCAGCGTGCATGTGCACACAGTGCACGTTGTGCACCAAAAGAAGATGGAATCGGAAATAGGAGCAGCGAGAGGAAGTAGGGGTGCGGAGTTGTTTTCGGTTACTGTGTTGGACTGAGTACTTTGGATCAAAGAATCCGAACAACATATTGTGCTCAATATAAGTACATAAAAGGGTACCTGGACTCACATCTGAGTTGAAAGAAGAAATAAGAGGAAATGAAAATAAAAACGTAAAGAAGAAAGCAAGTAAAGGGGAGCAGTAAGTTCTGGACTGGGGGATAACCATGTGTGGATTTTGGAAAAGGGGTTCGGCCAGTTGTAATAAAACAAAAAACAAAAAAACAAAAGAAAAGAGAAAAAAGAAAAAGAAAATGGGATTGCATACTGGTAAGGGAATGGGACATGCAAGTTAAATTCATAAGAGGATTGCTAACTGGGTATGTATCAGGAAAGAAATAGGATTCAACATGCAAGTGGAAAGGAGAAACCAAAGTAACAGGAGGGACAAAAATGTAGGTATCTAAAATAGAAAGGAAAGCAAATATAAGGAGAACGTTAGGCAAGGAAAGGAAGCTGGGTCATACGGTATCGAATGTATGGGAGGATAGGAACCGGCTTGGCCATTCGTTTGTTTTTAAAAAAAATGTATATTAAAAACCAAACCAGAAGAAGGAAACCGGAAAGAATGGAAAAAAAATTAAATAAGGTGCCATATCTTTTGGTGCGTATGAATTCTTATTGTTGCCAAGTGGAGTTATGAGCCTGTGCTTGGCTCACCGCATAAAAATAAAATAAAATAAAAACAAGAAAGGGGAAAGAGCGGGATGAAAGGGGAAATGTTTTGCTGAAGCTTGAAGGGTTACATGCGTGGATATATATATAGTAGGTCAAGAACGTATGCTGGCATAGCTTTTGATTAAGATGGGTGTAATCGTCCGTATAAATCACTCGACGTAATTATCAAGTTTGAACAATTCAATAAATTGTTTTCAATATGGAAATATCGTTAGAATTAATCAAACGAAATTTAGTCGTGACCTGAATTGAGGTGTAAACTACTGATAAAATGATCTGTAAAGGTCGTAAATCCTAAAGTGGTTATTCAATTAATTGATTTAGTAATTCTGATGTGTTTAATTTCGTTAATCATGATTTTTTTTAGTTGACATCTGTTAGTGGAAATGGACATCGTTCCACTATAAATCAAATTGACTGAATTGTTAGACACCCTGTTAGCAAAAATAAACACCATTCTGCTATTATATATTTTATCAGTTAGTAAATAATGTTGAGATATTATATTATCAGTTGATAGTATTGAATTGTGTTCATACGGTTGTTGTGCAAATTGGGTTAACGACTTGAATGTCGTATGAACTGTCGTATACCGTTGGAACTGCTAAGCCGTTTTCTGTAAAGTAACTCAGAAATGAACTCGAGTTTTGATAATAGGATATAATTGTTTTTTTAAGGAAAACAATTAAATGGAATATTTAAAATTAATTATATTATATTATTAATTAATTCAAACGAAAAGGTTAATTATAACCAGTTTGTTTGATGTAAATCAACCGTTCAAAGGGGAATTGATTTATTAATTTTATTTGAAGAGGTTTTTAAATAAATGATGGCTTAAAAACTTGATAATGTTTAAATTAACAGATTGGGCAGGAAAAGGAAAATTTTAATGGCAATTTAAGTTTTGATAGAGTGTCCAAGATGATATGTTTAACTTAATTAATCTTTTAATTAAGTAAAATAATTCAAGTATAAAATGGTAAAGAAATCAAGTTGGGTCATTTGGATTAACTTCCTTAGTTAATATTTAAGTTAAATAAAGTTTAACTTAAGAAATGATTCAAAATAATAATGTTGTTTTGAAATGGTTTAAGATTTGGAAATCGTTTGGATTTACAAAGGTTGGTTTATCGGATATTTTGGATATCAAACTTCTACGAATCTTGACGATAAGAATAATTTCGACTCAAGGTCTAGGAGGTAATTAAAATACCCCAACTTGAACGATTTCACTATTATCCGATAGATCGTATTAGTTTGTGTTCAGAATGAGTTTCAGAGTTGAATTTCGTTTTCAGTTATGAACAGGATATTCGAGAATGGGGTTATCATGTAAGATTGATAATAGGAGTTTTGTTGTAAATTAATAACTATGTGTTTAAATGAATATATACACAAAGTTAATATTTAAAATCGAATAGTTAAAGATTATTTAAACAAGGCTTAACAGATCCAGTGGGAATAAATCTATTTATTTTATTTTATATATTTGATAGTTAAAGCACCGGCTATCAAATCTGGACCTTTTCGTTATCGTTTTCGAAGAGACCGGAATCGAAATTCCACTTCGATTCGATATATACGTTCGAGTCAAAAGATTATTGAAGACCATTGAAGATGGTGATGTGCAAGGGCTATTTTGTCAATCCTAGGTAGAAATTACCTAAGATGGATTTACAGAATAGTGCCTTCGGTTTGTCCAGTCCCAGGACAACTTGTATGGACGAGTGTCCGACAGATTATGCCCAATAAATTGCGCAAGTTGATCTCTTCAATACTATTTTTGGTGGCGGAGGAATTCGTTTCTCTTAGCTTTTTTACCCGTGATTTTGGGGGAATCAATTTGTGATTTGGCGGGTTTGACGATGTGGCATTCAAAGTGAATGAAGACGTGTTATATCCGATGGTAAGCTCAGCCTCAAGCCTCACAACTGGGAAATGACAAAAATCGGGCAGGAAGCATGGCTATGTGGGTCGCTCCCATTAGGGTGTATTGTCACCTATCTAGAGAAATTCCATTTACTTCTTTATTCTATTCGATGTTGTCCCTTTCGGGGAAACGGTGGGTCGCACCCAACCGTTGGTGACAATATATTCGATACACACAAGCGAAATGAGTGGTCGGTCATGTGTGGGCCGGGTTGCAAGATGTTCTTGTTGAACCCAGTGTATTCGCCTCTAGAGATACACTATCGGTAGGTGATTCCATACCTTGTCATAGTTGGAAATCCATTATCCAATAAGCGCCCGCGGTTTTGATTGTATACTATGTATGTAGAGCGTGAGATGCAAACGATCTGCTAGATTGCTATTTATTTGTGTTTAGATACTATCATAATATCAGAATAAGATATTGATTTCAAAATGTTTTTGGCTATCGTAAGGTAAAAACCATCCGTATTTATGTGTGGACCGGTTTTACGATTATCTTTTCTTTCAAAAGGTTTTTGAAAGTTAAAATCAAACTGTTCTTAATCGTTTACTCACACCAGTCCCATGACTGACCCAGAGTTTATTTTACTATGTTTTCCCTAAACTCTTGGGTGCCCAAATTTGTACGGGCAGTCCAATAGTTCAGGATTTTGCAGATTTATCTGGAGGAGCTTGGAGCAAGAGGCTTCAACATTAGATATTTAGAGTTTATTTCCGTTGTACTGTATATGTGGTTTACTCTGATGATGTATGTAGGAAGAAAAAATATACAGTTTGTATTTCAAAGTGATTATTTATATGTTATATTTTATTCTGCTGCGATTGTGAGACTCTGTGTTGTTTATTCGATCTTCTATTTGTTTCTTCTGTACTAATTTTCTATCTTTCTATTTCTCATCCTCTAACTTCTTTCTATTAATGATTCGTATTTTCGTGCAAATTTGGTTGGACGTGAGTCGTATTCATCCAACTCAAATGGTACGGATTTGCGGGTCGTTACACAATAAGGGAAAAGAAAGATTAATGTTATTCTACAACCCTCCATTAGACGAAGAACTAACATGAGGCAATAAAACTATGCTATAATGAACTAAATCATTGGAAATATATATTTCAGGAACAACAACTAGTTGTCAACAAGTTGTAATCAATGATGTTAGACGAGGTGAGGCTATTTCTACTCCAAGTAGAATGCCACAAAGGGACGATATGTTTGCTTCTGACTATAGGCAAAATTTTATCGGCAA
This sequence comes from Allium sativum, assembly GCA_030737875.1. Taxonomy (NCBI): domain Eukaryota; kingdom Viridiplantae; phylum Streptophyta; class Magnoliopsida; order Asparagales; family Amaryllidaceae; genus Allium; species Allium sativum. The sequence continues at coordinate 656,714,489 of CM060913.1, forward strand.
ATTCTATTCAAACTCATCGAACTGCTTAGTTTCCATCCAAAATTTCAAAAAAATATGAAAAATCCCGCTGTTTTTATGACTTGCCCCCCGTCTTTTAAAAAAGACAAAAATATCCTCCCTCGTAGTGCCACTGCTAAGTTCTTTCACGTATCACGCAGTGTAGTAACGTGGTACATGAAGGAATCTCGCACAACGACTTCAAGGTCACTTAGAGTACCACACAGTTCCATTGCATGGTACGTGAAAGAACTTCGCAGTGGCTGTGCGAGGTAACCTGACGGCTTGAAAAAAAAACACAAAAAGGGTAATTTCGTCATGAAAAGTTTTGATAAAAGGGGGAGACTGAACAATTCCGTGAGTCTAAATAGAATTTGCCAATTTTATCTCTTAATTTAAGAATGGTATGCCAAAAATTACTAGCATCTTGCGGTATATCCAATTTTCAAAAAAATAATCTTCATACTACATATTTTATTCTTGATCCATTAACCGAGGTTGTTGCTAAGCTGATTGATTAAGTGTGTAAACGTCGCCTGATTCCAAAGCTTCAAGTTAATAATGCTAAGCGGTCTTACACTATATGGTAAATGGATCTTCTTAAAAGACAAAGGAATTAACCTCTTTGAATATGGTTGCCATGCTACAGATAATCATTAAAGGCTGCATTCATCGTATTAATGAGTTTAACTTAAATAATGGAAATCGTGAAGTAACAAGTGCACATAACTAAAAAACTTCACTTTTGATGATAATTAATCTACCCGCTTGATAGAGATTATTGTATGGCATAATGGAAATCCTGGAGTGGGGGAATTTTCTCTTTATATGAGACATGGCAAATTGCTTTGTATCGTCAATAGATGATGCTTACGAGGCCGATGGAATTACTTTTCCTACTTAAACCCCATCCTTTACAACACCTCTAGGTCGAACCACCCTCTTTTTCAATATAGTTTCTCCAATTTTTTTGATCCAAAAAGCAATTTTTTCCAAGTAATTAACTTTTATAATTACAGTTATTTTTTAATTTTCTACAACATTTTTTTTGACCTTTTAGATAGTTTTGAAATTTTATCTATTTAGTGATATTTCTCACACAACCGGCATTTCCTCTATTGCTTCTTCGTCCATGCCTTTTGTGAACTGCGCGAATGAATGCACGACAACATTCGTTGATATCTTCATTAGTAACTTGAGACAAAAGGGAAGCAACCGATCATTATTAGCATATGTAACTGTGGAATTTAACTACATACTATTAATTAACTAAACAACAATTAAATCAAAAACCACAAACTAAAATATTCCTTTTAAATGCTCTTCCTGAAGATGCAAACTCATAGACCGTTTAACTTTCAGCTCCGTTTAAATGTCCCGCTTAAATATTATTCTTAATCGTCTCGTTATCTGTAACGACCCGATATTTTCTCGATCCTGATTATCAATACAAATACCATATCTTCCGGATCATTAATGGAAATAAGTTAGAGGGTGAGAAATAGAAAGGAATATTAGAATAGAAGAAGAAGAAGAAGTAGAACATAAACAACATAGAATCTCACATCGCAGCGGAACAAAATATAATATATTTATAACTTTTGAAATACAAATCAGCATCTGTATACATTATCATTATCAGAGTACAACACTTACAAAACAGCGGAATAAACTCTATATAACTAACATTGAAGCCTCCCGCTCCAAGCTCCTCCAAGTATATCTGAAAATACTTGAATTATTTGACTGCCCGTACAAATTTGGGCACCCAAGAGTTTAGGGTAAAACAATACAAAATAAACTCTAGGTCAATCATGGGAATGGTTGAGTAAACTCCAACCACTTGGTTCAAAATTTTAAAAATCCTTTTAAAAGAAAGAATAATCATAAGACCAAATCCACACATAAATACGGACGGTTTTTACCTTATGATAACCCAAAGAATTTTTGAAATCAATATTAATATGATATTACAATAGTGATGTAAATCAAGTAAATAACAATCTAGCAGAACGCTTGCATCTCACACTCAACATACATAGCATACAATCAAAACCGCAGGCTTGAGAATGGATTTTCCTGGCAAGGTATGGGACCACCTACCGACAATGTACCTCCGGAGATGAATACATTGGGGATTCAACAAGAACATCTTGCAACCCCGACCAAACATGACCGGCCCCTCACTTCGCTTGAGAGTACCGAATATATTATTACCATGGTTAGGGGCCAACTAACTGAACCGATAGCATACAAAAATAAAGGAACAACCGAAGGCATTTGATTTCACTAGATCAGGTAATGATATACCCTTTTGATGGGTGCAACTGTAACGACCCGGATTTTTAACCGTTGAATTTTGAATATCTAATTTTGTTTTAAATATTTTATTTGAATTAAATATAGAAATTTATTTAACAAAACGATATTTAAACGTATAATTTATAATATAATTTAAAATGATCTCATAAAGTTGCGGCAGTTCGTAATTTAACGTTTTGAACTTTAATTAGATATATAGGATTCAAAATAAGTCGGATTTCTGTGAAATAAGAAATATGTGAATCTATTAAACGGTATCTTTCTAATGGAAGTGAAAAATCAAGATTTCGTTTTATATATTGTGAATTACGTCCAAATCAAATTTTCAGAAAGTCGGTGTGAAATCGTATATAGGCCATAACGGTTATTTAAATATATTTAAATATCGGTCTTGAATTTTGATAGGATTCTTTTGAGGCATAGTGATAATTTAATTTTTAGAATTTGACTGTAATTTTTAATTAATTAAATACGCAACTTTTTATTTGGAGTATTTTGCACCCTATATCAATATTTTGGGGTTTCATAATATAAGTTAAACTACCGATATTACTATATTTTTGGGATCGTGGCACCTCGCTGGACACAACCATAATTTTATTTCTGTCTATAGCAGTTTGTAAAAGAATTAAATTTTAGTTAATGGATACCTTATTTACTAACTTTAAACAAACCATTCCATGATAATATTGGGAAAAAACGTCGTTGGGTTGGTTCCCTAATAGTGTCTTTATATATTGAACAATCAATTTATAATGTAAGTCAAAAACAAAACGTAGCCAACTGTATTTCATTCGCCCAAAACGAAACCGTTGTTACTTCGTTTTCTTTTCCTAAAATCGTAATCTTCGAGAGTTTGGAAACACAAGTCAAGGCCTTGAGTGCCAAGTAATTCAAAGTCGTGGTAGGCACACCATCCCAACTCCGTGCTTACCAAGTAAACCCTCTGCCGTGCACCGCAATTCTCTTCAACTTTAAATACCGTACCAATTCACTTCCCTCACTCGCTCTTCTATTTTCTTTCTGTAATCAAAAATCAAACCTTCCGTAACTTCAGAAAATCAAATTAAAAACAAACACTCCACCAAATCCTGAAATCCTTGGTCCGATAAGCTCGCAGAAGTTAGAGCTTCAATCTCATGTTTCTCGTTCCTGGAACGATCTGTTTTTTTGGGGTATTGGAGTCCGTTAAACCATCGTTCGAGGTCTGGTTTGCAGCCACTGGTGAGGGAGGTGGAAGCGAAGCAAGTTGTGGCTGTTGGGTGTTGATCGATGATCTATGGATGGAGATTTTAGGGGCGTTAGGTCTTCCATTAAACTGTATTTCTGGAGTGATGAAGGAGTGGGGGAGACTTGCGTGATGACTCATGGGGAGGGGATGAGATCGGTAAATGGATGAAAATGGCATGGTAGTATCCGGTTGATGGGGAGCATGCGGTTTTAGTTGTAAAGTATTAAACAGTGGGGTATTGAGTAACGGGAGGTAAGGTTTTTCGCTATGAACAGTTACGTGAGTTGGCAAAATTTGAACAGGCGGTGATACAAGAGCAGACTGTGTGCTAAGGAGGATGGACGTGACTTGATGTGTAAGTTTCCAATTCGTTTTTTTTGTTTTGTGGCATGAGAGGTTCGTATACATAGCCAGAGGAATTGGAGCTCAATGAAACGTGATGGGAAAGCTTCAAACGAACGAAGGCCTGGGATATTTTTTTTTTTAAGGGAATGGTAAAAACGGTGGAAGCAACATTATGGTGGAATTGTTAGAACCTATATGAGTTTTATATGAAGGGAATTTTGGGGAGTGGAGATGTCTTTTGTGAAGGAGCGAGTTACAGTAGAGGAAATAAACAATCTGGGGAGTTTCGGTCGGAGCTTAGAGCAGGATCATTTGTGATTTTGGGGCTAAGAACGGTGATTAAGGGATTATTGCATGTTTAGAGGAAGTGGATTAAAGCAGTCAAAGATGAGTCAGCATGTTGGTCTCTTACAGAGCAGGGAAAAATCGTATTGGAGAAGAAGACTTGGTATGCCTAAATCATATGGTAATCAAATAATTAACTAAAGTTAATAAAGTTAATTATGTGGCTTAAATTAATTAAAATTTTTATTGTATATATCTATACGTAATCGATAACATATAAAATGTGTATCCATCTCGTCTGAAAACAGAATCAGACAAAACTGGTCAAATTGGGACCATAACGAAAAAAATCTACGTTATGGAATTGATGAGACTGGGAACTGAGCTATCGAAATTTCCTGGAAAAATTAAATGTCGATTTCATTTTAGATGATACAAAGGTAGAATCGTACACTGCAAACGAGGTGAGTAAACTCACTAACTCTGCCTCGTTATATTTTTATATAAACAAGTTTTAAATTTTACACTGTGTGATGGTTGCTTGGTTGAATAGTTGATAAAATTGGTTGATAGGATTACATCGTTGATCGATTATTAGTTTGATATTTCATATTGATGTGAAATAATATTATTGATGTTATTAACATCTGTGGATGCAGGGAAACAGGTTAGAGGGACCCAACTGGGTTCCTCAACATTTATATTATTGTTTTCATATATTTGTGTTATATGATGTGATATGTATTCTATAATTGATTCTGTTGTCACTGGCCTTAGAATTTTAATATTTAAATACCATAAGATATTTTCGAATATGGGAAAAGGAGTTTGAGATTTAAAAAAAAAATATTTTCCAAAAATGGAAATTTAGTTTCAAATAAAGTTGAAAGTAGAAATCTGTTTAAATGAATGAACATGAAGTTATTTATAAATGAGTTTGTAACGTAAGTGAACTATTTATCATTTGACAAACTGAAATTATAATTTAAAATTTGAATTTGCATAAGGGTGGAAATCGGTTTTTAAACCAATATTTGAAATGAGATTCGAACTTGGTAATTGTAAAGGAAATTATAAAGGGGATTATAAGTGGTTGGAATAAAATGAGATTCGATATGAATAACTCTGAATAAAGGTTATATATAGAATTTGGATTTAGGATATGTTTACAAGCATGAAATCGAATTGTATATAAAAGAATTTTATTCACGATTTAAGTGAAGAATGGTTTAAAGGGAATACTTTGCAAATGAAATATCGATAAAGGAAATTTAGATTTGAATTATAAATCCAAATTGGAACTTGGGTGGAAAAGGAAATTAGATAATCATTTTAAAATGTGAACGATAAGTTTTATTCCAAAATTTGGAATATAAAATAATTGTGATAACGTTTGTAAATTGAAATGGTTATAAAGGAATTGATTTGAAAAACAGCGATTTTAACGCTGCCATTATAATTAATGTCTTGTAGGAAAAACAGCGATTATAATGTTGCTATAGTAAATGTTTGTAAATCTAAACAGCGGTTTTAACGCTGCCGTGATAATAAGTGTTTTGTAAATCTAAACAGCGATCTTAATGCTGTGGTTATAATAAGTGTTCTATAATTCTAGATAGCGATTGCAACAGTTTTGTTAACAGCAATGTTTTATAAATCAAATATTTGGAAATAGCGATTGTAACGCTGTTGTTAAAATGAAATTAATGGGTTAACAAGGAATTAAGGAAGGGAACTCGGAAATATTTTCCGATATTAATAATGTATATTTTCTGAATATAGAAAATAAGGATTCGTGAATATTTAGAAATGTTTTCTAACTGGAATAAGAGAAATTTTCTCGAATAAAGGAATTATAATATTGAAAATGTTTTTCAATGAATCAAGATGGGAAATCGAGCTTCAAAAGAATACGAAAGATGAGAAATGAGAATTGTAAATGATAATATAATAAGGAATTAATTTAAAGGAGCCAATGTTGATTGATGATTGATCGATCGAATTCCTACCTGGAAATAAGATCGTTGGTTGTACACTTGTTTTTCTTTGATAGTTAAATCACCGACTATCGAAGTTTTTGACTATTTTTCCGTCGTCAATACGGAGAGACCGGGATCAGATTCATTATCTGGAAACCACTCTGTATGGGCGTTAGAGTTGCGATCAAATATGATTGAAGACAGAGTTATGCAAGGGCTATCCTGTTTACGGTATAGTGCCTTCGGTTTGTCCAATCCCAGGACAACGTGAATGGACGAATGTCTGACAGATTATATCTAATGGATCACGTAAGTTGATCTCTTCAAACGTACTTACGTTTGGGAGCGGAGGAATTTGTTTCTCTTAGCTTTTTACCCATGGTATTTTAGGGGAAATCAATTTGTGATTTGGCGGGTATGACGATGTGGCATTTAAAGTGAATGGCGGTCAGGTGTTCTAAAAGACACATGATGACCTCAAGCCTCATCAACCGGGTATAGACAAAAATCGGGCAGGCAGCATGGCTATGTAGGTCGCTCCCATAAGGATGTATAATCACCTATCTAGAGAAATATTAATTGCTTCTTTAATCTATCGATGCTGTCCCCCTCGGAAACGGTTGCTGATCCCAACCGTTGATGATATACATTCGATACACTCAAGCGAAATGAGTGATCGGTCATGTGAGGGCTGGGTTGCAAGACGTTTTTGTTGAACCCAGTGTATTCGTCTCTAGAGATACGCTATCGGCAGGTGGTCCCATACCTTGTCATGTTGGAAATCCAATCTCTAATAAGCGCCCTACGGTTTTTGAATTTATATTATATATGGAGCGTGAGATGCAAGCGTTCCTCTAGATTCTATTTTTTTGATTTAGACATTATTATAATATCACCATATTTTGATATCAAAATGTTTTGGGTTATCGTAAGGTAAAAACCATCCGTGTTTATGTGTGGACCGGTCTTACGATTATCTTTTCTTTCGAAAGGATTTTTAAAAGTTAAACCAATGGTTGGAGCTTACTCACACCAGTCCCATGACTGACCCAGAGTTTATTTTGTTTTGTTTCCCCTAAACTCTTGGGTGACCAAATTTGTACGGGCAGTCAAGTAGTCAGGATTTTTCAGATTCACTTGGAGGAGCTCGAAGCAGGAGGCTTCATCAGTTAGCTTTAGACTATCATATTTTCCGCTGTGTACTATGTTGTATCTGGAAATAGGTGTTTATAACTGTTCCAGCGATAACCGTTGTGCTCCGATGATGGTATGTATATAAAGTTACTAATTTGCATTTTAAAAGCTATGTTATCTAATATATTTTATTCGTTCCGCTGTGAGTTTGTGTTCTTCGTTTTCTTCTTTCTAATATTTCTTTCTTTCTATTTCTCATCCTCTAACTTCTTTCTCGTATTTCTGTGCACTTTGGGTTGGACGTGTGGTGTTATTTGTCGACTAAAAAAGTACGGAAATTCAAGTCGTTACAGTTGGTATCGGAGCTGAAGGTTGAGTGATAACCTTGGCTCTGTGGCGTGATTCAATAGAGATGGGGTTAGTAATACCCTAGATTGAGTTTGAGTGTATATGGATGAGCGCGTATTTGTAGATTTGATATAAAAATTGTTTTATATTGTGTTGGCTGGTTTGTTGAGTGGTTTGTGAATTCTGGTCGATACAGGATGTACAACTGTATCGATAGGTGTTTCTAAACTCTCGAACAAAACAATTCGGTATAGTATTGTTTTAAAGATGGGTAAATGATATAATTTTGCCTAAAAGATATTTTGATACAAAAGGGACAATTTTCTGAAATTATTGATTGTGTTGATTGTTACTACAATCAAAGGAAATTATCAATTATTGAAATGGGTATATAATGTATACAAATGAGATAAACTAGAATTAAATTCAAACCATAATTTGAATTTAAATCCTGGGAGTTTAGAAATATTTTTTGAAGTATTTTTAAAAGAAACATAACATTATTTTGAATTTTTTTGAAAAAAAATGATTTTAAATTGATTTTAAAAATGATTAAGCACTGAAATCACTTCAGGGGTGAGAAAACAGTACTGATAATGGGTCGCGACATTATCGGTATTCATTTTCAAGTTTCTGAGTGACGGATTGCTACCATAGTAATTTGGGAATGAAAAATTTTGTTTGAGAAGGAAATGATGATTTAGAAATTCAAATGTTTTGAACTGATTTGATTACAAATATATGTGTATAAATATATATGATTTCGAACTAATTTGAAATAAAATCCAGGAATTTGAATCCTGAAATTAAAGTTTAACTTGTATAAGTTGAATAGATTGAAACGATAAAACTTATCAAATGAATTGACATTTAACTTAAGTTAAACAAAATTGGATTGGATTAGAATTAATTCCGATGAAATTAAATAAAGAGGAATGATGAGGTTTGAAATATTAAAGTGAATTCGACTTGTGTATAAAAAGTTGAATACATATTGGATGTTCTTGTTTGGAATTATACTGTGATGGAAATTGAACTTAAGTAGGATAAGGGGGTTGATTTTTGAAAATAGAACTCAGTTTGGATTAGTGAATGGAAGTGAACTAATCAGAAGTTGATTAGAGATTTCAAAACTGGAAGTTGGATTTGAAACCAACTGGAAATGGATATATAAATGCTGAGCGGATATGGAATGGAAGCAAATGTAAGAGACGGAATTATGCTCGACAAAAAGGTACATGTTTACAATACTACTTGGATTTGATGATTTATGAGCCTATGGGGCTAGCCGCTTGGCTTTTTGATTTTCTTTTGGACTGGAGACGCCTAGATAGGCGAGTTGTGGTTGTACCGATTGAGCCGTGCAGAAGAGATGCTGCCGAAATTTTTCAGAATTTTAAGTGTTAGAAAATTTTCAGAGTTTTTGAAAATTTTCGTTAGTAAGAATAAATTAATATTTTAATTGAAATAAATTGGTCCAGTTGAAATGAATTTTAGAAGTAAACAAAAAGGATTTTTGGACCTAGTTAATAGGGTATTCAGCATCTTTTCCTACCTTAGCAATTTCGAGGACGAAATTATTTTAAGGGGGAAAGAATGCAACGACCCGGATTTTTAACCATTGAATTTTGAATATCTAATTTTTTTTAAAATATTTTATTTGAATTAAATATAGGAATTTATTTAATAAAACAATATTTAAACGTATAATTTATAATATAATTTAAAATGAGCTCGTAAAGTCGCGGCAGTTCGTAATTTAACGTTTTGAACTTTAATTAGATATACAGGATTCAAAATAAGTCGGATTTCTATGAAACAAGAAATGTGTGAATCTATTAAACGGTATCTTTCTAATGGAAGTGAAAAATCGAGATTTCGTTTTATATATTTTGAATTACGTCCAAATCAAATTTTCAGAAAGTGGATGTGAAATCGTATATAGGCCAAGACAGTTATTTAAATATATTTAAATATCGCTTGAATTTTGACAAGATTCTTTTGAGGCGTAGTGATAATTTAATTTTTAGAATTTTACTGTAAATTTTAATTAATTAAATACGCAACTTTTTATTTGGAGTATTTTGCACCCTATATCAATATTTTGGGGTTTCATAATATAAGTTAAATTGCCGATATTATTATATTTTTGGGATCGTGGCACCTCGCTGGACACGACCATAATTTTATTTCTGTCTATAGCAGTCTGTAAAAGAATTAAATTTTACTTAGTGGATACCTTATTTACTAATTTTAAACAAACCATTCCACGATTATATTGGGAAAAAACATCGTTGGGTTGGTTCCCTAATAGTGTCTTTATATATTGAACAATCAATTTATAATGTAAGTCAAAAACAAAACGTACCCAACTGTATTTCATTCGCCCAAAACAAAATTGTTGTTACTTCTTTTTCTTTTCCTAAAATCGTAATCTTCGAGAGTTTGGAAACACAAGTCAAGGCCTTGAGTGCCAAGTAATTCAAAGCTGTGGTAGGCACGCCATCCCAACTCCGTGCTTACCAAGTAAACCCTCTGCCGTGCACCCCAATTCTCTTCAACTTTAAATACCGTACCAATTCACTTCCCACACTCGCTCTTCTATTTTCTTTCTGTAATCAAAAATCAAACCTTCTGTAACTTCAGAAAATCAAATTAAAAACAAACACTCCACCAAATCCTGAAATCCTTGGTCCGATACGCTCGCAGATGTTAGAGCTTCAATCTCATGTTTCTTTTTCGTGGAATGATCTGTTTTTTTTTTTTTGGGTATTAGAGTCCGTTAGACCAACGTTCGAGGTCTGGTTTGCAGCCACTAGTGAGGGAGGTGGAAGCGAAGCAAGTGGTGGTTGCCAGGTGTTGATCGATGATCTATGGCTGGAGATTTTAGGGGTGTTAGGTTTTCCGTTAAACTGTATTTCTAGGGTGATGAAGGAGTGGGGGAGACTTGCGTGATGACTCATGGGGAGGGGACGAGATCGGTAAATGGATGAAAGTGGCATGGTAGTATCCTGTTGATGGGGAGCATGCGGTTTTAGTTGTAAAGTATTAAACAGTGGGGTATTGAGTAACGGGAGGTAAGGTTTTTGGCTATGAACAGTTACGAGAGTTGGAAAAATTTGAACAGGAGGAGATACAAGAGCAGACTGTGTGCTAAGGAGGATGGACGTGATTTGCTGTGTAAGTTTCCAGTTTGTTTTTTGTTTTGTTTTGTGGCATGAGAGGTTCGTATACGTAATAACCCGGAAATCTGGGCCAGTTTAAAATTTTTATTTTGGCAATTTTAACGAATTTTGATAATTTAAAATGAATTAATTTAAATAATATCGACGAAAAATTTATTTTGAATAGAATTCGAACGTATACATTATACACGTCGTCGTTAGAATATAATAATTTTATTTTAATTATAAATAGAATTGAAAATGGCGTGGTAGTTCGATAATTCGATTTCAAACTTCAGTTGAAAATACCGAGTGCAAAATAATCCGGATTTTAGTGAAACCAAAAATAATAGAATCTAATTGATAATATCTTTCCAACGAATCTGAAAAATCAAAATTTCATAGCGGGGATAAAAAGTTATGCCCAGTTGAAAATTCTGAATAGTCGCTATGGAATTCAGGCCCTTAAAAATGGAAATTTTGCAAACGACCTCGGATTTCGACAAAACCACTTTTGTTGGATCCGTGATGTAAAGTTATTGCTAGGTTTCAAATTTCATAATTTTTCGAATCAATATGTGAGCGTGGCAAAGGAAAACGCGTTTGACCATTTTCAGTTGATTTTAATCGACTGGAAAATGGCAATTTTTCTAACGGTCTCAAAATTCGATGAAACTAGTTTTGTTAGGACCGTATCGTCAATACGAAGTTAGAAAATATTTTTCTGGAATTTTTCTAGTTAGTATGTGACCTCGGTAATATGAAATGTACGTTTAAAATCCAATATAATGATTTAAATGTAAATTTGACGAAAAATGATTGTAACGATCGAATCAGCCTACGATACATATCCCGTTGTGTTCAGAATGAGGGTAAAACGCTATGAACGACAGGCGGTGGGCCACGTTTAGAGGTCGTATGTAAAAGTCAACTTTTTGAAATTAAAATAAAAAAATATAAAATATAAAAACCTCTCTCTTCCCTTTATCTCCTCTGCCCCCCCCCCCCCCCCCGTTATAATTCAGTTCGAAATAAAAGGGAAAAAAACGACGGAGGCCGCTCCCCCTTCTCGCGCCGCCTCCCCCACCGCCTGCTCCTTCGCCTCTTCTTCTCGTCGCCCTCCACTCTCCTCCCTCTCGCCTCTGAAAGCCCAAAACCCACGAACCCGCAAACCCTTACCCAGCCCTAAACCCCCGCCTGCCACATCCTGCCGCCGCCCCTTCCCCCTCCTTCATCCGCACCTCCTTCAATCAGCGCCTCCTTAATGCCAAAACCTACTGTAAGTTTTTTTAATTTAATTTTATTAAGTTATTTATGTTAATTAATTTAAATTAATTATTTAAAAAAGAGGTAAAAGGCAGTTTTTATATGAAAAGAGCATAGTTTAAAAACTGAATTTTTATATATATCATAGAATAATAAATTGGTGATTTTTAACATGATAAAAATGGGATTTTTATATATTGAATAGCGAGGTAAAAATTTGTTTTTTATATATTGAATAGCGAAGTAAAAATTTGATTTTTATATATTGAATAGCAAAGTAAAAATTCGATTTTTATATATTGAACAGCAAAGTAAAAATTCGATTTTTATATATTGAATAGCAAAGTAAAAATTCGATTTTTATATATTGAATAGAAAAGTAAAAATTCGATTTTTATATATTGAATAGCAAAGTAAAAATTCGATTTTTATATATTGAATAGCAAAGTAAAAATTCGATTTTTATATATTGAATAGTAAAGTAAAAATTCGATTTTTATATATTGAATAGTGAAATAAAAATGTGATTTTTACATATGTAGAGAATACGGGCAAAGAAAGTGACAAGAGGCAAGAACGGCGAAGATTTCTACAAAGAAGAGTCGTGGGATTGAATTAGCTAATCTGTGAGAACTCCTCAACTTTTAATTTATTTCTAGTTGAAATATATACTAGGATGCAGACGGTGTTTAGTAGCACCCGACACCCGTCGTCCACAGACCATGGACGGCTTGTATGCTTGTTTGTTTGATTTTGACGTGTAGTTGATTGTGTGATGTGATGTGAAATGAAATAAAACATTTATATAGTGAAATAAAATATTTTATAGTGGAAAATATTCTATAGTTAAAAATGAAATTTTAACGTATATATGAAATGAAATAAACAAATCGGACGATTTGTTTATATACACACATTTGACTGATATTGATTGGGACGATAAATTTTACACATCGCCCAACTGCACAAATAAAATCTGTGTTTATTGTTTGAAACCCCACACGGGTATTGGGATGATATTTGACGTACACTAATCCCAATAATTAATTGTATGTCGATCGATTGATTGACAGACTGTTATAAGCGTTAAATATTCATATTTGATGCTTATACAGTGTAGAACGCACTTTGGATGATGGTTGATGATTTATCGTTGTTGTTAGATACATGTGGTAGGAAATCCATATAATTAACATTATATGGTAATTGATTGGGCCTCATTCCATATTTGAAAAAGAAATATTTGAAAAAGAAATATTTGAAAAAGAAACATTTGAAATAGAAATATTTGAAAAAGAAACATTTGAAATAGCAATATTTGAAATAGAATATTGGAAAATAGAAATATATGAAGCCGTGTAGATTAGATTGACGCCATTTTGACGTGAATGATATTTATATCGATTTTATTCATTTTATAATGAATATCGAAAGTGATTTCAAAATCTGATATTTTGAAAAGAATTGAAATTCGAACTGAAACTGAATAGAAATGAATTCGAACTGAAACTGAATAGAAAGGAATTCGAATTGAAATTGAATAGAAATGAATTCGAATTTAAATTGAATATAAATGAATTCGAATTGAAATTGAATTGAAATCGATTCGAAATGAATTTAAAACGAATTTAGATTGGAATATTCAATTTTGATTTGAAATTGAATATGAAGTTGAAACCGTTTGAAAATGAATTTAAAACGATTTATAAAGAACGATTTGAATTGAAATCGACGAAGTATATATATATTATATATATTATATATATAATATAATGGCCTGAATAGAACGCGCCGCGCCGCGGCAGTTCGCGAATTTCGACCATTGACTTCGAATCGATATTACGGGAGATCCGACCGTCGGATTCTCCTAAAACCGGAACCGTTGGGTTCGTATCAGAAAGAGCTTTCTAATGAATATTAGAAATTTGAAATCTAACAGTTGGATTTGGAATTATGTCCAAATCAAATTTGAAAAAGGTCGCTGTAAGTGCAGTTCGATGGCCGTTGATGGAAACCGACTGTACGGGCCTTGATAAATTATTAAAAATAGTAATAATTTGTGTAAAATCATAAGAAATGATTTGGGAAGAATTGGGATGAAAAATTCCATATTTGAAAGGATAAAAATAGATTTTTATTGAAATGAATTAGGTTTGAACTAGAATAGTAATTTATTTATTTTTAAAATAAATAAAGTGAGTTTGAAATGGTTTTGAAATATAACCAGAACTTCCAATAATTGAATCGGAATGGATTTGAATCGAAATTGTCTTTGGAATATTTCGATGTTGGATTTCGTGATCATACAGATGTTGTTAGGGAAATTTGAAAGATATGTATATATATCGTTATTTCCAATACAATATTTGTTGGTCGTAGAATTTGATATTGAATATAAGCCGATATATTTTCTATTCAGAGCCTTGTATTGAATATCAAACGTGATTTGGGTTTGTCGTGAATGGTGACTTCATTAACACTGTTCTTGAACCCAGTTGAGAAAAGATTAAATCTTTTTATTTAGATTTAATGAAGTGTAACAATTAAATGATATTTAATTGGAATTGATTTGGCATTGATTTTTGGGTTTATCGTGAACAATGTTTTAAATAACACTTGTTCTTTAACCCGATAATTAATGGAATGTGATTTTGGGTTTATCGTGAACCGTGTTTTAAATGACACTGATTCTTTAACCCAGTTAACGATTAAAACTAAGTGGAGTTTTAATGAATCTTTAATTAGATTGAAATGATCGAGAATGGAGTATCACCAGTTTTGCTCCAGGCGATAGTAAAATCTTTAATTAGATTTGAACGTGAAATGGTAATTGAATTTACCGATAACACCGTGGTGTTAGATATGAAGTATAACCAGTTTTACTTCATGGGATAAATAGGTTGGGATTGAGAAACTAAAATAAATGATTACTTCGGTGTGGTTCGCTAATCCCGACTAGTTTGAATTGATATTCAAAGGAGATTAAAGAATAAATTTAAAGAATTTATCTTTGATAAAATTAATTGGAACCTTTCCCAAAATATATGAATATTTGAATAAAAGAATATTCTGAATTGGAATGAGGCGTATGTTGTGTTTGTGTAACACTTATTTAAAATATACGCGAGTTATTCGGGAAGACCGGGTTTATCCCATTCTGAATAACTTATACGACGATAAGTCGAAGATGAAGACGGTGGTCGAAGACCGGATGTCTTCACGTCGTTTGGGTGATTATTGATGATCTTGATTGGGCTGTACACCCAAGAAGATGGAAACAGTTGGTGATCGTCCAGACGTACTTGGAGATCGATGGATATGCGGGGTACTAGGTGCCTCCAGTTTCGTTCAGACCCAGAACGAACTTGTAAATGGACTGTGTGTCTGACATTGGATTTTAGTCTATGTGGTTGATTTCTATTAAATATATATCTGTTTGGCGGCGGAGAATTTATTCTCTTGCTTAACGCCCTTCTCTGAGACGTACGAGCTCAGGGGTTATATATCGATGGATATCAAACGCATGGAGGGAATTGCCTGTGTGGCATGCCTAAGTGGCAATTGATCAAGGTTTCTGTTGAAAGGCAAAGTCTTGTGGTTGATGATCAAAGCACGGCCTGTGTGGCATAGCTTTGTGTAATGTTGATTCGCGAGCCTCACACCCCGGTTGTGAACTAAAAACGGGAGAAGGATCCAGGGAGGGCATGCGTTTCTTTCTAGCTAAGGTGGTGTCAGTGACCTACCAGCCCTGACATTTATATACTTTTCACCTGTGTGGTTGTTGCTGTTGCGAGGTGCCTCGGTTTGATCGGACGATCCGGGTCCGATGGGGTCATTCGTTGACTCATTTACGCCCGAAAGGGCGGGGAAACGCAGTGTTCAGGCATTTTAATCCACATTGGTGGACCGGCCCTGTGGCTCCTAGGTGCAGTTGCGGCTGTAGCCTGAGGCTCGGGCTAGAGAGTCTCGAATTCGGTAGAGGACTATCTTTTGCCTCGGTTCACAGATGGAAACCCAATTTCCAAATACGTGACTTTGCGATTTTGATTGTATAACCTATATATGGCGACATAGTGGTATGGGGGCATTCATGCCGCCTATGATTGATACTTATGATTTGAAATTGATTTCTTCACTTATAGCGATATAAAAGATTTGTTTTAACGTATCAAGCATTCTTTGGCTATTATAAGGGGAAACCCTATCCTCTGGTTTATGTTGCATTGTGTGATGGGACCTGGGTCTTATAATAGCTTCATTTTTCTTTATTTAGCATTGCGCTGTTGTTTTATGCACTGGTATTCTTGGGAGGAAACCCGTTTCGTGTCATACGGCGTGGTCCCTTGATTTACCTAACTTTAAAATAAAGATTTATAACTGTTTTAGTTCTCACACCAGTCCAATGACTGACCTGGAGTTTATTGTTTTAACCTAAACTCTGGGTGCCCTTATTTTGATACGGGCAGCTAGTAGTTTTGGTTTTGCAGATTTATATTCACAGGATCCTGGTTTACAGCTGGAACGATATCTGGAAAGCTTTGTATCTGTATATCTCTTCTAGTTGTGTATTATATTATTTTCCGCTGCTATGTATTTAAATGTAATTTAAATCTCTGATATTTCTGTGTAATATTTATTTATACTCTGTATATTCTTGTATTCTGATGGAATTATCCGTCTGCGTTCTATTTGTGGCTTGTTCTCGAACTATCCGCGCTTTCCTTCACCGGGGAAGTTACGGGTCGTTACACGTGGTATCAAAGCTTTGGTTTACAAATCTTAGAGAACAAGACACATTAGAACCATACGAAAGAATTCATCAGATAATTGGATTAGTAATATCCAACGAGAATGACTCGTTAGAGATGGGATCAGTAGTATCCTAGAACGAGTGTGAAGAGTATATTTTTAAAATAAAAACAAATTTTGTTTTGAAATTTAAATCAATTATTCGTATTTGATTATTTATTTTAAATTGATTTGGACAATCTAATATATAAAGATTTTGCATATATGTCTTGCAAACGTGTATTCGAAGTTTTAATGTATTGGATAGTTATAGAATCACACTCTAGTGCCCGGGGATAATTATGGTGACGGGGCACCATTGCCTGTATTTATTTTCGAGTTTCGAAGGTGTGATATCTATATATTTCCATTAGACAGGTGTGAGAACCGAAACTAGATAGGATACATTATTGTTATGATTTGACATCAAAAATCTGATTTTTGACTATGTATCGAAGTTATAAATTTGAAAAGCTAATAAACTAATTGACTGATGGTTGTGTTGTTGATTATTGGTTGATTAATTGAAATTTGTACCCTATAGCCAATTTGATCAAATATTGAATTGTATTGAAATTTTTTCGCATTTGCATGCATATACATGTACTTACATTGAACAAGTCATAGCAAGGAGGCTAGAGCAGAAGAATAAAATTTGTTTGCCCGACAAATGGGTACATGTTTACTATAATTTACTGTTTTGTTTGGGTGATGATTAATTTTTGAGCCTATTGGCTAGCCGCTTGGCTTTTTCCTTTTCTTTTTGAGATCAGAAGGCCTGTATGGCAATTTCGGGATTTTCCTGTGCTCCCGGTGCAGGGGAGGTTATGGCGAAATTTTTCGAAAATTTAGGGTGTTAGCCAAATTTTTGAAGTTTTTGAAAAGTTCTTAGAAACTGAAAAGTAGAAGAACTTAAGCCGTAATCAAAACAATGAAAGTTGAGTTGATTTGTGAAATAACTTTCGGCTTTGTTCCTTTTCGAGGACGAAAAGTTTTAAGTGGGGGAGATTGTAATAACCCGGAAATCTGGGCCAGTTTAAAATTTTTATTTTGGCAATTTTAGCGAATTTTGATTATTTAAAATGAATTATTTTAAATAATATCAACGAAAAATTTATTTTGAATAAAATTCGAACGTATACATTATATACGTCGTCGTTAGAATATAGTAATTTTATTTTAATTATAAATAGAATTTAAAATGGCGCGGTAGTTCGATAATTCGATTTCAAACTTCAGTTGAACATACCGGGTGCAAAATAATCTGGATTTTAGTGAAACCAAAAATAATGGAATCTAATTGATAATATCTTTCCAATGAATCCGAAAAATCAAAATTTCATAGCGGGGATAAAAAGTTATGCCCAGTTGAAAATTCTGAATAGTCGCTATGGAATTCAGGCCCTTAAAAATGGAAATTTTGCAAACGACCTTGGATTTCGCCAAAACCACTTTTGTTGGATCCGTGATGTAAAGTTATTGCTAGGTTTCAAATTTCACAATTTTTCGAATCAATATGTGAGCGTGGCAAAGGAAAACGCGTTTGACCATTTTCAGTTGATTTTAATCGACTGGAAAATGACCATTTTTCTAACGGTCTCAGAATTCGACGAAACTAGTTTTGTTAGGACCGTATCGTTAATACGAAGCTAGAAAATATTTTTCTGGAATATTTCTAGTTAGTATGTGACCCCGGTAATATGAAATGTACGTTTAAAATCCAATATAGTGATTTAAATGTAAATTTGACGAAAACTGATTGTAACGATCGAATCAGCCTACAATACATATCCCGTTGTGTTTGGAATGGGGGTAAAACACTATGGATGATAGGCGGTGGGCCTCGTTTAGAGGTCGTATGTAAAAGTCAACTTTTTCAAATTAAAATAAAAAAAATAAAAATAAAAAAACCTCTCTCGTTCAGAGGTCGGAGCTTAGAGCAGGGTCATTTGTGATTTTGGGGCTAAGAACGATGATTAAGGGATAATTGCATGTTTAGAGGAAGTGGATTAAAGCAGTCAAAGATGAGTCAGCATGTTGGTCTCTTACAGAGCAGGGAAGAATCGTATTGGAGAAGAAGACTTGGTATGCCTAAATCATATGGTAATCAAATAATTAACTAAAGTTAATAAGGTTAATTATGTGGCATAAATTAATTAAACAATTTTATTATATATATCTATACGTAATCGATAACATATAAAATGTGTAACCATCTCGTCTGAAAACAGAATCAGACAAAACTGGTCAAATTGGGACCGTAACGACAAAATCTATGTTATGGAATTGATGAGACTGGGAACTGAGCTATCAAAATTTCCTGGAAAAATTAAACGTCGATTTCATTTTAGATGAGACAAAGGCAGAATCGTCAACTGCAAACGAGGTGAGTAAACTCACTAACTCTGCCTCGTTATATTTTTATATAAACAAGCTTTAAATTTTACACTGTGTGATGGTTGCTTGGTTGAACAGTTGATAAAATTGGTTGATAGGATTACATCGTTGATCGATTATTAGTTTGATATTTCATGTTGATGTGAAATAATATTATTGATGTTATTAACATCTGTGGATGCAGGGAAACAGGTTAGAGGGACCCAACTGGGTTCCTCAACATTTATATTATTATTTTCATATATTTGCGTTATTTGATGTGATATGTATTCTATGATTGATTTTGTTCTCAATGGCCCTAGAATTTAAATATTTAAATACCATAAGATATTTTCGAATATGGGAAAAGGAGTTTGAGATTAAAAAAAAAATATTTTCCAAAAATAGAAATTTAGTTTCAAATAAAGTTGAAAGTAGAAATCTGTTTAAATGAATGAACATGAAGTTGTTTATAAACGAGTTTGTGACTTAAGTGAACTATTTATCATTTGAAAAACTAAAATTATAATTTAAAATTTGAATTTGCATAAGGGTGGAAATCGGTTTTTAAACCAATATTTGAAATGAGATTCGAACTTGGTAATTATAAAGGAAATTATAAAGGGGATTATAAGTGGTTGGAATAAAATGAGATTTGATATGAATAATTCTGAATAAAGGTTATAAATAGAATTTGGATTTAGGATATGTTTACAAGCATGAAATCGAATTGTATATAATAGAATTTTATTCACGATTTAAGTGAAGAATGGTTTAAAGGGAATATTTTGCAAATGAAATATCGATAAAGGAAATTTAGATTTGAATTATAAATCCAAATTCGAACTTGGGTGGAAAAGGAAATCGGATAATCGTTTTAAAATGAGAACGATAAGTTTTATTCCAAAATTTGGAATATAAAATAATTGTGATAACGTTTGTAAATTGAAATGGTTATAAAGGAACTGGTTTGAAAAACAGCGATTTTAACGCTGCCATTATAATTAATGTCTTGTAGGAAAAACAGCGATTATAATGTTGCTATAGTAAATGTTTGTAAATCTAAACAGCGATTTTAACGCTGCCGCGATACTAAGTGTTTTGTAAATCTAAACAGCGATCGTAATGCTATGGTTATAATAAGTGTTCTATAATTCTAGACAGCGATTGCAACACTATTGTTAAAAGCAATGTTTTATAAATCAAATATTTGGAAACAACGATTGTAACGCTGTTGTTAAAATGAAATGAATGGGTCAACAAGGAATTAAGGAAGGGAATTCGAAAATATTTTCCGATATTAATAATGTATATTTTCTGAATATAGAAAATAAGGATTCGTGAATATTTAGAAACGTTTTCTAACTGAAATAAGAGATATTTTCTCGAATAAAGGAACTATAATATTGAAAATGTTTTTCAAAGAATCAAGAGGGGAAATCGAGCTTCAAAAGAATACGAAAGATGAGAAATGAGAATTGTAAATGATAATATAATAAGGAATTAATTTAAAGGGGCCAATGTTGATTGATTATTGATCGATCGAATTCCTACCTAGAAATAAGATTGTTGGTTGTACACTTGTTTTACTTTGATAGTTAAATCACTGACTATCGAAGTTTTTGACCATTTTCCCGTCGTCAATACGGAGAGACCGGGATCGGATTCATTATCTGGAAACCACTCTGTATGGGCGTTAGAGTTGCGATCAAATATGATTGAAGACAGAGTTATGCAAGGGTTTTCCTGTTTACGGGATAGTGCCTTCGGTTTGTCCAATCCCAGGACAACGTGAACGGATGAATGTCTGACAGAGTATATCTAACGAATCACGTAAGTTGATCTCTTCAAACGTATTTACGTTTGGTAGCGGAGGAATTCGTTTCTCTTAGCTTTTTACCCATGGTATTTTTGGGGAAATCAATTTGTGATTTGGCGGGTATGACGATGTGGCATTCAAAGTGAATGGCGGTTAGGTGTTCTAAAAGATACGTAATGACCTCAAGCCTCATCAACCGGGTATATACAAAAATCGGGCAGGCAGCATGGCTATGTGGGTCGCTCCCATGAGGATGTATAATCACCTATCTAGAGAAATCCTAACTGCTTCTTTAATCTATCGTTGCTGTCCCTTTCGGGAAACGGTTGCTGATCCCAACCGTTGGTGATATACATTCGATACACTCAAGCGAAATGAGTGGTCGGTCATGTGAGGGTCGGGTTGCAAGACGTTCTTGTTGAACCCAGTGTATTCATCTCTAGAGATACACTATCGGCAGGTGGTCCCATACCTTGTCATGTTGGAAATCCAATCTCCAATAAGCGCCCTGCGGTTTTTGATTTTATATTATATATGGAGCGTGAGATGCTAGCGTTCCGCTAGATTCTATTTATTTGATTTAGACATTATTATAATATCACCAGATTTTGATATCAAAATGTTTTGGGTTATCGTAAGGTAAAAACCATCCGTGTTTATGTGTGGATCGGTCTTACGATTATCTTTTCTTTCGAAAGGATTTTTAAAAGTTAAACCAATGGTTGGAGTTTACTCACACAAGTCCCATGACTGACCCAGAGTTTATTTTGTTTTGTTTCCCCTAAACTCTTGGGTGCCCAAATTTGTACGGGCAGTCAAGTAGTCGGGATTTTTCAGATTCACTTGGAGGAGCTCGAAGCAGGAGGCTTCATCAGTTAGCTTTAGACTATCATATTTTCCGCTGTGTATATGTTGTATCTGGAAACAGGTGTTTATAACTGTTCCAGAGATAACCGTTGTGCTCTGATGATGGTATGTATATAAAGTTACTGATTTGCATTTCAAAAGTTATGTTATCTAATATATTTTATTCGTTCCGCTGTGAGTTTGTGATCTTCGTTTTCTTCTATTCTAATATTTCTTTCTTTCTATTTCTCATCCTCTAACTTCTTTTTAATAATGATTCATATTTCTGTGCACTTTGGGTTGGACGTGTGGTGTTATTAGTCGACTCAAAGAGTACGGAAATTCGGGTCGTTACAACGACCCACATACCCATGCGACCTACCCGATTTTCTACCATTCCCGGTTGATGAGGCTAGAGGTCACGCTTACCTTCACATCTTTATTCACTTTGAATGCCACATCCATTAATCACTAATTGATTTGCGCAAATATACTTTGGATGTTATGCTAAGAGAATAAATTCTCCGCCACCATATGTACATTTGTACAGACCAACATGTGCGATCATTGGAAGTACTCTGTCAGACATTCGTCCATACAAGTTAGTTCTAGGACTGAACGAAACCGAAGGCACAATTTCCATTAGCCCATCTTAGGCAATTTCTACCTAGGATTAGTAGCAAAAGCCCTTGCACTTTACTCCATCTTTGATTGTCTTCATATTGACAACAATAATGCACATATGGTTTTCGGATAATAATCCAACCGGTCTCTCCATATTGACAACGATATTGGCCAATACTTCGATAGTCGGTTATTTAACTATCGAAGAAAAATAAACATTCATTCAAAGCATCAAACAATCACTGGGCCCCTTAATTAATATTTCATTAATTAAACCACTTCTCCCTTTCCTTATCAATATTTGTTAACCTAATATTTTAATAATCATCTTGGCCTCTTACACTATTTGGAAAACATTTTCATATACCACCTTCTTTCATTTTCTATACTTAGAAAATATTTTCTACTTATAATTGGAATATATTCCAATTACTTATTTCTTTCTCGAACTCATTTATTTATATACTTAGGAAATAATCGTTATTTTGTTTCCAAACTTACACTTATTGGGTTAAAACAGGTGTTGTGTAAACATCCTTACGTCAACCCAAATACTGTGTTTAACTAACTATATTTGAAATCTTATATTATTTTCTTTCTGAACATCATTTACTATAGATGAAAATCTTTATTATAATTCTTTTAAATTTTATTTACCGATTTGGTTTCTAATTTCATATGTAATTAATAAGTAGATTTTACGTTATCGAATTTTCTTAAAATCTTTCTATCTTCTTAAATTTCTGGAAAATTTAGCCAGCTTCTCCTTTGTACCGGCCAATACGTCAAACCACGACTTGCCTCTCTTTGCCCTTTCCATTCAAAAGGAAAATAAAAAAGCCAAGCGGCTTGCCGATTCGGCACATAAAATCTCATATTTAATTGAAATACAAACCTTTTTGTCGAGCGTTCTATTCATTTCTCTTCCATTACTTCATTCCGTACCTGCTTAATATATATATAACCATTCCTAATTTATTCCAACTCAATTCAATCGTTTTTAACTCAATTCGTTAATTAATACGCAAATTAGCTCTTTTATCTATTTTACTTTTTATTTGAACATAACATGTTCAAATATATTTTTTAACTTGCTTATAAACTAATTGAATTCCATTTCCAAATTCAAGTGTCATATTAGATTACAAATATGACTTCACAAATCCAATTTTCTTATCCAAAGTCAAACTCGATACAAAACTCCATTAACCAATTTTCTACAAATTAGTTGATTCTAGGAAATAGTCAAAAATATGATTTTTGTTTCAAAAATCATTTCATTTACTTCACTTGAGTTCATATTTATTTTACAACTCAAGTCTGGATTTTTGTAATGCAAAACTTAGTTTTATTTGCTTGAAATCCTTTTATTAATTTAAATAAACCGTTATGGTTTATTAATGATTATGGCGATGTTTTTCTAGAAATTTGATTTTGACATAACTCAAAATTTATAAGACGAAATCCAGAATTTTCTCTTTCATTAGAAAAATATTATTCAATTGGTCCTGACGATTCTTGTTTCAAAGAATTCCGACTTAAATTGAGTTCTATATACTTAATTTAAGTTCAGAACGTCAAATTACAAACTACTGCGTTGTGGCGAGTTCTATTTTAGTTATATATATATAAATATAAACGTTTAAACGTCGTCTATAAATTAATTTCAACTCTATTCCTATATATTTTAATATATCTATATATATATATATATATATATATATATCAAACCAATTTTCTAAATCTAATTTAGTATTGTCGAATATCCCTAATCGTCGATTATTTCATAATTCAGTTATACATTTATTTATAATTTAATATTCTATAATGAATTCCAATTTCCTTTCAAATAAATTATTTTATGTAATTCGATATAATCGAATTTCAATTATAAATCTACTGGATTTTTCACAATTCAGTTTACATTTCAAATTCCAAAATAAAATCAATCGTTCTTTATTTCAACACGTTTTCCAATTCACTTTTAAATTCATACTTGAACTTAAAATTCCAAATTAACCCACGATAATTATCTTACTTAATTTATAAACTCTTTTATAAATTTAACTTCCTTATTTTATAATTTTAAACTAGTTTCATTTCAAAAATCTATTCAAGATTCAATTCATTTTATATTCCGAATTCCGAAAAAAAAACCGTTGTTCTCTTTTCGAAATGATTTCAAATTCAATTTTTAAATTCATATTGGAATTTAAAATTACAAATTATCTCTTGATAAATAATTCACTAAATTTATAAACATCGTTTATAAATTTTCTTGTTTTATATATTCAAACAAGTTCCGTTCTAAAATCTATTTAAAACCCCGTAATCTTATTTTGGAATATTCTATTTATTATAACTTATATATAATATAGAATCTATTTTCATTTCTAAATTTATTTTCTATATAATACAATTTAAATATCCTACTTGTGAAAGTTTTATTTTTATAAATCCGATATAGTCGAATTCAACATAAATCACATGGATTTATTCAATTTCATTTACATTCCGAATATCGGAATAAAATGCATCGTTTACTATTTAAAACGATTCTCAAATTCTCAATTTAAATTCAAATTTGAATTTAAATATTCATATCTTCAAATGATAATTTATTTCCTTTCATTTGCAAACACCGTTTCAATTTCCCGCATTATTTAATTTATAACATCATTTATTAATTCAATACTTGTTTTTATTATTCAAAACAAGCTAATACTTTTTAACCCACTCGAAATTCAAATTCTATTTCTAGAAAAAATAGGTTTTCCCGTTTAAATCCCAAAATCCCTTTTCACAATATTTTTATAAATCCGCATATAGGCCCAGTGATATGTAAACACACAAAACACCCAATTTAACAATCACGGGTTTTTCTAACACAGCATATATGATAATATATATGAAATCAAACAATGATAAATTTTGAGGAATCCATTTGGATCCTCCAACCTGTTTTTCCAACATCCAGATATGTTAGCCAACATAAATAATACCTATCCTGCTTCAAGGCAGGATATCGCGGTATAGAAGGCCATCCACTATAATATTGTGGGGCGCATAAGGAAATCATCTGCTAATGGTACTACGGACATCCGCTAATGTTACTGCGGGAAATATCCAACTGCCAATATATATATATATATATATATATATATATATATATATATATACACACACACACACACACAGTAGTCACAATCACCAAGCCTAAAAACTAATATATATGATAACCACAATTTATAAATAAATAGCAATGCAACCAATCATCCAACAAACAACGTATAAAAATAATTTAAATAAAATCTAGAGAGTGAGTTTATTCACCTGATTTTATTAGTGGATCCAATATGATTTTAACTTAAATCGAACTATATTCGATTTAAATTAAAATTTCATTGCTGCTCTCGATCGACTCTAAAAATTCCAAACACAATTTGAATGCGATGCTAAAGTCCTTACGAGTCGAATGTAATCATCGGTACCTCGAACGGATCTAAACTGAATAAGATATCGCATTTTAATTTCATACAAATTTTGTTATAATAATACTTTTCTAATGAATAAAAAGGGGAAAAAATCTTAGTTACCTTTTCTTCTTTACACTTTCACGCCTACAGGAATAAACGAACCCTTCTCTCAAAAGCCACCGAATGCAATTGTCTTCATCATCACCCTACCTCCAAGACCATTACCCAAAACCACCAGCTGACTTGCCTTCGACGCAGCATCAAGGAAAGAGGGCATCGGCACTTCCAATCCACCCAGTCATCTAAACATACCACAAATGAAATCCCCTTCTGCAACTTGACAACAACCCCGTGACATCGACTCCATCAGAATTGATCCACTAACTGTAACATCCCATATTTTTACATATATTTAAATTTCAATTTAAAACAAATAAATTGGAATAATATAGGGAAAAATCAAATTTTGTCGATTATAAGGATAATGAATTGATTTAATTGAGAATAAGTTTCAGAATTTGGTTATTTCAAAAATGTTGTAACTTGAAATTTAATATTTTATAATTTATGTATTTCAAGTGTTTAAGGCAAAATGAAAATTTCATTTTTAAATGATGGAATTCTAAGTGATCAATAATAACTGAATTCAAATTTTAAATTTCAATTAACCAAATTAGGGAACTTAAATAGGTGAAATAAATTTATAAAAATTTATTTAAGTTGAAATTTGAGAAAAGGGGATTCAATAATTTAATTGGTTAAATGGTGGAATTTAAGCTGTTTAAGTTAAAACTGAAACTCCAATTCAAATTCGAATAATCAAATTTAGAGTTAAATGTGTGAAAATTTATTTATAAAATCTATTTGAGTCTTTATTGGATTTAAAATGGAATTTTTTTTGGTATTTAATTTGAATTTAAAACAGTTAATTGAATTTTACTGTGGAATTAATAATTTTTGTAACTGTCTCGGAATTCGACGAAACTGGCGCCATTGGATCCGGAACGGTGAATTACTGTAGGATTCCAGTTTTTAGAATTTTTGAACTTATTATGTGACCGTACGGGAGAAATCGCGAAATTGAATCGGTGAAATAGAATATTTGTTGTTTATCATATTTGGGCCTCCTTTACTTATAAATAAATTTCCACCTCCTTCTTATAAGCCCATTCTCTATTTACTATGCTGTTCTCCATCAAAATTTCATCGTTAATGGCAGAAAATATTTTTTTTATCTTAATCTCAAAACAAAAATTCACCTCAAAATAAAATCTCTCTAAACCCTATCGTATTATATGTCAAATCGAAGCTCTCAATGTCACGAAGCTACTGGTGCTCTCAATTCCGACATGCATGGCCTGTAGTGGCCAGAAATCGCGGTCAAAGCCCTCAGTTTTCAGAACCCTAACCTACAATTTGGGCGTTTTTGATTGGGGATGTAATCGGAGATTCCGGGATCTGGGTATTATAGAGGGGATCGACAGGAGTGTAATGATGGTAGTCGCTTGGATTATAAGTTGCTGGATGGCCGGAATTTGCTCGTCAAAGGCCAGAATTTCCGTCCGTTCATGGACTTGGCGGCGGCAAAGGCGACAACCGGAGGCGCCGTGCTTGGCAGGGCTGGAGCGGGTCTCGAAGGGCGTTCGCTTGGAGGCGGTTACGGGTCAGATGGTCGCCGGAATCGGCGGGTTTTGGCGGTCAAAGTTGTGACCTGATGGGTTTATCTCGCTGGACGGGTCAACGCGTGGAGAGGGTTGGAGCGGGAAGAGCGTGTGGAGGAAGATGACGTGGCAGTATTTAATTGGTGAGGAGATTTAACTTATTAATTTTATATATTTAAATTTCAATTGATTAAACGCTCATAACTTCTTTATACTGACTCGGATTTGGACGCGGTTTGTTGCGTTGGGATCGTGGCGGAATTGCGGACGTTTTGGCACTAACCTGGCGGCGTTTGGAGACTGTCAAATTTTGGGCTTATTTTGGACGTCTGATCCAATTAAGACCCAAAGGTGAGTGATTCTTCGCTCACGAAATATTGAATTATTCCCATATTTATCGAATTAAATTTATGAAATAGTTTGGTTGCGTGGTTGTGATTGGCTGTTAAATTTGGTTGCTTAGATTTGATATATCTTGTGTTAACATGCAAATTAGATCAATAATTAGTTAATTAATTTAATTTAAATTTCTGGTTGGAAATTCGAATCTTTGCTAATCCTGAAACAGTTTAATGCTGATCAGTTGAATAGAATGGTTGTGATGGATGTTTAGTTGAAATTTATTACTGAATTGAGATGGACACAGTTAATGCTCCGTATTCAGTATAGCGTGTTTGCATGTTCTTTGTGACGATAAATCCCAACTACCCTTGATGTTGCGGGCATCGAATAAACCCGGGATTTATCGATAAAAATGAATTAAGAACACAGAGTGAAATGATAAATCTCTGTGACCCTGATTTGGATTGAAATGATAGATCCATCCCTGAAATATCGAGAAATAAAATTTAAAATCACTTGGCCATTGGATAGATAATTATATATAGACATCAGTTGGTTAAATGATTTAAAATATTAAAAATGTTATTTGGTCGGAAATTTCATTTAAAAGAGAGGGGCCAATACTCGATAAATTCATTTCTTTATTGGAAATGTTTATTTTAAAAGGGTTAAGGAATTTTTCCATAACAAAGTGGAATACTTAAATTGGGATTTGAATATGATTTGAAATTATTCAAATTAAAAGTGTGGATTTGAAGAAACGAATTCTTATGGAATCAAATTTTTGGGAAAATGGTATAAGGGTATTATGAGTTGTTTTAACTCAGTTTGAATATGGGTTGAATCCTTAAATTGAGAGGTTATTGAACGATGTTTGAAAATGAGAAATGGAAACTGAATGAACTCCATTGAAACTGGGGTATAGATTCATGTATTGGAAATTCGGAAGGAAGAAAAATTTTGGTTTAAAATATATATATATATATATATATATATACCTTGCTTGATTTCAAAATAAACTATTCCTTTCCTTCAAAATTTTTATTCAAACTTTTAATCGACAAATTATTGTATTTTAAATAAAGTTTCCTTTATATTTTAGTATTCAAACTATCCAATAAACCTTATTTTGTGTATTTACATAATATTTAAATCATCTAATTTATTTTTAATTATTATATTATATATATATATTTAATTTACATAAAGATTTTCTTATAATCATTTATTTTCAAAAGTATTTATGAATAGTAAATTCCTTCCAAATGGAAAATGTTGGATTTAAACCATTGGATCAAATGGAGCTGAGATAAAGTTTTATTCTATTTGAATATGAATCGATTTAAACCGATTTTATATGGAAATGTAAATTTATATTCTATTTGAATATAAATGGATTTCCGATATGATTTAATTAGTTGTTATGAGAATATATCTGTTCTATTAAAATATGAATGGATTTCCAACCATAAATCAGTTTGAAAATAATTATGGTTTTTATTACGAAAAAAAATATATTCTATTCGAATATTAAATCAAATTTTGAAGGATTATACGAGTATAATGGAAAGATATGGAAATTTATTCTAATTTAGAATAAAATCAGTTTGGTATGATGTATGGTATTTGATATGGGATTTTTATTCTATTTGAATATAATTTGGTTTGAAACAAAATAGGATATTTTGATATGAAACGAACCTTTGTGAATGTAAAAGACCCAACCGATGTGAAATTTGTAAGCGTTGGTTGTTAAAGAGACCGGAGTCGACATAAGGCATACTCTCTGTCAGTGTCGATACCACTTTGACAACCGTGAACGTATGACGTATCCGGAATAGAGTATGATGACTTGGACTTGATTATTGAATTGAATTGAATGTGATGAACGATGACGAAATAGCCCTGACTTTCGGGTCAGAATTGAAATGACTAAAACAGGAGCTATACCGTGACTAATGGAGGTAGCACCTCCGATCGGACGCACTTCTTCGATACTATTTCTATGACTATGATGATGATGATTTGGGCCTATATGATTTGATATGGGAGTGTGTTCCGAGGTGGGCGGTAGTGGCTGCTATGCGTTACCACCGGTCCGGGAGTGCAATTGGTAGAATCCTACCCTGGGCATTGCCTCGAGTGCCTTGTCATATTTATCCTTATCGATCCCCTACGATTTTGATTTAGCATTGCTTTCTATGGAGTGCCCTCTGATAACACCAGTACGGTGAATTTACGGTACTGTATAGATCGTTGATGCCTATAAACTGCGTAAGGGTAATATGGTAATCCCGCTTACGCTATTTTCAGTATTTATACTTTACTGAATAGACATTATCATAATAGCGTATTATACTATGTATGTATTAGTTTAACGGATCCTCGAGAAATGGAAAAAAAATCCCGTAACATTTCTTGAGTTACTGCACCCATGATGCTCAAGTTGTTTCATATTTTAATTTGACTAACATGAGAATGATTTAGTGCTGATCCGAGTGTTTGTTGTGTTTCCTTTTTATGCAATACGCTCGGGTCAGCAGACATCTGCAGTTGCCGAAGATGACTGTGCTTTGGAGACCGAAGACGAATATTTGGTATATATCTATATATATATTATTTCCGCTACATTTTATATTCCGCTGCCATGTGATGAAACCTGTATATGTATAACTCTGATAGTCAATGTATATATATTTCAACTGTTTATAATTGTTATTGTGTATTATATGTTATCCTTCCGCTGTGAGATTTTGTTATTGTTTCCCTTTTTTTCTTCTTTTTCTTCTTTTCCCAATAACTGCCTGTATTTGTGATTTGTTTTAAATCGACATGTGTGGTTTATTGTCGATTTTGAACGGTCAAAAATGTGGGTCGTTACATTTGGTATCAGAGCACTGGTTAGCGATAACCTTGGCTCTGTTGGGAATTAATTCGTTAGAGATAGGGTTAGTAGTGCCCTAGAACGAGTTTGAGTGTATATATGAGAGAGCGTACTTGTATTTTGATATAAAATGATTTATTTGTGTTGATCGGTTCTGTCGAATATTTATGGGTTTTGGTCGACATATGGGACGCCATATAATCGATAGGAATTCCTAAATACTTAAACAGAATGGATCTACATAATATGGTTTCGATAATATTTTATATATTCAATATAGTATTATTGGTTTAAGTGCATGTGCATTTGATATCGGTAGGTAGTAAATTTTAAATTATTATCTATTATGGTTGATGAAATAATAAATTCAAAGGCAAAGACAAGTTTAAATGGTTTAGAAAGATTTGAAATGTAAGATATAAAAGTCAATTGGGTAAATATATCCTGAAAATAGGATAGAAATGAACTTGAGAATTTGATTCCGGAACTTTGAAAAAAAATAAAAAAATAATAGATTTGCTAAGATTTTTGGAATATATAAAAATATATACATATAGTATTAGAGGTAAGTGTTTTGGAAAGGGAAATGGTTTAAAGGATTTAAAGGAATAAGTGTGTAATCCCTTCTTGGACCTTAGAATGACTTCGGTAATGAGTGCACGCATTATCGACGTTTATTCTGAAGCGTCTAAGTGGGGGAGACCACACTGTACTTTTATAACTTGTTAGGAAAAGGATTTTTGATTTAATCCCATATGATATAAATTTTTATATATAAGGTATTAGAATATGTTATTTAAAGTTGAAAATTTTAAATTAAACATACTTTGAAAAAATTCTAGGTTTTCGTAATTAAGGATTTGGATTTAAAATTTCCTATGGTATAGTTTTATAAAAAGGTATAAGCACTTATGTATTTTAAAACTTAGTTTTAAAACCCGGAATCATAGTACTTAAGTTCATTTGGACTAATGAATATTGTTTTAGGTACGGTGACAACTCGATTCATTTGAATTTTTGATTCTGAAATCGGGAAATGGACTTGAGTGTAAAAGAAAGGGAGGAACTTATGTTATTGATAATATGGATTGCCGATAAATTAAAAATTTAAAGGAATGAAGTGTTAATGAAATGTGAGTGGTCGATGAATTAGAAATGGAAGAGATCTAAATGGTAACTCTCATTTGGAAAATATATCGACTACAAATCTAAGAATGAAAAATGAAATGAGTAGGATGTAAAGATCTTATCGAAGGAAATATAACTTCATCTAAGTAGAGGAATCAAGCTGAATGAAGTTGACTTAGAAATCGAATAATAATAATAAGGTTGGGAGATAGGTATAAAATTCGAGTTATGTGAACTGGCCTTAATTCAAATTTGGAACAAGAAAGTCTAAATAATGGATTAAGTTAAAAGAAATAAACCTTAATCTAAAATGAAATCGGAATATGTGGAAAATGTTTAGATGAATAGAAGTGCCAAACATAAGATAATGAGATGCAAGAAAATTTGTTTTTTCGAATTAAAATGATGGTTAAGCGAAATCTAAATCTGGAATTTGAGATATCGAAATGTAATATGAAATAAATCTAATTTATGTTGAAGGGATTTAATAAAATGAAATCAACTTAGAGAAATAAAATAAGTTGATCTAGAACCAATATAGATAATTGGGGGACCAAGTGAGATTTGATTTATATTAATGAGAAATGAGAAAGTGGGAATGAATTTGTATAATTTGGACGGATAAAATCAGAATTTACTTCAAATGAATGGCTAATTTAGTAAGGATAAATGAAACGACATTTGTTGTAGTAAGGATGGAACTAATAGGGGTAAGTAATGAGATTTGGCAAATTGATCTATGTTAATGAATTAAGAATTCAACAGAGTCAAGTAGCTGGAAAAGTTAAAATGAATTCAAATTTTAGCTAGGATTAATGCTTGAATGAAGTGAGAAAATAAATAGAGAGTATATCGGAATGAGATAAGAAATTGAGTGTGAATTCATTTATCGACTAATGAATTTGTAGATAATCAAATGAATGAACGGAACCAACGAAATGGATGAGTTGCAAATGAACTTAAAACAAGATGGATGATAATATATGGAATAGAAATTGTATAGAGTTGATTAATATAAGTGAAAGAATATGAACATATATTTAAGTAATAAAAAGGAAAACCAAGTTATGAACTTAATGTAGCGATAACCCATCTTTACTGGTAAAACCTTGCTTCAATGTTTGAAATCCGAAAGTGGAAACTCCAAATAATTAAATCAATGTTTATGCGAAGACCTGAAATATTCTATAAGCTGAAACGAAAATGATCATAATCTTTGATGGGTTGATCAGAATTCGATGATTCCGGACTTTTTGGAAACCTTAGAAACTGATCTAAAACTTTTGTTTATAAAGACATGTCTAATTCCTATGTTTACTAAGCTGAAATGCAAGTTTTAGTCGTAGTTCTATATGCAGAAAATAAAAATCTGGACTGAATAGCGATATTGCTTTTACCATAGCTCTCTAACGGAACGTCGGATTTTAATGTGCGAATACAATTCGGAAAGGCCAGGATGTAAACTAAAACTTTCTCTTAATTGCTGAGTCAAATTCTGATGTATAAGGGGGTAAAAACTGGGTTGAACAACTCGGACCTGCATATTGCACTTTATGGGCAGAGGCGTTCGCCTTCGCTAAAATGAGCATAACTTTTGAACGAATTATCCGAATTCAACGAGTCCGTACAATTCGGAAAGCCTGAAACGGTTAGAACAACTTTTCCCTAGTGTGCTTTAGCCAAATTCCAACTTTTAGTGAGTGATAAACCTTGTTTTGTTCGCTGACCTGTTGTGAATATTTTGGATTTGTGGTTGAAATGTTGATTTTATGTTGGGTAAATTGTGTACTTTTGCTATATATTGTATATATGTTTGATTTCCATGTATAGGTGAGTATGTAGTAGGTGTGGGGAAGTTATGCTACGCCTTGGAGCTCGCTTGTGCTAAATGCTAAATGCTAAGGTAAGAATAAATGCTTATAAACGCTAAAAGAGGTACGTATTTGGGGATTGTATTGGTTTTGGGGTTTTGTTTTGTATTTTTCCCCATTTCTGGGATGCCTCATCTTGTGATGAGATGATATTTGAGTTATATGTATGTTGGGATTTTTCCCAGACCTCTCCGTACAGGGGAGATGCTGCCGAAATTTTTCTTGATTTCGGAAGTTAGAAAAAAAAATTATGAGTTTTACAAATATAACTTATTTTATAAAAGCTATTTTGAGTATGAATTTTTTTTTAAATAGAGATATGCTTAGTATCGTTCATTTTCTTTTCGAGGACGAAAAGATTTTTAAGTGGGGGAGAATGTAACATCCCATATTTTTACATATATTTAAATTTCAATTTAAAACAAATAAATTGGAATAATATAGGGAAAAATCAAATTTTGTCGATTATAAGGATAATGAATTGATTTAATTGAGAATAAGTTTCAGAATTTGGTTATTTCAAAAATGTTGTAACTTGAAATTTAATATTTTATAATTTATGTATTTCAAGTGTTTAAGGCAAAATGAAAATTTCATTTTTAAATGATGGAATTCTAAGTGATCAATAATAACTGAATTCAAATTTTAAATTTCAATTAACCAAATTTGGGAACTTAAATAGGTGAAATAAATTTATAAAAATTTATTTAAGTTGAAATTTGAGAAAAGGGGATTCAATAATTTAATTGGTTAAATGGTGGAATTTAAGCTGTTTAAGTTAAAACTGAAACTCCAATTCAAATTCGAATAATCAAATTTAGAGTTAAATGTGTGAAAATTTATTTATAAAATCTATTTGAGTCTTTATTGGATTTAAAATGGAATTTTTTTTTTTTGGTACTTAATTTGAATTTAAACAGTTAATTTAATTTTGAATATTTTATTAATTAATTTACTGTGGAATTAATAATTTTTGTAATTGTCTCGGAATTCGACGAAACTGGCGCCATTGGATCCGGAACAGTGAATTACTGTAGGATTCCAGTTTTTAGAATTTTTGAACTTATTATGTGACCGTACGGGAGAAATCGCGAAATTGAATCGGTGAAATAGAATATTTGTTGTTTATCATATTTGGGCCTCCTTTACTTATAAATAAATTTCCACCTCCTTCTTATAAGCCCATTCTCTATTTACTATGCTGTTCTCCATCAAAATTTCATCGTTAATGGCAGAAAATAAATTTTTTATCTTAATCTCAAAACAAAAATTCACCTCAAAATAAAATCTCTCAAAACCCTATCGTATTATATGTCAAATCGAAGCTCTCAATGTCACGAAGCTACTGGTGCTCTCAGTTCCGACATGCATGGCCTGTAGTGGCCAGAAATCGCGGTCAAAGCCCTCAGTTTTCGGAACCCTAACCTACAATTTGGGCGTTTTTGATTGGGGATGTAATCGGAGATTCCGGGATCTGGGTATTATAGAGGGGATCGATAGGAGTGTAATGATGGTAGTCGCTTGGATTATAAGTTGCTGGATGGCCGGAATTTGCTCGTCAAAGGCCGGAATTTCCGTCCGTTCATGGACTTGGCGGCGGCAAAGGCGGCAACCGGAGGCGCCGTGCTTGGCAGGGCTGGAGCGGGTCTCGAAGGGCGTTCGCTTGGAGGCGGTTACGGGTCAGATGGTCGCCGGAATCAGCGGGTTTTGGCGGTCAAAGTTGCGACCTGATGGGTTTATCTCGCTGGACGGGTCAACGCGTGGAGAGGGCTGGAGCGGGAAGAACGTGTGGAGGACGATGACGTGGCAGTATTTAATTGGTGAGGAGATTTAATTTATTAATTTTATATATTTAAATTTCAAATGATTAAACGCTCATAACTTCTTTATACTGACTCGGATTTGGACGCGGTTTGTTGCGTTGGGATCGTGGCGGAATTGCGGACGTTTCGGCACTAACCTGGTGGCGTTTGGAGACTGTCAAATTTTGGGCTTATTTTGGACGTCTGATCCAATTAAGACCCAAAGGTGAGTGATTCTTCGCTCACGAAATACTGAATTATTCCCATATTTATCGAATTAAATTTATGAAATAGTTTGGTTGCGTGGTTGTGATTGGCTGTTAAATTTGGTTGCTTAGATTTGATATATCTTGTGTTAACATGCAAATTAGATCAATAATTAGTTAATTAATTTAATTTAAATTTCTGGTTGGAAATTCAAATCTTTGCTAATCCTAAAACAGTTTAATGCTGATCAGTTGAATAGAATGGTTGTGATGGATGTTTAGTTGAAATTTATTACTGAATTGAGATGGACACAGTTAATGCTCCGTATTCAGTATAGCTTGTTTGCCTGTTCTTTGTGACGATAAATCCCAACTACCCTTGATGTTGCGGGCATCGAATAAACCCGGGATTTATCGATAAAAATGAATTAAGAACACAGAGTGAAATGATAAATCTCTGTGACCCTGATTTGGATTGAAATGATAGATCCATCCCTGAAATATCGAGAAATAAAATTTAAAATCACTTGGCCATTGGATAGATAATTATATATAGACATCGGTTGGTTAAATGATTTAAAATATTAAAAATGTTATTTGGTCGGAAATTTCATTTAAAAGAGAGGGGCCAATACTCGATAAATTCATTTCTTTATTGGAAATGTTTATTTTAAAAGGGTTAAGGGAATTTTTCCATAACAAAGTGGAATACTTAAATTGGGATTTGAATATGATTTGAAATTATTCAAATTAAAAGTGTGGATTTGAAGAAACGAATTCTTATTGAATCAAATTTTTGGGAAAATGGTATCAAGGGTATTATGAGTTGTTTTAACTCAGTTTGAATATGGGTTGAATCCTTAAATTGAGAGGTTATTGAACGATGTTTGAAAATGAGAAATGGAAACTGAATGAACTCCATTGAAACTGGGGTATAGATTCATGTATTGGAAATTCAGAAGGAAGAAAAATTTTGGTTTAAAATTTATCTATATATATATATATTTTTTTATACCTTGCTTGATTTCAAAATAAACTATTCCTTTCCTTCAAAAAATTTATTCAAACTTTTAACCGACAAATTATTGTATTTTAAATAAAGTTTCCTTTATATTTTAGTATTCAAACTATCCAATAAACCTTATTTTGTGTATTTACATAATATTTAAATCATCTAATTTATTTTTAATTATTATATTATATATTTATTTATTTAATTTATATAAAGATTTTCTTATAATCATTTTTTTCAAAAGTATTTATGAATAGTAAATTCCTTCCGAATGGAAAATGTTGGACTTAAACCATTGGATCAAATGGAGCTGAGATAAAGTTTTATTCTATTTGAATATGAATCGATTTAAACCGATTTTATATGGAAATGTAAATTTATATTCTATTTGAATATAAATGGATTTCCGATATGATTTAATTAGTTGTTATGAGAATATATCTGTTCTATTAAAATATGAATGGATTTCCAACCATAAATCAGTTTGAAAATAATTATGGTTTTTATTACGAAAAAAATAATATTCTATTCGTATATTAAATCAAATTTTTGAAGGATTATACGAGTATAATGGAAAGATATGGAAATTTATTCTAATTTACAATAAAATCAGTTTGGTATGATGTATGGTATTTGATATGGGATTTTTATTCTATTTGAATATAATTTGGTTCGAAACAAAATAGGATATTTTGATATGAAACGAACCTTTGTGAATGTAAAAGACCCAACCGATGTGAAATTTGTAAGCGTTGGTTGTTAAAGGGACCGGAGTCGACATAAGGCATACTCTCTGTCAGTGTCGATACCACTTTGACAACCGTGAACTATGACGTATCCGGAATAGAGTATGATGACTTGGACTTGATTATTGAATTGAATTGAATGTGATGAACGATGACGAAATAGCCCTGACTTTCGGGTCAGAATTGAAATGACTAAAACAGGAGTTATACCGTGACTAATGGAGGTAGCACCTCCGATCGGACGCACTTCTTCGATACTATTTCTATGATTATGATGATGATGATTTGGGCCCATTTGATTTGATATGGGAGTGTGTTCCGAGGTGGGCGGTAGTGGCTGCTATGCGTTACCACCGGTCCGGGAGTGCAATTGGTAGAATCCTACCCTGGGCATTGCCTCGAGTGCCTTGTCATATTTATCCTTATCGATCCCCTACGATTTTGATTTAGCATTGCTTTCTATGGAGTGCCCTCTGATAACACCAGTACGGTGAATTTACGGTACTGTATAGATCGTTGATGCCTATAAACTGCGTAAGGGTAATATGGTAATCCCGCTTACGCTATTTTCAGTATTTATACTTTACTGAATAGACATTATCATAATAGCGTATTATACTATGTATGTATTAGTTTAATGGATCCTCGAGAAATGAAAAAAAAATCCAGTAACATTTCTTGAGTTACTGCACCCATGATGCTCAAGTTGTTTCATATTTTAATTTGACTAACATGAGAATGATTTAGTGCTGATCCGAGTGTTTGTTATGTTTCCTTTTTATGCAATACGCTCGGGTCAGCAGACATCTGCAGTTGCCGAAGATGACTGTGCTTTGGAGACCGAAGACGAAGATTTGGTATATATCTATATATATATTATTTCCGCTGCATTTTACATTCGGCTGCCATGTGATGAAACATGTATATGTATAACTCTGATAGTCAATGTATAGATATTTCAACTGTTTAAAACTGTTATTGTGTATTATATGTTATCCTTCCGCTGTGAGATTTTGTTATTGTTTCCCTTTTTTTTCTTCTTTTTCTTCTTTTCCCAATAACTGCCTGTATTTGTGATTTGTTTTAAATCGACATGTGTGGTTTATTGTCGATTTTGAACAGTAAAAAATGTGGGTCGTTACACTAACGCTCCTCCTTGCCCAAGATCCAAATCGCAATTCCTAAATCGATGAGAAGAATTTCGAGAATCCTAACCGGAGCATCGCCGGTTCGAACAATCATCGAACTCAAATTTCATCGCGAGCCCATATTCACGTCGTGCCCTAACTCTCGAACTCTAGGAAATGAATCGCGATCCTCGTCTCGGTTGTCCCTGAAGTCAATCTAGGTTACGAATTCAAAATTTGAATTCTATCTTTTTTCTTTTATGGATCGGCGGATTTCATTTTTGATTTTATAAATTAAAAGAAAAGGCGGTTTTAAGAGGATGGCTTCGATTTATTTTGCTGTGGAACATAAAAAGAAGAAGAAAGGGGAACAGAATGTCACGATATAAAGAAGAAAATTGGTAGGATAAAAACAACGTTTTGCAAAGGTACAGATAGCGTTAGTCATAGGGTAGGTTTATAGTGTACTCTTCATTAGCTTTAGCCTAGGGTAGAAGAAATCAATAACATTGCCCTTAATTTTATTTGAACCAATGTGGATTTATTAAATTTAAATTATCTTAGGTTTCCAGACTCCTATTTTAACGTAGCAACCAACCTTCCTAGGGTAATACCACTATTCTGAACACATTAGGACAGATTTCGAAGCCTTATTTGATCATCTGGAGAAGATATTAATTTAAACTGATATAAATTAAATTCAAAACAATTAATTCCTTGATAATAAATTATTATTATTATTATTATTATTATTATTATTATTGTTTACAATTAAATAAAATTTATATTGATCATTTGCATTGTTTTGATTCAGTTTTATCTTCGAATTTAATTATTAGTTGTTTTATGTATTACGATAGTTCGATACACTCTAAATTAAATCGTATTTCGATTATTAAATCGATAAACTCGATATAAAAATCCATTTATATTATCAACACAACATTTAAAACAATATTAAATGTTTAAAATTTATCGGCCAAAAAATTCGGGTCGTCGCACTTTCCCCCCTTAAAAGAATTTCGTCCCCGAAATTACTACGGTAGAAAAAATGCTACAAAACCCATTAACTTTTCAAAATCCACACTCAGTTATAACTTGACACTTCATACTTCTATAACTTTAGTTCCAATAAAACATTGGTTTTCATTCATATGGCATACATATGTGCTTACCATCATTTAATCTGAATGATTTACAACCAATATATTCACATCCAATTCATATGCATTCAAATTCATTTGAATTCATTTAAATTGATTTTAATCAATTTATTTACTTTGATCCATTTAACTTGCTTAAGTTAAATTTAAATTTCAGAATTCAAATTCACGAGTTTTCATTTCAAATCCTCTTGAAATCTCATAAATATATACATATTTTTATTTATTCCCATCTCAAATTCAAAACAATTGAATTTTCAAACCAACTTGTTTTCTTTTAAACAAATTTCCATCAGAATTTTTTCTAAGGCCGCGATTCATCACTTAGAAACTCGAAAATGAACACCGATGATGGTCGACTCAACATCAGAATTATTTTCCAGCCACTGAAGTGAGTTCGGTGCTTTATTACTTTCAAAATTCATCTAAAATGATTTTTATTCAAAAACCTTCCAAAACAAAGCTATATTATGTTAATCTATATACTTTGGAAAAATGTTTTACCAAACACCCGAGATTTTAAATTCTAGATTCTGGTTTGAATTCAATTTTAATTCATCTCATTTGTATATTTTATTCATATACAAATTCTATTTGGTTATATATATTCATTTCAATTTTATAACCTCGTTTGATTATAACAATAATAAACACATCCACATAGTATAATAACTCCAGAAAATTATTCCTTTTAAATCAAACTAAAATTTCTGGTAAAATTATTTCATTTACCCAATTTAAAACAATATTATTTCGAACAGTTCTACTCAAGTGTTTTAGAAACACTTATCGATACAGTTGTACTTCTTGTATCGACCAGAATCCATAAACCACTCGTCAAACCAATCAACATAATATAAAACAAGTTTTATATCAACTAACAAATATGTGTTCTCGTATACATATACACTCAACTAATTCTATGGTACTACTGACCCAATCTCTAATGAGTAAATCCCCAACAAAGCGTAGGTGTTTGCTCAACCTAAGCTCTGGTACCAACTGTAACGGCCTGATATTTTCCCAATCCTGATTATCAATACAAATACCATATCTTCCGAATCAATAATAGAAAGAAGTTAGAGGGTGAGAAATAGAATGAAAGAAATATTAGAAGAGAAGAACATAAACAACATAGAATCTCACATCGCAGTGGAACAAAATATAATATATTTATAACTTTTGAAATACAAATCAATATCTGTATACATTATCATTATCAGAGTACAACACTGACAACACAACGGAATAAACTCTATATAACTAACAATGAAGCATCCTGCTCCAAGCACCTCCAAGTATATCTGAAAATACTTGAACTACTTGACTGCCCGTACAAATTTGGGCACCTAAGAGTTGAGGGTAAAACAAAACAAAATAAACTCTAGGTCAGTCATGAGACTGGTGTGAGTAAACTCCAACCACTTGGTTTAAATTTTTAAAAATCCTTTTAAAAGAAAGGATAATCGTAAGACCAAATCCACACATAAATACGGGCGGTTTTTACCTTATGATAACCCAAAGCATTTTTGAAATCAATATTAATATGATATTACAGTAGTGATGTAAAACAAGTAAATATCAATCTACCAGAACGCTTGCATCTCACGCTCTACATACATAGTATATAATCAAAACCGCGAGCTCTTATTGGAGAATGGATTTTCGTGGCAAGGTATGGAACCACCTACCGATAATGTATCTCCGAAGATGAATACATTATGGATTCAACAAGAACATCTTGCAATCCCGACTAAACCTTACAGGCCCCTCACTTCGCTTGAGAGTACCGAATATGTCATTACCACAGTTGGGGGCCAGCCAATCGAACCGATAGCATACAAAAATAAAGGAACAACCGAAGGCGTTTGATTTCTCCAGATCAGGTCATGATATACCCTTTTGATGGGTGCTACCCACATAGCCAAGTGATCTACCCGATTTTCTTCCATTCCCAGTCGATGAGGCTAGAGGTCACGCTTATATTCACATCTTCATTCACTTTGAATGCCACATTGTTAAATCCGTTAATCACTTATTGATTTGCAAAAATATACTTTGGATATTATGCTAAGAGAATAAATTCTCCGCCACCATATGTACATTTGTACAGACCAACATATGCGATCATTGGAAACACTCGGTCAGACATTCGTCCATACAAGTTCGTTCTAGGACTGAACGAAACCGAAGGCACAATTTCCATTAATCCATCTTAGGAAATTTCTACTAGGATTAACATAAAAGGCCCTTGCACTTTACTCCATCTTTGATTGTCTTCATATAATCTGATTCGCAACGCTACTGCTAATACAGAGTAGTTTTTAGATAATAATCCAACCGGTCTCTCCATATTGACGACTATATTGGCCAATATTTTGATAGTCGGTTATTTAACTATCGAAGAAAAACAAACATTCATTCAAAGCATCAAACAATCACTGGGCCCCTTAATTAATATTTCATTAATTAAACCACTTCTCCATTTCCTTATCAATATTTGTTAACCCAATATTTTAATAATCATCTTGGCCTCTTACGCTATTTGGAAAACATTTTCATATACCACCTTCTTTCATTTTCTATACTTAGAAAATATTTTCTATTTATAATTGGAATACATTCCAATTACTTATCTCTTTCTCGAACTCATTTATTTATATACTTAGGAAATATTCATTATTTTCTTTCCAAACTTACACTTATTGGGTTAAAACGGGTGTTCTGTAAACATCCTTACGTCAACCCAAATACTGTATTTAACTAACTATATTTAAAATATTATATTATTTTCTTTCTGAATATCATTTACTATAGAAGAAAATATTTATTATAATGTTTTTTAATCTTATTTACGGATTTGGTTTCTAATTTCATATATAATCGATAAGTAGATTTTACATTATCGATTTTTCTTAAAATCTTTCTATCTTCTTAAATTTTTGGAAAATTTAGCCAGCGTCTCCTTTGTACCAGTCAATACGTCAAACCACAACTCGCCTCTCTTGGCCCTTTCCATTCAAAAGGAAAATCAAAAAGGCAAGCGGCTTGCCGATTCGGCACATAAAATCTCATATTTAATTGAAATACATACCTTTTTGTCGAGCGTTCTATTCATTTCTCTTCCATTACTTCATTCCATACCTGTCTAACATATATCTAACCATTCCCAATTTATTCCAACTCAATTCAATCATTTTTTAACTCAGTTCGTTAATTAATACGCTAATTAGCTCTTTTATCTATTTTACTTTTTATTTGAACATAACGTGTTCAAATATATATTTTAACTTGCTTATAAACTAATTGAATTCCATTTCCAAATTCAAGTGTCATATTAAATTACAAATATGATTTCACAAATAAA
The DNA here is from genome assembly GCA_030737875.1 of Allium sativum. Lineage (NCBI taxonomy): Eukaryota > Viridiplantae > Streptophyta > Magnoliopsida > Asparagales > Amaryllidaceae > Allium > Allium sativum. The sequence continues at coordinate 656,757,798 of CM060913.1, forward strand.
TTTTTTTTTTATCCGAAGTCAAACACGATTCAAAACTCCATTAACCTATTTTCTACAAATTAGTTAATTCTAGGCAATAATCAAAAATATGATTTTTGTTTCAAAAATCATTTCACTTACTTTACTTGAGTTCATATTTATTTTACAACTCAAGTCTGGATTTTAATAATGAAAAACTTAGTTTTATTTGTTTGAAATCTTTTTATTAATTTAAATAAACCGTTATGGTTTATTAACGATTATGGCGATGTTTTTCTAGAAATTTGATTTTTACGTAACTCAAAATATATAAGATGAAATCCAGTTTTTTCTCTTTATTAGAAAAATATTATTCAATTGGTCTTGACGATTCTTGTTTTAAAGAATTCCGACTTAAATTGAGTTATATATACTCAATTGAAGTTCAAAACGTCAAATTACGAACTACCGCGTTGCGGCGAGTTCGTTTTAATTATATATATAAATATAAATGTTTAAACGTCGTTTATAAATAAATTTCAACTCTATTCCTATATATTTTAATATATATATGTATATAAAACTGATTTTCTAAATCTAACTTTGTATTGTCGAATATCCCTAATCGTCGATTATTTCATAATTCAGTTATACATTTAATTATAATTCAATATTCTATCCTGAATTCCTATTTCCTTTGAAATAAATTATTTTATAAAATTCGATATTATCGAATTTCAATTATAAATCTGCTTGATTTTTTCAATTCAGTTTATATTTCAAATTCCAATCTAAAATCAATCGTTCTTTATTTCAACATGTTCTCCAATTCACTTTTAATTTCATACTTGAACTTAAAATTCCAAATTAGCCCACGATTGTTATCTTACTTAATTTATAAACTCTTTTATAAATTTAACTTCCTTATTTTATAACCTTAAACAAGTTTCATTTCAAAAATCTATTCAAGACTCAATTCATTTATATTCCAAATTACGAAATAAAAACCATTGTTCTCTTTTCGAAATGATTTCAAATTCTATTTTTAAATTCATACTTGAATTTAAAATTACAAATTAACTCTTGATAATTAATTCACTAAATTTATAAACATTGTTTACAAATTTTCTTGTTTTATATATTCAAAAAAGTTCCATTCCAAATCTATTTAAAAACCCAAAATCTTATTTTGGAATATTCTATTTATTATAACTTATATATAATATATAATCTATTTTCATTTCTAAATTTATTTTCTATCTAATACAAGTTAAATATCCTATTTGTAAAAAATTATTTTTATAAATCCGATATAGTCGAATTCAACATAAATCCTACGGACTTATTCAATTTCATTTACATTCCGAATATCGGAATAAAATTCGTCGTTTACTATTTAAAACGATTCTCAAATTCTCAATTTAAATTCACGTTTGAATTTAAATATTCATATCTTCAAATGATAATTTATTTCTTTACATTTACAAACACCGTTTATAAATTCATTTCAATTTCCCGCATTATTTAATTTATAAATCATTTATAAATTCAATACTTTTTTTATTATTCAAAACAAGTTAATATTTCTTAACCCATTCGAAATTCAAATTCTATTTTTAGAAAAATAGATTTTTCCCGTTTAAATCCCAAAATCCCTTCTCACAATATTTTTATAAATCCACATTTAGACCCAGTGATATTTAAGCACACAAAACACCCAACTTAACAATCACAGGTTTTTCTAACACAACATATATGATAATATATATGAAATCAAACAATAATAAATTTTGAGGAATCCAGTTGGATCCCTCCAACCTGTTTTTCTTGCATCCACATATGTTAGCCAACATAAATAATACCATCCTGCTTCAAGGAAGGATATCACGGTATAGAAGGTCATCCACTATAATATCGTGGGGCGCATAGGGAAATCATCCGCGAATGGTACTGCAGGCATCCGCTAATGGTGTTGTGGGGAATATCCAACCACCAATATATATATAATAGTCATAATCACCAAGCCTAAATAACTAATATATATGATAACCACAATTTATAAATAAATTGCAATGCAACCAATCATCTAACAAGCAACATATAAAAATTATTTAAATAAAATCCAGAGAATGAGTTTACTCACCTGATTTTATTAGTGGATCCAATATGATTTTAACTTAAATCAAACTATATTCGATTTAAATTAAAATTTCATCGCTGCTCTCAACTGAATCTAAAAATTCCAAACCCAATTCCAGTGCGATGCTAAAGTGCTTACGAGTTGAATGTAATTATCGGTACCTCGAACCGATCTAAATTGAATAAGATATCGCATTTTAATTTCATACAAATTTGGTTATAATGATACTTTTCTAATGAATGAAAAGGGAAAAAAAATTCTTAGTTACCTTTTCTTCTTTACACTTTCACGCCTACAGGAATAAACGAACCCTTCTCCCAAAAGCCACTGAACGCAATTGTCTTCATCATCACCCTAGCTCCAAGACCGTTAACCAAAACCACCAGCAGACTTACCTTCGACGCAGCAGCAAGGAAAGAGGGCATAGACACTTCCAATCCACCCAGTCATCTCAACATACCATGAACAAAATCCCCTTCTGCAACTTGACAACAACCCCATGACATAGCCTCCATCAGAATTGATCCACCGATGCTCCTCCTTGCCCAAGATCCAAATCGCAATTCCTAAATCGATGCGCATAATTTCGAGAACCCTAACCTGAGCATCGCGGGTTCGAACAATCATCGAACTCAAATTTCATCGCGAGCCCATATTCACGTCGTTCCCTAACTCTCAAACTCCAGGAAATGTATCGCGACCCTCGTCTCGGTTGTCCCTGAAATCGATCTAGGTTACGAATTCGAAATTCGAATTCGATCTTTTTTTTTCTTTAATGGGTCGGAGGATTTCATTTTTGATTTTATAAATTAAAAGAAGATGCGTATTTTAAGAGGATGACCTCAATTTAATTTGCTGTGGAACATAAAAAGAAGAAGAAAGGGGAACAGAATATCACGATATATACAAGAAAATTGGTAGGATAAAAACAACGCACTTCAAAGGTACAGATAGGGTTAGTCATAGGGTAGGCTTATAGTGTACTCTTCATTAGCTTTAGCTTAGGGTAGAAGAAATCAATAACGTTGCCCTTAATTTTATTTGATCTGATGTGGATTTATTAAATTTAAATTATCTTAGGTTTGCGGACTCCTATTTTAACGTAGCAACCAACATTCCTAATGTAATACCACCATTCTGAACACATTGGGATAGGTTTCGAAACCTCATTTGATCATCTAGAGAAGGTATTTATTTAAATTGATATAAATTAAATTCAAAACAATTAATTCCTTGATAATAAATTATTATTATTACCGTTTACAGTCAAATAAAATTTATATTGATTATTTGCATTGTTTTGATTCAGTTTTATCTTTGAATTCAATTATCAGTTGTTTTCAGTATTACGATAATTCGATACACTATAAATTAAATTGTATTTCGATTATTAAATCGATAAACTCGATATAAAAATCCATTTATATAATCAACACAACATTTAAAACACTATTAAATGTTTAAAATTAATCGGCCAAAAAATTCGGGTCGTTACATTATCATTACACAAACACATCTTTAATATTAATCTCCATAGCGGAGATGAATATGTATGAGAATATTGACCTCCTTGTCGCCATCTATGTAACACCCGGTAATTTTAAAGAACATTAAAATGATAAATTAAAGAATACTTAATTTAATATGGGGAATTAAGTAAAACGAGCTATGTCATTGCGTTCGTCTCGGAATTCTACTTAGGATAGACTCCCAGTTTGCACAAAACGGACATCGTATGAAGAAGTTATCAAGCACAGAAGTTTGTATATATATAAGATATATATAAAGTTCGGAATTCAAATCAATATAAAAACTATAAGCAGGAAAAGAGGGGGGTGTCAACCCCACTATAGGTGTGTCGACACCATGTCGACCTTACTACAGGGATGTCGACACCTATGTCGACCCCACTAGCTCCATGCCAAATTCTTCTCTTCGTATGTGGACTTGTTTTCTGACCTAATTCGATGACCTTAGCCTATAAATAAGACCCTATTTTCATTGTCTTACTCACGTACAACAATGATGACACCATGATGCTACTTCAACCTAGATTTATTTAGCCTTTTCTTTTTCAACAACCAAAGTTAGGATTATTCAAGGATCTGTTCAACAACACCTAATTCTCTGTTCTTAGATCTAGTCTCTGTCAGTTCGTGTTATTTTTAGATTTAAATAACTAAGAAGTAATCCTGACATGTTTACAAATTGGATCTAAGCCTATGCCTGTTATAATTCGAATCATATCAGATCTATTATTGTGCACTAAATCCATAGTTTTCATACGTACGAATTCTGCCATTATATGCCAATCTTGTTAGTATGATCTATTTTATCGTCATATGCTTGTTTTGTTATTATGCGTATTATTGTTCTCTTCCCTTCCTCTTTCCCTTTTTATTTTTATATGTCTAGGCTGCCTACGAGCCTAGGGTAAATCTCGTTGAGATATGCGTACGAATGACGTTGGGATATTTGGGAAATGTTTGGGAAATTTGGGGCATAACCTATGTTTGGGAAATTTGGGGCATAACCTATGTTTGGGAAATTTGGAGCATAACCTATGTTTGGGGAAATTGGGGACACAACTTATGTTGGAATTGTGGGCATAACTTGTATTGGGATTCGAATGACATATGCTATAAATTAAGAGTTTGATTTGAGACATAAACTATAATGAACACGAACATGTGGCTAAGAATGAATATGCCTAGACACGAGGTTAGATACCAATTGCGGTAGAAGTATGCCCAGAACCACCCGTCATATCCAGCGATCGCAAAAGGTTAATTTAATGTGAGAGGTCGAAGGAAGAAACTGGACATCTAATAGTGCTAAGACACGAGGTTAGGTCTATCTTGTGGTAGAAGTCTGCCCGGAACTGCCCGACATATCCAGCAGCCACGACTAGTCGACTTAATGTGGGAGGTCTAGCACATTTACGGACATGAATAAGTAATGACATGAATTAACCAGAACGCTTAACCAAGATAACTTATGTGTTGTTACATGGGCATAATAAGAAAGGGGTTAAGTGGATTTGCTTAAATCCGTGGAAATCCTAGTAGTGGGGATGCAAGCTTAGGACGGTAGCTTGTATCATTTGTGTGGGACCCTTTTCAATCCGTAACCCATTTTGGTATCAATAAGGAACTCGAACTAGGTCGAGGATAGGGTTACTGAGTTGATTGTAAGAGGTCAAAAGATTGAGGGTGTTGGCAATGCAGGGTCCGACGAAGTCATGTGCGTGCACGGTTCCGGAGTGAGAGAGGAAGAATAAGACGCTGTGACATCAGTAGATACAACTGTGCATCTTGTTGTTGTATCGGGGTTGCCACATTAGGGAGTGATACACCCTACTATGGGGCCAGCACAAGTGTTTATAGGGTAGGAAGCACATCGATTGGGGGTAGTGGGTACGGTACCTCTAGGTTTATGAAACGGCCATTATACTTGTTAACACTTTATGTGGGGGCTAGATTATTCTTGTTGGGGTAAAACCCATCACTAGAAGTACACCTAGAAATCTACCATCTGATTTTGTGGGGATCACCTTGTTCGGTTTTACTAGTATTGGTGCAGAGGGATATCAAGTAAGATATTAGAGAAGCGCAATAGATACTCTATCATGCTTATCCTGTTTACCTTGTTACACCTGCCTTATGAAACTGTTATCTCTTTCATCCAGTTTATATGCTTGTCTTGATGCCTTTACTTATTTGTATGCTAAAAGTCACTGGACTCACCAGGATTTATATCAGACCCATTTTGTTTCGCCTCTTTTTTTCCTTTCCCCCCAAGGTTCTCAGAGCGGGAATACTTAAGCTTGATCCAGATTTCTCTTCCTTTCTACTTGGAGTTGCTTGATGTACTGCTTGGTTTCATATCTTCTTTGCTATGGCTATTTATGGTGATTATGGTTTTATATTTCTGTAGATGGCTTCATGTGCAAGACAGATGTTTTTATTTGATGTACTCACTTTAAGTATTTCAGTTTGAAGTTGTAACCAAACTTATCTCCACGACGTTTTCTGTTGAAATGAAGTTTTAAATTTCAGTTGTTGTTTTAAGTATATATCTTGTGAAATTATGTTTTGTAACGACCCAACTTTCGAACACCTCGGAAGTTGTATCATTATATAAGAATAAAAGATAGATAGAAGACAAAATTACAGAAAACATCAGAATCTCACAGCGGAACTTGATCATAACATAACAACCCAAAATATTACATATCATAAGTCAAGTACATTAGAGTACTTCATACGTACAGATACATTTCATCACAAATTACATAGTTAACATTTGTGCTACTAACTTGCAGATAATTATACATAACATCATGGATAAAACAACTTGCATATAATATACATAGATATGCCAACATTCAGATCCTTCCCATTCAGCTACTCCAAAAGTAAGTCAAGATGTGGATCACTTGTCTATTCATAACAAGTGTTATGAATACCCAAGAGTTTAAGGAAAACACAAAAAAATAAACTTTGTGTCAATCGAGGACTGGTGTGAGTAAACGATTTTAAACAAGATCGAAAATAAAATCATTACTCATAAGACCATGCCGTAAATACGGAACGGATTTTTACCTTATGAGAATCAAAAGCCGTATGTATAATTAAAACAGATATTATGATAATGTCTAGAGTTTCCACAAATAACTTAGAACTTAGTAGAATGTTTTCATCTCGCATTCTACGTATATATTATACCAACTAAAACCGTTTAACGCTTATGGTTAATGGATTTCCAACTATGACAAGGTATGGAACCACCTTCCGATAGTGTACCTCTAGAGAGGAATACATTGGGTTCAACAAGAACTTCTTGTAACCCGGCCACACATGACCGACCACCCATTTCTCTTGAGTGTATCGAATGTATATCACCAGTGGTTGTGTACGGCAGCCAACCATTTCCCGAATGGGATAACATTGTTAGAATAAGAACAAAAGGAATATCTCTAGATAGGTGATAGTACACCCTAATGGGAGCTACCCACATAGCAATGCTACCTGCCCGATTTTTGTCATTTTTGGTTGTGAAGCTTGAAGCTAAACTTACCTTGACACTTGCTTTTTATTTTCTTTGAACGTCACATTGTCAAACCCGCTAATTTACTAATTGACTTCTTCAAAAATATATTACAAGTATAAAGCAAGAAAAACAAATTCCTCTGCCACTTATAACTACGTTTGAAAAGATCAATGTATGTGATTAGTTAGGAGTACTCTGTCAGACGTTCGTCCTTACAAGTTGTCCTGGGACTGGACAAACCGAAGACATTATTTTATAAACCCATCTTAGACAATTTCTACCTAGGATTTATAAAACAATTCTTGTATATCTCCATCTTTTATTATCCTTGATAATCTTCGACTTGCAACATAGAAATCGAATTGAAGTGGAATATTCATTCCGGTCTTTTCCAAATGATATACGTAATATCTTTTACAGCTGATATTAAATTATCAGTCTAACTCGATTAATTTACACATCCGTTAAATTTGAACAAATAAAGTGTGTGCGTCGCACACGGTGTTTTACGTCGTTTGTTATTTGAGTTTATACGATGTTTAACATTTCTGTTCTTCTTGTAAATTATTTTCTTACTTCTAGTTTATCATAAATAAATGAAATTTATAATTTATATAAACTATTTTTATATTACAAATTCAACCCGTCGACTTCCTAAAGTCGAGCGCTGCTCTTTGTAATTCTGCTATTTTTTTCCTTTGCCTTTGTCTACGACACTTTTAAATAAAACTTCTCTTTTTATTTAATTATAAAATTCTTCTTTATTTCTATTAAATTTTAAATTTTAAATTGAACTGTTTTTAATTTAAAACTTTGTTCAAAAATCTCCTTTTGAAATTGTTTTGAATAAAGTACCAAGTACCAGTTTCAAAATAGTGTGGTGGCATGGTAAATCTGCTCCAGCCCTCAGGTTCAGCCAAAGTGCCAAGAGCGCCGTGGTACTACCCCTTTCCCAAGTACCACTTTCTAAACACCACGTTTTTTCCTGCCCGATCACTCCAGTCACTGTGCGCTCGGCCCCCTGCCAAAGTGCCACTTTCCACTACTAGGTTACCAAACTACCAGGTCTAGCCACCGTGTTCTAGTGCCATTTTTCCTTGTCGCAACAGTGTTTTTACCTCAGCCAAAGTACCATGTGGTACTACCAGATTGCCAAACTACCAAACACTACAGTTTCCCTTGCCCGATCACTTTAGTCACCGTGTCAACCCTTGCCCGATCACTTGCCAAAGTGCCAGAACTTGCCAAAATACCAACCTTCTCAGTCATCGTGCCAAACCCCTGGATCACCGCTAATTCTACGTGCCCGATCACCTTGCCAGATTTGTTGTGTCATACTTCACCGCTAACCCGATCCAAGAAAGTTGCTCCAGCTCCCCCTCAGGCCACCGGAAACTACCCACTCTGGCCAACTACTGGCGATGTCCCCCGCCACCTTTTCCCTCTAACGCGCAAGTCCCCACAGCCACCAAGTCGACGCAGTTCTACTCCAAAGCTCGAGTAACCCAAAACCAAACCAAACTCAAATGTTTGATTCAAACTCCAATTTTTTTGTTAGAAAAATTCTTTTATATTTTTCCTAGCTTCTAGAGATCGTTATACCCCTCCACACTTAAACCCAGAATTTTTCAACATTTGGATCATCCACAAAAGCCATGATCATCACCTCAGCCAAAACCCATTTTCTCATGATCCTCTTTACTAAAAATTGTGATGTTTGATTTAAAAATCATATTTTCTATGCCTGATCATGTTTATATACTTCTATTTCATAATTAAACTGGTTGACACATATTGGTTTTAACAGTTTTCTTACTGTTAACATACTGTGTACATAAATGTGTAATGTACATGTTATATATATGATATACATGATCCATTTACTTATTAGACGTTGCTTATATACTTAGATGAATCATATCTATAAGGACTAGTGTCTAGTTTAACACTTTTATGTAAAATGGGATCAACAGAGAACTGTTTTCTCAAAAGGAATACACAGTTTTTACTTACAGGGGATGTTTGAGGGGTTTGTTCATCACATACAGATAACAACACATATAGTAAATTAAAATAACATCTACAAACCTGAATATATATTTCATGAACCATTAACAGAGCAATAAACCGAACATAGTAATGTTAAATCATGTATTCACAGTTCATAGTTTTTAACACAAATGTCCATGGTGTGTTTTATCATACCAAACATATCTAAGCCTTGAAGTTCAAACACTACAACATATATAAACTATCATCAACTTGCATGAATTTATACAGAAGAATATAGTGAGGGTTTACTCACTTAAATGCCTTGGTTGTTGTGATTTATCTCCTAATAAGGTGATTCAAAAGAGAGAAAATATCAGCCTATTTATAGGCATAAATCAAGTAATAAAACAAAAATGTTTTCATTTCTCAAATTGAAAAAAATCTTCTTTCCTCTGATCAAAACTTGCGCAGGTGTGCAGGTTTAAAACAGAGAATGTTTTCCTTTTTGATGCTAAGTTTTGTTTGAGAATTCCTGTGCAAGGTTGGGTGGATGTCCTTATATCCACTATTGTTCTTAAGCTTGACAAAACCATTAAATGCTATGGTACTTTAGTGTAAATAAAATTATTATAAATCTCTTTCATACGTAGATGAAACACATAGAAAGTTTTCCCTTTTTAGATCTTTTGGAAGTAAACTTTACACATATTAAAAAGCCTTAACTAAATTCTAAAGTCTAAAATTTTAAGTACACTCTCCATTAAATGCTTTCCTGCGCAAGACATGAGAATAATGGCAATATACTTCCATCAATCCTCTTAAAAACACTTAAGTGTTTAGCAACTAATCACTTGTCATGTTGCTCTTGTCCTTTTACTCTTCTACATGAAGTATTTAGCTAAACTACCAAATGCAGTTTTGTTTTCAGCTGAAAATGTTTGCTTTGTTCTTGCGCAAAGACTTGGTTGGGTTTATGCCTTAAAAAGTTAAATGATTAACTAAAGTTTAGCTAGAGAAATCAAGGTACATATGTGTAATGATATCATCCATTTATAAATTTGTTTTTCTATCTTGTTCTTGCGCAAGACCAAGCTGGTTCAAGCTTTGAAATGATAAAGCACACAAGAGTATTAGCTAGCTTAGGGTAGGTGTACACGTGTGATAATATTATCCACTTACTATTTTAATTTGTTCATTAACAAATTGGATTTTCTTAGTGTATCATCTTAGTGCTTAGCTACACATGATATGTGTTCATGAGAAAATGGAAAAATTCTTATATGCAATGTATGAAGTGTGTAAACAAAGTTAATCACTATTCTCTCCTTTATATAAATGGAATTTAATCTCACTAATTAAATTATTTTAATGAAATAAATTGATTTATGGGTTTAAAATTATCTAGTAAAAACCCGGGACATTACATGTTCTTTTTACTTATAACGCCCCACGAAACTTAATGCATTCCCATAGCGAGTTACATTAACGAACGTGGGGTGTCACAATCTCTCTTAGTACAAAATAAACTAAAGCATCCTCTATTTAGAGATAAGAAGAGCTTAACATTAAAAATACATGTGCATGTCCAAGCTAGTGCAGGCAATGGAAAATTTATTTTGGATATGGCAAAGAAAATGGCTTCCTAATTGATGGTAACATAAGTTTATTCATATCTGGCTTTAATGTGCATAGTGCAGCTAAACTTTTCCTTTGGTAATCTTCCATTGGTTGTTTAGATAATTAGATATTCTTTGTTACGGAGAGATAAGGTCAAAAGGCAAAAAATAAGTTTAGTTAGGGGACGTTATTGAAGTAAGATAGTACTTTAATATAACAACCCAAAATTATAACTATTAAATTTTAAATATTTAAATAATTGAATTTTTGAAAGTTAATAAATTTAATTCCAATTTAGTGGTTAGTTAAATATTTGAACGAGTGAATTTGAATCAGATGTTGATTAATGGAACTAACAATCTTGCTTGATCCTTTTAATTAATAAATTATAATAGTAAGTTCAAATTGTAAATTTTCTAGATTTAACTACAATGATAAGCAAATTAAATAATTAAAAAGAAAATAAATTTTTAATAATATGACTTGATTTTTATGGTGTATTATTGATCACAACCGGCCCTAGCCCAGTGCCAGCGGTGCCATCGCATAGGGCAGCAGTCGCGTGTTGGGCATAAAAAAAATCCCAAATAGAAAAAATACTTGAAAGTGAAAAGAAAAGAAAAGAAGAAGAACAGTGCCTTGCTTCTCAGATCTACGAAAGAACTCAAGAACACGTGAAAGGGGAGAAAAGAATCGCAGTAGCCGACTTTAACAGAGAGCAATCCAGAAGTCCAGGGCAAAACGGAGAGCTATGGGCAGCAAAAGAAAAGCGACGGGAGGGGAAAATCATGAAAGAAAAATAGCAGAGTTGCAAAATACAGAACCCAACGCAAATCCAGAAAGATGCTGGAGGATGAAAGAGGTAGAGAAGGAGGGGTACTCAGTTAATCCAGATTCAGGTCAGCGAAATGATTGGTATACTTTATGAATTCACTCTTAATTGCACCAGTAAAAGTAATTGTTGGTTAAAGCTGTAGAGAACGATTCGTTTTTCTATTCTAGCTAAAGCTGCAAACAAAACAACGTGCAAAATAAAATGATAGGAATGGACTTAGCGATTTTAATAATTTTTAAATAAACTACTGCGTAGGTAGATCAAAATTGGGTATCTTTAGAATGACATGCAAATATTTTTTTCCAATGGAAATCATAATTTTCTTACTGCAATTTTTTTTCAACAAAAGATCATATTTTTAAATTGTAAAAATAAAGATAGTTATTATGTATCTACAAAAGCAACCATCTAGAATTTCCACTAGGAAAAAAAATAAAGAAACGAAGAGATCACTAAATCATTAAGAGGGTCTCTTAACAAGTATTTTTCAAAAACGATAGATTTAGTTGATAATGCAAATTAATCAACGATCTTGAACATGGTTTTCATGATATAGTAGAAAATGAGACTGTGTTGAATGAAGAATTTAATGTTATACAGGAAACTATACATGATATTGATATTTCACCGCGACAAATAGTTAATGAAAGTGATGTCCAATGTTTAGAACAATTAATTGAAACAAAAGTTGGTGGAAGTTGTAACACCCCACCTCCGCCAGGGTGGCTCTTGCAAGCACTCTGACTTTGCAGGGGCGTTTGAATCAGGTAAACATGCATAATGATATATCAAGACAGAACAAGAACATATGTATATATGTGAACATAGTAAATAACATAGATAAAACAGCGGAAGATTTTAAACCATTTCAAAACAAGTCTGGTACAACATAATGTCAATTTTCCAAATAAACAAGTCTAGTACATAAAACTGGAAGCTGAAAAGGAAAACATAAAGTAGCTATCCCCAAAGTGGAAAACCATAGCAAGCTCAAATCCAAAGCATACGTGAGCTATCCAAGAAAAGCAGCTAAGATCCAAGCTAAGTACCGGTATTCCCACCCTGTAAACCTTGGGGGGGGGGGGGGAGGGGGGAATGAAAGAAAAGAGGCGAAAGAAAACAGGTCAGTCAAAAAGACTGAGTAAGCCCTACTACAATCAATGTAAACTGATAAAGTTAACTGGCATGAGCAGCAGGTATGAACATAGGGATAACAACATACTAGCATGTTGATTAACTAACAAGGCAGATAAAGGTGTCATCGCATAATCCGGTTTAAGGTTTTGCACCACAGGTGTGCTAACATTCTAACATGTCATGTATAATCCAGAATTTATCCCTTGGCCCAAACTTGGCCCAGTATCAGGTGTTTGACTCAAACCAAGATCTAACTTCTTGGTACCAATTCTAGTATAACAGGATTAGGTGTTACCCCAATGTTCACATCGAAACAGGACGGAACAGAATGGTCCATACAGAAATAGAGTTTGGGAAAAATCGGTTTTTACCATCCCAACAGATAAAGTACAGAAACGGAATGCTAACAATAATGGGCCTTTACCACCCTAACAGATGAAGTACAGAAACGGAATACTAACTATAATGGGCCTTAACCACCCTAACAGATAAAGTACAGAAACGGAATGCTAACAAAAATGGGCCTTTACCACCCTAACAGAACGGTACCACGCAGAAACAGACGGGTGTTGCCACCCAACAAAACAGACGGTACCAACAGAATCAGACAGAACTAAGTGTACCCTAAATCCTACCCAAGCGATCGGCTCCCTAATACATAAATATCCTGTGTCGGCCCCACGATAGGGTGTATCACTCCCTAAAGTGGCAACCAATTGGCACAGGCATATTTACAGATGTCACGGCGTCTTACATCCTCAGAGGCAGACCGGGATCCATGCACGCACATGACCCGGTTGGAACGCACCATCAACACTCATCGCCATTATCATAATGAACCACTTATAATTAGTTCAGTAAGTGTGCCCGGACCCTACCTACAGTTGGGTCAAAGTTTTGATACCAGAAAGGGTTACTGACTAATATGGGTCCCAAACAACAAATGACACAAGTATTCCCCCTTGTGTCCCCAGACTATCAGATTCAGATTAACTTATTGACAGAGTTCAGACATACTAAGTTCAGACGATTAGTTTTCAGACTAACGGATCAGATAACAGATTTACAAACTTGCCTAACTTAGTGTGGGTCCTACAGATCCGCAAAACAGGTTCGTTTAATTTATCAACCAAGTTGGTTTATCCAGACCAGATATCAAATTGGTTCTCAGCCTTACCAAATTACTGAATTGATTTGGTTAAGTATAGTTCATCTTAACCTCGTTAAATCACCGAGTTCAGATTAGTTAAGTGTAGGTTAACTTAACCCCGTTAATTTACCGAGTTCAGATTGGTTAAGTATTAAGTGGACCATAACTTAACCCTAATCACGAGGCATTAATTAATTTAATGCGCCTTAACCTCTCACATTAGACCTTGTTGTGGTTACTAGTTAAGCCGGGCGGGTCCGGGTAGCTTTACACCACAACTTGGTCTAACCTCGGGTTCAAGGTACAACATGACCAACTTCTCACATTGGGTCCTATTGTCTGTAGCAACTAGTTAAGCCGGTCGGTTCCGGGTAGGTTTACGCTACAAACTCAACCCAACCTCGAGTTGGCCACACTTATCTTTTCTAAGTGTCATGTCCATCGTGTTTCCAAAACACCTTACAAGTTTTCAAGCAATTGGGTAGACCTAACTTAATAGGTAAATTCCCAATGGGTAGACCTAACTTAATAGGTAAATTCCCAAGCTCATGTTTTTATGTCTTTTAAGTTTACCCAACCCCAAACGCAATCCCATCGCTTACATATCGCAATAGCGCATAAAGGATAGAAAGAGGGAACTTGGCATAATTATGACATAAAAATGTTGAAGCCACAAGTTCAACATGGTGGCATATGAAATGTTCATGTGTTCATACACTTGCATATTACATTTTTAGGCCTCATAAAACCAAACTTGGCATATTCATGATACATGGTGCTAAATGACATGTAGAAATGGCCATAAGTTCGCATTTAGCCTCACATGCAAGTTATCATAAGAGATATGATAACTTACATGTTGCCAAAATGCAACCTTTGGCATAAAGCTTGAAGCTTTATGTTCATAAACCCAAGATAAGCTTGCATAACATGATAACATGAACCAAATGAGCATCCCAAACTTGCATAGCATAACTTGCATATCATATGACAACTTGCATATCAAACTTGCATAACTTAACTTGCATATCATATGACAACTTGCATATCAAACTTGCATAACTTAACTTGCATATCATATGACAACTTGCATATCAAACTTGCATATCATATGACAACTTGCATATCAAACTTGCATAACATAACTTGATGAACTTGCATATAGCATCATAGTAAACTTGCATAACACATCATAGTAAACTTGCATAACACATCATAGTAAACTTGCATATCATACATTTAACTTTAGAGTTTAAGTATGAAAGGAATAGGGCTTACAATGCTTAAGAAGTCACAAAAATATGACAAAGCCCTTATGAAATCAACTAAACCCAAAATGCAAGCAAAACCCTTGAGCCAAAATGATCAAGACTCTTTCTTTATGATGCAAATATATAAACTTGACTTGAATGCAAGCTAATAATGCTCATACAAGTTTGAAAACACTTGTATGCATGGAAAATCACTTAGGAATTTATTTAGGAATTTTATGAAGAGAGTGGAGGCCATGAGAGGATTGATTTTGCCATAGTTTAGTTGTATGAATGAATAATGATGATTTAGGGTAGGTTAGGGTCTTATTTATAGATTAGGCAAGTGTTTTAGGCTATAGGATTAACCCTAGATTCAATCCAAGCCATCAAAGCATGTCTTGGGGAAGAAGTCAAGTGTAGGAACCATCTAGGGCCTTTAGATTAAAGATGGACCATGAGAACCATTCAAATGCAAAATCTGCATTTGGGCGAATCGGCCCACGGGTTGACAGCCAAACACCCTAGATTAACCCCTAGTCGACCCAGCGGGCTCGGGTCGACCTCAAAAATCGGCCGGTTCGGTTATTCCCCTCTCCCAATTCGCTGTTTGGAACACTCTTCTTTTTCCCCCAAAATAGTAGTAGAATAATTACCAGCAAATTTGCCTCTCTTTCTTGAAGCCGCTGAAGAGAAATCTAAATAAATCGCCTTGCTTTGATACCAAATTGTTGTAAAAAAATGTTGCACAAATTGCTCTGATACAAATATGTTATGAAAAAATTGCACAAAAATACAAAGCAAGAAGACACGTTTTCTAGACAACTATAATATACGCAGGTTATATAATTTGTGAAATAACAAAATATAGTCGTTTTTCTGGAAAATTGTAAAGTGACAAAATTAAATATTTTCTAGATCAAAAATTATAGACAAATCAAATAAATTTAATCAATAACAGAGCCGATCCTGAGACTTACGATGCCCAGTGCAATTTGCTAAATAATGCCCCCAATGTAAAAAAAAATATTCACAGTAATACTAAAGTAAATAAATAAATAAATATGCAAAAATGTTCAAAACAGCGAATTGGGAGAGGTTTAGATTGTTCCAATCTGGTTTAGATTGTTCAAACCTGCAAAAGACTTTGGTGGAGAAGAGTGTTCCAATCTGGTAACTTTGACGTGATAAGAAGTTTAGATTGTTGAAGGGACAATTGGATTTGGGAACTTTTGATCATATTTCAGATAGGGGTTTTCATGTTAATCATGCTTGAGGGATCCAAGATGATCATGGAAGGAGCTCAAGCCAAGTGATAGACAAATGTCCGGTTGGAAAATACACAAAGATAAGACAAAGACCTTTGAGGTACTACAAACATTTATAGACCGTTAGTTTTTTGCATGGTGCATTTCCCGAGGAAGATGCATCTTTTGCAGGTTGTGGTCGATGTTTGTAATTGTTTTGATTGAGTTAAGAAGCAACAGAGAGATTTTTTGTATGTACAGAGATTTGATTAACTTTTTTTATTGTTAATTGCCTTTATTTTTTGGCTATGTATTTAGATTGGCAATTGAGCGGATTTGTTGCCCTTAGTGGTATTGAGATTACTTTGGAATCTACCTTATTTGGATTTTGGATATTTACAACATTTGTTGGAGGGGGGAGGACGTAGTATGAGATCGTTAACATGGTGTGATGGCTGCTGAAACCCATTGTGTTAATATTCCGTCTTTCTCACTATGAGATTTTGGCTTAAGGTAGAATTCTCTTTTGAAGTATTTTATGTTGTGAAGAGAATTTGACTCGAGATGGAGTGTTGGAGATATGTGATTTTGCATTAAGGTGGAGTGTTAAGTTTAGTGATACAAAATCACAAATTGGTGGAAACAAATATGAAAAATGGAATGTAAATATTTTTAATATGAAAATGCATAAATCATTGTTTGCATTTGCATGAGATGGAAAAGAAATAAATGCAAGGTTACTTTCTCCATCTTTGCTAAGAAAAGGAATTAGTGATTTACTTTATATTTTTGCACCATTTGCTATCTCTGCAATTTGCCTCCATTATTTCTTACCATATCCTGCTAATCTGATTGATGACTCACATATATTTCACTGACCATATATTGATGGTAGACTTCATTGTAAAATATTCAGTCAGAAATCCCCAAATAGAGTGTCTATTTAATAATTTATAATTAATAAGCAATATTACTAATTAAGAAGCAACAGTTACTATTTAATATTTTATAACCATATTTAATATTTAATATTTAATACCTAATTATAATAGTTGATAATTATATAAAATACTTAATATTTAAAGTTATAATTAATAATTACTAAATAATAAACGTATATTTATACTTTTATAGATTTATAATTGCGTTCCTTAACTAGCAGCGAATTTTATAATTTTGTATGATAAAATATTATAGGTTATCTATAAGCTCCAAAACCCGTGGTGGATACCCAGTGCCAAAGGCTCCCGTACTCAAGCGCGAGAGGACTTCCCAGTTCAGTCTCCCGTCCTGGTACTATTCTCACGGCTTTCCGGGCTCTGGGGGTCGTCGATAAGTGCGCACAGCCTTTCCCTCAGATATGTGAAGAGGCCGGGACTCGAACCTGCGAGCTCCAGATTACCAGCCGGGTAACCTTTCCACTGCGCCAGGCACCACCTTCACAATAAATGACTTTAACAACTTATATTTTCTAAGAGCATCTCCAATCCTTTTGAATTGTCATGTCATGTTGAGCTTAGGTGGCATAGCATTTCTCACGCAATGAAGCCAATGTTAGCAACCATGAAAATGTCAAGAAAAAATTATCTCCAATGCAGCTCCAATGCAGGCTGATCATTTTTTCAGTTTGTTTAATAGAATTAGTGCTAAAACATCCCACTAAAAACGAGGAACAGAGAATGCCAGGACCCATTGCAACTGAAAAAGCTGATGTGTACTTCATCAAAATGTGAAGAGAAATGTCTGAAACTAGACATTAAGTTCAAAAATGTCTAAAAGATCATGGGCCACGTCATGTTACAATTCCTATTTACAGCAGCATTGGAGAAGTTATTTTTTCTAATAATGTCAATTGCTTATGTGTCAATGACATTTCTTTTCAATTACATTGGCATTGGTGATGCTCTAACACTTCCAATAAAGAGATTTTAACAGTTGTTATGTGGGGTCCGTTACGCACAAAATTTTCAGTCTTCCCGCCTTCAGTTTCATCCACCCGCCCTTGCCAGTGGAAAATTTTTCGAAGTTCCGCCTAAAAGCAACCTACAGTAAACAAATCCCACACTTAAATCCCTAATCAACAAACACTAAATCTAACCACATGTTTAACAATTCAAACAAAACTCAGTCGCATGATTTAATGGCAGTCAGGTAGATCTGCCATTTTCCTTCGCTTATTTTGTTTTTGCCGCTCTTGCCTTTCCTCTGCGCCTCAACGTCAGCCTCGTACTTCTCCGCCTCCGCCTCCCCCTCCATTCATTTCAGTCAGGGATTCTGTTTCAACTGGTGAGTTCTATTAATGGTTTAATCATATCTACTTTGCTACTTTTCCTATGGATTTGGATTCAATTCTAGTGCAGTGTAACATGTTTCAATTAATAAAGCAGCTCAGATCAGTTATTGAATCTTCGAATTAACCATTAAATTTGTATATTTCGATTGGAAATGCTTAAATTTCTATCGTGTGTAGCCTAATTTTTTTGATAGCAAAAAGGGATCTTCTATTCTTTGCATTTGCTGGTTTATTTATAAGGTTGAAATCTGGTTATTTGCTCTAGATTTGATTGAAACATGTCAATTCCTTGTTTTGCTTGCTCAATTTAACGAAGACAGTGAACACACAAAACTGGGAAGTGGCCAAAGGGTTTTGATCCAGTCAACAGATAAAACATGAAACTATGAGCTCGATCGAAACTATGCTCTGTAATTTTTGATCAAAGACTGAAGATCTTGCAACCGTTCCTGTTGCGGCCATTATTACTCTTTTTGACCGAGCTCATTTCTTTTTGTTATTTTCTATCTTCTTGACCTTGACTTTATTTGATAATTCATCCATAAATCATCCATTTTGTTTTCAAATCAGTGAGACGGTAGGTGATAACCATATGTAATGTTGCTTTTGTTATTATAGGTTCCATCTGGAAATGCAATGTTAGAAAATATGGCAGGTGTGGCTATGGAAGGAGGAAGAGGAGGTCCTAGATCAATGCAGCATAACATGGTTGGAATGCAACAGAGAAAGGCAGCTGCAAAAATGGCCCTTAACATGAGCATGGCGTCAGCAGTAGGGGGTATGCCTGGTGCTCTTAATCCTGGAGCCATGCCTATGAAAAGGGGTAATATTTCTCAGGCCCAGCAACAACAACAACAACAACAACAACAACAACAACAGGTAATTTATGAAGTAAGCCATCTTTTTTAATGTTTAAATGCATATATTAATTCTAATCTTATGGGTTCTGATGATTATGACAGTTGAGGAGAAAGGGTCAGGGAATGCAAAATCAAGGTTATCCTCAACAGAAGAGGCGCTTTTGACGTAAGTTAGTTTGCACTGATCAAAAGAACATGTAACATATCATTGAATTTCAAGGTTCAATATAATTGTTGTGGGACTAACTGGTTTTAGAATATACCGATTTACTGTATTTTCTTAATTATGGGATTACGCTTAAGTTTCTCTTTCATTTTTTATTTTTTATTCATGGTTCTCCAGAATACTTCCATTATATAGATGAGTGCTCACATTCATATACAACTTGTACGCATAGTATATGTGTACATATGCACACATGTACGTATGAATGCACACACATAATATGTATTATTTATAGTGTGTGTGCATGTGCTTGTGCACCCCAAAGTTTTGATATTAACCGTGAACCAGTAATAATCTCGTCATTTTTCCATCATATTAATTTGAGGTTAGACTTAGATGTTTTCTTCATCATATCTTTCTCCAAAGCTTCCTGTAATGGGTATTTTCTGATAGCAGATTCATGCAGCTTCTACAGTACTTACGGAAATCGTAAGTGAGTATTGAAAAAACAAGTAATGGGGCGAAGTTGGCAGCTTTCTTTGTGCTAAGTAGGCCAATGAGAAGCAGCAGCATTTTCATACTCTTGACTATATACATTAATTATCTTGTGTTTGTAGGCCAGGTATGCGAATGCAAAAAACACAAGTATAAACGGCAAAAGAATGCAGTAGTGACAACATAAACTAGTCCGAAAAGAAAGTACAGCTGAATTCTTGGAAGAGCTTCAGGTAAACCTATACTCCCAAGATGCATTGCCTTCACTCTATCCCTTTCTTTTTCACCAAAAATGCATTTTTCATATGCTTTAAAAATTAAAATGGCACTGGCAATGGAATATGAGTCCAACGCCTAAAATTAATGTTTTTACTTACGTTTACAATTATTTAAGTTGGTGAAATTATTTATAATGCATTTGCATAAATGATATAATATCCATTTCATTAAATTCTGTTTATAAGTTTCTCAATATAATTATTTCATAGATGATGTGGGCAGCTCATTATGATGAGTCTATAACACAACAATTGGAAGAAAATTGCCTCCAACCTCTAGCACTTCAGCTAAAAAGTAACACAAGTGCAGAACTACTAAGAGAAAAAAGTGAAAATGGTAAAAGAAATCACAAAGGTCCAAAGCATGAGAAGCGTGAAAATGAACTTAATGCATCAAAAAGAAATGCTAATTTTTGGACAAGAGATGATATGTCATCCACACTTAATGCATCAGAAAGAAATGCTATTGAATTGCTTGTGTTCTATGTTGCTGTAGTTGTCGCCAGGTTGCATAACTTAAGTGAGAAATGGAATACAAAGGTAATCTATCAACCTTCAACGTATGCATTGGCTATCATTTTCTTGGAGCTATACTATTGCTGTTGTATTTTTAAAGGACAACAAAATGGCATGTCTAACTGGTAATTCAACATAAAAAGGAGGAATTTTGAGAGCCAACTACTAGATCTAAGGAAAGGCAATTCAATAAAGAGCTATTATATAGATTATTGATGAAAATGTTGGTATTGTACTAAGTTTTTGAAACTGCCACTTGGATACAGTTATTTCTATGTATTATTTGTTTTCAAAATGTCAGAACTTGAAGATTAATAGAACATATCAAATATTTTGAAATGTATGTTAATAATTTGTGTACGTAATTGTGTTTTTCTTTGCTTTGAGGAGTGTGCTTTTTGATTATTTAATTATGATATTTGTTTTTAGTTATGAATTATTATATATTGAAAGTGGTGAATTATAACATGCAGCTGTTTTAAACAGTTATAGTTGACTCATTTGCAACTGTTAGAAATAGTTGTAGTATCTCACTTTTTCAACATCTATTCTAGGTTTGCAACAGACATTTGTTGTTGCAAAAATATCTGTTGCAACAACAAATGCCAGTTGCAAATAAGTATACAGCAACATCTTATTGCAATAGGCAGAAAATGTTGTGGACTTTTTACAACTCCGGCTATACCAACGGGTGCTGGCCTGTTGCAAAAGGTCTACTGCAACAGATATCGCCTGTTGCGAAAAGTGATTTTTGCTGTGGTGATCCTTTATCGCACAAAATGACAAGCTCTAAATGCATCTTACTAATTTCTTACCTCTGCAACATCACATAGTTTTTTTGGCAATAACATATGAGGTTTTATAACTCATTCCATAGCTGTATTCGTAGATTGAAAGCATGGATAACATTGGAATAACAAAGAAAAATCAGCTAAATTCACAAACCAAATCTTAAAGTGTAGAATAAATGAATAAAATTCACCTAACATCGGCTAATGAAAATCATAAACAAGATCAATGTACATTCCATACAAATGAGTTAGCATAGTGATTCAAACTTAGATCAGATTTCTATCGCTTTACACAACTGTTGGCATAATATTTCTGCATGTTGCACTAGACCGGTACTCAGTTGATATAGGATGACAATAAGGTGGTAAAACCACCAAACTATCACATAACATTTTATATATCACATATCACAGTGATAAAATATAATAATATACAGATGTAAAACACATATCATCGGAGTTTTTGATGTTGTTAGAATAACATGAATCAACTACCTTTACTGGCAAATATATTTTACCATACTATACATACTTTAGCATGATTCCAAATTTGTTAAGTTCTCTTCATTATACACATGCTTGAAT
The DNA here is from genome assembly GCA_030737875.1 of Allium sativum. NCBI lineage: Eukaryota > Viridiplantae > Streptophyta > Magnoliopsida > Asparagales > Amaryllidaceae > Allium > Allium sativum. The sequence goes on from CM060913.1 coordinate 656,780,160, forward strand.
TTGCATTTAAATTATTCATGCATTTCACTTGCTCTAAGTCATGTTCATTATTAGTACATATGAGGGCATTAAAAAAGAAATATGATATTTTTAATTTTTATTATGTAATTTCCTTACTTTCAAGTCACATGATTTATTATTTCTAAATGATACTATAACATAGACCTTCACTTAGTAGCTTTTCATTTGTAACTAATATAAATTTTCGTCCTTATTCTTTTGAAAAACTAGTTTTTGGACAATTAAATTAATAGGAGTTTAACATTTCCTTTATTTAATTATCTCGAAATGCATCTTTTTCATTATTCATTAGACATTAGTTTTATTAAAAAAAACCACTCCACTTGCTGTTACCCCAACATGAGCCGCACCCGGAAAAGGTACCTCTTACTACATGTTTTGTCAACTTATAGAAGAGAAATCCTAGGTTTAATAAGTTGGGAGCAATGGTAGTTATTTTACTCTCTACAAAGATGTTAGTTTAGATAATCCCTTGGCGTTTGAATTTTTTCTTTTGCATATACTTTTATATTCTTATGACTTCAATTTCACCTCATATTGCACAATTATTTGAGTTATTTTTTCTCATGTGCATTCTTCCTTAAAAATCAATCAACTAATAAATTTTAGTTTACTTTCATTGATATATCTCACATGAAACATTTAACAAGCTTTTGCTCATGTGGTTACTAGTTATGCCTCTATCTCTTTTTTAGGTATTGGAAATTTCTCTTAATAGCATACTGAGCTACTAACATCTATATTCCAAACTAGATTAAATTATTTCAACTTTGGCATATCACTACAACAAAAAACACTTTTCGCAACACGAAATATCCGTTGCAGTAGACCAATTGCAACAGGCCCGCGCTTGTTGGTATAGCTGAAGTTGCAAAAAGTCAGCAACGTTTTCTGCCTGTTGCAATAAAACGTTGTGGTATACTATTTTGTAACTGGCCTTTGTTGTTGCAACAAACCATTTTGCAACAGTATATGCCCGTTGCAATAGATTCAAAAATCTACATAAAAAATATATTATAGCTTATAGATATTACATATTAAATGTATATATTTTAGTAATAGTGTATATCACAGAATGAAATAAAAAAATAAAATTTTTATTTTAACAAAGTTTTAATAGTACAAACAATTACAATAAAAGTTTCTACAATTTTCATACACCATTCATGTGTAACAATTTCTTTTCTCACACAACACATTTTTTTCGAATAGAGTATTTTCTACTCGTATTTCTACCCTATCATACATATACTATAACAAGAGAATAAACTTGGGCCATCACAGATCTTCTTTGAGCTACTGCTTGTGCGCAAAAGGGTGCAACTTTTGCGTATCTTAATACTTCTTCTTCGGGGTGTCCTTCTAGATTTGAATCCGCTATCTCTTTCAATCTCCTTTCTTTGCGTGGTTGTCATGCCTTTGGAAAATGTTAATACATAAATACTCAGAGGCAAATGAATGAAACCGTAAAAACAAAGGTTCAGTTTGAACAAGAATGGGTTTACCAAGGCTTTATATCGTTCGTCCATATAATCGTTCGAATATAAAACCTCATGGTATATTTAAATGAGCATCTGCATGCATCAATTTGCATGTTATACTCATTCCACCAGTGCAGGAGTTATGAAATCTTTAAAACAGTAAGTCATATGTAGCATTAACATGCTTATTCAATAATGCTTATACAACATAAAGAATATCAAGATAATTGAATTCCTATGTATTATTCACTGTTTTACAACTGAACATATATAGTACTTAAACTCAGTTTATTACAAAGCACGACATTATGAAATTAATACAAAATCTCAAGTGCAGATGGCACTTAAATCAGTTTTAGAACATGTCAGGTTTACATAACTAATAGATCAAACTGCAAAAGTCTTGAAGTGCCATTAATACTCATCTATTATTTATCTTAGTTGTCGATTTGTTTAACATTCTTCTGTACATATCTTCATTCTAATCGTCTTTTAGTGGCTCATGTTGACTTTAGACATCATTCCTCTCCATTTCTAAGAGTACTATCTCATTAAGTAGAATGCTCTGGTCCCCTCAGATGATACATTTCGTAACGTAATTAGTATCTTTCCAAGGTGGAGCAATTTAAACTAAGTGGAGAATAAATTTTAAAATAGTCATATCTTTAAATCTATAGCGCAGATTAAGGCACACTTTCCACCAAAGTGCATTTTCGAGTTTAGATAGGAATACCAATTTTACATGATTTTCCACAGCCAGACTTGATTTGAAGTGAACATTTGTCCATCTTTGTTCGTCCGTTTTCCATTTTGAACACGGGTTAGGATAGGAAAATTTATACAATATTTTTTTGTATGACATGTCCGATGAATTTTCTATTGTTCATACGTTATTCTTCTATTATCCGGTTCTTACGAAGAATGTATGATCTAATGTTTCGTTTGGTTCATGCTCACTCAAAATCTTTACAGGATATGGCAAGAAGAGTTCTCTGTTTAGTTCGATAGTGGTCACTTTAACCATTTTTTCTAACTAACTTTGGGGCATGTTCCATTTAGCAGGTCAAATTTTTATCTAAACGTTCTTACGTGAAGGTTGACGTCGTAACTGAGAAATACGACAACTAAGATAACTAATAAATGAGTTATTAATGGCACTTCAAGACATTTGCAATTTGATCAATTAGCTATGTGAATCTGACATGTTTTAAAACTTAGTGATAACAAATAATTAAAATTGAACCCACAAAACTGAAACTATAAACACTATGCAGAACAAAAACATTCAATCAGATATCAACAACTTACCAATAACGCTAAATTGCAACAACCAAAAACACGTATTAAGGAGAAAAACAAAACAGAACCGAAAACATGTATTAAGGGACAAAGCAAGATAGCTCAGTAAGAGTAAGTTTGGTTTGGATTATTAATCCATGCAATCATGTTGCGTTTGTTAATTCCAAAATAAACAACAAAAGAAAACAACAAACCACTACCAGATAATCTATTATATCAAAAACAAATCTCATAACCATATGCATATGAAGCCAACGGTAAAATAGTAAGAAGACCAGAACAAGCAATAAGAACTCACCGCCACTTTGCCAGCCTCGCCCATACAGCGACGTTCAATCATGTCGCAGCTGAAATTCTCCTCCAATGGAGCCTAGATCACCATCAAGGACCGCTTAATGCGCTGTCGGCAACTCAACTGATGCTTCTTTCACCACTCAATTTTAACCAGCTAACGTCTAGCTTTCGATGCGTAAAAACAATTAATCTAGTGCGAAGCGGAATTAGATTTAGAAGGAGGAGGAATTAGATTTAGAAGGAGGAATTATATTTCAATATAGTGTTGAGATTTAAAAGGAGAAGGAATTAGATTAAGGAGGAGGAATTGGGAAAGGTGCGTGAATTGGGAAAGGTAGTTGAAGGCGGCATTAAATACTAATGCGCGAAGCGTTCCTGAAATTTTTAAACAACTCGCCTTTTAATTTATATAGCCCGCCTTTTACGCTGGAAAGGTATCTGATTATGCTTTGTTTATAATTTATAAATATTTAATATAACTTTTTATTGATAAATTATGATTATTCTTAATTAGTAAATTAATTATTAAACTATTATAGATATTAATCACTAATGTATTAAATTACTAAAGTATTAATTATTAACATATTAAATTTGTAACGACCCGCTTTTCAGTACAATTTGAGCCGATATCTAACCACCATAGTCAAACCAATTTATACAGAAAAGTAGAATGTTAAGAGAAAGAATCTAGAGGATGAGAGAGAAAGAATATTAGAATAGAAGAAAGGAGAAGAACATCCGAAGCTCACAGCGGAACGAACAAAATATATAATATAACAACATATCTTTATACAAATGAAAACCTTGTATACATACCAATCATCAGAGTACAACATGAATCACAGACAGCGGAATAACTTTAATAACTAACGGCGAAGCCTCCTGCTTCCAGCTTCTGAAACTCCAAGCGGAAACAATCCTGTCAAATATGTTCGGTCTGACCCGAGCACATTTTGAAGCAAAGCAAAAACACACGGGTCAGTCTGAAATACTTTCAGTGCTAAATTCACATCAACAATCGGTTTAACTTTAGAAATCCTTTTTGAAACAAAAGGATAATAGTAAGACCAGTCCACACATAAACACGGATGGTTTTTACCTTACTATAACCCAAACCAATTTTGAAATCATATATTTTTCTAATATTATACTAGTGTCTACCAACCACAATTAAATAGTAATCTAGTGGAACGCTTTCATCTCACGCTCCATATATATAGTATACAATCAAAAACCACGGCGCTCATTGGAGATTGGATTGCGACTATGACGAGGTATGGGACCACCTGCCGATAGTGTTTCTCTAGAGGCGAATAAACTGGGTTCAACAAGAACGTCTTGCAACCCGGCCCACACATGACCAACCACTCATTTCGTTTGAGTGTATCGAATGTAGATCACCGACGTTTGGGATCAGCAACCGCCTCCCGAAAAGGGACAGCATCGATAGATTTAAGAAGCAGAAAAGAAATTTCTCTAGATAGGTGATTATACAACCTAGTGGGAGCGACCCACATAGCCATGTTGCCTGCCCGATTTCTGTCATTTCCCGGTCCATGAGGCTTGAGGCTAGAATCGACTTTTGTAGTCATCTGGCCATCATTCACTTTGAATGCCACATCGTCAAATCCACTGGATACCACTAATTGACGTCCACAAAAATACTCTAGTAGTTAAGCTAAGAGAGGTTCCTCTCTCCGCCACCAACTATAGTACGTTTGAAGAAATCAACGTACGTGATCCCTTTGGAAATACTCTATCAGACATCCGTCCATATAAGTCATCCAGGAACAGGATGAACCGAAGGTACTATCCTATTGCATCCAATATAGGAATCACCCTATGGACAAGTAGCGAGAAGTCCTTGTAAATCCGTCGATTTCGACCATGACCGAACCACAGTATATCTTTGGTTGTAGACTAACGATTATAAGTAGTCCTTCCGTTTTGAATATCCACGGTCTTCACATGCTCCATCTTCATTCCATTGCAAGTTAACTTCGTACGTAACGTTGAGTCGAAGTGGTTTTGGGTCTAGTTCCCATCCCGGTCTCTTCGAAACAACATGTCAAAAAGGTCCAATAAAATATTTCGTTGATAGCTGGTGTTTTAACTATCAACGTCAAACCAGTACAGTCAACTATATTGGCAACTCAGGTTCTTATTTTAAAACCGTTCATTAAAACTCTTATCAAATCATTAAAATCATTTCTTCGACTTAAAGTCGATTACATTTAAATCGCTTACCAACTTATCTTTTGTTTCGCCATTTGGAAATAATATGCCTCGTTTATTCTCACTTCGTTTTATTCTCCTTAAATTCTGAAAATATCGCTATATTCACATTGTTTCTATTTTCTAAAAAAACAGTGTTATATAAATAGTCCATAGGTATAATTAAAACTACATGTCTCGATTCAGATTAAACAACGTTAATGTGCATTGTTTAATCTAAACTCTTTTGTATTAAATTTCATTTCAAACCTTGCAATTTATTTGCAAATGTTCGACGAGAATAACATCTCCTTTTCAAACTTCTTTACCATCACGAACCAATACCATTCCTCGATAATAATGAAGTCGGTCAAGTTGGTGTATTTTATTTACCTCTCAGACCTTAATCGACAACGTTCTTATCTCAGAGTAGATAGAAGTTCGCAACTTAAAACACACGTTATCAATCAAACCTTATTTTCTATTTTTATTTCAAATTCCACCTCGATTCTGCCATCTACTTAAGTTCATTCTTAAGTAAAGTATTTATTTAAAGCCCTCGCCTCAATTCAAAACCTCAAACCTCTTTTCCTTGTACTTGGATTTGTTCACTAACATTTATCCAAAACTCCTTTTCCATTGTTAAAACATATGGTTGAACTTTATAATTCAAACCCTTATTATTAACTTCTTTACCCTACTCGATGAGTACTTTCTCTTACATATGTTACCATTCTTTCTTTTATTCCAATTTGAATAAAATCTTTATTTTTAAACTCAAATTCCTTTTATAACTTGTTTATGAAATGCGGATTATAAAACCCTTTTCCAGATGCTTCTTCTCAATTTACTAATCTGGTTACATATCCAATTACTTTCTTAAATAGATTTTATATTAAGAAGTAATTAATACTAATTTACTTTTTCATTTTCTAAAGTAAAACCTTTTACTTCCTCATTAACCGAAATAGATTAGTTATCTTCTTTAACAAATTATTAATATAATAGTTTGTTTTATAAATAGTAAATTATCCCATACTCACCGTAAATGTATTTACATTGAGGTTAAAAGCCCTTTTTATATAATCATTAAGTTTTGTTTAATTATTTGCTGAGACTATTCTTTATTAGGTTAATTGAAGAAAATATAATCAATTTAAACAAAAGCTCCGTTAATTGTTTTCTTTGGAACAAGTTATTCTAACGATCAACTCTCACGTTAATCTCAGCCTTTCTGATGTGTTAAAACATAAGTTGTTACAATAAAACCCCTTTTAACATTTCTTTATAAACAAAGTTAGAAATATCCATTTACTCGAATTTTATATTTAAATAACTAAAATAAAATTAAAACTTCGATTTAGTTATTAAAAAAAAACTTTTATAACTTAATATACGTTAATTCGCCTAACGGCAAATTAATATCTCAAATGACGGATTTTAAACCATCCGATTCAACTTTCTTAACCAATACTACTTATTGATTAAACATGACAATTTGGTTCAACAATCAATACCCATGCCATCATAGATTTCTAACATGATATAATAATATTAATTGGGATCAACAAACAATAATATACAATTTATTTGAGGAATCCGGTTGGATTCCTCCAACCTGTTTTTCCCTGCACCACAGTTTATAATATTGTTTATCACTAACGAATGAAATCAGAATTATAGTATAATGCAGACAAACAGTCAACCAATAAATAAAATTTATCCATAGCAACCATTTAGCCAATAAATGATAAATGTGATATGAATTTAACGCATCACAGTATTTCAGAAGTGTGAGAATTAACTCACCTTATTTTTTTTAATTGCCGGTTCGCTCGCCATTTCATTTAACGAAAACTGGATTGCTTCCATTTTCTTTCGAACAAGTTCAATGGTGTAGTGCTCTTTACTGCGATTCCAACGAGTCAAATTTCACGAAATTCTGATATCGTATCAATATGTTATGATTATTTCAGTTTCAAGTTCAATTCATTTCAATACAACTTGAAAAATAAATAATAATCACCTTTGCTTATCTAAATCATGGTCATTAAGCAGTTAACGTGTCATTAGCGTACCAAATCCACGTGGTCACTGAGCGTTCTCATCTATGATTCCTGGCCAAACCCGACATCCACTATTCTGTCAAACCAATTCCACATCATTTTCCTTTCTTCTCGTTCAAACAACACAGGTCCACTTTCTTCCATCTTTAAAGACGCCAGACCCAACCGGAGGCCCCACTCCCACCATCAACCGCCGGGCCAACCTCTTCCGTCCCACCTAAGACCGTCGACCCTTGATCCAATTCTCTCTCCCTCGTCCACGATCCAGTAATTTGAACCCAATCCCAAAAATCGAGCCCAGATCCACAAATTGACCCCCAAAGACGCCTCCGTTCAAACCCTAACCATGGGCCATCCCTAACACCGGACTCCACCTGACTGCCACCACCATATGCGCCCCTCTCATCGCTTCCTCCTCATACCAGTTCGGGCCCCACCTCTACATCCATTCGCTAGAATTTGATTCAAACCGAAACCCGTTTATCTTGGATGAACGAACCCCGTTGACCACTACGTACACCCAGACCGCCACCAAACTCCGGCGAACAATCGCCTCGCTTCCTGAACCTACGACGCCTGTTGTTTGGCCCGATATCCCCTCCGTTTGCCTGCTAGTTGCACCGCGACTTGCCTGCCTAGCTGATAAAAATGGTGCGAATAGCTTTGTCTTCGAACTTGGAAAAAGTTACACTATCCTGAAGCCTTTGTTTCCACAATCTCAATGACTCAAAGATCGGATTTTTCCTGAAGATCATATATGTAACTAGAAGGCTGTTTGTTTTCGGGAGAGTCCCTGTGAATGAGTGGGAAGAAGGCAGAAGCACGATGTGAATTTATAGTTAGGAGAAGAATTGAATATGAGATCAATGTCACATCTTCGTATAGATTAGGTCAGCAGTAAAATGTAGGTATGTATTCTAATGTATAGGCAACTAAATATATACATGTTCTTCTTTCACTTCGAGCTGCTGGTGATGTTGCGTTTGAAAGAAAAGGGGTGAGAGGCTTTACTGGTGGAGGTGGGCAAAATGAATCAAAGCATGTGCGAGTGCTGATTTCTTTCAGATTGCATGTTCAAAGAAATAAAGAATAGCACTGTGCAGAGATATTTTGAAGAGACTGCACAAGGGTTTGCTGCAATCAGCTTTAAATACAAGGTACATCTGATAAGATTTGGACTTCTTCTTTGGGATATGCTAACGTTTTGAAGGAATACAGATAGATTTTGTGGCTTGGTTTAAATTGCTGGGTTCCTTAAGTTTTCAGTGTTGGATTGTAAACAAAACACGAGAAGAAAACAAATTTAACCGCAAGTATTGAGTACAGAGTTTCCATCTTTTGCCTGATTGGATAAAGATATCTTTGGATTTGATAGAGATACGAAAATAATGTGCAGGGACTTTGCCGAGATTGTGAAATGGAAAGCAAAGCTGTTATATTTTACTTTTTGACTCTTAGAAAAGATTCCACCAGACAATAAAGCTGCGTAATTTATGTAATGACATTGGAAGTGTTACCCTTGTAGGATTTGTTGAGCTTTAAAATGTCATTATTGTAAATATGTGTATGTATATTTGTCTTGTTTACAGCAAGAACAAGAATTTGCACATGTTTTGGATAGTGATCCAGTACTGATTTGGTTTTGATCCCTTTTTTTATTTGATTTTATAGTCTTGGTCAACGTATACTAACGTGCAAACTATTTTGTAAAGATTTCGTTGATAGTGACCTTGATTTTATTATTTAATGTGATTAACGTTCGATGTTTTAAATTAGCATGAGCGGATACGACATCCAATCTTATTAAAAATTCCTTTTATGTTGTCAATCTACATTATACTGCAAAATCAACATTTTCCAACTATTTTAAAAATAAAATATTATTATATTACTAATATAAATAAATGATCAAAATAAAATGGTAAAATTCGATTATTTATATTCAAATCTATATTTTAAACAATTAAAATAATTCAAATAATTGGCCAGAAAAATACGGGACGTTACATTCCTTCCCCCTTAAAAGAATTCCGTCCTCGAAATTGCGAAGGTAAGAAGAATGCTACAAACCCATTTTATTTCAAAATTTTATCTTAGTTAAAAGCATTAATTTCTAAAATCAGTAAATTAAAACTAATCCAAATAAATTTAAATCGGAAAAACAAGTTCATTCCTATAAACAAAAAAAATTCAAAAAGATTTGAAAATTTTATAATACCTTAAATTTTGGAATTTTTTTGGGCAAAGTCTCCCTGTACGGAGGACATCTGCAATATTGCAGGTACCACAAATATATATACATCGACCAACACGGTCGAAAAAAAAAATCCAATTCAAAACCCCAAATCAAAACCAAAAATTCATATTTTGCGTAGGCATACCTTTTTCGAGCGTTATTAAGCGATAAATAATAAGCGAGCCTGCTCAATTACTATGCAGCTCCAATCAGACTGTATTCAGTGAACAGCAGAATCTTCTTGGACATGTTTTTAAAGATAAATTAGCTCTTCTGCACCTGTTCTCAATTCCAATGAACTTCATTAGTTTCAAAACAATACCAGTAAAATTTTGAATCCATACCATCCTGGATTTACCTTAACAATTCAATTCTATTCAAGCCTGGTTTAAATCAAGTCCATCCAACATTAAATCCATATCCGTGCAACAAATCTCAACCATATAATCCCAAATCGCTATATTTGGATATTGTTGTTTCTCAAGTCAAATTAAATGTTGACTTAATTTTATTTTATTTCAATATTTAAGTTCAAATTTTACTTACACGATTTATTTAACCCAGCATGAGTTACATTTTCATATTTCACATTTCAAATTTGAAATGTGCTTTGATTGATCCACTTCAACTTCATAATCAAACACATTCAAACAGATCGAACAAGGCAACGCAAGTTCCAAACAATCAGTCAACAAATTGGGATAATTATTTCTTGTTTTTATATAAAAATATGATTCGGGTAAAATTATTTCATTTACCCTCTTTACAAAATAATATAAAAATAATTTATATTCAAATACAAATACACGTTCTCATATATATACACCCAAACTCAATCTAGGGTGTTACTAACCTCATCTCTATTGAGTTACGCCACAGAGCCAAGGTTATCACTAAACCAATATGTTAGATCAAAATTTTGTTCTAACACCCAAATTGTTCTGATTTGTAGGGAATTATAACTGAAAAATGAGAAAAAAAGCAGAAAACACACACGGTTTATAGTGGTTCGGTGTTAACGAGCCTACGTCCACTTTATATGCTATTGATTATACTTTGGATGCTAGTACAACCAATGATTTCTCTTAAACTCACTCTTACAATTACGATTTCTCTCAGTTATCTCGAAGTAAATCTGGTATGAAATAGAGGTATGACAGTAATGGTGGAATCAATCCTTAAAACTGCCCAAAGATCCCGAAAAATGCCAAGCTCTGGGCTATTTATAGCTGATTTCTAGTGACGGATCACAGTCATACGTGGCCCACATCACGAAGATCTTGGACCGGTTCGTAGCTTGATGAAGAATTAGTCAAAATTGCCGTTGTGTATAGGTGTCGTGATCTCCTTAAACATCGGATCGTGGATGACCAAGTCCGTGGTCATCATCGTGTCTTCCAGCTCGGATCGGATCGTGGTTGACTTAATCAATGTCTTCACGTGGTGGTTCGTGGGATCTGATCGGATCGTGATCGTAGCTTGATGAAGAATTGGTCAATATGACAGTTGGTGACAGGTGCCGCGAGATCCTTCATTTGCGGATCGTCCTGGACTTGGTCATGGCTCCACGGCGTCTTCTGGAATTGGATCGGATCGTGCTGACGCAGGTGGTTCGGTTCGTGCTAGCCAGTGGCGATCCAAGGGGTGCGTAGCGATCCGATATGGGTTGAGCGATCGCGACCAGATTTCTGAATGCTGAGAGGAATGGAACTTCGCATTATCTTCTTGTATGTGAACCTTGGTGGCTTGGTCAAAAAGCTAGCCAACATTTTGCCCCCTCGAAGTATGTTTTATCGGGAATGGAACATGCTTCGAAATCGCAAAGACATCTTTTCATAAAACGATGCAAACCAGTAGTCACGCCTGTCTGAAATGTCGTATAACGTCGAAGAGTCGTATCCCCTGACAAGTACAAATCTCCAATTAATTCTTCTTTCATTTCCTTGTTCATTAGATAATTCATTTCTGGAATCTTTGGAGACCTCACTATCAAATTCGCCAGGTAAACTTCTGAATTTTTTGCAAATCATTTCCGAATTTTCACTTCGGTACATGGTTTGTCGGTTCGGATCGCTTCTGCTCACCACGGTCTGTGGGACGAAACGCTGATGTCAGACATGAGTATTAGGGCTTCGGATCATGATGGGCTTTTCCACGAAGCATGTTGGGCTTTGGCTCGCAACCCATCCATCTCCGCGATTCGAGTAAGACAAAAAGAAGAAGACTAACGGTCACGGGTTATGGCTATATGAATCTGGATCCGCTTCTTCTTTTCCCTTCTTCTTCTTTCGCCACCACCGGCTCTCTGAAACCCTAATTTTTTAATCCTCTGATTACCCAATTGTTTTCATTGTTTTGAGAAAGGTAATTATGCTCGAAAAGGTTCTTATGCGATTTTGCTCCCATTTATCTTGGATTTTTACTGAATGGAGAGGAGTGAGTGTCGTAATCCGTAGTACTCGAGGTTATGGAGGTTGATGAGGCGCCATAAATCTCTTCGTTCGAGTTCAAACATGGATAGGAGAGAAGAAAATGAAGGAGGAGGAGCTGATAAGCTCGAGCCGCGGGTGAGGTTTAGATTCGCTTCGTGGTGACAGAGGAAGGGTTGGAGAAATGACGGAGTATCAATTTAATAGGCGGATCGGATTGTGAGGGTGAAGAAGAATTGGTTCGTGGGGGCAGGAAACAAAATGGATCGTGGGCAAGGCACCGGTTCGGGTCGTGCTAACGCTGGTGTGAAGCCGGTATCTAAGTCAAGTAACGGATCGGGTCACGGCTAATCTGTAATTTACAGGAGGAGGGAACGGATCGTGTGTAGTCTTTGCGATCCGCTCCAGTTTCGCGATCCAACACTCTTCCATGATCTGGCGACTTCGCTACGAGCCCCTGTTTGTCTTGCAATCCGATCATGCACTGCGACTCGAACCCTTCTATGCGATCCAAGTGATATGATGAACTTGTTAAATTCTCAGTGCAACTTAATTATATCATACCAATGGACAGTTAGGTTAGAGCCTTTGAGACGAACTTTCTGGACTGAACAAATGCATAACTTATTAGCGAACAACGACTAATATCTCGATGATTTTGTTGACTTTTATGCATTTCTTAATGCATGCACAGGCACACACTTGCACTTGCACACACGGGGGACGGGTAATTATAATCTTATTTTTCATGTTTACTCGCCTAAACAGTAATGTCGGATAACCGTTCCCCTTCAAGATCTGATACAGAGATGGATCCCGAGACGTATGAGCACCATAACCCCGAGGTTCTTCCAATTAATCCAGAGGGTGAGGATTCTGGATCCGAATATGAGGCAAAAACGGAATCGGATTCATCTGAGAGTACCTCGCTTGATGAGGAGTCTGAAGTAGACGACCGAGCTCCCGACGAGATTCCTGGTGCACTAGAAATAGAGAAATTAACTGACTCTTTAGCTTCCAAACTTGATGACATAAAGCTTAAGAAAATTTGCTTGAAACACGGGATCCTCTGGGATGATGTGAGGACACCTGGTAGCGAAGATAGACCTCATCTGGCTCCGGAGGGGTATATGACAGTTAGCCGACTCATGTGCTGGGTAGGCGCTATTCCTCCGTTTCCTCCAATCGTCATTGAAACCTTAAAATGATTGGGTATTGCTCCGATGCAGCTTCATCCCAATGCCTACGCAGCCCTATACACTCTATACATCGCATATGCGGAAATCCTGCGAACTGAGCTCACGTTTAAAGATTTGAAATTCTATTACCTTTTCAAGCATCGCTCTACGGCAACCCCAAATTTTTCTTTCTTCGAATCGGTAGCAAATAGGAAGGTCTTATCTGACGGTTACAGCAACATGGGGGGATCCCAGGGCCGATTGGTTCTACATAAAGAGACAGGCTGGGTGTGCAAGAAGATGGCTTAAATCAAGTAAATTTTAAACCTTTGAATGAATAACCTGTTTAAGAAATCGAAGCGCTAACATGCTTCTTTTCGCTTTGCAGATCACACCTTTCCAAAGACAGAAGGCTCGGTGTACAGTAATCAATTATCCCTTCTTCTGAAAAGCAAATCTGACTTCCTAAAGATCAAGAAATGTATTACTGACGAGAATCTTCACAAGAACCGCCTTCTGGATATAAGGTTTGGACTTGGCGCGGGTGGCAAACCTTACATATACGTGCCCCCGACCGAGGGAGAAGGAACGTCACAGGCAGCAAAGACAACTAAACTTCATAAGAGTCCTTCACCGATAATTAACCAGGACGACGAATACTTAAATGTATATAGAGGAGATGAGGCCCGTGTTGACGAGTCTAAGGAAATCCCAGCCTCTCTGGGGGGTTTCCCCTCAAGGGCCTCTCTACCGGTTGAACCTGCTGCTCCCGATGATTTAACAAAGGAGTAGTTATTTAAAGAATTGAGCAAGATTCCTATACCCGACGATGTATATACACAGGAAGACTTTGAAGGGGAGCCATTTTTCCCTATTTCTGAGGAAACAACTATTAAAGTTGAAGAACGAGAGACTACCCAGACGAGCCTAACTTCGGGCCCTGGTCTGTTAGGGGGAATTATATGGGATGCACAAATCACATGCACTGTCTGACCCCACACTTTTATACCAACAGTATTCAAGGTTTTAATATGTAATTGTTTCTTTTCCAAAAAAGATGTCTCACAAACGATCTTATTCCTATTGCTCTCTTCGTGAAGGCACACCTAGTCTTCATCCAAATCCTCAGCGTGCTCGTAGCAGCAACCGAGGGGGAGACAGCCATTGGTCCCGGGATTCTCACAAGCCTCCTTCTTCACGGTCCAGATCTCCGTCAAAACAAACCTCTGGAAAGCCTCACAGTCATACAGTGCCACCTACAGGGGGAAAACAACTTCCCAAAGACTTAACTCCTCCGAAGAGCACGCCATCTCACAGAGATCATCCAAAAAGCACCACGAACCTAAGGACAAAAACAAGGATCCAAACAAGGATTCTGAGAAGGAGAAAACTGACATTGTCCCTTCCAGCCAACAAAGTTTGAGTGCCCCCGGGGCACGAGACTATATCCATAGTCCTGAGACTCAGGCTAAGCTGGAAAAATTACGAGAACAATTCCCCGATATCTTCTTCGAGAGGATGATGTTCGTTCCAACTCTGGAACCAGTCCCTAGTAATTGGGATACTGAAGTCATCGGACATGTTCTCGATGTAGCCAAGCAATATGAGGCGATGAAGAAACACGCTGTCAATCTTTCAGACGTCATCTGAACGCTAGAGATGGAAGCGCACAGGTCCAAAGTGAGGATAGATAACAACGAAAGGGCCAGGGTAAAAATGGAAAAGGACTTGGAAGATGCACAATCTTTGCTTTCCTTGGCCCAACGAGATGCTAAAAATTACAAGACAGAGCTGGAGGAGGCCAGGCAACGTTTTCATAATGAGCTCGATTCTAACAGCAAAGAGCGTGCGTCATTGAAGAAGGAGGTGGAAGATCTCAGGATGGCCAACACCGAACTGAAAACAGCACAGGATCATTTCGAAGCTAAAAAAGATGCTTTGGATAAAGAAAAGGCAAGCTTGAAAGATAGTTTAGCTTTGGCCGAAAAAGATAGGGCGATTCTGAATGATCAACTCGCGCGTGCAGAGAAGCGCGCGATTCTTGCTGAAAATAATGTGGAAAGTGCAATTGAAATAGCTACTGTTTCTAATGAAAAGCTCCTCGAGAGAGAGAAAGATATTGAAGGATTTGAAGAAATGCTGTTTGACTTCCTTGGCCAGGTCATCAAGACCTGTAACATCTCCTGGATCCCGGACTACCATGTCACTTTAGCCAACATATGGGATGCAATCGTCCAGAGCGAGAAACAGCAATTAGGAGTCGATGAGATTGATGAGAATGAGTTGATGCGGACCATTCTTAGGGATAACGAACCTGAGGATTTAGAGAAAGGCAGATGCCTACTCCAAGAAGAGATTGATAAAGAGAAAACTCGGGCCAAGGGCAAAAATAAAATTGAAGAAGGCTCGATCTCAGCTGTAGAGCTCAAGGTCTCCGAAATTGGGGAATACAATCCCGACGATCCATTGATTCCTCTGGGTCCAACTCCTCCAACTGTCGGAGGTTCTGCTGCTAGCTTGGATGGAGGATCGGTGGAAGGTATCTCTATATTTTCTCCGCAATTTGTCAAAGCAATTGTCACTTGTCGCCGTTTTGCCGGACAATCAACTGAGCAAACCGCATTCTCTCCTAAAATAACATTTGTTTCTCATGATACAGGTGGTGGGCCAGTTGATAAGGATGCTGAGAAGAAGACAGAGGCAGAGAAGGTTGACATCCCGCCAAGTGTTAGTACTGATGTCCTAAAGCAGTTCGAAGGCGCGACAACGGAGAAGGTCATTCTCGTACCCAGTGCTGATGTCCCCCTAGATGCTGAGCCCATCGAGGCTTTGAGAGATATGGATGGGCGCCACGAAGGCGATGAAGAGGAAGTCGCCATTACCAAAGAAATCAGAGGCGATGATGGGAAACCTTGGCTGAACAACAGGCTGAAGAGGAGAGGCAGTTGCTCCTTAGAGCATCTCCAACAGTGTTACGGGCCGTAACGTTACGGCCCGTAACATTACGGGAGATATCTTTGATATCTCCCAACAGGCGCGAGCTGATTTTATCAGCTCGCAGCCTGCGAGCTGATTTTATCAGCTCGCGAGCTGATAAAATCAGCTCGCGCCTGTTCCCGAGCCTATATATGGCTCGGGAGGGGGGGGGGGTTTGGTTATATTCATTTAATTTTAATTTCCTCCTTTTTAATTTCTTTTTTAATCGTTCCAACGTCGGGATGCCGCCACGCGTGACGAAGAGCGGGAGACGCACAGTTAGAGTTATGCCAGACGACATGTCTGGTCCAGTACACCTTCCTCCACCAGAGGGGACGACGATTGAGGACTTACGTATCCTCCACGAGATGCCACAGGGATTCACCCATCGATCAGTTACCGCGCTGGACACCGTTCAGGTATTAGTTTTACTTTATAGTTTTACGTTATAGTTTAGTGCATGTACGTTCTATGGTCTAGTAGTTTGAACGTCAATAGTCATTTAAATAGTATACATTATTGCACGTACTAGTTAAATATTGATTTAGCTGTTAAATAGTCTTTTAACTGTTAAAACTTTATCATGTAGTAGTTTGTTATACGTTAGTAGTACGAACTTTAATACTCATTTAACTGTTAAATAGTCATTTAGTGCATGCACGTTATCGTTTAGTGCATAGGCGTGCTTGGTTTTATAGTCGTTTAACTGGTATTATTTTAATAGACTCGGTATGTAAACGTTCGCGGGAGTTGGGCGAAGTTTGTAGCATCAGCCTTAGACATATTACCTCTGGATATTCGAGGGAGACTATTTGGCAGTCCATTTGGACGTTTTTTACGTATTATACCTCCCCAGTCCTTCGATCGACCTTTGGTCGAAGCCTTATCAGAGAGATGGTGGCCTACGACACACACCTTTCACTTCCCGGATTTTGAGCTAGGTATCACCCCAGCCGATTTTTACATGCTTTCGGGGATTGAGATAGGCCTTCCAGATAGAGTCATACCTCCATTTGATTCCCAGTTTGAGTCACCCGAGTCGTACATACAGTATTTGCCAGGTTTGGATGCGGCTCGTGTAGCTAATGGTGCCGTTCCCTGCACATATTTACTTGATTATATTACAGCGCATGTAGATGCGGTAGATTTCCACGACATACTGTACAGGGCTACCATTTTATACCTCCTTGGTTCGACGTTCTTTACGAACCAACAGAGTTCGATTAGGCTTGGCTACCTTGCAGCACTAGTCGATTTAGATCAGCTGCATATGTTTGATTGGGGCTCTGCCATACTGGGTTATCTATACACCGCTCTTGACTCCTATGCTTTTAGAGAGGTTCAGCAGATGTATGGTTTTTGGTACATGTTGCCGTGCTGGTACTACGAGTACACGGCCAACATGCACCCACACATACAGCCCACCGCCAGTCATGCCGCTGAGGCCTTTTTCCCACGGATGCGTAGATGGGAGAGTTTGCACGTAGTTCAGCGTTCTCCTTCTGGTGTGAGACACGACTTGATGGAGGCTCGTACCCAGTTGGATATGAGGGAGAGGGGGAACATATTACGAGCACCTTGGGCTTCTTATTGGATGTTACTTGCAGCCGGTGGCCCAGTACCTGATGCCCATCCATTAGTCATTGCATGCAGCTTATCTACTCGACGTGTCCTCTTCTTCCCACCGGCCCACCTTCCTGTTTGGTACTTGGGAGACCGATGCTATTACCAGAGTACCGGTGAGTTGCGCGTACCCGTAGATCCACCTTTGCCACTTGATATGTTCGGGCCGCAGCGTGTTATAGGGAGACAGTATGTGGCTGGATTGAGACAGGCAGGATGGGTAGATACGACCGACTTTCACTTACCCGACGCAGAGTTTGGTCCTTACTGGGTTCGGGTAGCTCCTAGATGGTACTTGCTGCCGGATTATGTGCGGGGTGTGAACTCCGATCACATTGGACCCCGATTGGTCAGTGGTAGAGTTCACCCTCCGCCGTTTACTTTCGACCCGACCCCTTCACAGATATCCGACCCTCCGCAGGATTTTGCTCTCGCCGATACATTCCAGACATATGATCTTAGCGGGACACAGATATCCCTGCCTATTGTTTACCCACCTACATACATGGTGTATGGTGTCCCTACTGCTGGATTATATCCGTCACATGAGGTAACATTTGTACTTGTGAATTTACGTTGTATGTTATATGCTGTAGAAACTGATTTTATATGTTTTATATATGCAGTATGCACCCAGGTTGGACCAGCATAGGATACATATCGCGGCTATTCAGGAGATGGCGTTGCAGTATACTCAGTCCATGTATCAGGAGCACCAGGCGATTGTGCAGGGATTGCAGGAGCAGATATATGACTTACAGGCCAGATTAGCTGCAGCAGAGGGTGGGGGGACAGCAGCATCAGGTACCATTGTAGGGTCGTGTACTGGTGGTTCAGGAGGAGGTGGTTCTGGAGCAGGTGGTTCTGGAGCAGGTGGAGGAGGAGGAGGTGGTTCTGGTTCTGGAGGAGGAGGAGGTGGTGGAGGAGGTGGAGGAGGAGGAGGTGGAGCAGGTGGAGCAGGTGGTTCTGGTTCTGGAGGAGGAGGTGGAGCAGGTGGAGGTAGTGATGACGATTTTACGTATTATGACCCGCCTGATAGCGGAGACGACATGTCTTTGGATGGTGGTGATGATGATGCCGCAGATTTATCATGATTTATATTTCTGTATGTCGCGGTGTATATATGTATGGCTCGATGTATATATGTATATATGTATGTCTCGATGTTTTGGACTGTATGCGATATGTTTTGGACTGTATGTTTTGGTACTTTGCCAAGCGCCAAACCTGGTACTTAAATGTTTACATGTTTAAATAACGACGGTAGTGGACGACCCATAGTTTTTAACTCCTTTTTTAACTCCTTTTTAACTCCTTCGGGTGCGTAAATGTTTAAATCCTTCAATAAACATACACTTAAACCAATAAAGAGACACACAAACCAATAAACATACACTTAAACCAATAAAGAGACACACAAACCAATAAAGAGACACTCAGACCAATAAAGAGACACACAAACCAATAAAGAGACACTCAGACCAATAAAGAGACACACAAACCAATAAACATACACTCAAACCAATAAAGAGACACACAAACCAATAAAGAGACACTCAGTCCAATAAAGGAATCCAATAAAGAGACACTCAAATCAAACCTTATATATAACAGCAACATTGTCATACATATCTCAAATCAAAACTTACTAACAAATATAAATGGATTCCAGTTTTACAAAATGCTTACTGGCTTTTGCTAGCGATTCAGAGGAAGATGAAATCCTTCAAGAGGAAGCAGAAGAAATACAAGAAATACGGGACCTATACCGTGAAGCGTACGGTTCATCGTCCACAACTAGAGGGGGATCGGTTCCTGGAAGGAGGTTTATACACCGAAATCATGCTAAATACCACAAGTCTTTGATGCAAGATTACTTCGATGAGGATTGCACTTACGGGCCTGATATGTTTCGTCGAAGATTCAGGATGCGGAGAAACCTATTTCTTCGGATATTGGCTGGTATTCAAGGTAACAATGATTACTTTAAGTACAAACATAATGCATCGAAGACACAGGGATTGTCCGGTGAACAAAAAATGACGGCAGCTATGAGAATGTTAGCTTATGCCACTCCAGCCGATGCTTTGGACGATGCATACCGCATAGCAGAGAGCACGGCACTAGAAACACTTGAAACTTTCTGTCAAGCAATTGTGGACGTCTACGGAGAAGAATACTTACGGTCTCCAAACGAAGCAGATGTAGTGCGAATCAGAGAGATGCACGAAAGCAGGGGTTGGCCGGGAATGTTAGGAAGTCTGGACTGTATGCACTGGGAATGGAAGAACTGTCCTAAGGGATTACAAGGTGCGTACAACGGCAAGGAAAGACGACCAACCATCATTTTGGAAGCTGTGGCATCGTACGATCTGTGGATATGGCACGCTTTCTTCGGAATGCCCGGGTCTAATAACGACTTAAATGTTGTGGAAAGATCTCATTTGTTCAATGATCTTGCTAAAGGCCAGGTACCTCCTTTAACATTTACCCTAGGCCAAAATACTTACAACCATGGCTATTACCTAGGTGACGGCATTTACCCGAAATGGAGCACCATTGTTAAAACATGTCCAAATCCATTAACTCCTAAACAAGTCATGTTCGCGGCGATGCAAGAGGGACAAAGGAAAGATGTGGAACGTGCTTTCGGTGTTTTACAATCTAGATTTGCAATGATAAGTAA
Source organism: Allium sativum (assembly GCA_030737875.1). Classification (NCBI taxonomy): domain Eukaryota; kingdom Viridiplantae; phylum Streptophyta; class Magnoliopsida; order Asparagales; family Amaryllidaceae; genus Allium; species Allium sativum. The sequence goes on from CM060913.1 coordinate 656,800,666, forward strand.
TCCATGTCGGCTATGGCGTAGGAGTAAGATGTCTACAATCATGTTTGCTTGCATCGTTCTTCACAACATGATTATAGAAGATGAAAGAGATATGGATGAAGATCAACGTCACTGCGATTACGAGGGTGCTTCGCTACCACCTCCAGTATTCCGACAAAACCAACCACTAACAGAGGAGGACTTCAACGTTCATTTGAGCCGTCAAGTTATCTACAGAGATGCAGAACTCCATAACCGGCTACAGAAGGATCTTATGACTCATTTATGGAACCACCACGGCGATACCTAGTTATGAAGAACCATTACCTGAATGTGTTTTATTTTATGTTTGTCTGAACTTATCGATTATGTATGCAGTAAAGATGTTCCTAAGTTATTAATCATCTATTGTACGAACTCCTTTTCTACTATTACTTCTCTTGTACGAACTCCTAAGTTATTAATCATCGATTATGTTTCATTTCCTAAGATGTTCCTAAGTTATTAATCATCGATTGTGTTTCATTTTCTATTATACAAACTCCTTTTCTTGTATTCGTACGAGTTATTAATCATCTATTATTATGTTCCTAAGTTTATTTTACAAATTACATATCAGTTATGTTTTTGTATACGACAAACTAGGGTAAAACGTTAAAAAAAAAATTTGGTTTTGCTCTTAGTAATCAATTATTATTATTATTATGTTTCGAAGTTTATTTTACAAAAAAATTAATGCATTTGGTATTGTATATGGTAAAAATAGTTGGGAAAAAAAAAAGGCCACGAGCTGATTTTATCAGCTCCTGAAGTCGCGAGTTGATAAAATCAGCTCGCGACATCACGAGCTGATAAAATCAGCTCGCGTGCCCTATTACGAACTCTGAATCCAGCCCGTAACATTTGCCTTCATATTACACCGTGTAACAACTGTTGGGTGCAAAAATAAGGGATATTACACCCCGTAACATGAATATCCTCCACTGTTGGAGATGCTCTTATGAAAGGGGAACAGGATCCAGTATACGTACCCCCTATTTCCGAGATCGATCCCAAAATTGGGTTTGTCGTAAGATTTTCCTCCCGATCAATAACTTCACAACTAGCCTCTCAATCCTCTAGTTCTTCGCCAGAGCCTCTTGTTGATAAGAGGAAGAGGAAAAAAGGTGATCGTTCGGATGTTGATAAGGAGGAGTCGGGGAAGCAAAAGAAGAGCAAGAAGCCCAAATAGCCCCCCCAACATGAGTAGGATGTGGATACTAGTTCATATTTTGTCCTTAGGATTTTTAGGCTTTCCACTGGCCATGAAATGTAATTGTGAGAATGGCCCTCACTTTTGTTTAGGTTCCTCTTTATCTTGTAAGCTTGTAGTTTATGAATGAAAGTTTATTTCTTTTACGTCATCATGTACCTGCATTCAATAAACTCTTCACACTTAGTCACAAGTCGTTTGACTATAATCAAGTTGAAATTATATTACAAATCCTTCAAGCGACAGAAAAAATTTAAAAATTTCTATGCACGTAGCCCCCTATCTCTGAATACCGGGGACTTGGAATTTTTAGTAGGATTATAGTCCTTGAGGCGCCAAATCTCCGGTACCTCTATACTTTCCCAATCCATCAGCGGGTTAAAGTTCGAACTCGTATCATGATTTGCTCACCGATCCTTCAGCGGGGCAGAAATTCGGGGGGCGCTGAGTCTCCAGCATCCTTTTCAGCGCTTGATCATAGACGCTTTTATACTCTCCTGGCGGTCGCCATGGTTAGAGTTCGAGCTAAGCCATTCGGCCGCTCCCCGATCCTTCAGCGGGGTAAGAGCTCTTTCTCGGTGCTTAATCATAGATGCTTTTATACTCTCCTGGCGGTCGCCAAGGTTTGAGTTCGAGCTCAGCTATTCAGTCGCCCCCCGATCCTTCAGCAGGGTAAGAGCTCTTTCTCAGTGCTTAATCAGAGACGCTTTTATACTCTCCTGGCGGTCACCAAGGTCAGAGTTCGGTCAAGGCGGTTCTTATCATGGTGCATCGCCTTGCCATGTGGACGTTATTTTCGTGTCCTTCACGTTTTCTCTCGGCTCTGGAGAGTTAGAGTGCAATCAATGGTGTGATTCACTTTATTGCACCTTCATCGTTCTAGCTGCGGATTACTCTCCATTCTGATGGAAGGCACCTAGAATTACACGTTTTTGTGATCGCTGTATGATTTTACAACAAACTTTATAAGGATAGAAGAGAAGATAAATAATAGTGCAAATAAAGGTAAAAGATACACAATATTTTTATAGTGGTTCGGTCAAATCATGACCTACGTCCACTTTATAATCCTTTGCTCAAGACATTGGACTATTCTAGGCAAGTCATGCCTTTTACATGGTCCTATGAAACAAAAGGATAAATCTGATGACTTTACGTCAGATAAGGCCGCAAATGTTGGGCATTCCACACTCTAGGGATTTCTTCTCCATCTACGGTTGCTAGCTTGAAGGTTCCATTATCAAGCCTTCGTAGAACGGAGTATGGTCCTTCCCACTTTGCTCCCATATGAGTTGGGGGTGGAAAGACACGCTTCAGAACCAAGTCTCCGGGTTCAAAGGTTCGGGCTCGAACTCTTTTGTTGTAGTATCTAGCGACCTGTTGCTTGTGTCTAAAGGCACGCAGGTCTGATTCATCCCTTTTCTCCTCTATTGTATCTAGGGATTCAAGGAGAAACTCGTTATTAGTCATCGGATCGTACTAAGTGACTCGGTGAGATGGTACTTTTAGCTCAACCGGGATGACTGCCTCTGCTCCAAAAGCAAGAGAGAAGGGAGTATGGCCTGTCGCCGATCTATACGTTGTCCTATAGGCCCATAATGCCAAGGGTAATTCATCGAACCACATGGATTGGGCCCGCTTCAATCTTCTTTTGATAATGGACTTAATCACTTTATTTTCTGCTTCGACCTGTCCGTTCGACTGCGGATGTGCCACAGAGGTGTACCGTTTCTCAATGTGGTACTTCTGGTAGAAATCCCTAAACTCGTTGCTATCAAACTGGGTTCCATTGTCAGTTATGACGATCTTCGGGATCCCAAACCGGCAAATAATGTTTCTAACAACAAAATTAATCACTCGCTTGGTTGTGATTGTAGTTAACGGCTCAGCCTCAACCCATTTGGTGAAGTAGTCAACAGCTACAATAACGAACTTTGCTCCGCCCTTTGCTATAGGGAGGCTTCCGATGATATCAATTCCCCACATAGCGAAAGGCCATGGACTCGCTATTGTCTTTAACTGGCCAGGAGGTGCCCTGGGAATTTTTGAAAATCTTTGGCATGCATCACAACGTCGTGCATATTTTGCCGCATCTTTGTTTATGGTAGGCCAGAAGTAACCATACCGCAACACCTTTTTTGCCAATGTTTGTCCTCCAGTATGGTCACCACATTCACCCTCATGTACTTCCTGCAGTACACGCTTAATGTCGTCATGGGCTATACACCGGAGAAGAGGCATCGAAAATCCCTGTCTGTACAGGACTCCGCATTGCAGAACGTATCGGGAAGCTCTACGGATTATTTTACGCCTCTCGCTCTTCTTGGCCAGAAGCGTTCCATTCATCAAGAAATTCTTTAGAGGGGTCATCCATGACTCCATTTCTGGCTCAGTCTCTAGTATCAGATCAATTTCCATCTGACCTATGATAGGGAACTGAAGTACTTCAACTGGGGCTAGCCCGGCTTCTTCAGGATCGTCGGAACTAGCCATCTTCGCTAACTTGTCCGCTTGTTGGTTCTCTGACCGCGGAATATGGGATATACTGTAGTGATCAAAGCCAGTTAGCAACTCCTTCACTTTCTCCAAATACAAAATCAATCTTGGGCTCTTAGCTCGGAACTTTCCAGTGACCTGATTTACAACCAACTTGGAATCGCAAAATATGTCCAGCTTCGCGATATCTAATTCCTTTGCGATCCTCAGCCCAGCTATCAGGGCTTCATATTCGGAGTCGTTGTTAGTGGCGTGAAATTCCAACCGGATAGCATAGGATATCAGTCGTTTCTTAGGAATTTCCAGCACCACTCCAGAACCAAATCGTTTATCATTCCTAGCACCATCAATATACAATTTCCATGCACTAGGATCGAGAAGTAATTTTGGTGGGTCAGCCTCTTCGTTTACTATGTCATCCTCCGGGACAGTAAATTCTACTATGAAATCTGCCAGCACTTGCCCGCGTATCAATCGTCGGGGCTGAAAATTCAGATCAAATTGACTCAATTCAATGTTCCATTTGAGCAGTCTTCCAGAAGCTTCTGGTCTCTGTAGAACTTGCTTGAGCGGATGATCAGTGTACACGGTGATGGGATGAGCTTGGAAATAATGTCGAAGCTTCCTAGATGCAATCAATAAACTGTACGCCAGCTTTTCTATCCTCGGATGATTGCGCTCAGCTGCCGCCAATTTTTTACTCACGTAGTATACTGGCCTTTGAACATTGTCTTCTTCTCTCACTAATACTGAGTTGATCGCGTGGGACGACACTGCTAAGTACACGAATAAATCCTCGAGGTCCACTGGCTTAGACAGTATCGGAGGCCTCTCCAGATGATTCAATAGGTTCTGAAATTCTTCTATGCAATTAGGAGTCCATTTAAAATTGCGTTTTCCTCACTTTATCAATTCGAAGAATGGAATGCATTTGTCTGTCGCTCTAGATATGAATCTGTTTAATGTTGCTACTTTCCCTGCAAGGCTTTGCACATCTTTGATTTGTCTAGGCTCCTGAATGCCTCTGATTGCTGCAATCTGGTCTGGATTAATCTCAATCCCGCGCGAGCTGACAATGAATCCTAAGATAATTGCGCTCAGCTGCCGCCAATTTTTTACTCACGTAGTATATTGGCCTTTGAACATTGTCTTCTTCTCTCACTAATACTGAGCTGATCGCGTAGGACGACACTGCTAAGTACACGAATAAATGCTCGTGGTCCACTGGCTTAGACAGTATCGGAGGCCTCTCCAGATGATTCAACAGGTTTTGAATACTTCTATGCAATCAGGAGTCCATTTAAAATTGTGTTTTCCTCGCTTTATCAATTCGAAGAAAGGAATGCATTTGGCTGTCGCTCTAGAGATGATTCTGCTTAATGCTGCTACTTTCCCTGCAAGGCTTTGCACATCTTTAATTTGTCTAGGCTTCTGAATGCCTCTGATTGTTGCAATCTGGTCTGGATTAATCTCAATCCCGCGCGAGCTGACAATGAATCCCAAGAATTTTCCGGAGGCAACCCCAAATGAGCATTTCATTGGGTTGAGTTTCGTCCCATACTTTCGAAGAATACCAAACATCTCTGCCAAGTCTGTAGTGTGATCGGACGATTGTCTGGACTTAACCAACATGTCATCAACGTACACCTCCATCGTTTTCCCAATCTGGTTATAGAACATTCTGTTCACTAACCGTTGATATGTAGCGCCTGTGTTCTTCAAACCAAAAGGCATTACCACGTAGAAGTATAATCCCAGATCTGTAATGAAGCTAGTGTGATCTTGATCTGGAACATGCATAGGGATCTGGTTATATCCTGAATAAGCATCCATGAAAGAAAGAAGCTCATGACCCGCCGTTGAATCTACCAACTGATCAATTCTGGGTAACGGAAAGCTATCTTTTGGGTAGGCTTTATTCAAATACGAAAAATCAATACACGTACGCCACTTCCCATTGGCCTTCTTTACCAAAACTGGATTTGAAATCCAATCTGGGTAGGTTGAGTCTCTGATGAATCCATTACTTCTTAACTTTTCAACTTCTTCTTTCAAGGCTGCGGACCTCTCTGGGCCCAGCATTCGCCTTTTTTGTTTTACAGGGGATGCTTTGGGTTAATGCTCAATGAGTGGCTCATGATTGATGGAGATATCCCACATATGTCCGCGTGGATTCAAGAAAATACATCCAAGTTATCTTTCAGCAAATCCGTTAGTTCTTTAGCTTGAACTGGATCTAACAGGGATCCAATCTTCAGGACCTTCTCTGGGTCACTATCATCGATCGGTACATCCACAGTCGTTTCGTTGGGAGCCGCCATTCTTCCCCCAGTCTCTTCGTCCTCTCTGGGATCTATATCCTCAGGTAGTTCTCTGGGCGACTCACCCATAGTCATTCTCTTTAATTGCTATGACGTCTCCTCCCTTATGGGGGAAGAAGCGTCTTTAGTTTCTATATCTCTTCCTTTACGGAGTAGCTTTAGCTCTGCAATGTAACATGCTCGTGCATCAACCTGATCTCCTCTGACTATGCCAACACCAGCTTCCGTAGGAAACTTCAATAACAAGCACCAGGGGGCTATACAAGCTCTAAATTTTGCTAGGGCCGGTCGGCCCAAAAGGCATTATAAGGCGATTCAATACCCAAAACCATGAAGGGAAGAATTCTCACTCTCTGGAGTTCTCCTTCCCCAAGTGTTACCGGTAGCTCTACATATCCCATTGGAGCAGTTGAAGCTCCGTTAAATCCACGGATCCATCCTTCACACGGCTTTAAATCTTTCAATTCAAGGTTCACTTGATCGAACGTCTTTTAGAATAGAATGTTGACTGAACTCCCGTTATCCACTAAAACTTTATGGACAGTGGCCGGGCCAATAGGAACTGTGATTACAAATGGATCTTCGGTCGGAGCGTAGACTCCAATACTCTCTCGGTTGTGGAAAATGACATCATCTGACATCATCTTTTGTTGTTTTACCGGGACATTGTCCTCAGTGTTGCTACACTCTCCTGCCTCAAGATGCTGCTTTGCTGCGTTTACGTACTGATCCATCGCCTTGAAACTATGCTCGGCTAGGTGAAGCCCTCCGATTATGGTATTGATAACAAGATCCTTTCCTTTTTGCTGGACAGTCGGCCTGGCAGTAGGTTGATTCTGGTTTTGATTCGGGGTCTGAATAGCTTGCCCCTTGTCTCTAGGAGTCACCCGATACTCATCCAACTTCCCTTCCCGCAGCAGCCTCTCAACTACATCTCTCAGATGAAGGCATTCATTTGTAGAGTGGCCGTGAGTCTGATGGAAGAGACAATACTTCCCCGTCTCATGTTCTTTCTCCGTCGAATCTCTTGGAGGAGGCCTTTTATGTTGGAGAACGTTGTACGAGTCTACGAATATATTCTCCAAAGTATCATTTATTGGTGTATAATTTTCGAAAGACCTTGGACGGGTCCTTCTCTGGGAGTCATTCCCCCGATTTCTCTTCTGATTATTGCCATTACTGTTGTTACCATTGTTTCCTGACTGGTGGCCGCCGCCCTGGTTTCGGTTTCCAACATTGACTTCAACCATTCCCGAACTGTCTCCGGTTTTCTTGATGGCCACATTACTTTGGATTTCCTCCTTATTTGCCATTTTCATCTTCCTGTTAGCATATACCTCCTCCTGACGTAAGCGTACGTTTGCTTTCTCGTAGAACAATTCTCTAGTATGAGGTAGCTTGCCGGCCAGGTATCTCCCAAATTTAGTATCTTTATCTACCCCATCAATCAGGGCTGCCACAATAGTTGGCTCATGGGGATCCTTGACTTCGGTGGCGGCTAGGTTGAAACGATCCAGATACACCCTCAAGCTCTCGCCTGGTCATTGTTTGACAAGGAACAAATCAATCACACTCTTTGACCTCTGTGCATAAATGCGGAACTGTTCCACGAACCTTTCACTCAACTCCCTAAAACTGGAAATTGATCTTGCTGGTAAGCGAGTAAACCATAATAACGCTACATCCTCCAGGAATATAGGGAATGCTTTGCACTTTACAGTGTCAGAGGCTGCGGCAACGGTCGTTGACTAAGAATATCTCATTAGATGTTGGATTGGATCAGATCTACCCGCGTAACGGTTCATCTGAGGCATGTTGAAGCGCCTCGGGAATGTTACGTCTAGAATGTCATCAGTAAAAGGGGTGTCACTGCGGTAAATTCCCCAATCTTCATTCCATTGTCCATGGCAATCCGCCAGGATTTGATGGACCATAGCTGCAACATTTGCACTAGTCATCGGAGGCTCGGGATCAGCGCTTCTCGCTTGGTGGAATTCTCCGATCTCTCTTCTAGGAACATCCACGAAGTCCGGAGCTCGGATTGGGCTTCGTTGCCCCCTGTTACCATGAGTATTTGTACGGCGAAGGGGCTGAGGTGGTCTATTCTCAATAGGATTATCCACAACTCGAGCTCTAGGAGTAGCAGCACGATTATTCAAGTTGCAGTTTGAGGGTCCTACACCAAGTGTCTCTTCCTCTCGTGATGGCAAGGTTCCAAATCGGAGTTGCTCTATGTTTTCTTCCCTCTCATACGGTCGTCGCGGAGGTCTTGGCGATTCCTCTGACGAAGAAGAGTACTCTGGGGTGAGTGGGCAAACTGGGAGTGTTCTTTATCCTGCAAGATCATCGATCCTTCTATCCATAGCAGTTAAGTTCTGCTGCAGCACAGAGCTTTGCTGTCTTTGAGCAGCTAATTCATCAAACAGCCTATCCCACATTTCAGAGAAGCGAGAGAGATCTCCTTCAGTGACCGGAGCAGAGGGGTCATATTGATCATCAACATTTTCTCTTATGCGCAGAGAACTTGAGCCAGGTCGAACAGAGGTACCAGGACGGGAAGAGTGAGCCATAACCTCCTTTCCAGGTCGAGTTGTAGTCTAGTCATCACTTCGGATCGCAGTGGACCTGTGTCTATGGCTCGTAGCGCCCCCTGGGGTCGGATCGTGGTAACATTAGGGGGAGGGTTCGCGATGTTGTCTCGGGATCGAGTGATGACCCCGTCAGATGTTCGGTTCGTGCCGCCCTTAATTCGGATCGTGGCGCCCCCTTCAAACTGGTTCGTGACGCCACGTTCGGGTCAGATCGCCCCTATGTCTCCGCGACCCGCGAAGCCCTCCTCAACCTGCTCATGTACACTTTCTTCAACTGCTTCATTCGCGACTTCAATCGCCTACGAAGCTCGTACTTCCTTAGACTTCTTTCCGGCCATGATATCAGATGCCGCTGGAATCTTCAAAAATCTGAACAGTGAAGTTTCAGGACTGTTTCCTTCGGACTTGAATATCCAAACAACGTAGCAACAATCCAATATACCTTGAGTTCAATTCTCAGTGAAAGCACCAAAATTTTTGATCAAAATTTGGCTCTAACACCCAAATTGTTCTGATTCGTAGAGAATTATAACTGAAAAATGAGAAAAAAGCAGAAAACACACACGGTTTATAGTGGTTCGGCGTTAACGAGCCTACGTCCACTTTATATGCTATTGATTATACTTTGGATGCTAGTACAACCAATGATTTCTCTCAAACTCACTCTTACAATTACGATTTCTCTCAGTTATCTCGAAGTAAATCTGGTATGAAATAGAGGTATGACAGTAATGGTGGAATCAATCCTTAAAACTGCCCAAAGATCCCCAAAAATGCCAAGCGCTGGGCTATTTTTAGCTGATTTCTGGTGACGGATCGCGGTCATACGTGGCCCACATCCCGAAGATCTCGGACCGGTTCGTAGCTTGATGAAGAATTAGTCAAATTAGCCGTTGTGGATAGGTGTCGCGATCTCCTTAAACATCAGATCGTGGATGACCAAGTCTGTGGCCATCATCGTGTCTTCCAGCTCGGATCGGATTGTGGTTGACTTAGTCAAGGTCTTCACGTGGTGGTTCGTGGGATCTGATCGGATCGTGATCGTAGCTTGATGAAGAATTGGTCAATATGACAGTTGGTGACAGGTGCCGCGTGATCCTCCATTTGTGGATCGTCCTGTACTTGGTCATGGCTCCACGGCGTCTTCTGGAATTGGATCAGATCGTGCTGACGCAGGTGGTTCGGTTCGCGCTAGCCAGTGGCGATCCAAGGGGTGCGTAGCGATCCGATAAGGGTTGAGCGATCGCGACCAGATTTCTGAATACTGAGAGGAATGGAACTTCGCATTTTCTTCTTGTATGTGAACCTTGGTGGCTTAGTCAAAAAGCTAGCCAACACAATAGCTCTGATACCAACTGTAACGACCCACTTTTCAGTACAATTTGAGCCGACATCTAACCACCATAGTCAACCCAATTTATACAGAAAAGTAGAATGTTAAGAGAAAGAATCTAGAGGATGAGAGAGAAAGAAAGAATATTAGAATAGAAGAAAGGAGAAGAACATCCGAAGCTCACAGCGGAACGAACAAAATATATAATATAACAACGTATCTTTATACAAATGAAAACCTTGTATACATACCAATCATTAGAGTACAACATTTATCAGATACAGCGGAATAACTTTAATAACTAACAGTGAAGCCTCCTGCTTCCAGCTTCTGAAACTCCAAGTGGAAACAATCCTGTCAAATATGTTCGGTCTGACCCGAGCACATTTTGAAGCAAAGCAAAAACACACGGGTCAGTCTGAAATACTTTCAGTGCTAAATTCACATCAACAATCGGTTTAACTTTAGAAATCCTTTTTGAAACAAAAGGATAATAGTAAGGCCAGTCCACACATAAACACGGACGGTTTTTACCTTACTATAACCCAAACCAATTTTGAAAACATATATTTTTCTGATATTATACTAGTGTCTACCAACCACAATTAAATAGTAATCTAGTGGAACGCTTGCATCTCACGCTCCACATATATAGCATATAATCAAAAACCGCGGCGCTTATTGGAGATTGGATTCCGACTATGATGAGGTATGGGACCACCTGCCGATAGTGTATCTCTAGAGGCGAATACACTGGGTTCAACAAGAACGTCTTGCAACCCGGCCCACACATGACCGACCACTCATTTCACTTGAGTTTATCGAATGTACATCACCGACGGTTGGGATCAGCAACCGCCTCCCGAAAAGGGACAGCATCGATAGATTTAAGAAGCAAAAAAGAAATTTTTCTAGATAGGTGATTATACACCCTAATGGGAGTGACCCACATAGCCATGCTGCCTGCCCGATTTCTGTCATTTCCCGGTTGATGAGGCTTGAGGCTAGAATCGACTTTTGTAGTCATTTGGCCACCATTCACTTTGAATGCCACATCGTCAAATCCGCTGGATACCACTTATTGACGTTGTGATGACCCCAAATCCCGTACTGACGGCGGCAAGGGTAATCTTTGGAATATAACACATAAACAAATAACAGCAGAACGGAATTAAATAAATACACTAGATAATGAACAAATAATACACTGGATAAACAAAATCATCAGAGTTACATAGTATACAGGATCATACTTAGTACAAATACAGTTCAGCTATATATAAATGTCTACAGCGGAAAACAAACATAATATGTACAATAGGAGCTGAACAACGTAAAAAGAGATAAATGAAGAATCCATCTTCAGCTCCAGTTATCCGGAAAGAGCCAGCTAAAACCTGAACACAATGCTGCCCATGTAGAAAAAGGGGCACCCGAGTTTGAAAGTGAAGCAAACTACGAGTCAGTCATGGGACTGGTATGAGAAATCTACTCAACACATTTATAATATGGCTAATCACAGGACCACGCCACTTTCGTGGAATGGGTTTACTCCATCAGATTGCCAGTGCTTTAAAACAAACAATTCTTTTAAACATCGCAATGCACTTTATAAAAATAAAGCCATTATAAGACTCAGTTCCCATCACACAATGCAACGCAAACCGGAGGATAGAGTTTTTACCTTATAATGAAAAAAAATATGCTTGACACAAATAAAACAAAAGAATTTGATATTATTTCTAGTGTTTATATGTTTCAAAAACAATTTCAAATCATAAGTATCAATCATAGGCGGCATATAACAACCCGCATTTTATAGCATTTTGAAACTAGAAATCAAGGCAGAATTAAATTTTAAATTTAGAATCAGGGGAAACGGGTTACGCCATTGCGTTCGTCTCGAAATTTTACATGAAATAGAGTCCGAGTTTCGAAAATCGGAGTCCGGATGAAGAAGTTATGGCCTGTACAAGTTTCAGCAGTTTTCAGGCAGCACAGGACCAGGGGTTGACCTACGCCCCCCCCCCCCCCCCCCAGGTCGACCATAGGGTCGACCTACCCCCCAAGTCAACCATAGTGTCGACCCCCCACCTTACAGGTAGACCTGTCGGCCTGGTTTGACCCAGAACTCATTTTTGAAGCCTGAGACGTGTTTTGACGGTCCAGATTGATTCTAGGGTTAATCTAAGGGCCTAAACTAGTTTCTACACCTATAAAAACACCCTTAGACCTAACCTAATTCATATCAAATCATTCTTACACCATTATGCTGCTAAAATACCTCTTGATCATGGCCGCCGTCTCTAATCAATTTCTTAAGCTTTCATACACAATCCAATTCGAAGATTTAAGCTTCTACAATGATTCAAGGCAATAAATCAACAACGTTCTATGACAAATTCAGTTCCTAATTCACTAGCCATGCTCTGTAAGTGCTAGTTACTTTTAGATTTAAACATTTAATTATAATATGGGCATGAAATAAAGTGGAATTGGATCTAAGTATGTTTATCTATTCAGACCTATTTCTGTTCCTTCTTGAATCTTGAGTTTTTGAGACTTGTCTATCTTTATTCTCATGTCAAGTTCATCATCTATTCAGCCTGTTGTAAATCAGTTTTCTCAATTCATGTTGATATTATTATCAAGCTGTAATCTTCATGCCTATGATGATGTTTTTCTCTCTGATCTTACTTTTATGCAAAATTCTATCTTCCCCTATTTATTTTCTTTTGATGAACCTAGGTCAATTTCGGACCTAGGCCTAAACTACGATATATGTGCGATGGTATACGGGGGAAATATTGGAATATTGCCTAGTGGAATATATGTGTTTGGTGGAATTGATGGCATAACGTAAAAAAAATTGGATATTTAGGTATTACTACCATTTACATGAAACTTGATATTTGGGTATTGTCATTATAAAGGTAATTGCAAGAATGGGGATTGGCATATTTAATTTGATATGGATCTTGATATATGTATATATATAATTTGGCATGGATCTTGATATATGTAATTTGGCTAGAACTTGTTATGAGTAAATTGGTGTAAACGTAGTATACATGTAATTTTGGGGATAAAACTTGATCTATGTAAATTGGGCATAGCTTTGTAAACATGTAAATCATGAATCTTGACATATGTAAAGCGGCATGAAACTTGGTATATGTGCAAATTGGCATAAAGTTGGCATACATGTAAAACGGCACGAATTGAACATATGTAAATTTGGTAGGAATTGGTCATATGTAAAATTTACATGTAATCTAGGACTTGGGCATATGTTAATTATGTAAAATTTGGAGTTGAAACATATATGATAATTATGACTTAGTAGAGGTTTAATATGAACGCGCCTAAGTTGGGTTTTTGGGTAATTGGCATATATTGTAAATAAAAGGCTATAACTTGGCATAACCTTGTAGTGAATTATGGTAATAATTTGGGAATACGTTTTGGGGCAAAAACGTGAACCATGATCATGTCTATATATTAAACACATGAACTGATATTGGGGTTTTGGGTGGAATATGACCATTAATGAACCTTTGACACGAGGTCAGACTCAGTTTGTGGTGTAAATCTGTCCGGAACCGCCCGACAAATCCAGTAGCCACAAAGTGTCAATCTAATGTGAGAGGTCGAAGGCCAAATTGTAGGAGAACGGTTTATGACACGAGGTTAGACCCAGTTTGTGGTGTAAATCTACCCGGAACCGCCCGACAAATCCAACGGCCACAAAATGCACGGTCTAATGTGAGAGGTCATGATTCGTTCGTCATAATGAATGAATTTAGGAATACTAACCATAATAAGACGTGGGTAGGGTTAGAGGGTTAAGTAGGATGACATGGAAATTTGACATGTAAATATGACACTTAACCAAAATGATATGAATGGGTGGGTTAAGTAACGTGGCTAGGCTAATGACACTTAACCGTTATAACATGACTAGCGAATGGGTTGGGCTAACTTGAATAGGTTGATAACACCCAATCGATATAACTTGATGCGTGGTAGGGTTAAGTAAACACATGAGGGTTGCACTTAACCAATATAATATGACTGGTGGAAGGGGTTAAGTTAGCATGCACTTAACCAATATAACGTGATGCGTGGTAAGTTTAAGTAACAACAGAGGGTAACACTTAACCTTCACAACATGATAAGTAGGTGATCTAAGTCAATGTACACTTAACCAATATGACATGACATGCGGTGGGGTTAAGTTAACACAAGGGAGAACACTTAGCCGGTATAACATGATGTGTGGTAGGGTTAAGTAAAACAAGATGAAACACTTAACCAACTTAACGTAATGGACGGAGAGGGTTAAGTACATATCAGGTTGGTGGGTAATATTAGTAAATATAGGCCCACAAACTTAACCATTAATAAGCACGCTTGAATAGGCGGGTTAAGTACATCACGGGAAGGTGGGTAATATTTGTATATATAGGCCCACACACTTAACCAGTAGGAAACCCTAGTAATGGGGACTCATTTCAGCAGTAACCCAAATCAGGTATCAACGGTACCCTAAAACTAGGCAGGGTTGGGCATGATTACTAGGCTGATTGTAAGCGGTCAAACGACGGCGGTGGGTGCACAGTGTAGGTCTAACGGGGTGCGGGCGTGCACACACTCTGGAGCAGAAAACCAGGGCACTGGGGACACAATAGTATAAACTATGTATTCTAGAATTGCGTCGGGCCGCCACCATGGGTCTTGATACACCCCATGGTGGGACCAGCAGAGGTATCTACAATCATTGGGGGTCGTATGACACACATAGGTAGCATAATCCCTAGGTTGGACCTAGGTGGCATAAACCCTAAATCCGAGAATCGTTCAATAGGTAGAATAATCCCTAGGTTGGACCTAGGTGGCATAAATCCTGGTTGAATCTAGGAAGCGCTCGATAGAAAAACCCTAGATTAGATCTAGGTAATAAATAATAGATGTACACATGAAAGCAACCTTAATTTTGGGGATTGGGATCACGTTATGATTTTATCATTTTATATAGATTACTAGTTGGGACAATAGTTAGGTGGTGCAGAGCGAATAGATATCATAGAAATATTTTAACGATGAAGCAGAGAAATCTTGCGATCTTGCGAAATTATACTTAGTTCATCTTGAGTGGGAACCTCGCAATGTTATGCATGACAAAAGTCATATGATGTTATTCTTAGTTATCGTGCCTGTAGCTTATCTTGTCATCATGCTTACGTTTATTTTCAGTTTATTCATGTCATGTTATCTTTACCTATTTTTATAATGAAAGTCACTAGGACTTACTCAGTCTTTATGACTGACCCGTTTTGTTTCACCTTTTTTTCTTCCGTTCCCTCCCAGGTTCGTAGGGTGGGAATACATCTTAGTTCGGATCTTACCAAGCTATAAGGCTCTTTCATGTACGGCTTGGATTTCTCTTGGCTATGGCTTGCTTTGCTATATTGGGGAATACTACAGTTTATTTTTATGCTTCTTTGTTTTTGAGCAAGATAGATATTTTAGCTATGTAATTGGGTATTGGAAGTTGATGGGCTTTTATTGTAAACAATTATATTTAATAAGATTTGAAGTACTTCTACTTTGCTTTCCGCTGTTTTATATATGTCTGTCTTGTAATATTTCTGTTCCAGTACCCATAATGCTCCATTGAAGTTAAGGCATTCCTTTTGTGAGTGACCTTAACGGATGTGGGGTGTTACATTTGGTATCAGAGCAGAAGGTTACCAGACTGGGCAAAAGCTTTTAAAAACCTTCTGAAATTATTTTCAAAACGTTTACAAAGAAGCATTTTTCTAAAGAAAAGTTTTTTTTACGAAAGGCATATTCCCCAAAGCCATATGCACTATCTTTTAATTCTCTCCTTGAGTCTCTTCTCTCTTTCTTTTTCACCATAATTTGTAGGCATCCGACACATGTCAGAGGGCAAAGTAGTGTCCAACCTCCATCTGTAGCCGCAGTAGTTTTACTTGCGACTAATCTTATCTCAACCTTTGTAGGGTTGCCGTGCGATGGAAGTAGCTTTCGAGAAACTTTGCAACAAGCTATACAAGGATAGTAGGAACGAGGATAAAGAACACAAGTCTAAGGATGAGAAACTTGTTGATATGGTTTAATCCACGAAAAGGAAAGACGTGAAAGGAAAGAGGCCAAGTGAAAGAATAATAAAAACCCATGACAAGAGAGAACATCTTTAGTATGGTAAAAAGGGACATGTAATTAAGTATTATAGGACAAGGACAAGGACAAGGGCAAAGGACAAGATCATCGAGAGGGCAATTGTACGCTCTCACTACTAGCAGAGGTGGTAACGTTTCTGTTAAAAGTTTAGCTTTTATTTTCTATCATACCATGGGAACTTTGTTTTTGTACATCACATCCTTTTTAATTCTGCTTTGATAGTTGAGTCTCTACACGTTAGTACTAGCGTAGTAGAGGATCCCATTTTATTCTCAAATCCTATTAGGGAATCGGCTCATTTATTCATGACTTGTTTGGATTTGAGAATGTCTATGCTAAGTGTTGAGTTTAGAAGTAATGCTTATGTTTTGGGCTGTGTTGATTCTATGGATGGAATGGTTATCGAGTAATGGTGCCATTCTTGAGTATGAAAAGAGGGTAGTTAGATTCTTGACTTGCCTTGGTAATGCCCTCGAAGTCTAGTGTAACCCTTAGGGTTCTGCCATGCTTATTTACCTAGAATCTCTTGATACATCTATTGATCCCGAGTAGTGTTCGCCACTAAGGTTGATGGTTCATTTCTCTTATGCACGAGTTATAGGAAATCACCTTAGTAAGTACATTTGGCAACGTGGTTGACATCTGTTTATTTGCAAGAGATAATCCTTCTGCGTAGAATACCCTATAAACGAGATCCAGGATTCACTAGTGAATTTTGGAGAGCTTGCATGGAACCATGAGTATGCAGTTATGTTTGAGCCGAGTATACTAGAAGTAGGATAAGGGAAAATGGAACGAGAGGCAATAGTGGAATGAGTTCCAACTCATATTCTGGGAACAAGAAATAAGGAACTACGAAATTGTGAAGTTAAAGACGGTCAAAGCACAATGTAGTTAAGCTCAAGGAAATACGACTTAGAAGATTGAAGACTAGATACACGCATCATATCTCTTTTTAAGAGTATATCCTTGATCCCTCTTTTCCTGTAGAGCTTACTTGCATGCTATCTTTTATGTATATCCTCTCGGTCCTATTCTCAATCTTATTTCGGTTGCAAATCCCATAAGGAGTATGACTCATCTGTTAGTAATACATGTTGGGGCTTGAGGGTGTCCGTTGGGTTGACTAAACTTTTTGGGTTTTATGGGATATGGGTTGGTCTTAGGAAGGGATTTCTTGTGACCAAAAAGGAGTCCATCATGCTAAGTTTCCTAGAAACATATATATTGGTGATTAATTCTTTGGGTGTCAGCCTGATGTTGATTTCGGTCTTCGGGGCTGGTGCTTAGGGAGTTCTTCTCTAAATCAATATATATGTGACATAGATTTCCAGTTTTGACAATTCCTAATGGGCACAAGGTTTATACTTACTTCTATCGTTCGACTATACCTTTAGGTAGGAACAATTGGGTGTAAACATGTGTTTGAGACATGTAATGGTTGATGGTTGCAAGTGGTTGCAAGTGATTTCTAGTTCTTGCTCGTGGATGCATGAACACACATTAGGCACTAAATCGGCTCAGTCACATCGCATATTGCATATGCATGAATGTTTATACTTGTTTATTAATGGAATTGAATGTGTTATCATGTGGATGATGCATATGGATGGATGTTTGTGCACACATATAGTGTTTATGTGACTAGGACTATTTGCATACATGTTGAACTCATTGCACTAAACATATTTTGCATTAAGAAGATCAATCAGGCCTGATCATTTGCATTAGATAAGGAACATATACACAGACTTTCTGCATATGTTCATACAACATTAGAAATCTCTTAAGGACAATGGATGCCTGTGATTAATGATTGAGTAGATGGATGATTGGATGGTAGGACACATTCTTCTAAACTTGAAGATTTCGGGGACGAAATCCTTTAAAGAGGGGAGAATGTAACAACCCGCATTTTATAGCATGTTGAAACTAGAAATCAAGGAAGAATTAAATTTTAAATTCAGAATCAGGGGAAACGTACGCCATTGTGTTCGTCTCGAAAATTTACATGAAATAGAGTCCGAGTTTTCGAAAATCGGAGTACGGATGAAGAAGTTATGGCCTGTACAAGTTTCAGCAGTTTTCAGGCAGCACAGGACCAGGGGGTCGACCATAGGGTCGGCCTACCACCCCCCCCCCCCCCCAGGTCGACCATAGGGTCGACCTACCCCCAGGTCGACCATAGTGTCGGCCCCCCACCTTACAGGTCGAGCTGGTCGGCCTGGTTTGACCCAGAACTCATTTTTGAAGCCTGAGACGTGTTTTGACGGTCCAGATTGATTCTAGGGTTAATCTAAGGGCCTAAACTAGTTTCTACACCTATAAAAACACCCTTAGACCTAACCTAATTCATATCAAATCATTCTTACACCATTATGCTGCTAAAATACCTCTTGATCATGGCCGTCGTCTCTAATCAATTTCTTAAGCTTTCATACACAATCCAATTCGAAGATTTAAGCTTCTACAATGATTCAAGACAATAAATCAACAACGTTCTATGACAAATTCAGTTCCTAATTCACTTGCCATGCTCTGTAAGTGCTAGTTACTTTTAGATTTAAACATTTAATTATAATATGGACATGAAATAAAGTGGAATTGGATCTAAGTATGTTTATCTATTCAGACCTATTTCTGTTGCTTCTTGAGTCTTGAGTTTTTGAGACTTGTCTATCTTTATTCTCATGTCATGTTCATAATCTATTCAGCCTGTTGTAAATCAGTTTTCTCAATTCATGTTGATATTATTATCAAGTTGTAATCTTCATGCCTATGATGATGTTTTTCTCTCTGATCTTATTTTTATGCAAAATTCTATCTTCCCCTATTTATTTTCTTTTAATGAACCTAGCTCAATTTCGGACCTAGGCCTAAACTACGATATATGTGCGATGGTATACGGGGGAAATATTGGAATATTGCCTAGTGGAATATATGTGTTTGGTGGAATTGATGGCATAACATAAAAAAATGGATATTTGGGTATTACTACCATTAACATGAAACTTGATATTTGGGTATTGTCATTATAATGGTAATTGCAAGAATGGGGATTGGCATATATAATTTGATATGGATCTTGATATATATATATATATATATATATATAATTTGGCACGGATCATGATATATGTAATTTGGCTAGAACTTGTTATGAGTAAATTGGTGTAAACGTAGTATACATGTAATTTGGGGATAAAACTTGATCTATGTAAATTGGGCGTAGCTTTGTAAACATGTAAATCGTGAATCTTGACATATGTAAAGGGGCATGAAACTTGGTATATGTGTAAATTGGCATAAAGTTGGCATACATGTAAAACGGCATGAATTGAACATATGTGAATTTGGTAGGAATTTGGCATATGTAAAATTTACATGTAATCTAGAACTTGGGCATATGTTAATTATGTAAAATTTGGAGTTGAAACATACATGATAATTTATGACTTAGTAGAGGTTTAATATGAACGCGCCTATGTTGGGTTTTTGGGTAATTGGCATATATTGTAAATAAAAGGCTATAACTTGTCATAACCTTGTAGTGAATTATGGTTATAATTTGGGAATACGTTTTGGGGCAAAAACGTGAACCATGAACAATTCTATATGTTAAACACATGAACTGATATTGGGGTTTTGGGTGGAATACGACCATTAATGAACCTTTGCACGATGTTAGACTCGGTTTGTGGTGTAAATTTGCCCGGAACCGCCCGGCAAATCCAGTAGCCACAAAGTGTCAGTCTAATGTGAGAGGTCGAAGGCCAAATTGTAGGCGAACGGTTTATGACACGAGGTTAGACCTAGTTTGTGGTGTAAATCTGCCCGAAACCGCCCGACAAATCCAGTGGCCACAAAATGCACGGTCAAATGTGAGAGGTCATGATTCGTTCGTCATAATGAATGAATTAAGGAATACTAACCATAATAAGACGTGGGTAGGGTTAGAGGGTTAAGTGGGATGACATGGAAATTTGACATGTAAATATGACACTTAACCAATATGATATGAACGGGTGGGTTAAGTAACGTGGCTAGGCTAATGACACTTAACCGTTATAACATGAATAGCGGATGGGTTGGGCTAACTTGAATGGGTTGATAACACCCATTCGATATAACCTGATGCGTGGTAGGGTTAAGTAAACACACGAGGGTAACACTTAACCATTATAATATGACTGGTGGATGGGGTTAAGTTATCATGCACTTAACCAATATAAGGTGACGCATGGTAAGTTTAAGTAACAACAGAGGGTAATACTTAACCGACACAACATGATAAGTAAGTGGGCTAAGTCAATGTACACTTAACCAATATGACATGACATGCGGTGGGGTTAAGTTAACACAAGGGAGAACACTTAGCCGGTATAACATGATGTGTGGTAGGGTTAAGTTAAACAAGATGAAACACTTAACCAACTTAACGTAATGGACGGAGAGGGTTAAGTACATATCGGGTTGGTGGGTAATATTAGTAAATATAGGCCCACAAACTTAACCATTAATAAGCACGCTTGAACAGGTGGGTTAAGTACATCACAGGAAGGTGGGTAATATTTGTATATATAGGCCCACACACTTAACCAGTAGGAAACCCTAGTAACGGGGACCCATTTCAGCAATAACCCAAATCAGGTATCAACGGTACCCTGAAATTAGGCATGGTGGGGCACGATTACTGGGCTGATTGCAAGCGGTCAAACGACGGCGGTGGATGCACAGTGTAGGTCTAACGGGGTGCGGGCGTGCACACACCGAGGGCACTGGGGACACCAATAGTATAACCTATGTATTCTAGAATTGCGTCGGGCCGCCACCATGGGTCTTGATACACCCCATGGTGGGACCAGCATAGGTATCTACAATCATTGGCGGCCGTCTGACACACATAGGTAGCATAATCCCTAGGTTGGACCTAGGTGGCATAAACCCTAAATCCGAGAAGTGTTCAATAGTTAGCATAATTCCTAGGTTGGACCTAGGTGGCATAAATCCTGGTTGAATCTAGGAAGCGCTTGATTGAAAACCCTAGATTAGATCTAGCTAATAAATAATAGATGTACACATGAAAGCAACCTTAATTTCGGGGCTTGGGATCACGTTATGATTTTATCATTTTATATAGATTACTAGTTGGGACACTAGTTCGATGGTGCAGAGCGAATAGATATCACAGAAATATTTTAACGATGAAGCAGAGTAATCTTGCGATCTTGCGAAATTATACTTAGTTCATCTTGAATGGGAACCTCGCAATGTTATGCACGACAAAAGTCATATGTTGTTATTCTTAGTTTTCGTGTCTGTAGCTTATCTTGTTATCATGCTTACGTTTATTTTCAGTTTATTCATGCCATGTTATCTTTACCTATTTTTATGCTGAAAGTCACTAGGACTTACTCAGTCTTTATGACTGACCCGTTTTGTTTCGCCTCTATTTCTTCCGTTCCCCCCAGGTTCGCAAGGTGGGAATACAGCTTAGTTCAGATCTTACCAAGCTCTAAGGCTCTTTCATGTACGGCTTAGATTTCTCTTGGCTATGGCTTGCTTTGCTTTATTGGGGAATACTATAGTTTATTTTTATGCTTCTTTGTTTTTGAGCAAGACAGATATTTTAGCTATGTAATTGGGTATTGGAAGTTGATGGGCTTTTATTGTAAACAATTATATTTAATAAGATTTGAAGTACTTCTACTTTGCTTTCCGCTGTTTTATATATGTCTGTCTTGTAATATTTCTGTTCCATTACCCATAATGCTCCATTGAAGTTAAGGCATTCCCTTTGTGAGTGACCTTAACGGATGTGGGGTGTTACACGGCATTAATGCCCCATACCACTATGTCGCCATATATAAGTATACAATCAAAACCGCACAATCACGTATTTGGAAATTGGATTTCCATCATAAACCAAGGCAAAAGATAGTCCTTACCGACTTCGAGACAATCTAGCCCATGTCTCAGGGTCAGAGCTCGAGTGACCCTTGGATCGTTAGGGCCGGTCCACTAATGTGGATTAAAATTCTTGAACACTATGTTTCCCCGCCTTATGGGGCGTAAATGAGCCAACGAACGACTCCATCGGTCCCGGATCGACCGATATAACCGAGGCGCCTCGCAACAGCAACAACCACATAGGTGTAAATAATATAAATGTCAGCCAGTTTAAGCACCGACACCACCTCTAGATAGAAGGAAACACATGCCCTCCCTGAGGTCCTTTCTCTCGTTTCTGGTTCATACCGGGGTGTGAGGCTTGCGAATTCACGTTATACACAAAGCTACGCCACCCAGGCGGTGCTTTGATCATCAACCGCAAGACTTTGCTTTTCAACAGAATCCCTGATTACGGCATCTTAGCATGCCACACAGGCAATTCACACCTTGTAACTGATGGTTATCAATCACACTGAATGAATTCCAATGTCAGACACACATTCCATTTGCAAGTCCGTTCTGGGTCTGAACAAAACCGAAGGCACTATATACCTCGCAAACCCATCGATTTCCACGTACGTCTGGACAATCACCACTCATTATCCATATTTCGGAATGCCTCGCAATCAGGACATCAGTTACCATACAAACAAGGTGAAGATTTCCGGTCTTCAACCACCGTCTTCATCTTCGATTTCTTATCGTCGATTTAGTTATTCAGAATGGGATAAACCCGGTCTTTCAGAGTAACTCGCATATATAATAAACAAGTGCTATACAAACACAACATACGCATCATTTCAATTCATTAGTTGCTAGCCGTAAATCAGTAAGAGAACGATTTCCCAAATATTAACCCCGAAGGCCGAAACCAACATCAGATCAAAACCCAGGAAACCATTCGACTTAGCCAACCTTCAGTTAGTTTCTAAATTTCACATTTCATATCGTTTATAATATTTTATAACGATTTATCGCTATTTTTATTTATTTCAAAATAGCCATTTATTCAAACGAAGCTTCGGGCCATAACGCGGCCGTGGCGCTGTTTTTCTTCAGATTTGATTTACATATATCTGAAAATCCAACCGTTGGATCTTCACAAAATTTACATCATTAGAAAGATCTTTTCAAAACGAATCCAATGGTTCCAGTTTTGGGAAAATCCGACGGTCGGATCTCCCAGTATAATCGTTTGAAGTTTCGATTTCAAAATACAAACTACAGCGTCGTTATTCGATTTAATTTAATTATGTTTATATATATATATATAATCGATTCTGGCGCTATTTTTCTTCAGATTTGAATTAAATATTCTAGACAATCCAACCGTTGGATTTTTACAAATTTGGTGTCGTTGGAAAGATATTTCCAAAGCGAACCCAACGGTTTCGGTTTCGGGAAAATCTGATGGTCGGATCTCCCGCACTAATCGTTTGAAATCGCGGTTTCAAAACACGAACTACAGCTTCGTTATTCGATTTATTTTATGTAAATATATAAATATAATCGATTCTTTGATTTCAAACCATTTTCTTTTCATACATTTGATAAAAATGATATTTTTGTCTAACAGACATTTATTTCAGCACTTCACTATTTTAACAACTCATATATATAATAAAAATGTGATTTTATTGTAAAACGATTCATTTCAAAACACGACTATTTTATATAGTTCATATAGATGATAAAAATATGATTTTTATTATAAACAATTTCTTTTAAAACACGAATACCATTCAACACATGAATTTCTATTCAACGAGTGAATTTCAATTCAACACATGAAGGTTTTCTATAGTTGGTAAATATGGATAAAAAGGTGATTTTTATATTTAAAACACGAATACCATTCAACATATGAATTTCTATTCAACGAATGAATTTCAATTCAACACATGAAGGTTTTCTATAGTTGGTATATATGGATAAAAGGTGATTTTTATATTTAAAACACGAATACCATTCAACACATGAATTTCTATTCAACGAATGAATTTCAATTCAACACATGAATTTCTATTCAACGAATGAATTTCAATTCAACACATGAAGGTTTTCTATAGTTGGTATATATGGATAAAAGGTGATTTTTATATTTAAAACACGAATACCATTCAACACATGAATTTCTATTCAACGAATGAATTTCAATTCAACACATGAAGGTTTTCTATAGTTTATATATATATAGATAAAAAGGTGATTTTTATTGCAAAACAATTTATTTCAAAACATGAATGTCGTTCAATAAATGAATTTCTATTCAACACACGAATATAGTTTCAACACATGAAAATAATTCTAACACATGAATATTATTCAAAATTTTGGTAGCATAACGGCAGGGTAGTTAAAACCGGGGCCGTCCTTAGTACGGCTCCTCGCTCTAACTTAAAGCCTCGCAGCTTTTGACAATGGGGAATCATGCATCTAGTTCGCACGCAGGCGGCATGTATATTTTTTTCATTTCCACAAACTAATCCTATGTGGTTCCAACCAAATAATTCTCAACCACAAACAGGTATTTTTCAACCACAATCAATCAATTTCAACCACAAAAAATTTCTAATCAACCATTCGTTATCAATCAATTTTCAC
Organism: Allium sativum; assembly: GCA_030737875.1. Classification (NCBI taxonomy): domain Eukaryota; kingdom Viridiplantae; phylum Streptophyta; class Magnoliopsida; order Asparagales; family Amaryllidaceae; genus Allium; species Allium sativum. The sequence goes on from CM060913.1 coordinate 656,825,401, forward strand.
ACCAATCACAATCAATAAATATCGTCCATGGTTTGTGGACGAGGGGCGCGTGTGTGTATATATATATAAGCATTTCAATTCTATTCAACACATATATAATTTTTACAACGCATATAACTTATATATCGAATGTACAACTTATACAACGCTTATACAATAGGTGTACAACGCTTATATAACTCATACATCGACTATATAATTTATACATCGTCGTTTTCCATATCGTTTATAAATTAGAAATCTCACATTGGGTTCCACTCCACCAAAAATAGCTGAAGGCTCAGAAAAATACGTGGTCTCTTCTAGAATGTAGAAGACGTCCACACGAGTCCACTGTCTCTTGTTTCACTGAATTTCGTCTACAAACGAAAAAGATATGATTTTTACAGTGAAAACAAAAACCGTAGCGCTTTAAACTGCTATTAAATAGTTTCAGCCGTTACCTCACATGTTCGTTCAAAACTAGGTTTGCACTTTTCTCGAAATCCATGCAATTTCAGAATGATTGGCCAGCGCCACAGCGTAGAGCTAGGAGAGGCGCACGTGCATCAGGAAGTGGGGCCAGTTCTGTGGCTCTGACTGACGGCGGCGACGAGATGAAGGGCTCAACTTTCGAGCTCGAATTCTCCTCCAATTCTGCACGAAAAAATCCAAACTATATATGGATTTGAAGATCTTCCCTAGCTCTACAAAATCTTCAACTAGAGGATGGGTTTTTATTGCGTGGATTGATCAGAAAATGAACGGGAACGGGGGAGTGGTTTTCCGCCTTCGATCGAGTTACGGGGAGAGAGAAAGTCGGGGGGGGGGGGGCTGATGTGGACCAATGACTCATTTTTTTTTTAAGTTTTAAAAATACGAAAATACCCCTTGTGACTCACGAACACCAATTCAAAACCAACGACTGTCGTCCCTAGCGTTTTACCCCCATTTTGAACATAATGTGATATGTTTCGTAGGCCCATTCGGCTGTTTCAGTCAGTTTTCCCTCAATTTAAAGTATATAACATTCAATATTCGATTTGAATGTACATTTCAATTTGCCAGGGCCACAAACTGATTCGAAAAATTCCAGAAAAATAAATCTAGCTATGTTTTGACGATACGGTCCCAACAAAACTAGTTTCGTCGAATTCTGAGACCGTTTGAAAAATGGCACATTTCTGGTCGATCCAATTTAACTGTAATTGACCAAAACACATTTTTATTTGCCACGCTCACATACTAGCTTCAAAAATTATGAAAGTTGAAACCTAGTAATAATTTGACATCCCGGATCCAAGAAAAGTGGTTTCGTCGAATTCCGAGGTCGTTTGCAAAATGGCCATTTTCACGGGCTATATAAATTCCATAGCGACCTTTCTGAAAATTCATTTAGCCATAACTTTTGCTTCCCGCTATGAAACTTCGATTTTTCGGATTCGTTAGAAATATATTCACTAATAGATTTAAATATTTTTGGTTTCACTTAAATCCGTTTTGTTTTGCACCCGGTACAGTCAGTCAAAGTTTGAATTCAAAATTTGAAACTACCGCGCCATTTCAGGCCTTGTTTATAATTAGAATTAATTATATTCGTTTTCAAATGTCGATTCAAACTTACTTTTCATCGTTATTATTTAAAATATTTATTTTAAATATTTAAAATCCACTAAAATAGCCAATTTAAAATTTTTAAATTGGTTCATATTTTCCGGGTCGTTACAGACGTCCATAAAAATACTCTAGTAGTTAAGCTAAGAGAGGTGCCCCTCTCCGCCACCAACTATAGTACGTTTGAAGAAATCAACGTACGTGATCCCTTTGGAAATACTCTGTCAGACATCCGTCCATACAAGTCATCCAAGAAAAGGATGAATCGAAGGTACTCTCCTACTGCATCCAATATAGGAATCACCCTATGGATCAGTAGCGAGAAGTCCTTGCCAATCCGTCGATTTCGACCACGACCGAACCACAATATATCTTTGGCTGTAGACCAACGATTATAAGTAGTCCTTCCGTTTTGACAATCCGCGGTCTTCACTTGCTACATCTTCATTCCATCGCAAGTTAACTTCGTACGTAACGTTGAGTCGAAGTGGTTTTTGGTCTAGTTCCCATCCCGGTCTCTTCGAAACAACATGTCAAAAAGGTCGAATAAAATATTTTGTTGATAGTTGGTTTTTTAACTATCAACGTCAAACCAGTACGGTCAAGTATATTGGCAGCTCAGGTTCTTATTTTAAAACTGTTCATTAAAACTCTTATCGAATCATTAAAATCATTTCTTCGACTTAAAGTCGATTACATTTAAATCGCTTACCAACTTATCTTTTGTTTCGCCATTTGGAAATAACATGCCTCGTTTATTCTCACTTCGTTTTATTCTCCTTAAATTCTGAAAATATCGTTATATTCACATTGTTACTATTTTCTAAAAAAATAGTGTTATATAAATAGTCCATAGGTATAATTAAAACTACATGTCTCGATTCAGATTAAACAACGTTAATGTACATTGTTTAATCTAAACTCTTTTGTCTTAAATTTCATTTCAAACCTTGCAATTTATTTGCAAATGTTCGACGAGAATAACATCTCCTTTTCAAACTTCTTTACCATCACGAACCAATACCATTCCTCGATAATAGAGAAGTTGGTCAAGTTGGGTATTTTATTTACCTCTCAGACCTTAATCGACAACGTTCTTATCTCAGAGTAGATAGAAGTTCGCAACTTAAAACACACGTTATCAATCAAACCTTATTCCCTATTTTTATTTCAAATTCCACCTCGATTCTGCCATCTACTTAAGTTCATTCTTAAGTAAAGTATTTATTTAAAGCCCTCGCCTCAATTCAAAACCTCAAACCTCTTTTCCTTGTACTTGGATTTGTTCTCTAACATTTATCCAAAACTCCTTTTCCATTGTTAAAACATATGGTTGAACTTTATAATTCAAACCCTTATTATTAACTTCTTTACCCTACTCGATGAGTACTTTCTCTTACATATGTTACCATTCTTTCTTTTATTCCAATTTGAATAAAATATTTATTTTTAAACTCAAATTCCTTTTATAACTTGTTTATGAAATGCAGATTATAAAACCCCTTTCCAGATGCTTCTTCTCAATTTACTAATCTGGTTACATATCCAATTACTTTCTTAAATAGATTTTATATTAAGAAGTAATTAATACTAATTTACTTTGTCATTTTCTATAGTAAAACCTTTTACTTCCTTATTAACCGAAATAGATTAGTTATCTTCTTTAACAAATTATTAATATAATAGCTTGTTTTATAAATAGTAAATTATCCCATACTCACCGTAAATGTATTTACATTGAGGTTAAAAGCCCTTTTTATATAATCATTGAGTTTTGTTTAATTATTTGCTGAGACTATTCTTTATTAAGTTAATTGAATAAAATATAATCAATTTAAACAAAAGCCCCCTTAATTGTTTTCTTTGGAACAAGTTATTCTAATGATCAACTCTCACGTTAATCTCAGCCTTTTTGATGTGTTAAAACATAAGTTGTTACAATAAAACCCCTTTTAACATTTCTTTGTAAACAAAGTTAGAAATATCCATTTACTCGAATTTTATATTTAAATAACTAAAATAAAATTAAAACTTCGATTTAGTTATAAAAAAAACTTTTATAACTTAATATACTTTAATTCGCCTGACGGCGAATTAATATTTCAAATGACGGATTTTAAACCATCCGCTTCAACTTTCTTAACCAATACTACATATTGATTAAACACGACAGTTTGGTTCAACAATCAATACCCATGCCATCATAGATTTCTAACATGATATAATAATATTAATTGGGATCAACAAACAATAATATACAATTTATTTGAGGAATCCGGCTGGATTCCTCCAACCTGTTCTTCCCTGCACCGCAGTTTATAATATTGTTTGTCACTAACAAATGAAATCCGAATTATAGTATAATGCAGACAAACAGTCAACCAATAAATAAAATTCATCCATAGCAACCATTCAGCCAATAAATGATAAATGTTAATGATATGAATTTAACGCATCACAGTATTTCAGAAGTATGAGAATTAACTCACATTAATTTTTTTTTGATTTCCGGTTCACTCGTCGTTTCATTTAATGAAAACTGGATTGCTCCCATTTTCTTTCGAACCAATTCAACGATGTAGTGCTCTTCACTGCGATTCCAACGAGCCAAATTTCACGAAATTCTGATATCGTATCAATATGTTATGATTATTTCAGTTTCAAGTTCAATTCGTTTCAATATAACTTGAAAAATAAATAATAATCACCTTTGCTTATCTAAATCATGGTCATTAGGCAGCTAACGTGTCATCAGCGTACCAAATCCACGTGGTCACTGAGCGTTCTCATCTATGATTCCTGGCCAAACCCGACATCCACTATTCTGTCAAACCAATTCCTCATCATTTTCCTTTCTTCTCGTTCAAACAACACAGGTCCACTTTCTTCCATCTTTAAAGACGCCAGACCCAACCGGAGGCCCCACTCCCACCATCAACCGCCGCGCTAACCTCTTCCGTCCCACCTAAGACCGTCGACCCCTGATCCAATTCTCTCTCCCTCGTCCACGATCCAGTAATTTGAACCCAATCCCAGAAATCGAGCCCAGATCCACAAATTGACCCCCAAAGACGCCTCCGTTCAAACCCTAACCGTGGGCCATCCCTAGCACCGGACTCCACCTGACTGCCACCACCATATGCGCCCCTCTCATCGCTTCCTCCTCATACCAGTTCGGGCCCCACCTCTACATCCATTCGCTAGAATTTGATTCAAACCGAAACCCGTTTATCTTGGATGAACGAACCCCGTTGACCACTACGTACACCCAGACCGCCACCAAACTCCGGCGAACAATCGCCTCGCTTCCTGAACCTACGCCGCCTGTTGTTTGGCCCGATATCCCCTCCGTTTGCCTGCTAGTTGCACCGCGACTTGCCTGCCTAGCTGATAAAAATGGTGCGAATAGCTTTGTCTTCGAACTTGGAAAAAGTACACTAGCCTGAAGCGTTTGTTTCCACAGTCTCAATGACTCAAAGATTGGATTTTTCCTGAAGATCATATATGTAACTAGAAGGCTGTTTGTTTTCGGGAGAGTCCCTGTGAATGAGTGGGAAGAAGGCAGAAGCACGATGTGAATTTATAGTTAGGAAAAGAATTGAATATGAGATCAATGTCACATCTTCGTATAGGTTATGTCAGCAGTAAAACGTAGGTATGTATTCTAATGTACAGGCAACTAAATATATACATGTTCTTCTTTCACTTCGAGCTGCTGGTGATGTTGCGTTTGAAAGAAAAGGGGTGAGAGGCTTTACTGGTGGAGGTGGGCAAAATGAATCAAAGCATGTGCGAGTGCTGATTTCTTTCAGATTGCATGTTCAAAGAAATAAAGAATAGCACTGTGCAGAGATATTTTGAAGAGACCGCACAAGGGTTTGCTGCAATTAGCTTTAAATACAAGGTACATCTGATAAGATTTGGACTTCTTCTTTGGGATATGCTAACGTTTTGAAGGAATACAAATAGATTTTGTGGCTTGGATTGTAAACAAAACATGAGAAGAAAACAAATTTAACCGCAAGTATTGAGTACAGAGTTTCCTGCTTTTTCCTGATTGGATAAAGATATCTTTGGATTTGATAGATATATGAAAATAATGTGCAGGGACTTTACCGAGATTATGAAATGGAAAGCAAAGCTGTTATATTTTACTTTTTGACTCTTAGAAAAGATTCCACCAGACTGTAAAGCTGCGTAATTTATGTAATGACATTGGAAGTGTTACCCTTGTAGGATTTTTTGAGCTTTAAAATGTCATTATTGTAAATATGTGTATGTATATTTGTCTTGTTTACGGCAAGAACAAGAATTTTCACATATTTTGGATAGTGATCTAGTACTGATTTGGTTTTGATCCTTTTTTTAATTTTATTTTATTTGATTTTATAGTCTTGGTCAACGTATACTAACGTGCAAACTATTTTGTAAAGATTTCGTTGATAGCAACCTTGATTTTATTATTTAATGTGATTAACATTCGACGTTTTAAATTAGCATGAGCGGATACAACATCCAATCTTATTAAAAATCCCTTTTATGCTGTCAATCTACATTATACTGCAAAATCAACATTTTCCAACTATTTTAAAAATAAAATATTATTATATTACTAATATAAATATAAATAAATGATCAAACTAAAATGGTTAAATTCGATTATTTATTTCCAAATCCATATTTTAAACAATTAAAATAATTCAAAAAATTGGCCAGAAAAATACGGGACGTTACAAAATTACATACATTTTAATTATTAGAAATTAATTTTAATTATTTGTTTTTCACAACTGGTAGTGAAGAGCAGTTGCTAAAGTTATGTTTTCAGCAACAGGTAGAGAAAAGCAGTTGCTAATTAGATAATTTACTAGTTATTAATAATTAATTGTAATAAGTTATTAAATATAAGAAATAATAATTGATTATTATGCTAACTAGTAATTATAAATTATTTAATCCTCTATTACAATAATTACAATAATAGTAATATTAATCAATTATCGTTTATTTATTAATTATGAATTGATGAATTATTTAATTATTAGTTATACATATTCATATTTCAACTTAATTAATAATTTTTATCCGTTATTTTTTATTACTCACTAGTAATTATTATTTTATAATTATCTAATAATTTTACTATTTTTTAACTATTAATTATTATAATTTGTTTATTATTAATTATTATTATTTGATTATAATTTTTTTGAAAGGCAAGCCAGTTTTTATAGTGGACCGTGCCACTTTTATTAGAAAAGAGAGAGAAGAGAGTAGCTGAACATGCTTAGTACCCCAATCTGGTTTGAAGTGCCAGTACATTAAGCAAATTATCTAAAGTGTCTTAAGATAGAGAGCACCATAGAGTGTTTACTAATAGTAGTCTCACTAAACACCCTTATGTTCCTCTCCATCCAAATTAAATAAACAAAAAAATTTGAGCAATTTCAACAACAATTTTCCTTTTGCATACTTCCATCTCGTCGCTTTAAAAATAGTGTACCATTCTAGCTGAGAATTGCGAGATGCCGCATGTAGTTGAAAGTGCAAGAGCACTTTAGACCAGACAAAGAAAGAATACCGACACTTAAAGAAAAGGTGGTCAATCTTTTCCTCGCCACTCCCACATAAATAGTAACAAGCATGATCAACAATGTGCATATCTTTCAATCTGCTAAGAGTAAGCAAACCATTGTTCAAAACCTTCCATAGCATCATATTTTGTTTTGGCGCAGCACCACAATCCCAGATTCTAGCATGCCACGGGAAGTTATCAAAGTTGTCTTCATTTAAAGAGATTTTATATACCATACTGATCTTGTGAGTACCCCCATTCCATCTTGCATGACTAGATGTATCATTGTAGAATTTACCTTGAATGACAGTCCATGTTGTTCGAACATCATACGAGCTGCAATAAGGGAGTGAGACATAACCAACACACCAGTAATCGGCTACACAAGCTTTATCATGGATCCCGGTCATCATTCCTTGATCATACGAGATAATGTCACTAAGAATGAGGCCTTTAGCAGCCCACGGATCATCCCAAAAGGCTGTCTTATCCATGCATTTCATACCAACCTGCACCATTGGTAGAAAAGTGGTTCTATTTCTCATAATATTACGCCATGCCCAACTGCTATCAGCTTTTGGAATCATAGTCCAATAATTTTTTTCTTTAATAAGATAAGTTCTAACCCATGTTGCCCAAAGATTATTATCATATCTCAAAAGTTTATCAAACCTTGTAGATAAAGATGCTTTGTTCCATTCCTTAACATTCATTACCCCCAGACCACCCTTCTCTTTAGTCAAACAGATATGTTTAAAAGCTACGGGTATCAATTTCTTGGAGAAAGGGTTACCATGCCAAAGAAAATGATTAAGCGCTGAATCAATCATTTTAATAAGTTTTGAAGGGAGAATGAAGCTTCTAGCATAATAGATGCACATCGACATAGCAACAGACTTGATAATAACCAACCTACCTACCATAGAGTATTTTGCACTTACCCAAGAGGAAATTTTCTCAGTGATCTTTTCATAAAGTTGAAGGCATTGAGACACCTTGATCCTAGATGTACACATAGGAACTCCAAGATAAGTCTCATTCTCATTAAAAGGGGATAAACCTGACGCCGCGTATATGGTTGTTTTCAACATTTCTGGAACTCCGGCAATCCTGATCTTAGATTTGCTTTTATTAATAGAAAGACCAGTGAGGCACTGCAATTCATGTAATATGCCCATAACCCCATTAATAGATCTAAGATTCGGTTTTGTGAACAACAATAAATCATCAGCAAATAGAAGGGTCGAGAGAGAAAGCTTCTTGCACATGGGGTGAAAATCCAGAAAATGATTGCAGTAAGCACGCTTAGCAATGGCAGTGAATAACTCCATGACACAAACAAAAAGATAGGGTGATATTGGATCACCTTGCCGTATACCCAGGGTAGCTCTGAAATACCCAAACGTACAACCATTATTGCTAAGAGAGTAGTCGACAGTGGATATGCAAGTGAAGATCCAGCAAAGGAAAGGCATCGGAAAATTCATTTTGAATAATATGTATATGATTGATTTCCAGTGAACTGATTCATAAGCTTTTTGAAGGTCAAGCTTGAGCACACATCTAGAGATGATTTTTCTGATAGTAACTACTAATTAAATAATATAATAATAATGATTAAATATTAATTATATTTGCCAATTATTAATTATATATAGTATATATATATGTATATATATATATTAACTATTATGCTTATACTTCTTATATTATAACCGAATATTACTTGGGGGTAAAATAATTTTTAAAAGTACGTTTTTTGCAAGTGGCTTTACCTATTGTAAAAAATTACAGTTATCGCAATTGATAAAAACAGTTACTAAATATATAATTTTTGCAACTGGTTTGAAATTGTAGTTGCAAATAATATGTCTATTGCAATAGGAATGAAAGAGCAGTTGCTAAAAGTATGTTTTCGCAACAGGCATGAAAGCGTTGTTGCGAAAATATGCTTTTTGCAACAGGAGGGAAAAGCCTGTTGTTAAATCTTATTTATTGCAACAGCTACGAAAGGTCTGTTGCTAAATATCATTTACTTTAACTGACATTTGAGGCCTGGTGCAAATAACTAGTTGTAATAGGGTATTTTTCTTGTAGTGCACGGTTCATTGTTTTAATAACTTCTTTATGACACACATTACATTTTTATATGGTTATATTCAAACAGGATAAATTTCCATGTATGTTAATTTTCCGTGTGTATAACTATCCAAATATGTTTATACATGTAATTCTATACTATCCAATATAAAAGAATAAATTGAAGATAAAACGTTGAAAAAAGTATATTAAATAGTATTAGTATGTGCGATATTTATTTTTTACTATATAGTTTTGTTAAAATATTTAAATATATTTTTGCAATATTGTATTCATTATAATCAATATGTTTATTAGTAAAATGTCTTCATGCTTACCTACATACACGTACATACATATTTGCACAAATGTGTAGGCTGAGATATTTCATAATTTGAATGTATATTTATAGTGGTTTTATTTCTATTAGTGGTCCAATTATGGTTCAAAAAAGTGTGGATATTTGTTGCATGCATAGTCGCAACACTAACACACACACACACGCGCGCGCGCGCGCACACACACACACACATATATATATATTTGAAATTATGAATAGTCACTCATATATATATATATATATATATATATATATTTGAAATTATGAATAGTCACTCTTCATGGAAGTTCATAATGTGTTCGTTTCATACACTGAAATTTTCGATCATACCAAACAACTTAGAATTTATAAATGATTGATTATATAACTTATGAGATAATATGTAGCTAGAATAATAAGAATGTAGATATGAACTCTTGGCATTCTCAACCAGACATTATGTGTCCTAAATTTTACAATTTTTATGGACCAGCTAAGTTAGATGAAGAATTACATGGTCGTACTCATAATAAAGTTCTTTGATTATTATAATATATGGTGTAACAACCCGCCATTTTGACCATGACGAATCGATAAAACATGTCAACTCGAACCGCCCAAAACGACAAATTGTTATTAGCTTCTGTGGTAAATTGAATAAATCACAGAATCACAGATCACAGACACATAGCGGAGCAATATGATATCTAGCAGCGGAAAAATAAATAATACAATAGTAATTCATGAAGCTACTAAATAAAATTTTACAATAGAGTTTACATAACAATACAGCGGAAGACTAATACAATGATTTCTGGTACATAAATAAAAGATTACTACATAAATAGAAATGACAAGAATAGCTGGAACCAGATCAACTGAACAGGTAGATATAGATGAGCAAAACCCAATAATCTCCAAACTCCAAGAGTATCTCGAAAGCTGTGATAATTGATCTGACCCGAGAAATAATGCAAAACAAAACAACTCGGAACAGGACTAACATTCTCATGGAAGTAAATCAAATCAAATGAAATGTTCGATGAAATGCAATTAGTAACCTAAAGAGTGCTTGGGATCCCCATCCTCGAAAGATCCGTCAAACTATTTCTATATAGTATAATCCGCTATATACAATATTGTCTATCAGTAAAGTAAATATCAAAATAGCATAAGCAGGATAACCATTTGTAGTGACACGAAAATCCCCCTCGCGGGAAATTGCCGATACGCTAACTTTGGTATACAACAACATCAGAAAAGAAATAGAAGACTTTTATTACATCATAATAATGTAACATCAGAGTACAGAATATATCAGAGTACATCGAAATATAATACAGCGGAAGATTAATTTACAATAAATGTAATACAATGCAGCGGAAACAAATAAAATAACATAGCGGAAGACTACCAATGCTCTGGACATAGCTTTAAGCTTCGATTCAGAATCCTGCTCAATAAATAAATATCTACAAAACAAGCCACTCGACTGCCGTGTGGAAAATACGGGGCACCCGAGTTTGCAAGTGAAACAAACTACGAGTTAGTCATGGGATTGGTATGATAAATCTAACTTAACTTATCTAATAGTAAGTATAATCACAGGACCATGCCGCTAACGTAGAACAGGTTTACTCCATTGGTTTGCCAGTGCATAAAATAAAGTAAATCTTTTAAACAACGCAATGTTTTTTAGAAAAATGAAACCATTATAAGACTCAAGTCCCATCACACAATGCAACGCAAACCGGTGGATAGAGTTTTACATTATAATGATCAAACATGATTGATACATAAAAACTTGATATTATTATTAGTGTCTAATCAGTTTAAAAACACTTTCAAAATAAATGTATCAATCCTAGGCGGCATAACTACCATATACTATGTCGCCATATATAGGTTTATAATCAAATCCATAATGTCGTATTGGAAATTGGATTTCCATCATGAGTCGAGGCTAGGAATCATCCTCACCGATTTTGAGACACTCTAGCAAATGCCTCAGGACTCGGACGCTGGCGAGCCCTCGTTAGCGGTAGGACTGGTCCATAAATACTTTAGTGGATTGGTTATGCCTGAACAATACATTTCCTGGTCCTATTGGACCTATCACTTGGCCAGTAGCGACCAATACCCGAGAGCCTTAAAATCCATCATCCACATAAGTAAAAAAGTCTGGGCTCCATACCATGACACCACTTTGTAACAACCCGGAGAATCAGAACCAATTTAAAATTTTTATTTTGGCTATTTTAATGAATTTTGGATATTTAAAATGATTTCTTTTAAATAATTACGAAGGAAAATTTATTTTCGCCGAAGTTAGAACGTATAATTTTATTTTAATTATATAACGAGCCTGAAATGGCGTGGTAGTTTTAAAATTGGATTTTAAACTTTAAAGAAACATACAGAATTCAATATAAGTCAGAATTTGATAAAACTAGAAATGTTAGGAACGTATTAACTATATCTTTCTAATTAATGTAAGAAATTTAGATTTCACTTTAGAAATCATTAGTTATGGCTAAATCAAAATTTAGAAAAGTCGCTGTGGAATTTATATATAATTTAATATATAAATATATGGCCCTTAAAAAAAGGCATTTTGCAAACGACCTCCGTTTTCGACGAAACCACTTTTGTTGGATCCGAAATGTCAAATTATTGCTAGATTCCAAAATTCATAATTTTTGGAATTAATATGTGAGCGTAGCAAAAGAAAAAGTGTTTTGTCAATTTTAATCAATTTGGATCGACCAGAAAATGGCCATTTTTCAAGTTGTCTCCAAATTCGACGAAATTAGTTTTATTAAGACCGTATCGTCAAAGCATAGCCAGATTTATTTTTCTGGAATTTTTGGAGTTAGTATGTGGCCCATATAAATTAAAATGTACGTTTAAATTCAATATATATTGATTTACAGTTTAATTTTGATAAAAAATGATCGTAACAGCCGAATTGGCTTACGAAACATATCCCATTGTGTTCGAAATGGGGGTATTTAGCTAGGGGCGACATTCGTTGGGTTTGATTTGGAGTTTGGAGATTAAATGAATTATTTTTGAATTAAATAATATAATATTATAATATATATATATATATATAAATAAATTTTAAAACCCTAACTTTCTCCAATCTAAAAACAAGCCGCCAGTCACTTGAATGAACGGTTGGAAAAGCTCAGAAATTCAAGTGGAAAAATCTTCCAATCCACTTCAAATTAAAATCCAATTCAAAACAAAAATCGTTGAGCAAATCGAGGGATTTCTATCAATACCATGATGATCGAATTCCATTGAGTGTTTCCCTCGAAATTCAAGCTCAAAGTGACCGGTTTTGATCCATTTTCCAGCGAAGGCGGAGAGCTACTTTCATCTTTGCTGATGGCGCTAGGTGAGGAGTTGAAGGCGGTCGAAATGGTGCACTCCGATGGGTGGCCGACAGGGTGTAGGAGGAGCGGCGTGAGGAAGTTAGTTTGAGCGATGGGTTTTCTACCTGGAGCGGTAGTCAACGAGGAAGACAATGAGTATATTGTTTAAGCGATCTTGATTTTCTTTGGAAAATAATTAAGGTCGATTATTAATTATTTTATTTCCTTAATGACCGTTTAAAGTAATTAACATGTAAACCATCATAACTTCTTCGAATGACATCAGAATTCGACAATCTCGGATCTGTTGGAATCGTCTCGACGAACACTACCTTTCAGAACTAACTAGAATCAAAACGGACCAAACCAAAATTTCGAGCAAATTCAGATCCAAACAGAACAGAAATTCAGAATAAAAGAACGGCGGAGCGAATCCCAAAGTGAGAACTTATCACTAAAATTATTTCTGTATAGTTATTTATTTTATAACTGCATATATGAACTGCTCCCCATCGTCCATAGTCTAAGGACGAATTGTTTGATTGTATTGTGTTGCGGAAATTGATTGTGATTGTGATGTGAAATGAACTGTATAAAATATTCATGTGTTGAAATAAATAATTTATCGTTAAAAATATAATTTTTAACAGGTATATGAATGAAAATAAATATTCATTTATAAATCGGACGATTTGTTTATGTACACTCATTTGACTGATATTGATTGAGACGATATATTTTACACATCGCCCAACTGCATAAATAATAATCAGTGTTTGTTGTTTGAAAACCCCACATGGGTATTGGGATGATATTGGGCATACATTAATCCCAGTATTTAGTTGTATGTCAATCGTTGGGTTGACAAACTGTTGTAAGCGTTAATTATTCGTATTTAACGCTTATGCAGTTGTGTAATGCACTATGGATGATGGTTGACTGTGTTTGATTATTGTTGTGAACATGTGAGTATGAAATCCATATAAATAAAATTATATGGTAATTGACTGTGTCTGAAATTCAGAACGAACGGATATTTTAAAAATAACGATTATTTTAATATAAGGCATATTTTAAAATAACATTAAGAAAAGAATCAAAATCTGATTTTGATGTCCGATTTTGGATGGACACGAAAATATTTAAAATATATGAAGCCGTGTTGACTAGATATGCGCTATTTAGATGCGAACGATATTTATATCGATTTTATTCATTTTTATAATGAATATCGAATAGGAAATGATTTCAAAATCTTATATTTTGAATAAATTATCATTTATATATTATAATGATATGGAATATTCAATTTTGATTTAAATTTGAAATCGAAGTTGGAATCGTTTTTAAAACTAATTTAAAATGAGTTATTAAATACGTTTTGAATTAAAATCAATGAAATATATATAATATACATATACATATATATATATATATTAAATGGCCTGAATAGAATGCGCCACGCCTCGACCGTTCGCGAATTTCGACCATTGACTTCGAATTGACGTTACGGGAGATACGACTGTTGGAATCTCCTAAAACTGGAACCGTTAGGTTCGTATCGAAAAGAGCTTTCCAACGAATATAAGAGATTTGAAATCTAACGGTTGGATTTGGAATTATGTCCAAATCAAATTTGGAAAAGGTCGTTGTAAGTTTAGTTCGATGACCATTTATGGAAATTGACTGAAATGCCGATATTCAAAATTATTAAAAATATTAATAATTTGTGTAAAATCATAATAAATGATTGGAAAGAATTGGGATGAAAAATTCCATATTTGAAAAGATAAAAATATATTTTTATCGAAATGAACTAGTTATTAACCAGAATTATAATCCAATTATTTTTAAATAAATAAATTGGATTGAGAAAATGGGTTTTAAAATAATCAGAGTTTTTCCAATAAATAAATTGGAATGGATTTGAATCGAAATTATCTTCGGAATATTTCGATATTGGATTCCGCGATTATACAGATATTGTGGAGGAATTTGGAAGATATATATCCTTATTCCAATACGATATTTGTTAATTTCAGAATTTGATATTGAATATAAGCTAATATATTTTCTATTCAGAGCCTTGCATTTAATGTCAAATGGGATTTTGGTTTTGTCGTGAACGATGTCTTCACTAACACTGTTCTTAAACCCAGTTGAGAAAAGATTAAATCTTTTTATTAAGATTTAATGAAGTTTCACAATTAATTAATATTTAATTGGAATTGAATTGAATTTTGGGTTTGTCGTGAATGGTATCTTTAAAAATGTTGTTCTTAAACCCAATGGAGTTAAGAAAATTAGAAACTAACTGGAGATTAGCTAAGTTGAATGGTTTCCTGGGTATTGATCTGATGTTGGTTTCGGCCTTCGGGATTAATACTTAGGGAATTGTTCTCTTACTAATTTACGGTTAGAGACTGATGGAATGGTGTCTTCAGTAACACTGTTCTTAAACCCCGTGTGAAAAGAATAAATATTTTAATTAAGATTTAAAGAAGAATTACTAATTAATTAACATTTAATTATAATTGAAATGGAATGTGAATTGGGTTTATTGTGAACTGGGTTTTAATGACATTTGTTCCTTAACCCGATTAACAGAGAAATGTGATTTGGAATTTATAAATCTTTTTATTAAGATTTAATGGAAATTTTCCGAAGTAAAGTTTTCCGATTTAATATATTAGAATGGAATGGAATTCGATTTGATAATAATTGAAGTGAGCTTCTATGGAGGAAGACTGTTAATATCTATGGAATTTAAAAGGCTTTGTCGTTATTCCATTTATATTATTAGTCAGATACAGATATTTATATTGATTATATATTGATCTGTTTTCTGTGAAAACTCCATAATTAATGGAATGCGAGTTTGGGTTTATCGTGAACTGTGTTTTAAATGACATCGGTTCATTAACCCAGTTAAAGATAGGAATTATTTTCCTAGAAGTTGAATAATCATTAATATTGATTTTTGGGAAGATTAAAACTGAATTAGACTTTTAATGAATCTTTAATTAGATTGAAAAGTGAATGAGATAATTTAAATTATCGAATACATGATATGATCGAGAATTGAGTATCATCGGTTTTGCTACAAGCGATAGTTAAATCTTTAAATAGATTTGAACGTTAAATGGTAATTAATATTTACCGATAACAAGTGGTGCTAGATATGGAGTACTACCAGTTTTGCTCCATGGGATGAATAGGTTGGGATTCAGAAACATAATAAATGATTACTTCGATAAGGTTCGCTAATCCCGTCTAGTTTGGAAAACCTTAATATGGTTTAAATTGTGAAAAGAATATTCAGAATTGGAATGAGGCGTATGTTGTGTTTGTGTATCACTTGTTTATTATATACGCGAGTTATTCGGAAAGGCCGGGTTTATACCTATTCTGAATAACTGATTTGACGATAGGTCAAAGGTGAAGGCGGTGGTTGAAGACTGGACGTCTTCACATCGTCTGGATGATTACTGATGTCTTGATTAGGCTGTACACCCAAGACGAGGTAATAAGTGGTGATCGTCCTGACGTACTTGGAGAACAACGGATATGTGAGGGCCTCTCTCTTATATTGGACATATGAGAGAGGAATAAGGTGCCTTCGGTTTCGTTCAGACCCAGAACGAACTTGTAAATGGACCGTATGTCTGACATTGGATTTTATTCCGTGTTGATTGATATCTATTAAATATATATCCATCTGGTGAATTGGAATTTATTCTCATACTTCACCCTTCTCTGAGACGTACGAGCTTCGAGGTTGTATATCGGTAGACATCAGTCGCGTGGAGTGGATTGCCTGTGTGGTATGCTGAGATGCAAATGATCAAGGCTTCTGTTGAAAAGCAGAGTCTTGTGGTTGATGATCAAAGCATAGCTTTGTGTAGCGTTAATTCGCCAGCTTCACACACCGGTATGGTGGTAAACTGATGGTTAGATCAGTAAGCTTTTGAGATGAGGATAGACACCTTAGTGTTGTCATGGATTCGGTCGACCGAGGTGATACTGTGTGTGGTCGCCCCACACCAGTAGGGATATGGCACACCCCCTGATTCCCAGATGGATAGAGTTAGCGATGTTTTCGCATGCTTGCGACGTAAGCTGCGGTAACTTGTTTCCTGGATAGTGTGGGTGTGCATTATGGTGTTTTCACATGCCTGCGACATAAACTGCGGTAAATTGCACTATGCGATCGATCTTTCGAATCAGTGACCATCATGATGGAAATCTAACTTCCAATACGACATTTCGGTTTTAATTGTAGAGCCTAGTATGGCGACATAGTGGGATAGGGCACTATGCCGTCTATGATTGATACATTTATATTTGAAGTTGATTTCTTTCCTTATAGTAATAATAAAAGATAAATTTCACGTACCAAGCATATTTGGCTATTATAATGTAAAATTCTATCCTCCAGCTTGCGTTGCATTGTGTGATGGGACCCGAGTCTTATAATAGCTTCATTTTTCTTTATTTAGCATTGCGATGTTTGTTTCAGGAACTGGTATTCTTGGGGGTAAACCCGTTCCGTGTTATACGGCGTGGTCCCTTGATTTACCTTATCTTAAAGTAAAGTTTAATAACTGTTTTAGTTCTCACACCAGTCACATGACTAACCTAGAGTTTATTGTTTTAACCTAAACTCTGGGTGCCCCTATTTTCCACACGGGCAGCTAGTAATCTTGGTTTTGCAGATTTATATTCACAGGATCCTGGTTTACAGCTGGAATGATATTCGTAAATATCTGTATCCGTGTATTCCTTTCAGTTGTGTTCCCGCTGCTATGTATTTAAATGTAATTTAAATCTCTGATATTTACCAAGTGTATATTATTTGCTCATACTCTATATATTCTTGTACTCTGGTAAAATTGTTGTAATAAGCAATAAAATGTTCTTCTATTTGTGTTCTGATTTGTTGTGTTCTCAACTCAATCCGGGCTTTCCTTTATGGGGAAGTTTGGGTCGTTTCAGTTGTTATCAGAGCTTTGGTTTACAGAGCTCGAAAATAAGAAATATTAGAACCGAACGAAAGAATTCATCAGAGATTGGATTTGTAATATCCAATAAGAATTGCTCGTTAGAGATGGGATCAGTAGTATCCTAGAATGAGTCTGAAGAGTGTTATTTTTAAAATAAAAATGAAAACAAACTTTGTTTTGAAAATTTAAACCTTATTATTCGTATTTGAATATTTATTTTAGATTGATTTTGGACAATCGAGTATATGAAGATTTTGAATATATGCGTAATTAACGTGTATTCGAAGCCTGGATAGATATAGAATCACACTCTAGTCGCCCGTAGATGATTCTGATGATAGTGATCGCATCATCAGATTCTATGTTAGATTTTCGAAAGTGGGATATCTATATATTTCCAATTGACTAGTGTGAGAACCAAAACTTAGTTAAATTTCATTGGTTGTAAATTGCCATCAAAAATGGATTTTTGACTATATGTATTAAAGATATATATTTGAAAAGCTAATTCACTAAATTGATTGATGGTTGCGTAGTTTGATTATTAATGTAACTAATAAAAATATTGGAATGATAATTAATTAAACCAATATGTAAACGAAAGATAAATTAGCCAAACCGAATTAAATTTTGAACTGAATTATTGCATTTACATATATGTACATGTATATACATTGAACAGTTCATAGCATGGAGGCTAAGAAGAGGAATAAAATTGTATATCCGACAAATAAGTAAATGTTTGTTGTATTTCTTGGGGTTTTGATGATTTTATGAGCCGATAGGCGAGCCACATGGCGAGCCATTTGGATTTTTCTTTTTCTTTTTGATTGGAGAGGGCTTGTGTGGCAGTTTGAGGATTTTCCCGATGCTCCCCGTACAAAGGAGGTTATGGCGAAATTTTTAGAAAATTTAGGGTGTTAGTCAAAATTTTGAGAAATTGGAAAATTATTAGAAACTGAAAAGTTGAAGAACTTAAGCCATAATTAAAAGAATGAAAGTTGAGTTGATTAGTTAAACAACTTTCATCTCCGTTAATTTTTGAGGATGAAAAGATTTTAAGTGGGGGAGATTATAACAACCCGGAAAATCAGAACCAATTTAAAATTTTTATTTTGGCTATTTTAATGAATTTTGTATATTTAAAATGATTTATTTAAATAATAACGACAGAAAATTTACTTTTCGAAGAAGTTAGAATGTATAATTTTATTTTAATTATATAACGAGCCTGAAATGGCGCAGTAGTTTTAAAATTCGATTTTAAACTTTGAAGAAACATACAAAATTCAATATAAGTCAGAACTGGATAAAACTGAAAACGTTAGGAATGTATTAACTATATCTTTCTAATGAATGTAAAAAATTTAGATTTCACTTTAGAAATCATAAGTTATGGCTAAATCAAAATTTAGAAAAGTCACTGTGGAATTTGTATGTAATTTAATATATATATATATATATATGTATGTATGTATGTATGTATGGCCCTTAAAAATAGCCATTTTGCAGATGACCTCCGTTTTCGATGAAACCACTTTTGTGGATCTGGAATGTCAAATTATTGCTAGATTCTAATATTCATAATTTTTGGAATTATTACGTGAGCGTGGCGAAAGAAAACGTGTTTTGTCAATTTCAGTCAATTTGGATCGACCAGAAAATGACCATTTTTCAAACGGTCTCCAAATTCGACGAAATGTGTTTTGTTAGGACCATATCGTCAAAACATAGCCAGATTTATTTTTCTGGAATTTTTGGAGTCGGTATGTGGCCCCGATAAATTAAAATGTACATTTAAATTTAATATATATTGATTTATAGTTTAATTTAGATAAAAACTGATCGTAACAGCCGAATTAGCTTACGAAACATATCCTATTGTGTTCGGAATGTGGGTATTTAGCTAGGGGCGACATTCGGTAGGTTTGATTTGGAGTTTGGAGATTAAATGAATTATTTTTGAATTAAATAATATCATATTATAATATATATATATATATACGTTTTAAAGCCCTAACTTTCTCCATTCTAAAAACAAGCCTCCAGTCACTTGAACGAACAGTTGGAAAAGCTTAAAAATTCAAGTGGAAAAATCTTCCAATCCACTTCAAATTAAAATCTAATTTAAAACAAAAATCGTTAGCAAATCGAGGGCTTTCTATCAATTGCACAATGATCGAATTCCATTGAGTGTTTCTCTCAAAATTCAAGCTCAAAGTAACCGGCTTTTGATCCAATTTCCAACGAAGGGGGAGAGCTGAGTTCGTCCTTGCTGATGGCGCCAGGTAAGGAGTTGAAGGCGGTCGGAATGGTGCACTCCGATGGGTGGCCAACAGGGTGTAGGAGGAGCGGCGTGAGGAAGTTAGTTTGAGCGATGGGTTTTCTACCTGGAGCGGTAGTTAATGAGGAAGACGATAAGTATAT
This sequence comes from Allium sativum, assembly GCA_030737875.1. Classification (NCBI taxonomy): domain Eukaryota; kingdom Viridiplantae; phylum Streptophyta; class Magnoliopsida; order Asparagales; family Amaryllidaceae; genus Allium; species Allium sativum. The sequence continues at coordinate 656,845,777 of CM060913.1, forward strand.
TGTTTAAGCGGCCTTGATTTTATTTGGAAAATAATTAAGGTTGATTATTAATTAATGTATTTCCTTAATGTCCGTTTAAAGTAATTAACATGTAAACCATCGTAACTTCTTCGAATGACATCAGAATTCGATAATCTTGTATCCATTGGAATCCGCTCGACAAACATTGCCTTTTAGAACCGACTAGAATCAAAACGGACCAAACCAGAATTTCGGGCAAATTCAAATCCAAACAGAACATAAATTCAAAATAAAAGAATGGCGGAGTGGATCCCAAAGTGAGAAATTCTCACTAAAATTATTTATGTACAGTTATTTATTTTATAACTCCATATATCAACTGCTCCCTGTCGTCCACAGGCCATGGACGACTTGTTTGATTGCATTATGTTGTGGAAATTGACTGTGATTGTGATGTGAAATGAACAGTATAAAATATTCATGTGTTGAAATAAATAATTTATCGTTAAAAATATAATTTTTAATGGGTATATGAATGAAAATAAATATTCATTTACAAATCAGACGATTTGTTTATGTACACTCGTTTGACTGATATTGATTAGGACGATATATTTTACACATCGCCCAACTACACAAATAATAATCAGTGTTTGTTGTTTAAAAACTCCACATGGGTATTGGGATGATACTGGACATACACTAATCCCAGTATTTAGTTGAATGCCAATCATTCGGTTGACAAGCTGTTGTAAGCGTTAATTATTTGTATTTAACGCTTATGCAGTTGTGTAATGCACTATGGATGATGGTTGATTGTGTTTGATTATTGTTGTGTACATGTGAGTATGAAATCGATTTAAATAAAATTATATGGTAATTGACTGTGTCTGAATCCAATTCAGAACAAACAGATATTTTAAAAATATTGAATATTTTAAAATAAGGAATATTTTAAAATAATATTCAGAAAAGAATCAAAATCTGATTTTGATGTCCGATTTTGGATGGACACGAAAATATTTAAAATATATGAAGCCGTGTTGACTAGATATGCGCCATATAGATGCGAACGATATTTATATCGATTTTATTCCTTTTTATAATGAAATATCGAAAAGGAAATGATTTCAAAATCTGATATTTTGAAAATATTATCTTTATATATTATAATGATATGGAATATTCAATTTTGATTTAAATTTGAAAATGAAGTTGGAATCGTTTTTAAAACAAAGGTAAAACGAGTTATAAAATACGTTTTGAATTGAAATCGACGAAATATAAATAATATATATGTTATATATATTAAATGACCTGAATAGAGTGCGCCGCGCCGCGATCGTTCGCGAATTTCGACCATTGATTTCAAATTTACGTTACGGGTGATCCAATCGTTGGATTTTCCTAAAACTGGAGCCGTTGGGTTCGTATCAAAAAGAGCTTTCCAACAAATATAAGAGGTTTTAAATCTAACGGTTGGATTTGGAATGATGTCCAAATCAAATTTGGAAGAGGTCGTTGTAAGTGCAGTTTGATGACCGTTTATGGAAATCGACTAAAATAGCGATATTTAAAATTATTAAAAATATTAATAATTTGTGTAAAATCATAATAAATAATTGGGGTGAAAAATTCCATATTTGAAAAGATAAAAATATATTTTTATCGAAATGAACTAGTTATTAACCAGAATTATAATCCAATTATTTTTAAATAAATAAATTGGATTGAGAAAATGGGTTTTAAAATAACCAGAGTTTTTCCAATAAATAAATTGGAATGGATTTGAATCGAAATTATCTTCGAAATATTTCGATATTGGATTCCGCGATTATATGGATATTGTGGAGGAATTTGGAAGATATATATATCGTTATTCCAATACGATATTTGTTAATTTTAGATTTTTATATTGAATATAAGCCGATATATTTTCTATTCGGAGCCTTGTATTTAATATCTAATGGGATTTTGGGTTTGTCGTGAACGGTGTCTTCACTAACACTATTCTTAAATCCAGTTGAGAAAAGATTAAATCTTTTTATTAAGATTTAATAAGGTTTACCAATTAATTAATATTTAATTGGAATTGAATTGAATTTTGGGTTTGTCGTGAATGGCATCTTTAAAAATATTGTTCATAAACCCGATGGTGTTAAAAAATTAGAAACTAACTGGAGATTAGCTAATTTATGGTTAATACTTAAGGAATTGTTCTCTTACTAATTTATGGTTAGAGACTGATGGAATGGTGTCTTCAGTAACACTGTGCTTAAACCCCATGTGAAAAGAATAAATCTTTCAATTAAGATTTAAAGAATAATTACCAATTAATTAACATTTAATTGGAATTGAAATGGAATGAGAATTCGATTTATTGTGAACTGTGTTTTAATGACATTTGTACTTTAACCCGATTAACAGAGAAATGTGATTTGGAATTTATAAATATTTTTATTAAGATTTAGTGGAAATTTTCCGAAGTAAAGTTTTCCAATTTAATATATTGGAATGGAATGGAATTCGATTTGCTAATAATCGAAGTGAGCTTCTGTGGAGGAAGACTGTTCATATATATGGAATTTAAAAGGCTTTGTCGTTATTCCATTTATATTATTAGTCGGATACAAAAATTTATATCGATTATATATTGATCCGTCTTCTGCGAAAATTCCATAATTGATGGAATGTGATTTTGGGTTTATCGTGAACTGTGATTCAAATGACATTGGTTCTTTAACCCAGTTAAAGACAGGAATTATTTTTCTAGAAGTTGAATAGTCATTAATATTGATTTTTGGGAAGATTAAAACTGAAGTAGAGTTTTAATGAATCTTTAATTAGATTGAAAAGTGAATGAGATAATTTAAATTATTGAATTCATGAAATGATCGAGAATGGAGTATCACCAGTTTTGCTCTAAGCGATAGTTAAATCTTTGATTAGATTTGTACGTTAAATGGTAATTAAAATTTATCGATAACACAGTGGTGTTAGATTTGGAGTACTACCAATTTTGCTCCATGGGATGAATAGGTTGGGATTGGGAAACTTAATAAATGATTACTTCGGTAAGGTTCGCTAATCCCGACTAGTTTGGAAAACCTTAATATGGTTTAAATTGTGAAAAGAATATTTGAATAAAAATATATTTAGAATTGGAATGTGGTGTATGTTGTGTTTATGTAGCACTTGTTTATTATATACGCAAGTTATTCGGAAAGGCCGGATTTATACCCATTCTGAATAACTGATTTGACGATAGGTCGAAGGTGAAGACGGTGGTTAAAGACCGGAGGTCTTCTCATCGTTTCGATGATTACTGATGTCTTGATTGGGCTGTACACCCAAGACGAGGTAATAAGTGGTGATCGTCCGGACGTACTTGGAGATCGACGGATATGCGAGGGCCGCTCTCCTGTATTAGACATATTGGAGAGGAATAAAGTGCCACCGGTTTTGTTTAGACCCAGAATGAACTTGTAAATGGACTGTGTGTCTGACATTGGATTTTATTGTAAGTTGATTGATCTCTATTAAATATACATTTGTCTGGTGAAGGGGAATTTATTCCCTTACTTCACCCTTATCTCAGACGTACAAGCTTAGAGGTTGTATATCGGTAGACATCAGTCGCATGGAGTTGATTAACTGTGTGGCATGCTGAGATGCAAATGATCAAGGCTTCTGTTGAAAAGCAGTCTTGTGGTTGATGATCAAAGCACAGCTTTGTGTAGCATTAATTCACGAGCCTCACACACCGGTATGGTGGTAAACTGATGGTTAGATCAGTATGCTTTTGAGATAAGGATAGACACCTTAGTGGTGTCATGGATTCGGTCGACCGAGATGATACTGTGTGTGGTCTCCCAACACCAGTAGGGATAGGGCACACCCCCGATTCCCAGATGGATAGAGTTAGCGGTGTTTTCGCATGCCTGCGCCGTAAGAGGAGGTAACTTGTTTCCTGGATAGTGCGGATGTGCACTACGGTGTTTTCGCATGCCTGTGACGTAAAACGAGGTGAATTGCACTACGCGATCGATCTTTCGAATCAGTAACCATCACGATGGAAATCCAACTTCCAATACTACATTTCGGTTTTAATTGTAGAGCCTAGTATGGCGACATACTGGGATGGGGGCAGTATGCCGTCTATGATTGATACATTTATATTTGAAGTTGATTCCTTCACTTACAGTAATAATAAAAGATAAATTTCATGTACCAAGCATATTTGGCTATTATAAGGTAAAACTCTATCCTTCGGCTTGCGTTGCATTGTGTGATGGGACGTGAGTCTTATAATAGCTTCATTTTTCTTTATTTAGCATTGCGCTGTATGTTTTAGGCACTGGTATTCTGGGGGGTAAACCCGTTCCATGTTATACGGCGTGGTCCCTTGATTTACCTTATCTTAAAGTAAAGTTTTAATAACTGTTTTAGTTCTCACACCAGTCACATAACTGACCTGGAGTTTATTGTTTTAACCTAAACTCTGGTGCTCCTATTTTCCACATGGGTAGCTAGTAGTTTTGGTTTTGCAGATTTATATTCATAGGATCCTGGTTTACAGCTGGAATGATATTCGGAAAGCTCTATATCTGTGTATTCCTTTCCGCTGTGTTTTGTATTATTTTTTCACTGCTATGTATTTAAATGTAATTTAAATCTCTGATATTTACCAAGTTATATTATTTGCTCATACTCTGTATATTCTTATACTCTGGTGAAATTGTTGTAATAAGCAATGAAATGTTCTTCTGTTTGTGTTCTGATTTGTCGTGTTCTCAACTCAATCCGGGTTTTCCTTTACGGGGAAGTTTCGGTCGTTTCACACTACTAGCTTGAAAGAAATGCAAGTTCTGCCTACGGCCCTCATTCCGTTTTTGACTCATACCAGGGTGTGAGGCTCGCAAAGTAATGCTATACACAAAGCTATGCTAATTAAAGCTGTGTTTTGATCATCAACCACAAGGCTCTGCTTTTCAATAAAAGCTTTGATCATTTGCATCTTGGCATGCCACAATTGCAATCCACGCCATGCAACTAATATCTATCAATATATAACCTCTAAGCTCGTACGTCTTAGAGAAGGGTGTTAAGCAAAAGAATAAATTATCTGCCACCAAAAAGATATATATTAAATAGAAATCAATTAACACAGAACGAAATCCAATGTCAGACACACATCCACTTACAAGTCCGTTCTGGGTTCGAACGAAACCGGAGACACCTTATTCCTCGTCTCGTATGTACAATACAGAAGATAGGTTCTCGCATATCCGAACAATCAACAAGTACGTCCGGACAACTACCACTATAACCCTGTCAAGGCAGCAACTCCAATTAAAGGCATCAGTAGTCATCCATTCGATGTGAAGATCGTTAGTCTTCAACCACCGTCTTCAATGTTTTCGATTTAAATCGTCGTATAATTATTTGAAATGAGATTGAACTCGGTCTTTTCAAATAATTCTTGAATATATATATATATATAATTCAAATCATTTCATATTACTAATATTATTTTATAACGTTTTATCGCTATTTTTATTTATATAAAAATTGCCCATTTAATTCGGACGACGTTTCAGGTCGTTACATGGCCCTAGCGCTGTTTTTATCCAAATTTGAATTAGGATCTTAACAAATTTAATATCGTTGGAAAGATCTTTCTAGAGCGAACCTAACGATTCCAGTTTTAGGAAAATCCGATGGTCGGATCTTTTGGTATAATCATTTAAACTTACGATTCTGAAACACGAACTACCGCGCGCAATTCGTTTAATTTTAATTTTTATTTATATTATATATATATAAATATAAATCGTTTGACGATTTCACTAACATGTAAAAAGTGATGTTTTCAACAAACAAAACATATATTAACATATAAACATTTTCCTACTTCGCTAACATGTAAGTGATTACATTTTAATGAATCAAAACATGTAATTCTTTTTATCTTAACAAACATGTTAAAAGTAACATTTTTATGGAAAATTCTATTTTAATGTGTGATTCTTTTTTATCTAAATAAACATGTTAAATGTAACATGTTAATGACAAATTCCATTTTAATATGTCATTCTTTTTAATCTAAATAAACATCTTAAATGTAACATTTTTTATTATAAATCCTATTTTAACATGTTATTTTGTTTATCTATTTAATCAAAACATACACTGGAAATGTCATTTTTAATGTTTAAACAATTTCTAATGAACATGTCAATTTTAATAATGAATCATTTATAATGAAACTAAACATACATTAAAAATGTTCTTTTTAATCTCTAAGCAATTTCTAATGAACATGTCAATTTTAATAATGAATCATTTCTAATGAAACCAATCATACATTAAAAATGTTCTTTTAAATCTCTAAACAAATTCTAATGAACATGTCAATTTTAATAATGAATCATTTTTAATGAAACCAAACATACCTTAAAAAATGTTCTTTTTAATCTCTAAACAATTTCTAATGAACATGTCAATTTTAATAATGAATCATTTTTAATGAAAATAAACATACACTAAAAATGTTCTTTTGAATCTCTAAACAATTTCTAATGAACATGTCAGTTTTAATAATGAATCATTACATACATCAAAAATGTTATTTTTAATCTCTAAACAATTTTAATGAACATGTCAATTTTAATAATAAATCATTTTTAATGAAACTAATAAGACATCAAAAATGTTCTTTTTAATCTCTAAACAATTTCTAATGAACTTGTCAATTTTAATAATGCATCATTTTTAATGAAACTAAACATACATTAAAGATGTTCTTTTTAATCTCTAAACAATTTCTAACGAACATGTCAATTTAAATAATGAATCATTACATAGATTAAAAATGTTATTTTTAATCTCTAAACAATTTCTAATGATCATGTCAATTTTAATAATAAATCATTTTTTAATGAAACTAAACATACATTAAAAATGTTCTTTTTAATCTATAAACAATTTCTAATGAACATGTAGATTTTAATAATGAATCAATTTTAATGAAACTAAACATACATTAAAAAATATTCTTTTTAATCTCTAAACAATTTCTAATGAACATGTCAATTTAAATAACGTATCATTTTTAATGAAACTAAACATACATTAAAAATGTTCTTTTTAATCTCTAAACAATTTCTAATGAACATGTCAATTTTAATAGTGAATCATTTTTAATGAAACTAAACATACATTAAAAATGTTCTTTTTAATCTCTAAACAATTTAAAATGAACATGTCAATTTTAATAATGAATCATTTTTAATAAAACTAAGCATACATTAAAAATGTTCTTTTAAATCTCTAAACAATTTCTAATGAACATGTCAATTTTAATAATGAATCATTTTTAATGAAACTAAACATACACTAAAAATGTTCTTTTTAATTTCTAAACAATTTCTAACGAACATGTCAATTTTAATAATAAATCATTACGTACATTAAAAATGTTATTTTTAATCTCTAAACAATTTCTAATGAATATGTCAATTTTAATAATCGTCAATAATTTGTTTTCATATATACGATTAAAAAAATGATTTTTATTGCATGAACAATTTCTAACAAACATGAATATTTTATTTTCTAACATATACAGTTCAATCCGTTCGTTCATCGCAATCGCAAACAATAATCTCAAATTTTATATCACACATATGTATGAATTTTACATCAAAATCAATAATAAATTTTATTTTAAATTAGAGATCTCACAGTGATTTTGAATTCTTCAAAAATTGTAGACTGCTCTAAATTTCCCTGGTCACTTCTAAAATATAGTAGACACTGCCATGATCCCAACGGTCCCTGTTTCGAGCACGTTATGATTTTTATCGTGTTATAATATTTTAAATTTAATTAATTACATAATTAAATTAGAAATCACCTTCTTCTATCTTCTATAAACAAGGTCGTGCGTTTTTCCTTTTAGTTCGAAACCAGGTCAGAGTTTTACTTCAATCGGTTGCACGAGGAGGGAATCGTATTGTACCACGTCGGAAAGGAAGGAAGCCCGCACCAGGTGGACCCCACAATGGCGAACTCGATCGGGTTCAGGAGGCAGGGCAGCGGTTTAAACGGCGATGGTTTAGGGGTCTAGAACTCGACGTATATTCAACGATAGGAAGTGAAGTCCGTATGGTTGTGAAGAGCAAGAAGAGTACTCCAATATTGTCCAAAGGATGGAGTGATTTTACTGAGAGGATTGAGAGTTATTTGGAAGGGAAGGATCGAATGTTTCTGGCCATTCACGATAATATGGCGGCGGTTATGAAAATGAATTAGGGTTATGTTAATCCTATATTTATAATATCATATTATTTAATTCTCTAATTTTCAAAAACACCCGTTAACTCATACTAACTCCAAATCCAGCCCAGCGACTGTCGCCCCTAGCCAAATACCACATTTCGGACGCAATGGACTAGGTTTCGTGAGCCCATTTGACTGTTTCAACCTATTTTTCTTTAAATTAAAATATAAAACATTTAATATTAATTTTGATCGTACATTTTAATTTACCGAGGCCACATACTGACTCCAAAAATTCCCGAAAATAAATCTAGCCATGATTTGACGACAAGGTCCTATCAAAATTAATTTTGTTAAATTTGGAGACCGTTTGAAAAATGGTCTTTTTAACGGTCGATCCAATTCAATAGAAATTACCAAATGGATTTTAATTTACCACGCTCACATATTAATTCCAAAAATTATGGAAATTTAAACCTTGCAATAATTTGACATTTCGGATCCAACAAAAATGGTTTCGTCAAAAACGGAGGTCGTTTGTAAAATGGCTATTTTTAATAGCTTTGTTATTATTTAAAAATGGAATTTTTAAATTCTGACACATTTTCTAACAAAATTTCTTAAAATAAATTTTTTAAATTGGTTCTGATTTTTCGGGTTGTTAAACTAACTAACTCAACTTTCATTTTTTTAACTGGTTTGAATAATTTTATTAGTTGAACTAATAATCACACAACACAATCATCAACCAATTAGTTGATTAGCTTTTCAAATATATATATCTTTTATATATTCAAAAATCATATTTTCTAAAATCGGATTATATGTATAATCACAGATACGTTAATTATAAACTTGTCACTCTCAACTCATTCTAGGGAATTTCTAACCCCAACTCTAACGAGTTTTCTCATTCTAGGATGCTACTGATCCTATCTCTAATAATGAGTATTCTTTTATAGGATATTTATAATCCTACCTCTAATGAGTCTTTTGTTCAGTTCTAACGAGTTGTACCCCAAAGATTTGAGTTAACCCAAGCTACGATACCATATGTAGTGACCCGAAAATCCCCATCGCGGGAAATCGTCGGATACGCTAAATTTGGGTATACAACAACATCAGAACAAAAATAGAAGACTTTTATTACATCATAATAACGTAACATCAGAGTATAGAGTATATCAGAGTACATCGAAATATAATACAGCGGAAGATTAATTTACAATAATGTAATACAATGCAGCGGAAATGTAACGGCAAGGAATTTCGCTCGATCCGAATCGATCGTTAAACCGACTAAGACCGTTCGAAACCCCTGATCGTTTTGAGAACAGGACAAAATAGAACGCAGACGGAAGAACATTTCATTGTTATTACAACAATTCCATCAGATACAAGAATATACAGAGTATAAATGAATAAATTACATTCAACAAATATCAGAGATTTAAATTATATTTAAATAAATCGCAGCGGAAAATAATACAAAAGCACAACTAGAAGTGATACACGGATACAGAGCTTTCCGAGCATCGTTCCAGCTGTAAATCAGGACCCTATGAATATAAGTCTGCAAAACCAAAAACTACTAGCTGCCCGTGTGGAAAATAGGTGCACCCAGAGTTTAGGTTAAAACAATAAACTCCAGGTCAGTCATGTGACTGGTGTGAGAACTAAAACAGTTATTTAAAACTTTGCTTTAAAAGATAGTAATTCAAGGGACCACGCCGTATAACACGGAACGACTTTCCTCCCCAGAATACTAGTGCATATAACAAAACAACGCAATTCTTTTTGGAAAAATGAAGCTATTATAAGACCCAGGTCCCATCACACAATGCAACGCAAGCCGGAGGATAGGGTTTTCCCTTATAATAGCCAAACATGCTTGGTACGTTTAAAACAAATCATTTGATACTATTATAAGTGTATAGTGTCAAAACAATTCAATCATAAATATCAATCATAGGCGGCATGGGTACCATATATCATGTCGCCATACTAGTTCTACAATTAAAACCGAAATACATGTAATGGAAATTGGATTTCCGTCATGAGTCGAGGCAAGGGGCAAGCTCCTCTCCGCGTTCGAGACACTCTAGCAATGCCTCAGGACCCCACTCTGATCCTTTGGAACCTCCAAGGCCGGTCCTCTCTTACTTTTGAGGATTAATTATTCCTGAACACACGTTTCCCGGTCCTTACAGACCTATATCCGAGGCGCCTCGTATCCAACAACCACACAGGTGAAAAGTATATAAATGTCAGGGCTGGTAGGTCACTGACACCACCCTAGCTAGAAAGAAACGTCGTGCACTCCTTGGGTCCGTATCCCATTTTTAACTCATACCGAGGTGTGAGGCTCGTGAATTCACGTTATACACAAAGCTACGCCACACAGGCCGTGCTTTGATCATCAACCATAAGACTTTGCTTTTCAACAGAAGCCTAGATCAATTGCCACTTACGCGTGCCACACTGGCAATTCACTCCATGCGACTAATATCCATCGATATACAACCTCTAAGCTCGTACGTCTCAGAGAAGGGCGTTAAGCAAGAGAATAAATTCTCCGCCGCCAAACAGATGTATATTTAATAGAGATCAATCAACATAGAATAAAATCAAATGTCAGACACACAATCCATTTATAAGTTCGTTCTGGGTCTGAACGAAACCGGAGGCACTTTCCTCGCATATCCATCCATCTACAAGTACGTCTGGATGATCACCAATTGTTTCCCTCATCTTGGGTGTACAGCCCAATCGAGATCATCAGTAATCACCCAAACGATGTGAAGATTTCCGGTCTTCAACCACTGTCTTCATCTTCGACATCTCGTCGAATCGGTTATTAAGAATGGGTATAAATCCGGCCTTTCTGAATAACCCACATATATGATAAACAAATGTTACACAAACACAACAAACGCCTCATTCCAATTCAGAATATTCTTTTATTCACAAAATCACATTCTTAGGGAAAGGTTCCCATTAATTTTATCCAAGATAAATTCTTCTAAATTTATTCTTTAATCCTCCTTCGGATGTCATTTCAAACTAGTCGGGATTAGCAAACCACACCGAAGTAATTATTTATTTTATTTCCCAATCCCAACCTATTCATCCCATGGAGCAAAACTGGTAATACTCCATATCTAACACCACGGTGTTATCGATAAAATTAATTACCTTTTCACATTCAAATCTAATTAAAGATTTAACTATCGCTTTGGAGCAAAACTGGTGATACTCCATTCTCGATCACTTTCCAAATTTGATAATTTTAAATTATCAATTCACATTTCAATCTAATTAAAGATTCATTAAAACTCCACTTAGTTTTAATCTTTTCAAAAATCAACATCCTGCCTTTAACTGGGTTAAAGAACCAATGTCATCTAAAACACGATTCACAATAAACCCAAATCATATTTGATATTAAATACAAGGCTCTGAATAGAAAATATATCGGCTTATATTCAATATCAAATTCTGGAACCAACAAATATCATATTGGAAATAACGATATAAAATATATCTTTCAAATCCCCATAACAATATTTGTATAGTCACGAAATCCAACATCGAAATATTCCGAAGATAATTTCGATTCAACTCCAGTTCAATTCACGAATTGGGAATATTGATTATTTTTAAAATCACTTTCAAATTCAATTTATTTATTTCAAAAATAAATTGATTTTAATTCTAGTTCAAAACTAGTTTATTTCGACAAAAATATATTTTTATCCTTTCAAATGTGGAATTTTTCACCTCAGTTCTTTCCAATTCACATATTATGATTTTACACAAATTATTAATATTTTTAATAATTTTATCGAGGTCCGTACAGTCGATTTCCAACAACGGCCATCGAACTGCATTTACAACGACCTTTTCCAAATTTCATTTGGACATAATTCGAAATCCAACCGTTAGATTTCAAATATCTAATATTCATTGGAAAGCTCTATTCGATACGAACCCAACGGTTCCTGTTTTAGGAGAATCCGACGGTCGGATCTCCCGCAACGTCAATTCGAAGTTAATGGTCGAAATTCACGAACGGCCGCGGCGCGGCGCGTTCTATTCAGGCCATTATATATATAATATATATATTATATATATTTCGTCGATTTCCTTTTTAAAACGAATTTTATAAATAGTTTTAAATTCGTTTCAAAAACAATTTCAACTTCATCTTCAATTTCAAATCGATTTGATTTCAATTCAATTCGAATTCATTTAAATTTTATTTAATTCGAATTCCAATTCGTTTCAATTCAATTCTAATTCTAATTCGTTTCAATTCAATTCAGTTTGAATTTACCTTCTATTTAATTCAATTCGAATTCATTTCAAATTGATTTCAATTCAATTTCAGTTCATTTTAAATTTCATTCAAAACGATTTCAATTCGTTTTTAATTCAATTTCAATTTAATTCAATTCGAATTCATTTCTATTTAATTCGAATTCAAATTCACTTTCTATTCAATTCGAATCGAATTCATTTTCTATTCGATTCGAATTCATTTCAATTTGATTCAATAAAATTTCAATTTGAATTTTTAATCTAATTTGATTTGAATTTCTGTAACGACCCGGATTTTGAGCGACTTTGGTTATCGACGTAAGCCCAACGTCGATAACCAAAACATCGAAAAATCCCGGTTGTTAATGAAAGAAATTAGAGGGTGAGGAAAGATAAGGTAGAACTTATAGAATAGAAGAAGAAGAAGAACATCATCATCAGAGTAAACACGAATCTCACAGCGGAACGAATAAAATATAACATTACATATCTTTGAAATACATCAGTATATGTATACAATAACACTTATCAGAGTACAACACTTACAACAACGGCGGAAATAATAATAGCTATAAAATCCTGAAGTCTCCTGCTCCAAGCTCTCCAAGTGTATCTGTAAAATCCCGACTACTTGACTGCCCGTACAAATTTAGGAACCCAAGAGTTTAGGGAAAACAACAAAGTAAACTTCGGGTCAGTCATGGGACTGGTATGAGTAAAACAGTTTAAAACACTTAGTTTAAATAAAGGATATATCATAAGACCACGCCGTGAAAACGGAACGGGTTTTCCCTTATGAAAATCCAAACAACTTTGTAAAGCAATATCATTCTGATATTATAATAATGTCTAAATACAATTAGATGTCAATCTAGTAGAAACGCTTTCATCTCACGTTCTACATATATAGTTTACAATCAAAACCGCAAGCACGTATTGGGTAATGGATTTCCAACTGGCAAGGTATGGGACCACCTTCCGACAGTGTACCTCTAGAGAGGAATACACCGGGTTCAACAAGAACATCTTGCAACCCAGGCTAAACATGACCGGTCACTCATTTCGCTTGAGTGTACCGAATGTATTATCACCAACGGTTGGGATCAGCAACCGTTTCCCGAAAGGGACAGCATCAACAATAGATTATAGAAATGAATGAAACTCTAGATCAGGTGACAATACACCCTACTTGGCAGCTAACCACTTAGCCATGCGACCTACCCGATTTTATACCTTTTTCCTGGATGTGAGGCCAGAGGTCGTAACTTACCCTTTTTATAAAATCTTCATTTGCTTTGAAAGCCACATCGTCATACCCGCCAAATCATAAATTGATTTCGCCAAACATACCACGGGTATACAGCTAAGAGAAACGAGTTCCTCCGCCACCAAACGTGAATACGTTTGAAAATACCAACTTACGTGATCTACCAGATATACTCTGTCAGACCTTCGTCCATACAAGTTGCCCCGGGACTGGACAAACCGAAGGCACTATTTAGTACATCCATCTTAGGCACTGTTATCTAAGACTTATACAATAGCCCTTGCATTTTACTCCGTCTTCAATTATCTTTAGCATATATGATTCGCAACGCTTATGCCAATACAGAGTGGTTCTTTGGATAATAATCCAACCGGTCTCTCCATATTAACAACGTTAAAATGGTCAAAACTTTAATAGTCGGTGATTTAACTATCAAACGAAAAATGTCTGTGTGCAAACAACGATATTATTTCCAGATGGAAATTCTATCAATCAATCATCAATCATATATATATATATATTCATATTTCCTATTTTCTATGTTTAGGAAATATACGTTAACACAGGAAAACGTTTCCATCTGCTTATTCACGCATCATTACCATTCTACAACGATTAGTCCCTAACTGTAAATTAGTAAGAGAACAATTTTCTAAGTATAAACCCCGAAGGCCGAAACCAACATCGAATCGATACTCAGAAAACTATTCAACTTACTATCTCTAGTCAGTTTCTAATCTTGTTTAATTCTATTTGATTAACTCTTCTTCGAATAACTTAATTCGATTAACTCCTCTTCGAATGACTTAACTCGACTAACCTAACTGATTAACTCTAACTGGTTAACCCTACCTGATTAACTCTACCTGATTAACTCTAACTGATTAACTCTAACTGGTTAACTCTACCTGATTTACTTGACTTACTTAACCCAACTGGTTAACTTGACTAACTTAACCCAACTGGTTAACTTGACTTACTAATTCAACTCGATTAACCTAGCTTGATTTACTTGGCTTGACTAACTCAATTGATTAACTCGACTGACTAATTCAACTTGATTAACCTCACTTGATTTTACTTATCTCGATCAACTGAACTAATCACTTTGATTAATTTAACCAATTCACTTAGTTTGACTTAACTAATCCATTTAGTTTAACTTAACTAATCCATTTAGTTTAACTTAACTAATTCACTTTGATTAACTTGACTAACCCACTTGGTTTGACTTAACTAATCCATTTGGTTTAACTTAACTAATCCATTTTGTTTAACTTAACTAATTCACTTTGATTTAGTTCTATTTATTTATCAAATAAATATCCCTTTTATTTAATCCTATTTATTTGTCAAATAAATATTTCCTTTAATTCTATTTATTCTAACAAATAAATATCTCCTTTTCAATTCTATTCTTGAAAATATTCTAACTCCTTAAATTCCCGGAAAAATTCGCCATAACCTCCTTTGTACTGGGAGCATCGGGAAAATCCCCAAACCCGCCACACAGGCCTTTCCATTCAAAAAGAAAATGATTTGCAGTTATTTCCTTTTTGAATATCTCCTATTTATAATTATTCCAATTTATAAACATTTCTTATTTATAAATATTCCACTTTATAAATATCTCTTTTTCAATATCACTTTGAAAAATCTCCTTTATCTACATTCCGGTATGTTATGGTATCCAATCATATCAAATCACGATGTTCAATATCGTCCATACACACACAATCAACAACAGGTTATAATTCACATCATATATCAAAATATATGAAAAACAATAAAATAACTGTTGAGGAATCCAGTCGGATTTCTCCAACCTGTTTCCCTGCATCACAGATGTTAGACAATATAGATAACATCACTTTCAGTTCCATATGATATATTCTGTTAAACAGAATCAATATAGAAATTCAACTAACTGACTAGCAGTTCAATCAAACAGTCAACATACAGTCAATCAACCAATATCTAACAGTTCTAAAAATACAACATGAAATTATAAACTGTTCAGAGTTGGTGAGTTTTACTCACATTGGACTATCATCGTTAAATAACGATAATTGTCGCTTGATTTGATTCTGACAATTTATTTCGCCATAAATTCAAACGAGTCCCAATCCACTTCCAGTCAGTGCCATGGTGTTGTCGTCGTCCATACGATCCTAACGCGACTGACGGTTCGAATTTCTGATAAAGTACGACGAAGTTATGCTATTACGAAGTTTGTACTATTAAATAAAAATAACATATGATTTCCTTATTTTATGTGGGCTTAACCTTTGAATAAAGCCCATCAGCATTTCACACTACCCAGGCCCACTCAAACACTTCTTCCCCAAAATGTATTCGCGAATTTCAGGACCCGATCTCAGCCATCATCGAGTACTTCCTTCAACCAACACCACTTCATTCCTCCATGAAATCAAAAACAATCCTCACTTCAACAATCCTCTTTGAGTCCTCTTTAACCCTATACCCACTGTTTGAACCTCGACGGGTTTTCTGCCTCGTGACATCAGGAAGCTCGAGCTCCTGTACAACGCCGGTCAACTCAAATGACCACCGTACTCCGCCAATCCGTGGCCACAGCTGCGCCTCGACCTCCCAGAACCCCTCGCTGACCTCACCGTGGTCCCTCCTCCACCACATCAACGTCAAACCCAATCCCTAGTTCACCGATTCAGTTTCTAGCACCCTCAAAAAGAACACCGAACACCCGAAAATGGGTATGGAATTGAAGGATACATCAACACCAACTCATATACATAGGCTATACGATTTAAAGAAATTTGTTATGATTTCTTTTGATTTTCTCTTTTGGAATTCTTGCTGTGTTTTTATTTGAGCTGAAGGAAATTTGGTGGCGGCCTACAAATGAAACCGTGGACTTTTTATTTAGGTTTAGGAATGTGTAGTGGTACTTATAGAAAGTTTTAAAATATTTTTATATTCAATAGTTTATTCGTATATAACTAATCGCTATTGTATTCATCTCTAAAAATTCCTGTGATCACAGACACTACCCAAAAATCACAAAAATTTGCATGCAACTACTGTTCGACATTACGGTCCCAACGAAACTGGTTTCGTCGAATTCCGACTCCGTATGCTCACACAGCGTATTTTTAACCGTCAAAATACTGACTGTTTTACATTCTAAAAATCCGTACGGCCACACAGTGACTTCAAAAACCACGAAACTGGAAATCTAACAACTATTTGACATTGCGGATCCAACAAAACTGGTTTCGTCGAATTCCGACTTCGTTTGCAAAATTGGCTATTTTTAACGCTTTGAATGACCCATTTAAATATATAAATATATTTAAATATAATTAAATTAAATATTAATAAATTAATATTATCGTACATCTTCGCATATGATATCGTACAGCTCCAGAATATCACCTCAGATTTTATGACCAGATTTCCAGACTCCAGATTATCCCGATATTCAGTTCGTATCGAAAAATCGATTTACAACGTATATAAAGCGTCGCAAATTATAAAGGAATTCTACAACGACTTTTCTGAAATTTGATATGGACGTACATCAAAATCTATCCGACGAAATCCCGATTTTTCTCTTCCACTAGAAAGATATACTCCACCAGCTCCACACGTTTCTTGTTTCACAGAAATCCGGCTTAAAACGAATTATGTACATTCAGTTGAAGTTCAAATCGCCAATTTACGAACTGCCGCGCCATTTCGAGCTCTATTTTAATTATATTATAATTATACGTTCAAACTGACGTCGATTGAATATATTCGTTATTCAAATTCAATTCCAAGCTGAATTATATATATTTTGAATTGCCCAGCTCACACCATATCGCCATTTTGGTCAATTCTCATTATTTTAAAATTTTATATATTATTTAATTATTAAATTAATTAAATATTCCTTATATTTTAATTAAACGACGATTTAATTCCCTACATCACGATATATATAATTAAATAAATTAATTATATTACCCCTGACAATGCGGGTCATTACATTCTTCCCCACTTAAAATAATTTCGTCCTCGAAATTGCTAAGTCAGAGGACGACCCCATCTATTGGAACTCCTAAGATTTGTTTACCTCTCAACTTCAGTTTCAACTGAACCAATAAATATTGATTTCAATATTAATTTATTCCGACTAACTAAAATTTCCAAAAATTCTGAAAATTTTCTAACACTTTAAATTTCGGAAAATTTCGCCAGCACCTCCTTTGTACTGGTCAACATCTCAAATTTCAACTCGCCTCTCTGGGCTTTCTTCACCCCAAAAGAAAATCAAAACGCCAAGCGGCTTGCCAATTCGGCTCATAAAATCTCATATCCAATATATTATAAACTGGTACCTTTTGTCGGGCATATCCACTATGTCCTTTGCATCTGTTACCAATTCTGCAAATACCGATATCAATCCAATCCATTTATCCAAATCATTTGCCTATACCCAGGTCAAATATCATTTCAAACTTGAGTTTCATTCTTGATTCCAAACTCTTAACCCGATTATCAAATTACACTTCAAATTCAAATCTCACAAATCCAAATTGTCTCGATATATTCTAATTCAATTTCAGTTACCACTTAACTGATTTCAACTCAATCCCAACTGCTTTACCACATTTCAATTAAATTTTGTTTTAATTCAACAAATCTTTCCATGGGAATTTTAAACAGTTTACCATATCGAAAATCAAACTTTCCCTTTCAGGCTTCAAAACACTTACTTTTCTCCAATCAATTCAAAAACAAAACTTTGGTAGTAATCCGTCACTTACCACTCGAAAATGAACACCGATGATGTCATGATCATCATCGGAATCTATTTTCCAGCTATCGAAGTGAGTTCAATACTATATCACTTTAAAAACCATTTCTGAATACTTTCATTTTGAAAACATTTCAAAATCTCCCAGGAACTTAAAATTTTCTTATTTTAATTCCAAATCTGATTTAAATTCAGATTTAATTCATCTTATTTCATATACTTTACTTATATGAATTCTGATTAGTTATATATAACCATTTCACATGTTATAATCTTACTCGATTATAATATCAACCAATATATCCAATATGTATCAAAATATACTTTGGGTAAAATTTATTTTTATTTACCCTCTTTTCAAAACATATCGTGACGACCCATCGTATTCAAGTATTTAGTAACTCCTACCGATACAGTGGATCAAACTGATCGACCAGAACTCATAAACAACTCAACCAATGAATCTCCATAATATAAAACAAATTTTTATATCAAATACAAATACGTTCACTCGTATATATACACTCAAACTCAATCTAGGGTGTTACTAACCCTATCTCTACCGAGTCACGCCACAGAGCCAAGGTAATTCTTAACTTAAGCTCTGATACCAACTGTAACGACCCGGATTTTGAGCGACTTTGGTTATCGACGTAAGCCCAACGTCGATAACCAAAACATCGAAAAATCCCGGTTGTTAATGAAAGAAATTAGAGGGTGAGGAAAGATAAGGTAGAACTTATAGAATAGAAGAAGAAGAAGAACATCATCATCAGAGTAAACACGAATCTCACAGCGGAACGAATAAAATATAACATAACATATCTTTGAAATACATCAGTATATGTATACAATAACACTTATCAGAGTACAACACTTACAACAACGGCGGAAATAATAATAGCTATAAAATCCTGAAGTCTCCTGCTCCAAGCTCTCCAAGTGTATCTGTAAAATCCCGACTACTTGACTGCCCGTACAAATTTAGGCACCCAAGAGTTTAGGGAAAACAACAAAGTAAACTTCGGGTCAGTCATGGGACTGGTATGAGTAAAACAGTTTAAAACACTTAGTTTAAATAAAGGATATATCATAAGACCACGCCGTGAAAACGGAACGGGTTTTCCCTTATGAAAATCCAAACAACTTTGTAAAGCAATATCATTCTGATATTATAATAATGTCTAAATACAATTAGATATCAATCTAGTAGAAACGCTTTCATCTCACGTTCTACATATATAGTTTACAATCAAAACCGCAAGCACGTATTGGGTAATGGATTTCCAACTGGCAAGGTATGGGACCACCTTCCGACAGTGTACCTCTAGAGAGGAATACACCGGGTTCAACAAGAACATCTTGCAACCCAGGCTAAACATGACCGGTCACTCATTTCGCTTGAGTGTACCGAATGTATTATCACCAACGGTTGGGATCAGCAACCGTTTCCCGAAAGGGACAGCATCAACAATAGATTATAGAAATGAATGAAACTCTAGATCAGGTGACAATACACCCTACTTGGCAGCTAACCACTTAGCCATGCGACCTACCCGATTTTATACCTTTTTCCTGGATGTGAGGCCAGAGGTCGTAACTTACCCTTTTTATAAAATCTTCATTTGCTTTGAAAGCCACATCGTCATACCCGCCAAATCATAAATTGATTTCGCCAAACATACCACGGGTATACAGCTAAGAGAAACGAGTTCCTCCGCCACCAAACGTGAATACGTTTGAAAATACCAACTTACGTGATCTACCAGATATACTCTGTCAGACCTTCGTCCATACAAGTTGTCCCGGGACTGGACAAACCGAAGGCACTATTCAGTACATCCATCTTAGGCACTGTTATCTAAGACTTATACAATAGCCCTTGCATTTTACTCCGTCTTCAATTATCTTTAGCATATATGATTCGCAACGCTTATGCCAATACAGAGTGGTTCTTTGGATAATAATCCAACCGGTCTCTCCATATTAACAACGTTAAAATGGTCAAAACTTTGATAGTCGGTGATTTAACTATCAAACGAAAAATGTCTGTGTGCAAACAACGATATTATTTCCAGATGGAAATTCTATCAATCAATCATCAATCATATATATATATATATATATTCATATTTCCTATTTTCTATGTTTAGGAAATATACGTTAACACAGGAAAACGTTTCCATCTGCTTATTCACGCATCATTACCATTCTACAACGATTAGTCCCTAACTGTAAATTAGTAAGAGAACAATTTTCTAAGTATAAACCCCGAAGGCCGAAACCAACATCAGATCGATACTCAGAAAACTATTCAACTTACTATCTCTAGTCAGTTTCTAATCTTGTTTAATTCTATTTGATTAACTCTTCTTCGAATAACTTAATTCGATTAACTCCTCTTCGAATGACTTAACTCGACTAACCTAACTAATTAACTCTAACTGGTTAACCCTACCTGATTAACTCTACCTGATTAACTCTAACTGATTAACTCTAACTGGTTAACTCTACCTGATTTACTTGACTTACTTAACCCAACTGGTTAACTTGACTAACTTAACCCAACTGGTTAACTTGACTTACTAATTCAACTCGATTAACCTAGCTTGATTTACTTGGCTTGACTAACTCAATTGATTAACTCGACTGACTAATTCAACTTGATTAACCTCACTTGATTTTACTTATCTCGATCAACTGAACTAATCACTTTGATTAATTTAACCAATTCACTTAGTTTGACTTAACTAATCCATTTAGTTTAACTTAACTAATCCATTTAGTTTAACTTAACTAATTCACTTTGATTAACTTGACTAACCCACTTGGTTTGACTTAACTAATCCATTTGGTTTAACTTAACTAATCCATTTTGTTTAACTTAACTAATTCACTTTGATTTAGTTCTATTTATTTATCAAATAAATATCCCTTTGATTTAATCCTATTTATTTGTCAAATAAATATTTCCTTTAATTCTATTTATTCTAACAAATAAATATCTCCCTTTCAATTCTATTCTTGAAAATATTCTAACTCCTAAAATTCCCGGAAAAATTCGCCATAACCTCCTTTGTACTGGGAGCATCGGGAAAATCCCCAAACCCGCCACACAGGCCTTTCCATTCAAAAAGAAAATGATTTGCAGTTATTTCCTTTTTGAATATCTCCTATTTATAATTATTCCAATTTATAAACATTTCTTATTTATAAATATTCCACTTTATAAATATCTCTTTTTCAATATCACTTTGAAAAATCTCCTTTATCTACATTCCGGTATGTTATGGTATCCAATCATATCAAATCACGATGTTCAATATCGTCCATACACACACAATCAACAACAGGTTATAATTCACATCATATATCAAAATATATGAAAAACAATAAAATAACTGTTGAGGAATCCAGTCGGATTTCTCCAACCTGTTTCCCTGCATCACAGATGTTAGACAATATAGATAACATCACTTTCAGTTCCATATGATATATTCTGTTAAACAGAATCAATATTGAAATTCAACTAACTGACTAGCAGTTCAATCAAACAGTCAACATACAGTCAATCAACCAATATCTAACAGTTCTAAAAATACAACATGAAATTATAAACTGTTCAGAGTTGGTGAGTTTTACTCACATTGGACTATCATCGTTAAATAACGATAATTGTCGCTTGATTTGATTCTGACAATTTATTTCGCCATAAATTCAAACGAGTCCCAATCCACTTCCAGTCAGTGCCATGGTGTTGTCGTCGTCCATACGATCCTAACGCGACTGACGGTTCGAATTTCTGATAAAGTACGACGAAGTTATGCTATTACGAAGTTTGTACTATTAAATAAAAATAACATATGATTTCCTTATTTTAAGTGGGCTTAACCTTTGAATAAAGCCCATCAGCATTTCACACTACCCAGGCCCACTCAAACACTTCTTCCCCAAAATGTATTCGCGAATTTCAGGACCCGATCTCAGCCATCATCGAGTACTTCCTTCAACCAACACCACTTCATTCCTCCATCAAATCAAAAACAATCCTCACTTCAACAATCCTCTTTGAGTCCTCTTTAACCCTATACCCACTGTTTGAACCTCGACGGGTTTTCTGCCTCGTGACATCAGGAAGCTCGAGCTCCTGTACAACGTCGGTCAACTCAAATGACCACCGTACTCCGCCAATCCGTGGCCACAGCTGCGCCTCGACCTCCCAGAACCCCTCGCTGACCTCACCGTGGTCCCTCCTCCACCACATCAACGTCAAACCCAAGCCCTAGTTCACCGATTCAGTTTCTAGCACCCTCAAAAAGAACACCGAACACCCGAAAATGGGTATGGAATTGAAGGATACATCAACACCAACTCATATACATAGGCTATACGATTTAAAGAAATTTGTTATGATTTCTTTTGATTTTCTCTTTTGGAATTCTTGCTGTGTTTTTATTTGAGCTGAAGGAAATTTGGTGGCGGCCTACAAATGAAACCGTGGACTTTTTATTTAGGTTTAGGAATGTGTAGTGGTACTTATAGAAAGTTTTAAAATATTTTTATATTCAATAGTTTATTCGTATATAACTAATCGCTATTGTATTCATCTCTAAAAATTCCTGTGATCACAGACACTACCCAAAAATCACAAAAATTTGCATGCAACTACTGTTCGACATTACGGTCCCAACGAAACTAGTTTCGTCGAATTCCGACTCCGTATGCTCACACAGCGTATTTTTAACCGTCAAAATACTGACTGTTTTACATTCTAAAAATCCGTACGGCCACACAGTGACTTCAAAAACCACGAAACTGGAAATCTAACAACTATTTGACATTGCGGATCCAACAAAACTGGTTTCGTCGAATTCCGACTTCGTTTGCAAAATTGGCTATTTTTAACGCTTTGAATGACCCATTTAAATATATAAATATATTTAAATATAATTAAATTAAATATTAATAAATTAATATTATCGTACATCTTCGCATATGATATCGTACAGCTCCAGAATATCACCTCAGATTTTATGACCAGATTTCCAGACTCCAGATTATCCCGATATTCAGTTCGTATCGAAAAATCGATTTACAACGTATATAAAGCGTCGCAAATTATAAAGGAATTCTACAACGACTTTTCTGAAATTTGATATGGACGTACATCAAAATCTATCCGACGAAATCCCGATTTTTCTCTTCCACTAGAAAGATATACTCCACCAGCTCCACACGTTTCTTGTTTCACAGAAATCCGGCTTAAAACGAATTATGTACATTCAGTTGAAGTTCAAATCGCCAATTTACGAACTGCCGCGCCATTTCGAGCTCTATTTTAATTATATTATAATTATACGTTCAAACTGACGTCGATTGAATATATTCGTTATTCAAATTCAATTCCAAGCTGAATTATATATATTTTGAATTGCCCAGCTCACACCATATCGCCATTTTGGTCAATTCTCATTATTTCAAAATTTTATATATTATTTAATTATTAAATTAATTAAATATTCCTTATATTTTAATTAAATGACGATTTAATTCCCTACATCACGATATATATAATTAAATAAATTAATTATATTACCCTTGACAATGCGGGTCATTACAATTTCATTTCAAAATATTAAGTTTTGAAATCACTTTTCAATATTCATTATAAAACGAATAAAATCGATATAAATATCGTTCGCGTCAAAATAACGCATCTCTAATCAACACGGCTTTATATTTTTCAAAAACTTCTTTATTCTATTCAACAAATGAATATTTATTCTATTCAACACATGAATCTATATTTCTTTCAACACACGACTAATCTCAACACATGAGTACTGTCAACACATCACTATTTTTGTTATATAAAATATTTTATAAAATTTTTACTCAACACATGAATAATTTCAACACATGAACATTGTCAACACATGACTGTTTTTATATTCAACACATGAATTTTCTTTTATAATATTCATTATTTTCCCGATTGGAATGAGGCCCAATCAATTACCATATAACGTTAATTATATGGATTCCATACAACACATGTATATAATAGCAACGATAAACAATCAACCATCATCCAAAGTGCACCACACAACTGCATAAGCATCAAATATAAATAATCAACGCTTACACAACCTGTCGACCAATCGATCGACATACAATTAAATAATTGGGATTAGTGTACGCCAAATATCATCCCAACACCCGTGTGGGGTTTCAAATCAACAAACACAGATTTTTATTTGTGCAGTGGGGCGATGTGTAAAATTTATCGACCCAATCAATATCTGTCAAATCAGTGTATATAAACAAATCGGCCGATTTGTTTATAAATATTTATTTATTCACATTCACATTAAAATTATATTTTTAACGATAAATAATTTATTTCAACACATTAATATATTTCATTAACTATTTCACATCAATATCACAAACAATTTTCACAACACTTCAATCAAACAAACAAGCCATCCATGGTCTGTGGATGACGGGTGTCGGGTGCTGCTAAGCACCATCTGCATCCTAGGATATATATATATATATAACTAGAAAAAGAAATTTAGAGTGAGAAGTTCTCACCGATAGCTATTCCAACTCCATGACACTTCATTTGTAGAAAATCTTCGCTGTTCTCGCCTTTTGTCGCTTTCGTTGCCCGTAGCCACTATATATATAAAAATCGAATTTTTACTTCGCTATTCAATATATATAAAAATCGAATTTTTACTTCGCTATTCAATATATAAAAATCGAATTTTTACTTTGCTATTCAATATATAAAAATCGAATTTTTACTTCGCTATTCAATATATAAAAATCGAATTTTTACTTCGCTATTCAATGTATAAAAATCGAATTTTTACTTCGCTATTCAATATATAAAAATCCTATTTTTATAATCACGCTATATGGATAAAAATTCTATTTTCACACTGTTATCATATAGATAAAAATTCTATTTTTACATCGTTATCATATAGATAAAAATTCTATTTTTATATCGTAATCATATAGATAAAAATTCTACTTTTACATCGTTATCATATAGATAAAAATTCTATTTTTACATCGTTGTCATATAGATAAAAAATCTATTTTTACTTCGCTATTCTCTATATAAAGATCTTGCCTTTTCAACTATAAAGATTTCGCCTTTTCACATATAAAGATTTTACCTTTTCAATTTCATCACTATAAAAATCACATTTTTATTTTGCTATATATATAAAGATGATATTTTTACTATCTATAAAATATAAAAATTATATTTTAATTATCTATACTACATAAAGATAATATTTTGACTATCTATAAAATATAAAAGTTATATTTTTATTATATTTACTATATAAAAATTGTATTTTGATTCTTTTTGTAATCTAAAAATTATATTTTTATTTCATGTCTAAACATAAAAATCGTTTCTTTATACTGCAAATGGAAAAGAAAAAATAAAAATAAAAATAAAATCTACTCTTCTACTGAAACAAAACTGATTTTCCTTTTCATATGCAAAGCTATCATATCGGAAATAAGCAAACAAATTAAATAAAATAAAACTTACGGTTGCAATTTTAAAAGGGGGCGGATTTCTGCACAAATCAAAGGGGAGGAGTTCATCTGCGGCTGGCGGCGGGTCTGGGGACGGAGCTCGCGAGGTGGTAGTGGCGCAGTGGGTCTGGGCGGCGGCAGGAGGGTTTCAGGGTTGGGGTTTTGCGCGATGCGCTGGGGAAGAGGAGGTGGGGACTGGAGGGGAGAAGCGACGAGAGGAGGAGGAAGAAGAGCAGAGGTCGAGGGTGGTGGGCGCGGTGCGGCATCAACCGCCGTCGAGGGGGGGAGGGGCTGGAGCGATTTTTTTCTTTTTTTTTCGTTCTGGAATGAATTTCAACGGAGGGGGGAAAGAGGGATTTAAGGGAGAGAGGTTTTTTTTTTTTTACTTTCAAAAAGTTGACTTTTACATACGACCTCTAAACGAGGCCCACCGCCTGTCGTCCATAGCTAATTACCCCCATTCCGAACACAATGGGATATGTATCGCAAGCTGATTCGACAGTTTCGATCAGTTTCCGTTAAAATCAACATATAACTCTATATATTGAATTTGAACGCGCATTTCAATTTACCGGGGTCACATACTAACTCTATAAATCCCAGAAAAATATTTTCTAGCTTTGTATTGACGATACGGTCCTAACAAAACTAGTTTCGTCGAATTCTGAGACCGTTTGAAAAATGGCCATTTTCCAGTCGATTAAAATCAACTGAAACTGGTCAAACGCGTTTTCCTTTGCCACGCTCATATATTGATTCAGAAAATTATGAAATTTGGAATCTAGCAATAACTTGACATCGCGGATCCAACAAAAGTGGTTTCGTAGAAATCCGAGATCGTTTTCAAAATTCCCATTTTTAAGGGCCTGAATTCCATAGCGACTATTCAGAATTTTCAACTGCACATATCTTTTGATTCCCGCTATGAAATTTCGATTTTTCGGATTCGTTGGAAAGATATTCACAAATAGATCCTATTATTTTTGGTTTCACTAAAATCCGGATTGTTTTACACCCGGTACATTCAATTGAAGTTTGAAATCGAATTATCGAACTACCGCGCTATTTTCAATTCTATTTATAATTATATATAATTATTTATATTCTAACGACGACGTATATAATATATACGTTCGATTCCTATTCAAAATAAATTTTCCATCGATATTATTTAAAATAATTCATTTTAAATGTTCAAAATTCGCTAAAGTTGCCAAAATAAAATTTTTAAACTGGCCCGCATTTCCGGGTTGTTACAATCTCCCCCACTTAAAACTTTTCGTCCCCGAAAAGGAACAAAGTCGAAAGTGTTTTGATTAATCAACTCTACGTTTGATCTGGCTTCCATTCTCCAACTTTTCAGTTTCTGAGAATTTTCAAATTCTTCAAAAATTTGGCTAACACCCTAAATTTTCGAAAAATTTCGCCATAACCTCCCCTGCACCAGGAGCCACGGGAAAATCCCGAAATTGTCATACAGGCCTTCTGATCTCAAAAAGAAAAAGCCAAGCGGCTAGCCAATCGGCTCGTAAAATCATCATCACCCAAACAAAACAGTAAATTATATAGTAAACATGTACCTATTTGTCGGGCAAACAAATTTTATTCTCTGCTCTAGCCTCCTTGCTATGACCTGTTCAATGTAAGTACATGTATATGCAAGCAAATGCGACCAATTTTCAATATAATTCAATATTTGGTTCAATTAGGCTAAATGGTTCAAAATTACCAAACAAATAAACAAACAACACAAACATCAATCAATTAGTGAATTAGAGTTTCAAATTCATAATTTTGATACATATACAAAAATCTTGTGTTTTTTATGCCAATTCACAAAAATGTATTCTAGCTATATTAGTTTTGGTTCTCACACCAGCCTAATGGAAATATATTGAAATCACACCTTCGAAACACGAATATGAATACTGATGATGTGGCCACATCATCATTATTATCCCCGGGTGTCTAGAATGTGGTTCTATATCTATCTAGTATATTAAAACTTCGACTATACGTTCATGACGCGTATATGCGAAATCTATATATACTCGATTGTCCATATTCAAAATAAATAAATATTCAAATACTAATAAAATGGTTTAAATTTCAAAAACAAAATTGTTTTCATTTGAAAAATATACTCTTCACACTCGTTCTAGGATACTACTGATCCTATCTCTAACGAGTCATTCTAATTGGATATTACTAATCCAATATCTGATGAATTCTTTCGTATGGTTCTAATGTGTCTTGTTCTCGAGCTCTGTAAACCAAAGCTCTGATACCAACTGTAACGGCAAGGAATTTCGCTCGATCCGAATCGATCGTTAAACCGACTAAGACCGTTCGAAACCCCTGATCGCTTTGAGAACAAGACAAAATAGAACGCAGACGGAAGAACATTTCATTGTTATTACAACAACTCCATCAGATACAAGAATATACAGAGTATAAATGAATAAATTACATTCAACAAATATCATAGATTTAAATTACATTTAAATACATCGCAGCGGAAAATAATACAAAAGCATAACTAGAAGTGATACACGGATACAGATCTTTCCGAGTATCGTTCCAGCTGTAAATTAGGACCCTGTGAATATAAATCTGCAAAACCAAAACTACTAGCTGCCCATGTGGAAAATAGGGGCACCCAGAGTTTAGGTTAAAACAATATACTCCAGGTCAGTCATGTGACTGGTGTGAGAACTAAAACAGTTAATTAAAACTTTGCTTTAAAAGATAGTAATTCAAGGGACCACGCCGTATAACACGGAACGGGTTTCCTCCCAAGAATACTAGTGCATATAACAAAACAACGCAATTTTTTTTGGAAAAATGAAGCTATTATAAGACCCAGGTCCCATCACACAATGCAACGCAAGCCGGAGGATAGGGTTTTCCCTTATAATAGCCAAACATGCTTGGTACGTTTAAAACAAATCATTTGATACTATTATAAGTGTATAGTGTCAAAACAATTCAATAATAAATATCAATCATAGGCGGCATGGGTACCATTTATCATGTCGCCATACCAGTTCTACAATTAAAACCGAAATACACGTATTGGAAATTGGATTTCCGTCATGAGTCGAGGCAAGGGGCAAGCTCCTCTCCGCGTTCGAGACACTCTAGCAATGCCTCAGGACCCCACTCTGATCCTTTGGAACCTCCAAGGCCGGTCCTCTCTTACTTTTGAGGATTAATTATTCCTGAACACACGTTTCCCGGTCCTTACAGACCTATATCCGAGGCGCCTCGTATCCAACAACCACACAGGTGAAACGTATATAAATGTCAGGGCTGGTAGGTCACTGACACCACCCTAGTTAGAAAGAAACGTCGTGCACTCCTTGGGTCCGTATCCCGTTTTTAACTCATACCGAGGTGTGAGGCTCGCGAATTCATGTTATACACAAAGCTACGCCACACAGGCCGTGCTTTGATCATCAACCACAAGACTTTGCTTTTCAACAGAAGCCTTGATCAATTGCCACATACGCGTGCCACACTGGCAATTCACTCCATGCGACTAATATCCATCGATATACAACCTCTGAGCTCGTACGTCTCAGAGAAGGGCGTTAAGCAAGAGAATAAATTCTCCGCCGCCAAACTGATGTATATTTAATAGAAATCAATCAACACAGAATAAAATCCAATGTCAGACACACAATCCATTTACAAGTTCATTCTGGGTCTGAACGAAACCGGAGGCACTATCCTCGCATATCCATCCATCTCCAAGTACGTCTGGATGATCACCAACTGTTTCCCTCATCTTGGGTGTACAGCCCAATCGAGATCATCAGTAATCACCCAAACGATGTGAAGATTTCCGGTCTTCAACCACCGTCTTCATCTTCGACATCTCGTTGAATCGGTTATTCAGAATGGGTATAAACCCGGCCTTTCTGAATAACCCACGTATATGATAAACAAATGTTACACAAACACAACAAACGCCTCATTCCAATTCAGAATATTCTTTTATTCACAAAATCACATTCTTAGGGAAAGGTTACAATTAATTTTATCCAAGATAAATTCTTCGAAATTTATTCTTTAATCCTCCTTATGATGTCATTTCAAACTAGTCGGGATTAGCGAACCACACCGAAGTAATTATTTATTTTATTTCCCAATCCCAACCTATTCGTCCCATTGAGAAAAACTGGTAATACTCCATATCTAACACCACAGTGTTATCGGTAAAATTAATTACCTTTTCACATTCAAATTTAATTAAAGATTTAACTATCGCTTTGGAGAAAAACTGGTGATACTCCATTCTCGATCACTTTCCAAATTTGATAATTTTAAATTATCAATTCACATTTCAATCTAATTAAAGATTCATTAAAACTCCACCTAGTTTTAATCTTTTCAAAAATCAACATCCTGCCTTTAACTGGGTTAAAGAACCAATGTCATCAAAAACACGATTCACAATAAACCCAAATAATATTTGATATTAAATACAAGGCTCTGAATAGAAAATATATCAGCTTATATTCAGTATCAAATTCTGGAACCAACAAATATCATATTGGAAATAACGATATAAAATATATCTTTCAAATCCCCATAACAATATTTGTATAGTCACGAAATCCAACATCGAAATATTCCGAAGATAATTTCGATTCAACTCCAGTTCAATTCACAAATTGGGAATATTGATTATTTTTGAAATCACTTTCAAATTCAATTTATTTATTTCAAAAATAAATTGATTTTAATTCTAGTTCAAAACTAGTTCATTTCGACAAAAATATATTTTTATCCTTTCAAATGTGGAATTTTTCACCCCAGTTCTTTCCAATTCACATATTATGATTTTACACAAATTATTAATATTTTTAATAATTTTATCGAGGCCCGTACAGTCGATTTCCAACAACGGCCATCAAACTGCATTTACAACGACCTTTTCCAAATTTCATTTGGACATAATTCCAAATCCAACCGTTAGATTTCAAATTTCTAATATTCATTGGAAAGCTCTATTCGATACGAACCCAACGGTTCCAGTTTTAGGAGAATCCGACGGTCGGATCTCTCACAACATCAATTCGAAGTTAATGGTCGAAATTCACGAACGGCCGCGGCACGGCGCGTTCTATTCAGGCCATTATATATATAATATATATATTATATATATTTCGTCGATTTCCTTTTTAAAACGGATTTTATAAATAGTTTTAAATTCGTTTCAAAAACAATTTCAACTTCATCTTCAATTTCAAATCGATTTGATTTCAATTCAATTCGAATTGATTTCAATTTTATTTAATTCGAATTCCAATTCATTTCAATTCAATTCGAATTCTAATTCGTTTCAATTCAATTCAGTTTGAATTTACCTTCTATTTAATTCAATTCGAATTCATTTCAAATTGATTTCAATTCAATTTCAGTTCGTTTTAAATTTCATTCAAAACGATTTCAATTCGTTTTTAATTCAATTTCAATTTAATTCAATTCGAATTCATTTCTATTTAATTCGAACTCAAATTCACTTTCTATTCAATTCAAATCGAATTCATTTTCTATTCGATTCGAATTCATTTCAAATTGATTCAATAAAATTTCAATTTGAATTTTTAATCCAATTTGATTTGAATTTCATTTCAAATTATTAAATTTTGAAATCACTTTTCAATATTCATTATAAAACGAATAAAATCGATATAAATATCGTTCGCGTCAAAATAACGCATCTCTAATCAACACGGCTTTATATTTTTCAAAAACTTCTTTATTCTATTCAACAAATGAATATTTATTCTATTCAACACATGAATCTATATTTCTTTCAACACACGACTAATCTCAACACATGAGTACTGTCAACACATCACTATTTTTGTTATGTAAAATATTTTATAAAATTTTTACTCAACACATGAATAATTTCAACACATGAACATCATCAACACATGACTGTTTTTATATTCAACACATGAATTTTCTTTTATAATATTCATTATTTTCCCGATTGGAATGAGGCCCAATCAATTACCATATAACGTTAATTATATGGATTCCATACAACACATGTATATAATAGCAACGATAAACAATCAACCATCATCCAAAGTGCACCACACAACTGCATAAGCATCAAATATAAATAATCAACGCTTACACAGCCTGTCGACCAATCGATCGACATACAATTAAATAATTGGGAATAGTGTACGCCAAATATCATCCCAACACCCGTGTGGGGTTTCAAATCAATAAGCACAGATTTTTATTTGTGCAGTTGGGCGTTGTGTAAAATTTATCGACCCAATCAATATCTGTCAAATCAGTGTATATAAACAAATCGGCCGATTTGTTTATAAATATTTATTTATTCACATTCACATTAAAATTATATTTTTAACGATAATTAATTAATTTCAACACATTAATATATTTCATTAACTATTTCACATCAACATCACAAACAATTTTCACAACACTTCAATCAAACAAACAAGTCATCCATGGTCTGTGGATGACGGGTGTCGGGTGCTGCTAAGCACCGTCTGCATCCTAGGATATATATATATATATATATATATAACTAGAAAAAGAAATTTAGAGTGAGAAGTTCTCACCGATAGCTATTCCAACTCCACGACACTTCATTTGTAGAAAATCTTCGTTGTTCTCGCCTTTTGTCGCTTTCGTTGCCCGTAGCCACTATATATATAAAAATCGAATTTTTACTTCGCTATTCAATATATATAAAAATCGAATTTTTACTTCGCTATTCAATATATAAAAATCGAATTTTTACTTTGCTATTCAATATATAAAAATCGAATTTTTACTTCGCTATTCAATATATAAAAATCGAATTTTTACTTCGCTATTCAATGTATAAAAATCGAATTTTTACTTCGCTATTCAATATATAAAAATCCTATTTTTATAATCACGCTATATGGATAAAAATTCTATTTTCACACTGTTATCATATAGATAAAAATTCTATTTTTACATCGTTATCATATAGATAAAAATTCTATTTTTAAATCGTTATCATATAGATAAAAATTCTATTTTTACATCATTATCATATAGATAAAAATTCTATTTTTACTTCGCTATTCTCTATATAAAGATCTCGCCTTTTCAACTATAAAGATTTCGTCTTTTCACATATAAAGATTTTACCTTTTCAATTTCATCACTATAAAAATCACATTTTTATTTTGCTACATATATAAAGATGATATCTTTACTATCTATAAAATATAAAAATTATATTTTAATTATCTCTACTACATAAAGATAATATATTGACTATCTATAAAATATAAAAGTTATATTTTTATTATATTTACTATATAAAAATCGTATTTTGATTCTTTTTATAATCTAAAAATTATATTTTTATTTCATGTCTAAACATAAAAATCGTTTCTTTATACTGCAAATGGAAAAGAAAAAATAAAAATAAAATCTACTCTTCTACTGGAACAAAACTGATTTTCCTTTTCATATGCAAAGCTATCATATCGGAAATAAGCAAACAAATTAAATAAAATAAAATAAAACTTACGGTTGCAATTTCAGAAGGGGGGCGGATTTCTGCACAAATCAAAGGGGAGGAGGGCTTCTGCTGCTGGCGGCGGGTCTAGGGACGGAGCTCGCGAGGTGGCATTGGCGCAATGGGTCTGGGCGGCGGCAGGAGGGTTTCAGGGTTGGGGTTTTGCGCGATGCGCTGGGGAAGAGGAGGTGGGGACTAGAGGAGGAGGAGCGACGAGAGGTAGAGAAAGAAGAGCGGAGGTCGAGGGTGGTGGGCGCGGTGCGGCATCGACCGCCGTCGGGGGGGGGGGGGGGGGGCTGGAGCGATTTTTTTCTTTTTTTCGTTCTGGAATGAATTTCAAGGGGGGCAGAGGGATTTAAGGGGAGAGAGGTTTTATTTTTTTATTTTTTTTACTTTCAAAAAGTTGACTTTTACATACGACCTTTAAACGAGGCCCACCGCCTGTCGTCCATAGCTAATTACCCCCATTCTGAACACAATGGGATATGTATCGCAAGCTGATTCGACCGTTTCGATCAGTTTCTGTTAAAATCAACATATAACTCTATATATTGAATTTGAACGCGCATTTCAATTTACCGGGGTCACATACTAACTCTATAAATCCCAAAAAAATATTTTCTAGCTTCGTATTGACGATACGGTCCTAACAAAACTAGTTTCGTCGAATTCTGAGACCATTTGAAAAATGGCCATTTTCCAGTCGATTAAAATCAACTGAAATTGGTCAAACGCGTTTTCCTTTACCACGCTCACATATTGATTCAGAAAATTATGAAATTTTGAATCTATCAATAACTTGACAACGCGGATCCAACAAAAGTAGTTTCATCGAAATCCGAGGTCGTTTGCAAAATTCCCATTCTTAAGGGCCTGAATTCCATGGCGACTATTCAGAATTTTCAACTGGACATATCTTTTGATTCCCGCTATGAAATTTCGATTTTTCGGATTCGTTTGAAAGATATTCACAAATAGATCCTATTATTTTTGGTTTCACTAAAATCCGGATTGTTTTGCACCCGGTACATTCAATTGAAGTTTGAAATCGAATTATCGAACTACCACGCCATTTTCAATTCTATTTATAATTATATATAATTATTTATATTCTAACGATGACGTATATAACATATACGTTCGATTCCTATTCAAAAAAAAATTCCGTTGATATTATTTAAAATAATTCATTTTAAATGTTCAAAATTCGCTAAAGTTGCCAAAATAAAAATTTTAAACTGGCCCGCATTTCCGGGTTGTTACAGGAAACAAATAAAATAACACGGCGAAAGACTATCAATGCTCTGGACATAGCTTTAACCTTTGATCCAGAAACCTGCTCAACAAATAAATATCTACAAAACAAGCCACTCGACTGCCCATGTGGAAAATACGGGGCACTCGAGTTTGCAAGTGAAACAAACAACGAGTCAGTCATGGGACTGGTATGAGAAATCTTACTTAATTTATCTAGTAATAAGGCTAATCATAGGACCACGCCGCTAACGCGGAACGAGTTTACTCCATTGGATTGCCGGTGAACAAAATAAAGTAAATCTTTTAAACAACACAATGCTTTTCAGAAAAATGGAACCATTATAAGACTCAAGTCCCGTTACACAATGCAACGCAAACCGGAGGATAGAGTTTTACCTTATAATGTTCAAACATGATTGATACGTAAAAACTTGATATTATTATTAGTGTCTAATCAGTTTAAAAACACATTCAAAATAAATTATCAATCCTAGATGGCATAACTACCATATACTATGTCGCCATATATAGGTTTACGATCAAATCCGTAATTTCATATTGGAAATTGGGTTTCCATCATGAGTCGAGGCTAGGAATCATCCTCACCGATTTCGAGACACTCTAGCAAATGCCTCAGGACTTGGACGCTGGCGAGCTCTGGTTAACGGTAGGGCCGGTCCACAAATACTTTAGTTGACTAATTATGCCTGAACAGTACGTTTCCTGGTCCTATTGGACCTATCACTTGGCCAGTAGCGACCAATATCTGAGGGCCCTCAAAATCCATCATCCACATAAGTAAAAATGTCTAGGCTCCATACCATGACCACTTCTAGCTAGAAAGACACGCAAGTCCTCCCTACGGTCCTTATTCCTTTTTTGACTCATATCGGGGTGTGAGGCTCGCGAAGTAATGCTATACACAAAGCTATGCTAATTAAAGTTGTGCTTTAATCATCGACCACAAGGTTTTTCTTTTCAACAAAAGCCTTGATCATTTGCATATTGGCATGCCACACTGACAATCCACGCCATGCAACTGATATATATCAATATATAACCTCTAAGCTCGTACGTCTCAAAGAAGGGTGTTAAGCAAGAGAATAAATTCTCCGCCACCGAATAGATATATGTTAAATAGAAATCAATTCACATAACGAAATCCAATGTCAGACACACATCCATTTTTGTAACAACCCGCAATTTCTGAACCAATAAAAAAATTTATTTTAGAAATTTTAATGGATTCTTAATATTTAAAATGGTTTATTTTAAATAATAAGGACTAAAAATTTATTTTAATCAAAATGAAAACGAAATAATTTAATTTAATTTAATTATAAAAGGAGTTTGAAATGGCGCAGCAGTTCGAAAATTCGATTTATAATTTCAATTGAATATATAGAATTCATTTTAAATCAGAATTGGACGAAACAAGAAATATTTGAATCTGTTCAGTAATATCTTTCTAACGAATATACGAAACTGAGATTTCACTTTATAAATTGAAAGTTATGTCTAGTTTAAAATTCAGAAAAGTCGTTGTAGAATTTATATTTTTTTTAATATAATATATAACCCTTAAAAATAGCCATTTAGCAAACGACCTCCTTTTTCGACGAAACCACTTTTGTTGGAACCGGAATGTCAAATTATTGCTAGGTTTAAATTTTCATAATTTTTAGAATCAATCTACGAGCGTGGCAAAAGAAAACGTATTTTGTCAATTTCAGTCAAATTTAATCGACATTAAAAAGGCCATTTTTCAAATAGCCTTCAAATTCGACGAAATTAGTTTTGTTAGGACCATATCGTCAAAACATAACTAGAAATAATTTTTCTAGAATTTTTAGAGGTAGTATGTGGCCCCGGTAGATTTAAATGTACGATAGAAATAAATAAATAAATAAATGATTTAAATTTTAATTTAAAGAAAATAGAATGGAGACAATCAAACGGGCTGAAGGGACCTAGTCCATTTTGTCCTGAAGGGGGGTATTTGGTTAGCGACAACATAAGTTGGGCTGAGTTTGGAGCTATAAAAGTTAACGGGCTTTTTAAAGATTAAATAGAATTAAAACATAAAATAATATTATAAATAACCTAACAACTAAAACCCTAATTTCTAATATCCAATAGAGCTAGCCGCCACCCTCATAGTCCAATGGCCGAAATCACTCCAAAACAATTCGTTAATTTCTCCCATCCTATTCAGAATTAAACCATGGTTGTAAAGCAAAGATCGAAGAGATTCTCCTCTGTAAAGACCCGCAACTCCCCCGTAAAGGAAAGCGTCGGATAGTTCGAGAACAAGCCACAACAGAACGCATACAAAGAACATTTCATTGTATATTACAACAATGCATCAGATTACAAGAATATACAGAGTTTAAAAGAATATTACACAGAATTATCAGAGATTTAAATTACATTTAAATACAACGCAGCGGAAAATAATACAATAAACAACTAGAAGAAGATATACGGATACAAAGCTTTCCGGATATCGTTCCAGCTGTAAACCAGGATCCTGTGAATATAAATCTGCAAAACCAAACTACTAGCTGCCCGTGTCGAAAATAGGGGCACCCAGAGTTTAGGTTAAAACAATAAACTCCAGGTCAGTCATGTGACTGGTGTGAGAACTAAAACAGTTATTAATCTTTATTTTAAAGTTAGGTAAATCAAGGGACCACGCCGTATAACACGGAACGGGTTTCCTCCCAAGAATACCAGTGCATAAAACAAACAGCGCAATGCTAAATAAAGAAAAATGAAGCTGTTATAAGACCCAGGTCCCATCACACAATGCAACGCAGTCGAGGATAGGGTTTTCCCTTATAACAGCCAAAGAATGCTTGATACGTTTAAAACAAATCATTTGATACTATAATAAGTGCATAGTGTATAAAACAACTTCAAATCATAAGTATCAATCATAGGCGGCATAAGCGCCCCATCCCACTATGTCGCCATATATAGGATATACAATCAAAACCGCAAAGTCTCGTATTTGGAAATTGGATTTCCATCTATGAACCGAGGCAAAAGATAGTCCTCAACCGATTCGAGACTGCCTAGCCCCAGCCTCAGGATCAGAGCTCGAGTGACCCTAGGAGCGACAGGGCCGGTCCACCGATGTGGATTAAAATGCCTGAACACTACGTTTCCCCGCCCTTTGGGGCGTAAATGAGCCACTAAATGACTCCATCGGTTCGAGAACGACCGATCAATCCGAGGCGCCTCGCAACAGCAACAACCACATAAGTCAAACTCGTCAGGGCGTGTAAAACCACTGACGCCACTTCTAACTAGGAAGAAACGCAGGCCCTCCCTGAGGTCCTTTCTCCCGTTTTTGGTTCATACCGGGTGTGAAACTCGCGAAGTAAACGTTACACAAAGCTACGCCACAAAGGCCGTGCTTTGATCATCACCACAAGACTTTGCTTTTCAACAGAAGCCTTGATCATTTGCATCTTAGCATGCCACACAGGCAAACCACTCTATGCAACCGATATCAGTCACACAGAATGAAATCCAATGTCAGACACACAGTCCATTTACAAGTCCGTTCTGGGGCTGAACGAAACCGGAGGCACCTAGTACCCCGCATATCCATCGATCTCCAAGTACGTCTGGACGATCACCAACTGTTTCCATCTTCTTGGGTGTACAGCCCAATCAAGATCATCAGTTATCACCCAAACGACGTGAAGACCTCCGGTCTTCGACCATCGTCTTCATCTTCGACTTATCGTCGTATCAGTTACTCAGAATGGGATAAACCCGGTCTTTCCGAATAACTCGCGTATATTTTAAATAAGTGTTACACAAACACAACATACGCCTCATTCCAATTCATTAGTCACTAACCGTAAATTAATCAAGAGAATAATTCCCCAAATATTAACCCCGAAGGCCGAAACCAACATCAGATCAATATCCAGAAAACCATTCTGCTTGGCTAACCGCCAGTTAGTTTCTAAATTTCACATTCAAATCTAATTAAAGATTTAACTATCGCCTGGAGCAAAACTGGTGATACTCCATTCTCGATCTTTTCAATCTAATTAAAGATTCATTAAAACTCTACTTAGTTTTAATCTGTGACTGGGTTAAAGAATCAGTGTCATTTAAAACACGGTTCACGATAAACCCAAAGTCACATCCCATTAATTATCGGGTTAAAGAACAAGTGTTATTTAAAACACTGTTCACGATAAACCCAAAAATCAATATCCATTCAATTCCAATTAAATATTATTTAATTGGTACACTTCATTAAATCTAAATCAAAAGATTTAATCTTTTCTCAGCTGGGTTCAAGAACAGTGTTAGTGAAGACACCATTCACGACAAACCCATATCACATTCATTAATTATCGGGTTAAAGAACAAGTGTTATTTAAAACACTGTTCACGATAAACCCAAAAATCAATACCCATTTCAATTCCAATTAAATATCATTTAACTGGTACACTTCATTAAATCTAAATAAAAAGATTTAATCTTTTCTCAACTGGGTTTAAGAACAGTGTTAGTGAAGACACCATTCACGACAAACCCAAATCACATTCGATATTCAATACAAGGCTCTGAATAGAAAATATATCGGCTTATATTCAATATCGAATTCTACGACTAACAAATGTCGTATTGGAAATAACGATACAAATATATCTTTCAAATTTCCATAACAACACCTGTAATATCACGAATTCCAACATCGAAATATTCCGAAGACAATTTCGATTCAACTCCACTCCAATGCAATCATTGGAAATTTTGGTTATTTTCAAAACCATTTCAAATTCAATTTATTTATTTAAAAATAAATAGAATTATAATTCTAGTTCAAATCTAGTTCATTTCGATAAAAATCTATTTTTATCTTTTCAAATATGGAGTTTTTCATCCCAAACTTTCACAAATCACTTCTTATGATTTTACACAAATTATTACTATTTTTAATAATTTTATCAAGGCCCGTACAGTCGATTTCCATTAACGGCCATCGAACTGCACTTACAGCGACCTTTTTCGAATTTGATTTGGACGTAATTCCAAATCCAACCGTTAGATTTCAAATTTCTAATATTCGTTAGAAAGCTCTTTTCGATACGAACCCAACGGTTCCGGTTTTAGGAGAATCCGACGGTCGGATCTCCCGCAATGTCCGTTTGAAATAAATGGTCGAAATTCACGAACTGCCGCGGCGCGGCGCGTTCTATTCAGGCCATTATATTATATATATAATATATATAATATATACTTCGCCGATTTTTATTTAAAACGAATTATATAAACAGTTTTAAATTCATTTCAAAATTTATTTCGACTTCCATTTCAATTCAAAGCAAAATTGAATTCTTCTTTATAAATTCGTTTCAAAATTCATTTCTGTTCAATTCAAATTTCAATTCAATTTGAATTCATATTCAATTCAATTCATTTCGAAATCGTTTTCAATTCAATTCATTTCGAATTCGTTTTCAATTCAATTTATTTCGAAATCGTTTTCAATTCAATTCATTTCGAATTCGTTTTCAATTCAATTCATTTCGAATTCGTTTTCAATTCAATTCATTTCGAAATCGTTTTCAATTCAATTCATTTCGAAATCGTTTTCAATTCAATTCATTTCGAAATCGTTTTCAATTCAATTCATTTCGAAATCGTTTTCAATTCAATTCATTTCGAAATCGTTTTCAATTCAATTCATTTCGAAATCGTTTTCAATTCAATTCATTTCGAAATCGTTTTCAATTCAATTCATTTCGAATTCGTTTTCAATTGATATAAATATCGTTCACGTCAAAATGGCGTCAATCTAATCAACACGGCTTCATATATTCCTTTATTTTCAAATATTCTATTTCAAATATTTCTTTTTCAAATATTTCTTTTTCAAAACTGGAATGAGGCCCAATCAATTACCATATAATGTTAATTATATGGATTTTCTACAACACATGCATATATCAACAACGATGAATAATCAACCATCATCCAAAGTGCATTCTACACTGTATAAGCATCAAATATAAATATTCAACGCTTATAACAGTCTGTCAATCAATCGATCGACACACAACTAAACAATCGGGATTAGTGTACGTCAAATATCATCCCAACACCCGTGTAGGGTTTCAAACAATCAAACACAGATTTTATTTGTGCAGTTGGGCGATGTGTAAAATTTATCGACCCAATCAATGTCCTTCAAATAAGTGTACATAAACAAACCATCTGGTTTGCAAATGAATATTTTATTTATTCACATTCACGTTAAAATTTATATTTTTAACGACAAAACATTTTATTTCAACATATGAATTTCTCTTCGGTTCATTCTTTAAAAAAAATGATATTTTTATTTTTCTAACATATTTTAGAAAATTTCGGCAGCATAACGGCACGATACTAGAAACGGGACGAGGCCTAGCCTTATCCCCGGTCTAGTGAAGGCCCACGCCATTCACTCATCAATCAAATCAATTTCATTTTGCAAACCACAAAATTTGGAGTAAGGGTCTAACCTAGCCTTACTCCTTCGCCTTATAACGGCGCACGTCTAATCCTAACCAATTTATCGATTCGATTTTTCACACCACAAACCACATTCAAACCAATATCACAATCAATCACCAAACAATCAAACAAACAAGTCCATGGTCTGTGGACGATTGTGTCGGGTGCTACTAAGCACCGTCTGCATCCTAGTATATATATATAACTAGAAATAAAATAGAAAGGTGAGAAATTCTCACTTATAGCTATCCAGCTCCACGGCTCTTCCTTTGCAGAAGTCTTCGTCGTTTCGCCTTTTTGTCACCTTCGTTGCTGCTTTCACTACATACGTAAAAATCACATTTTTACTTCGCTATTCAATATATAAAAATCGAATTTTTAGTTCGCTATTTAATATATAAAAATCGAATTTTTAGTTCAAAGTTCAATATATAAAAATCGAATTTTTATTTCAAAAAGTTCAAATCCTTTCCTTTTTAAAATCTAAACCTTTCACTTTTAAAGTTTAAATCTTTTCACCTTTAAAGTTTAAAATAACTTTTTCAAATCAAAGTTTTTAAAATTCCTAAAATCAGTTTTATTCTTTTATTTTAAAATCAGTTTTAACCTTTTATTTTCAGCTTTATACTTTATAAAAATTTCAGTTTTACTTTAAATAAAATTTCAGTTTTACTTTAAATAAAATTTCAGTTTTTAACTTCCTAAAAATTCAGTTTTTTAAAATCAACAAAATTTTACAGTTTAAATGAAAATAAGTAAATAAAAAAAAACCAAAACTTACAGGGGCTCGTCGAGTGGTCGGGGGGGCTTCATCGAGGCTTGCAGATCGGAGGGGGGGCTCGACTTCATCGGCGGCGCTAGGGTTCGGGGGGGGCGCTCGCTGTCCTCGCGTGGAGGAGGGAGGAGGAAAGAGTCGCGAGGGGGAGGAGGCCGAAGAGGGGACAGGGGCTTCAACTGAGTGGCGGGCGATTGGAGGAGGAGGCCGACGCGGGGGTGGCGGCTCCGACGAGGGAAAGGGGCGATTTCGATTTCGTTTCCCTTTTTTTTTTTTTTCTTTTTTAGTTTTCTGTAAAAGGAAATCGGGGGGGGGGCCTGGGTAGTAAAGGGGGAGATAATATTCTTTTTTTTTTTTTTTTATTTAATTAATAAATTTTATCCTAAAGAGTTGACTTTCACAT
Source organism: Allium sativum (assembly GCA_030737875.1). Classification (NCBI taxonomy): domain Eukaryota; kingdom Viridiplantae; phylum Streptophyta; class Magnoliopsida; order Asparagales; family Amaryllidaceae; genus Allium; species Allium sativum. Next base: position 656,888,485 of record CM060913.1, read on the forward strand.
TCGACCTCGAAACGAGGCCCACCGCCTGTCGTCCATAGCGTTTTACCCCCATTCCGAACACAATGGGATATATATCGCAAGCTGATTTGATTGTTACAATCAGTTTCCGTTAAATTTACATTTAAATCATTATATTGAATTTTAAACGTACATTTCAAGTTACCGGGGTCACATACTAACCCTAAAAATTCCCGAAAAATATTTTCTAGCTTCGTATTGACGATACGGTCCTAACAAAACTAGTTTCGTCGAATTCTGAGACCGTTAGAAAAATGGCCAATTTCCAGTCGATTAAAATCAACTGAAATGGTCAAAACACGTTTTCCTTTGCCACGCTCACATATTGATTCGAAAAATTATGAAATTTGAAACCTAGCAATAACTCGACATCACGGACCCAACAAAAGTGGTTTCGTCGAAATCCGAGGTCATTTGCAAAATGTCCATTTTTAAGGGCCTGAATTCCATAGCGACTATTCAGAATTTTCAACTGGACATATCTCATCATTTATAAAGTGAAATCTCAGTTTCTCAACTTCGTTGGAAAGATATCATCAATTAGATCCTAATGTTTTTGGTTTCACAAAAATCCGGATTGTTTTGCACCCGGTACATTCAATTGAAGTTTGAAATCGAATTTTCGAACTACCGCGCCATTTTCAATTCCTTTTATAATTATATATAATTATTTATATTCTAACGACGACGTATATAATATATACGTTCGAATTATATTCAAAATAAATTTCTCGTCAATATTATTTAAAATAATTCATTTTAAATAATCAAAATTCGCTAAAATTGCCAAAATAAAAATTTTAAACTGGCCCAGATTTTACGGGTTGTTACAATCTCCCCCACTTAAAACTTTTCGTCCCCGAAAAGGAACAAAGTCGAAAGTGGTTTGATTAATCAACTCTACGCTCGATCTGGCTTCCATTCTCCAACTCTTTAGTTTCTGAGAATTTTCAAAACTTCAAAATTTTGGCTAACACCCTAAATTTTTGAAAAATTTCGCCATAACCTCCCCTGCACCGGGAGCATCGGGGAATTTCAAATAGCTTCCCCGGTCCTTCAGATCTCAAAAAGAAAAAGAAAAAGCCAAGCGGCTAGCCAATAGGCTCACAAAATCATCATCACCCAAACAACGCAGGAAATTATGTAGTAAACATGTACCTATTTGTCGGGCAAACAAATTTTATTCTCGGCTCTAGCCTCCTTGCTATGACCTGTTCAATGTAAGTACATATATGCAAGCAAATGCGACCAATTTTCGATACAGTTCAATATTCGATTTAAATTATGCATAATGGTTCAAAATTAGCAAACAATTAACCAAACAACACAAACATCAATCAATTAGTGAATTTAAAGTTTCAAATTCATAATTTTGATACATAGACAAAAATCAGATTTTTGATGCTAAATCACAACAATAAGCCCTATCTAATTTTGGTTCTCACACCAGCCTATATGGAAATATATAGATAACCCACTCTCGCCAGTCGAACACAACACAGATGACGATGCCTCATCATCAGAATCATCCCCGGGCAACTAGAATGTGATTCTATATCTACCCAATATATTAAAACTTCGAATACAAGCCGCTAAGCGTGTATGCAAAATCTTTATATACTCGATTGCCCAAATTCAATTTAAATAGACTATTCAAATACGAATACTTAAGATTTGAATTTCCAAAACAAAGTGGGTTTTCACTTTTATTTTCAAAAACAACACTCTTTCGACTCGTTCTAGGACACTACTGATCCCATCTCTAACGAGTCATCCTCATTGGATATTACTAATCCAATATCTGATGAATTCTTTCGTATGGTTCTAATGTGCCTTGTTCTCTAGCTTTGTAAACCAAAGCTCTGATACCACGTGTAAAGACCCGCAACTCCCCCGTAAAGGAAAGCGTCGGATAGTTCGAGAACAAGCCACAACAGAACGCATACAAAGAACATTTCATTGTATATTACAACAATGCATCAGATTACAAGAATATACAGAGTTTAAAAGAATATTACACAGAATTATCAGAGATTTAAATTACATTTAAATACAACGCAGCGGAAAATAATACAATAAACAACTAGAAGAAGATATACGGATACAAAGCTTTCCGGATATCGTTCCAGCTGTAAACCAGGATCCTGTGAATATAAATCTGCAAAACCAAACTACTAGCTGCCCGTGTCGAAAATAGGGGCACCCAGAGTTTAGGTTAAAACAATAAACTCCAGGTCAGTCATGTGACTGGTGTGAGAACTAAAACAGTTATTAATCTTTATTTTAAAGTTAGGTAAATCAAGGGACCACGCCGTATAACACGGAACGGGTTTCCTCCCAAGAATACCAGTGCATAAAACAAACAGCGCAATGCTAAATAAAGAAAAATGAAGCTGTTATAAGACCCAGGTCCCATCACACAATGCAACGCAGTCGAGGATAGGGTTTTCCCTTATAACAGCCAAAGAATGCTTGATACGTTTAAAACAAATCATTTGATACTATAATAAGTGCATAGTGTATAAAACAACTTCAAATCATAAGTATCAATCATAGGCGGCATAAGCGCCCCATCCCACTATGTCGCCATATATAGGATATACAATCAAAACCGCAAAGTCTCGTATTTGGAAATTGGATTTCCATCTATGAACCGAGGCAAAAGATAGTCCTCAACCGATTCGAGACTGCCTAGCCCCAGCCTCAGGATCAGAGCTCGAGTGACCCTAGGAGCGACAGGGCCGGTCCACCGATGTGGATTAAAATGCCTGAACACTACGTTTCCCCGCCCTTTGGGGCGTAAATGAGCCACTAAATGACTCCATCGGTTCGAGAACGACCGATCAATCCGAGGCGCCTCGCAACAGCAACAACCACATAAGTCAAACTCGTCAGGGCGTGTAAAACCACTGACGCCACTTCTAACTAGGAAGAAACGCAGGCCCTCCCTGAGGTCCTTTCTCCCGTTTTTGGTTCATACCGGGTGTGAAACTCGCGAAGTAAACGTTACACAAAGCTACGCCACAAAGGCCGTGCTTTGATCATCACCACAAGACTTTGCTTTTCAACAGAAGCCTTGATCATTTGCATCTTAGCATGCCACACAGGCAAACCACTCTATGCAACCGATATCAGTCACACAGAATGAAATCCAATGTCAGACACACAGTCCATTTACAAGTCCGTTCTGGGGCTGAACGAAACCGGAGGCACCTAGTACCCCGCATATCCATCGATCTCCAAGTACGTCTGGACGATCACCAACTGTTTCCATCTTCTTGGGTGTACAGCCCAATCAAGATCATCAGTTATCACCCAAACGACGTGAAGACCTCCGGTCTTCGACCATCGTCTTCATCTTCGACTTATCGTCGTATCAGTTACTCAGAATGGGATAAACCCGGTCTTTCCGAATAACTCGCGTATATTTTAAATAAGTGTTACACAAACACAACATACGCCTCATTCCAATTCATTAGTCACTAACCGTAAATTAATCAAGAGAATAATTCCCCAAATATTAACCCCGAAGGCCGAAACCAACATCAGATCAATATCCAGAAAACCATTCTGCTTGGCTAACCGCCAGTTAGTTTCTAAATTTCACATTCAAATCTAATTAAAGATTTAACTATCGCCTGGAGCAAAACTGGTGATACTCCATTCTCGATCTTTTCAATCTAATTAAAGATTCATTAAAACTCTACTTAGTTTTAATCTGTGACTGGGTTAAAGAATCAGTGTCATTTAAAACACGGTTCACGATAAACCCAAAGTCACATCCCATTAATTATCGGGTTAAAGAACAAGTGTTATTTAAAACACTGTTCACGATAAACCCAAAAATCAATATCCATTCAATTCCAATTAAATATTATTTAATTGGTACACTTCATTAAATCTAAATCAAAAGATTTAATCTTTTCTCAGCTGGGTTCAAGAACAGTGTTAGTGAAGACACCATTCACGACAAACCCATATCACATTCATTAATTATCGGGTTAAAGAACAAGTGTTATTTAAAACACTGTTCACGATAAACCCAAAAATCAATACCCATTTCAATTCCAATTAAATATCATTTAACTGGTACACTTCATTAAATCTAAATAAAAAGATTTAATCTTTTCTCAACTGGGTTTAAGAACAGTGTTAGTGAAGACACCATTCACGACAAACCCAAATCACATTCGATATTCAATACAAGGCTCTGAATAGAAAATATATCGGCTTATATTCAATATCGAATTCTACGACTAACAAATGTCGTATTGGAAATAACGATACAAATATATCTTTCAAATTTCCATAACAACACCTGTAATATCACGAATTCCAACATCGAAATATTCCGAAGACAATTTCGATTCAACTCCACTCCAATGCAATCATTGGAAATTTTGGTTATTTTCAAAACCATTTCAAATTCAATTTATTTATTTAAAAATAAATAGAATTATAATTCTAGTTCAAATCTAGTTCATTTCGATAAAAATCTATTTTTATCTTTTCAAATATGGAGTTTTTCATCCCAAACTTTCACAAATCACTTCTTATGATTTTACACAAATTATTACTATTTTTAATAATTTTATCAAGGCCCGTACAGTCGATTTCCATTAACGGCCATCGAACTGCACTTACAGCGACCTTTTTCGAATTTGATTTGGACGTAATTCCAAATCCAACCGTTAGATTTCAAATTTCTAATATTCGTTAGAAAGCTCTTTTCGATACGAACCCAACGGTTCCGGTTTTAGGAGAATCCGACGGTCGGATCTCCCGCAATGTCCGTTTGAAATAAATGGTCGAAATTCACGAACTGCCGCGGCGCGGCGCGTTCTATTCAGGCCATTATATTATATATATAATATATATAATATATACTTCGCCGATTTTTATTTAAAACGAATTATATAAACAGTTTTAAATTCATTTCAAAATTTATTTCGACTTCCATTTCAATTCAAAGCAAAATTGAATTCTTCTTTATAAATTCGTTTCAAAATTCATTTCTGTTCAATTCAAATTTCAATTCAATTTGAATTCATATTCAATTCAATTCATTTCGAAATCGTTTTCAATTCAATTCATTTCGAATTCGTTTTCAATTCAATTTATTTCGAAATCGTTTTCAATTCAATTCATTTCGAATTCGTTTTCAATTCAATTCATTTCGAATTCGTTTTCAATTCAATTCATTTCGAAATCGTTTTCAATTCAATTCATTTCGAAATCGTTTTCAATTCAATTCATTTCGAAATCGTTTTCAATTCAATTCATTTCGAAATCGTTTTCAATTCAATTCATTTCGAAATCGTTTTCAATTCAATTCATTTCGAAATCGTTTTCAATTCAATTCATTTCGAAATCGTTTTCAATTCAATTCATTTCGAATTCGTTTTCAATTGATATAAATATCGTTCACGTCAAAATGGCGTCAATCTAATCAACACGGCTTCATATATTCCTTTATTTTCAAATATTCTATTTCAAATATTTCTTTTTCAAATATTTCTTTTTCAAAACTGGAATGAGGCCCAATCAATTACCATATAATGTTAATTATATGGATTTTCTACAACACATGCATATATCAACAACGATGAATAATCAACCATCATCCAAAGTGCATTCTACACTGTATAAGCATCAAATATAAATATTCAACGCTTATAACAGTCTGTCAATCAATCGATCGACACACAACTAAACAATCGGGATTAGTGTACGTCAAATATCATCCCAACACCCGTGTAGGGTTTCAAACAATCAAACACAGATTTTATTTGTGCAGTTGGGCGATGTGTAAAATTTATCGACCCAATCAATGTCCTTCAAATAAGTGTACATAAACAAACCATCTGGTTTGCAAATGAATATTTTATTTATTCACATTCACGTTAAAATTTATATTTTTAACGACAAAACATTTTATTTCAACATATGAATTTCTCTTCGGTTCATTCTTTAAAAAAAATGATATTTTTATTTTTCTAACATATTTTAGAAAATTTCGGCAGCATAACGGCACGATACTAGAAACGGGACGAGGCCTAGCCTTATCCCCGGTCTAGTGAAGGCCCACGCCATTCACTCATCAATCAAATCAATTTCATTTTGCAAACCACAAAATTTGGAGTAAGGGTCTAACCTAGCCTTACTCCTTCGCCTTATAACGGCGCACGTCTAATCCTAACCAATTTATCGATTCGATTTTTCACACCACAAACCACATTCAAACCAATATCACAATCAATCACCAAACAATCAAACAAACAAGTCCATGGTCTGTGGACGATTGTGTCGGGTGCTACTAAGCACCGTCTGCATCCTAGTATATATATATAACTAGAAATAAAATAGAAAGGTGAGAAATTCTCACTTATAGCTATCCAGCTCCACGGCTCTTCCTTTGCAGAAGTCTTCGTCGTTTCGCCTTTTTGTCACCTTCGTTGCTGCTTTCACTACATACGTAAAAATCACATTTTTACTTCGCTATTCAATATATAAAAATCGAATTTTTAGTTCGCTATTTAATATATAAAAATCGAATTTTTAGTTCAAAGTTCAATATATAAAAATCGAATTTTTATTTCAAAAAGTTCAAATCCTTTCCTTTTTAAAATCTAAACCTTTCACTTTTAAAGTTTAAATCTTTTCACCTTTAAAGTTTAAAATAACTTTTTCAAATCAAAGTTTTTAAAATTCCTAAAATCAGTTTTATTCTTTTATTTTAAAATCAGTTTTAACCTTTTATTTTCAGCTTTATACTTTATAAAAATTTCAGTTTTACTTTAAATAAAATTTCAGTTTTACTTTAAATAAAATTTCAGTTTTTAACTTCCTAAAAATTCAGTTTTTTAAAATCAACAAAATTTTACAGTTTAAATGAAAATAAGTAAATAAAAAAAAACCAAAACTTACAGGGGCTCGTCGAGTGGTCGGGGGGGCTTCATCGAGGCTTGCAGATCGGAGGGGGGGCTCGACTTCATCGGCGGCGCTAGGGTTCGGGGGGGGGCGCTCGCTGTCCTCGCGTGGAGGAGGGAGGAGGAAAGAGTCGCGAGGGGGAGGAGGCCGAAGAGGGGACAGGGGCTTCAACTGAGTGGCGGGCGATTGGAGGAGGAGGCCGACGCGGGGGTGGCGGCTCCGACGAGGGAAAGGGGCGATTTCGATTTCGTTTCCCTTTTTTTTTTTTTTTTTTTTTAGTTTTCTGTAAAAGGAAATCGGGGGGGGGCCTGGGTAGTAAAGGGGGAGATAATATTCTTTTTTTTTTTTTTTTTATTTAATTAATAAATTTTATCCTAAAGAGTTGACTTTCACATTCGACCTCGAAACGAGGCCCACCGCCTGTCGTCCATAGCGTTTTACCCCCATTCCGAACACAATGGGATATATATCGCAAGCTGATTTGATTGTTACAATCAGTTTCCGTTAAATTTACATTTAAATCATTATATTGAATTTTAAACGTACATTTCAAGTTACCGGGGTCACATACTAACCCTAAAAATTCCCGAAAAATATTTTCTAGCTTCGTATTGACGATACGGTCCTAACAAAACTAGTTTCGTCGAATTCTGAGACCGTTAGAAAAATGGCCAATTTCCAGTCGATTAAAATCAACTGAAATGGTCAAAACACGTTTTCCTTTGCCACGCTCACATATTGATTCGAAAAATTATGAAATTTGAAACCTAGCAATAACTCGACATCACGGACCCAACAAAAGTGGTTTCGTCGAAATCCGAGGTCATTTGCAAAATGTCCATTTTTAAGGGCCTGAATTCCATAGCGACTATTCAGAATTTTCAACTGGACATATCTCATCATTTATAAAGTGAAATCTCAGTTTCTCAACTTCGTTGGAAAGATATCATCAATTAGATCCTAATGTTTTTGGTTTCACAAAAATCCGGATTGTTTTGCACCCGGTACATTCAATTGAAGTTTGAAATCGAATTTTCGAACTACCGCGCCATTTTCAATTCCTTTTATAATTATATATAATTATTTATATTCTAACGACGACGTATATAATATATACGTTCGAATTATATTCAAAATAAATTTCTCGTCAATATTATTTAAAATAATTCATTTTAAATAATCAAAATTCGCTAAAATTGCCAAAATAAAAATTTTAAACTGGCCCAGATTTTACGGGTTGTTACATCCTCATCTTCGTTTCTATATGGAGATGATCAGTTTTCATCAAGTATCGAGTTCGAATTTGGCACTCAAAGCGACCGACTTTAGGCACGGAAGGAGGAGGGCCCACCGAGTTTCGCCGTACCCACGGTGGAGGTGGAGTAGGTTGAGGCACCTCTCGTGGCGGTCCCCGATCGAAGCCCGGCGCAAGCAGGGAGGCAGCGACGGCGGGTCTTCTTCGTCGATGTTGGGTTTTCTGCTTACAGGAAGAACAACGTAGAAGATGAAACATACGGCCTTAATTTTTGATTAAGGAAAATCAAGGTTGAAGAAAATTATTTAAAGTTAATCATCTTTTATTAGCAAATAATGTAAATTGAATATAATTCGCCACATCTTGTTCAAAACAGAACAGAATTTAATGATTTTCAAACCATTGGAATCGTATTCAAGAACACTACCTCATGGAATGGACTAAAACGGATTTAGATCTCGTCTCAATTTTTGGTGGAGTGGAAAGCTTTCGGTGAGATTTCTCAATTTAAAATTATAACTAAATTATATAGAAATATATATATATTTATATTTTTATTGGTTGTGATGGTGATGATTTGCTGAATTATATTGTGGTATGATAGAAATATAATTTAACATGTGACATTAAAATATCGTTCTTGTTTGATCATGTTATACCAACATTAAAATAGCTTTCTTGTTTGATCATGGTATATCAACGTTAAAATAACGTTCTTGTTAGATCATGTTATATTAACATTAAAATATTGTTTCTTGTTAGATCATGTTATGTATGTATAAATTTGTCATCTTTTTATTGAATTTGAATTGACAATATAAATTTGTCATCTTTTATTGAATTAGGATTGACAATATTAAATTGTCATTTATTAGAATAATGATATGTCATGTTATAAATGTCATTTTGTTAGAAAATGTACATTAGAATAAAAAGAACATTGTGTTAGAAAATGTATATTAGAATAAATTGAACATTGTGTTAGAAACTGTACGTTAGAATAAAAAGAACATTTTGTTAGAAAATGTACATTAGAATAAAAAGAAACATTTTGTTAGAAAATGTACATTAGAATAAAAAAAGAACATTTCGTTAGAGAATGTTACATTAGAATAAAAAAATCATTTTAGATAAAAATGTTTATTTAGATTAAACATGTCATTTTAGTTAAAAATGTCTATTTAGATTAAAAATAACATTTTAGTTAAAAATGTTTATTTAGATTAAACATGTCATTTTTAGTGAAAAACGTTTATTTAGATTAAACATGTCATTTTAGTTTAAAATGTTTTATTAGAACAATAATTGCATTATTGTTAAACATGTCATCTTAGAATAATAATATCATTATTGTTAAAAACAAAATCATCACATGTTTAGAAATGTTTTGTTAAAACACAAGCATCATTTGTTTAGAAATGTTTTGTTAAAACAGAAACATCATTTATGTTAGAAATGTATATTTGCATAGAAACTTCATTTATGTTAGAAATGTATATTTATATAGAAACATCAATTACGATAGAAATGTTATATTCGTATAGAAATATTCTTTATGTTACAAATGTCATGTTAGAATTAAAAATGTAAATTTGTTTCCATTAAAAAGAATAGATTAAAAAGATCACATTTTTAATGTAATTTTGTTTCCATTAAAAAGAGTACATTTTTAATGTAATTTTGTTTCCATTAAAAAGAGCACATTTTTAATGTAATTTTGTTTCCATTAAAAAGATCACATTTTTAATGAACTTTTGTTTTCATTAAAATGATTACATTTTTAATGTACTTTTGTTTTCATTAAAAAGATTACATTTTTAATGTACTTTTGTTTTCATTAAAAAGATACATTTTTAATGTACTTTTGTTTTCATTAAAAAGATTAGATTTTTAATGTAGTTTTGTTTTCATTTAAAAGAAGAGACAATAAAAAAATTATCACTTTATTTAGATACAGTCATATTAGAATAAAAACATCAATTTTGTTAAATGAGAATGGTTAACAAAACGAAGTTGTTATTTTATTTATTTTGTTAAGATAGAATGTCAACAAAATAAAGTTATCCTTTTTATGTGTTTTGTTTAATTATAATTATTAGAACAAAAAGCTCATTTTTATAAGAAATGTTTATTTAGGTTAAAAATAATATTTTTGTTAGGAAATGTTTATTTAGGTTAAAAATAACATTTTGTTAGGAAATGTTTATTTAGACTAAAAATAATATTTTCGTTTAGAAATATATATTTAGATTAAAAATGTCAATTTAGTTAGAAATGTTTTATTAGAAAAAAAATGTCACATTTTGCTAGAAATGTTACATTAGAATAAATATGTCATGTTACAATAAAACAAAAATGTCACTTTTACTAGAAATGTTACATTATAATAAATATATCATTTTAGTTAAAAGTGTTACATTGGAATTAAATTGTCATATATCTAAACATGTTCATGTTACATTAAAAGTTCATGTTAATATAAAAATATCCTTTTTGCTTAGAATCATGTCATGTACATAAAGATATCATTTTGTTTAGAATCATGATATGTAAATAAAAAAAACATTCATTTAGAAACGTCATTTATTTAGAAATGTTATATTAGAAATAAATATGTCATTTTGATTAGAAATGTTATGTTAAAATTAATATGTCATTTATGTAGAATAATGTCATATTGGAATGAATGTCACTTATGTAGAATAAGTTCATGTTAAATAAAAATGTCATTTAGGTACATGTTAAATAAAAATGTCACCCTTATCATGTTAGACAAGAACAAGTACTTGTTAAAATACATGTTCTGTTGAAATTAAATTATAAATATTTATTTATAATTTAAACAAATTAAAATTTGTTAAAAATAAAATAACTCAAACCGAATTATAATTGGTTAAATTTATTAACCAATGATTTATTTATATGAACTGTTGTTGGCTGAAAAACCCCACACGGGTATTGAGATGATATTTGTCATACACTAGTCCCAATGTTTGGTTATATGTCAATCAATGGATTGACAATCTGTGATGAGCATTATTTAATGCTCACATAATTGTAAATTTCACTCTGGATGTGAATGGACTGTTGAATGTCTATTTGTCATTATTGTCGTATACATACAATGTATGAAATCCATGTAAATGAAATTATATGGTGATTGATTGATTCGCATTCCGATTCAGATTTTTTTATAAAGAATATTTTTAAATAAGGAGTGTTTTAAAATAAAGAACATTTTAAAATAAAGAAATGAACTGATTATTAACAAGAATAATAATCCAATGTTTTTATAAATGAATTGGATTTGGGGTAGTCGTGAATGGTGTCTTAAATAACACTGTTCTTAAACCTCGTATAAAAAGAATAAATCTTTTATTTAAGATCATTAGAGTTTCCAACTATATTTAGTAATTAGAATAAAATGAAATGTGAACTGGGTTTATTGTGAACTGTGTTTTAAACAACATTTGTTCTTTAACCCAATTGCCAGTGAAAATGTAATTTGAAATTTATAAATCTTTTTATTTAGATTTAATGGGATTTTTTTTTCAAAGTACAGTTTTCCAGTTTAATATATTAAATTGGAATTGAATGAAATTCGATTTAATAATAATCGAGATGAGCTTCTTTAACGTTACTATATATGGAATTTAAAAGGCTTGGCCGTTATTCCATTTATATTATTAGTCTGATACGGGAATTTATATCGATTATATATTGAATTTATTTCTGTGAAAATTCCATATTTAATGGAAGATGATTTTGGATTTACCATAAACTGTGTTTTAGATGACATTAGTTCTTTAACCCAGTTAAAGATAAGATTAATTTCTTAAATTTAAATAATCATTAAATAATGATTTTTGATATTTAAAACCAAATCTGAGTTTTAATGAATCTTTAAAAAGAAGATTGAAGAATAAATTTAAAGAATTTTTCTTTGATAGAATAGTGTGAATATTTTATCAAAAGAATATTCTGAATTGGAATGAGGCGTTTGATGTGTCTTTATAACACTTGATTTTTTATTACAAAATACGCGAGTTATTCAGAAAGATGGTGTTTAACCCATTCTTAATAATTATTACGACGATTAAAAGTCGAAGATGAAGACGGTGGTTGAAGACCGGCGATCTTCACATCGAATGGATGACTACTGATGCCCTGGACTGATTTGCTCCCAGGAAAGGGTTAAATTGATAGTTGTCCGAATGTACTTGTTGATTGTCCGGGTAAGCGAATACCTCACTTTCGTATTGGACATACTGGACGAGGAATAAGGTGTCTCCGGTTTCGTTCAGACCCAGAACGGACTTGTAAATGGATGTGTGTCTAACATTGTACTTCATTCCATGTAAATTAAATTGATTTCTATTTAATATATATCTGTGGTGGCGGAGAATTTATTCTCTTGCTTAACACCCTTCTCCGAGACGCACGAGCTCAAAGGTTATATATTGGTAGTTATCGATCGCATGGCATGAATTGTCAATACGGCACGACAAGATGCAAATGATCAAGGCTTTTGTTGAAAAGCAGAGCCTTGTGGGATGATCAAAGCATAACCTATTTCGGCATAGCTTTGTGTATAACGTTACCTCGCGAGCCTCACACCCTGGTAAGAGTCAGAAACGGAGCAAGGGAACGCAGGGAGTGCACACGTTTCTTTCTAGCTAGAAGTGGTGTCAGCGACTTACCGGTCCTGACATTTTTACTTATGTGGATGATGGATTTCGAGGCCTCGAATTTATTGGTTGATTGTGAGCATTTTATAGGTCCAATACGACCAGGAAACGTGTGTTCAGGAATTGCCAATCCACTAATGTTATTTGTGGACCGGTCCTGCAGTATCCAAGGGTTCACTGCGGGGGATCCTGAGACATTGCTAGAGTATCTCGAATCGGTAAGGAGATCGTTCCTAGCCTTGATTCATGATGGAAATCCAAACTCCAATACGACATCATGCGGTTTTAATTGTATAACTAGTATGGCGACATAGTATATGGTAGCTATGCCGTCTATGATTAATACATTATGATTGAAATTTTTTTGAAAACACATATACACTAATAATAATGTCAAATCCATTTTGTACGTATCAAGCATTTTTGATTATTATAAGGTAAAACTCTATCCTCCGGTTTGCGTTGCATTGTGTGATGGGACTTGAGTCTTATAATGGTTTCATTTTTTCTAAAAAGCATTGCGTTGTTTAACGATTTACTTTTTTTCATGCACTGGCAATCCAATGGAGTAAACCCGTTCCGCGTTAGCGGCGTGGTCCTGTGATTGACCTTATTATTAAATAGGTTAAGTTAGATTTCTCATACCAGTCCCATGACTGACCGATAGTTTGTTTCACTTGCAAACTCGGGTGCCCTCTTTTCCACACGGGCATCCGAGTAGCTTATTTTGCAGATATTTTGAGCAGGATTCTGGATTGTCCTTTAAGCTGTGTCCAGAGCATTGATAGACTTTTGATGTATCAGTTTATTTATTCCGCTGCATTGTATTAAATCTATTGTTTATCTTCCGCTGTATTATTTTCGATGTACTCAGATATATTCTATACTCTGATGTTACACTATTATGATGTAATAAAAGTTTTCTGTTATTTGTTCTGATGTGTTTATGTCCAAAGTTAGCGTATTCGGGTTTTTGAACGGTCTTGGTCGATTTAGCGATCGATTGGGCCCGGGCGAAATTCAAGTCGTTACAGTTGGTATCAGAGCTCTAGTTAGCTCAAATCTTTGGGATACAACTCGTTAGAACTAAATAAAAGACTCATCAAAGGTAGGATTAGTAATATCCTATAAAAGAATACTCATTAGACATAGGATCAGTAGTATCCTAGAATGAGAATACTCGTTAGAGATGGGGTTAGAAATACCCTAGAATGAGTTGAGAGTGACGAGTCTATAATTAACGTATTTGTGATTATATATATAATCCGAACTTAGAAAATATGATTTTTGAATATTTAAAAGTTATATATATTTTAAAAGTTAATCAACTAATAAAATTACTGAAACCAATAAGAGAATGCAAATTTAGAGGTTAGTTAAACAACTTTCTGCTCTATTCCTTTCCAATGACGAAAAGATTTTAAGTGGGGGAGATAGTAACAACCCGCAATTTCTGAACCAATTTAAAATTTTTATTTTAGAAATTTTAATGGATTTTTAATATTTATAATGGTTTATTTTAAATAATAACGACTAAAAATTTATTTTAATCAAAGTAAAAATGAAATAATTCGGCAGTTCGAAAATTCGATTTCTAATTTCAATTGAATATACAGAATTCATTTTAAATCAGAATTGGACGAAACAAGAAATATTTGAATCTGTTCAGTAATATCTTTCTAAGAATATAAGAAACTAAGATTTCACTTTATAAATTGAAAGTTATGTCCAGTTTAAAATTTAGAAAAGTCACTGTAGAATTTATATATATATACTTTAATATAATAAATAGCCCTTAAAAATAGTCATTTAGCAAACGACCTCCGTTTTCGACGAAACCACTTTTGTTGGAACCGGAATGTCAAATTATTTCTAGGTTTAAATTTTCGTAATTTTTAGAATCAATCTATGAGCGTGGCAAAAGAAAACGTCTTTTGTCAATTTCAGTCAAATTTAATCGACATTAAAAAGGCCATTTTTCAAACAGTCTTCAAATTCGACGAAATTAGTTTTGTTAGGACCGTATCGTCAAAACATAACTAGAAATAATTTTTCTGGAATTTTTAGAAGTAGTATGTGGCCCCGGTAAATTTAAATGTACGATAGAATTGAATAAATAAATGATTTAAATTTTAATTTAAAGAAAATAGATTGAGGACAATCAAACGGGCTGACGGGACCTAGTCCATGTGTCCGGAAGGGCGTATTTGGTTAGGGACAACATAAGTTGGGCTGAGTTTGGAGCTATAAGAGTTAACGAGCTTTTTAAAGATTAAATAGAATTAAAATATAAAATAATATTATAAATAAGCTAACAACTAAAATCCTAATTTCTAATATCCAATAGAGCCAGCCGCCACCCTCATAGTCCAATGGCCGAAAACACTCCCAAACAATTCGTTAATTTCTCCCATCCTGTTCAGAATTAAGCCATGGTTGTAAAGCAAAGATCGAAGAGATTCTCCTCATCTTCATTTCTATATGGAGATGATTATTTTTCATCACACTACTACAAAACAAGCTATTTGCGTCTGTCTTTTTGCACCATTTGCATCTGCTCCATTGCCGATGCAAATGCAATGGATGCAAATTATATAAAGAATTTGCTTCTGATTTTCAATAGATGCAAATATTCCATATTTGCGTCTATTGTAGTCTGAAGCAAGACGCGAATACTATTCATATTTGCATCTATTTCTTTACTACAACAGATGCAAGTTATTGGTGACGGTTTTACACTTCGATGCATTTGCGTCTGTTATAACCAGAAGCAGATGCGAATACTCTACGTATTTGCATCTGTTTTATTACTACAGCAGATGCAAATTGTTTATGGCAGTTTTACTATTCAGAACATTTGCATCTGTTTTGCCACTATAACAGAAGCAAATTTGTTGTTTTTTCCTTCAAAAATGAGCCTTTTAGGCTGTCCACCACACAAATCTAAATACAATCAAATAAAACAACACACTACAACCAAATATACTATACCTGAAAATTACGTACAACAATTTGATCAAACATAAATCAAATTACAAAAGGTAACAATAGCACACTACAATCGTTATCAAAAATAACTTAAAGGTATAAATCACAAAGTGTTACATGCTGAAAGAATCAAGATTCTAAAGGCTTGGGTGACGTGGTTCACTTCTTAAAGCCCTGAACCTAAGATATTAATAAAACATAACATCTTGCTTAGATGTTTGTAAATATAGAATGTTAGATGGAGATCGAAAGCCGAAGGGTATGATCACTGAATTATATAAAAGATTTAACAATTGAAATATCAATAATTAGCAAGAGTACCTTACTCTTGTCATGGAATCTAGTCTAGAAAATAAGAAAACTTTCAAGGTAGGTGCATCTTGAGGAGACTCTTGTTGTGAAATTCTAAATAAAAATGAATGATGTCACATACAGGTGATTCAGTGAATAAGCCTTTCCGTATTAGAATTAACAATGCTCTTCATTCAGGGTATGAAATTCTTACACCATATATATTTCAAGCTTGAAGCATATCCTAATATAGACTAGACTATTCTTGTCAAGCAAAAATAATAATCCTCGTCCGAAGTGTACAATTTTCGATAATAATCGTTAAACTATCAACGCTATCAAAATATTAAAATTTGATTATAATAAAGTTGTATGAACGTTATCCACATGCATTTTTCAATATGATAGATGAGAATTAAATAAAATGATGCAAACCATTCTTTATCATAATTGAATCAACATATTAAGTTTGGTAGTACCTGCTCCCAACAGTTTGATGTAAGCATTCCACCTCTTCTCTGTTCTCTTTGGCACATCGTTATAATATTACCTATGTCAAGTAGCATAATCATAAACAACTATTTATTCAATCATATTTCACATATTAAGAGAAATTATATGAAATAAGCATTTATAAACTGTGTATAAAAAATAAAAAATAAAATAAAAATTCCTTGTTAGTTTTGCTGGCATGAATACAACTTATTAACAAAACTGTATGAAAGAACCCTAGCGCAACTGCTTACTTTTCTCCATGCGATTTTACTACAAAATACAGTACTAACAATTATAACTTGGTCTTACTGGTACATCATACAATTAATTCAAGTACTCCTAAGTAGCCTAAATATATGTATTTGAACTACCCAAAATATGATGTCTGATCTCTGAAATATAGTACTAACGGGTTTTGGAAAGCATGAACACCTGGCTAAGTCCAAGTTTCTGTTGTTAGCCCTGTGCATATGGTTATACATGCAATTAAAATAAGAAAAATCTTTAATTGTAATGGATCCATAATAATTCTACATATGAAGTAAAAAGGTTTCATCAAATGACTGGGAAATCTCAATAATATAACCCATCAAGTACTCACAAGATGATAAATTGTTTTCCAAATATAAAACTCAAGCTGCTTAGCCTTTTCATATTTGAAACTAATGCATGTTTTCATTAATGTAAATAAAATTATGAAGCTTTCCATGAACAACTTCAAATTCTAACTAATTGAACATTTTCATTCGATAAATCAACAATTTCGTGAATAAATGGAAATCATATAAATGGTATGATATAGTGGTAAGGTGATATCTTTAGAAAAGTTAACAACTCTAAACGTTTTACCATGCTAGCAAATAATATTGTACGATATGTTGAGTATTCTCTTTCTGATATAAACAAAATATTTTCATCCAACCAGTAATCATAATTAATGTATTTAACACGTTGTATAACTAACGTAAAAACTACAACCAATCATAACAAATTTAAAAATAAAATGATATATAGAAAGTTTTAATATTAGAATTTGCAAGGAATATTAGCTTTTAGGGAATGCAAAAAGATTGAAATATGCCACTAAAAATGTGAAGCTGTTTTTGGATGATTATGTTGACATATACAAACTCAAACCCACATTCTGACCAAGCCAAAACAGCTTTAAAACTACTTGAACAGATGTATCAAATTTTAGAATCTAAAGAGAGTTCCCCGAATCACAACATCAAACCAGGTGGTCGACACCACCAATTTCCTTTAGTCAACCTGCACATCATTTGAAAGCAAAACCAAAGTGCTGTTCCATTTTTTTCCCAGTATTCTCTTCCCCAAAAAAGCGCAGTAGGTTATGCCTTTTTGCATTATTTTTTATTTTTATTACTGGTTTTTTCTGAATATTTTTCAGAATTACTTTCTTGATTTCTTGTATTTTCCAGATTATAGAAATCCATTTTAGGATTAAACAGAAGTTGTTATTGCATCTTGTTCTGTAATATTGTAACTGCATATTTTGTTTTTGTTTTATTTACGAATCCAATGCATGATATTGATATATGCATATCTCTTCTGTAGAATGAGTGCAGCAAATACTGTGAATATAGATGTGTTAATTTGTTGTGATTTTAGTTGTATGAATTGTAGCATGTTCTGATATATTGTGTTATGGTGAAATTTGTTGTACCATGCAGAATAATGTGATTGGCTTTACATTTTAATTTTGAGACAGTAGTTGCAAGAAAAAGTGGTTGATGCCTTAGAACACATATAAGCACCATACATACTGCCAAAAAGAGTATCATCATCGTAGTTTTTGTTTTCAAGTCATTCGTCATCGTCTCATTTCACATAAAAATATCAATATTTTACCTTTTTTAAGTTAATATTATGGACCGCCAATTTGTAATATTTATGTGGATCTAGATGACCATAACTAAGCATATGGAGCATTATTGGCTGTGTTTTCTTTTTTGCTCTGCACATGCTTATTACCTCATCGTCATTAATGTAGCATTACAGCAATTTGAACCTTATTTGAAAGTTGAGTCCATATGCATTGACGGACTATAACTAACCAATTAATACCGTAGGATTGGATTCACCAGGAAATGCACCAATCTCAAGAATAAATAAATAAATGGAAAAAGACATGTAGAAAGACCATAGTTTGGTGGCATTTGTTGACATGCCCTCAAAATGCCTGACACGCTCAACTTTGAATTTTTAAATTTGTTCCTAAATTAACTTGTTTCTAAATTTGATTTAAAATGTCATAATATTTCCCATTTCTATGCTTGTAGCTTATAAATTCATTTCCATATGACTTCATAATTATTTATAAACAGTAAACCTAATCTGATATTTAAATTTCTTTATTTAAAGAAGAGTAAGTCATAAATATTCTTAGTATCATAGGACAAACTAACACTACCTAACTGACATTAACCACAGTGGGAAAACCGACCGTCAAGTTGTTTAATACAAAATATAAATTTATTTGTTGTAATTTACTTTAAACTAGATTTAGCGAAAAAGTTACAGCATCGTTTTAGAGAAAATTGAAGTAATTGAGAAACCGTAAATCCATTTATACTATCAATTGTACATGTAAACCAATTTAGTGGATACTACATACTGAATTGCAGTTGCCAGAAATAGAAAAAAAAGAAAAGAAGGTTAAACCACAGCAAGATAAGATAAATTTGAAAAGTTTAGGCTGAAATCAAATAGATAAGTATACCTCCACAGAAAGCCGCTTCTTGGTTGCGGTCTCTCGCACGTAACCAAATTCAGCAATCATCTTTAAGCTCCAAGTTGTATCAGAACCCTATGCATGCCAAATCAGCTTTAAGATCTACATGGCTATATAATATACAGATGCATGCAATAAAAATGAGAAGAAACACACAAAAAGACTCGCTTTCTTAAAGTGGTCAAATTCGAAACCTTCCATTCCGACCACAGCTTGAACTGGTGCAAAGTACTTTCTACTCTCATACGTATCGATGCCATTTCTATCTTTTGTTGGCATTCCCTCGCATTTGTTCTTATAAACAACACATGTTCTCTTATAAACAGCTACTCCGCATTCGCCACCTGAGTCTAGAGTTAAATACACTGACCCTGCATAGTCCCTGCATTACATTTCATCTTATTATGTAGCTGCGTACTCAATTATTTTTTATTCTTCTTTTTTACTGAACAACTGTATTGCTATTACCTTTCATGATTACTGATAACTGCATATATGGCACCCGGCTAGCCAGAGGAGTGATTAGACTGAGAAAATGAGTAAACACTGTAAATGTCAAAATACTCTTGAGTTAAATATAGCAGGTGCATATAAACAAACAATAAACACTCAGAGAAAACTTGCAATATCAAGCAGGAGAAGATGCTATCTATTATTACATACTCAGTTTTTATGGCTATTTACAGCAAATGGTCAAAGGAAAAAATAACAGGAGAATAAAAATATAACTTGAGAAGATGCTATCTATTATTACATACTCAATTCTCACCGATCAAAACTGCTTCAGTTCCATGAGTGATTAAAGATCCTTGGCTGTTCAGCCCTTCTCGGATCGATTAGCAATCTCAGTAGTCTTTGTTGATCTGTATTTAATACAAAGCGGTGTTCAGTCGACAAAATAAGAAGAAAACAAAAACTTGTTAAAAATGACTATAACATGTGTACTTGAAACATCAAAGAAGCTGAACAAACAAAATAAAATGAATGAGTTTCCAGACATGAAAATACATATTCAAACATTTTGGAGTTCAAGAAATATGAAAGAGGAGTCGGTCCAAACCCGTGAGATCTACAAGAAGCACAGAGATAATGAATTGGGGCTTCAGAGATATTCATTTACAGTTATTCTCTTGTGCATCATATTTTACCTATCATACAGACATATGTTGTATTGTCTTTTAAGATACTATTTTTCAGCTATTCTATGGACCATGTTTGTATTGAGACTACTATTTGATCATATTATTTTCAGTATTTATATTTTATTCTTTTACGCTGTGAGATCTACTAGAAGAGAATGCACTAAATTTACAATTGTCTTTGTATCATGCAAACCATAAATGCCTAACGAATCATTATTCTTTGCACGACGCAAATCTTTCTTTAGATCACTGCGCACAAAGGTGCGGGTTGTTACAAACCGTGTTCTTTTACATCATTTGTCCTCCATCTCCATTCACCGTCTTCTTTGTTTGCGCTTTGTCTGCACTTTGCTTGACTCTAAAGTCTAAACAAAATATCAATTGTTAAAGTCCCAAGATTAATATTAAGGAAAATAAGTTGTTACAATAATCCTGTTAAAAACCACTGTGTACAAAGTTTGCACATATATTGTTACAAATACTTCTGCTAAAATCACAAAATTTCACTGTGTACAAAGTTTGCACATATGTTGTTACAATACTCCTATTAAAAACCATTCTTGTTTTTTTTTTCTACTACAAAAATGGTATGAACTCAAATAAGAAAACTACTTTGAAATCTGAAAGTTTACAACGAAAATTCATACCTTTCTTCGTTTTTAGGTAGACACGTTGAAAATAACATACGACAGCAAACAACTACTTTCATGCATCCGATCGAACCAAACCTCATGTAACCGCAAAGAGAATAAAGTTGAAATCGAAAACAACAAAATCCATTTCTCCAAAAACAAATGAAACATCATCGTCTTCAAATTCATATCTCAATACAAACCATGCAACAAAATAAATCATGAAAATAGGCTTACACAATAGCATGCCTTTACAGGCTGTAGTTGGAAACCTATGAATTTTTGAAATACATGCTCTTATGGTCATCGCCACTAGCATACCCTATCATCTCAACCATTTGTTGTAGGGTTTTAGGGATTACTGACTGGTGATTAGTCGAAGGTGGATCCAGCAGTAGTCATCCAGTGATTGAAACCTGTCTAATCTTTTTGTTCCTTCTAGCAAGTAGTAAGAGGCTAAGAGCTTTGGCACTGGGCATGATATAAACTTATCAGAATGGCTTTCATACCTAAACACATCAGAAATCAGCAATGAAATAATGTTAAAACAGGCCTTGGATAGCCATATAAAACAAATGCAAGAATACTTATGAACCACAAATCATCTTTAACTCAAGTTCCGATTCTCAATTGTTAGTAAAAAGATAATGCTCCAAATGAACCCTATATTATTATTTTTACAGTCTGTACGATTGAAATTAACATAGTCATCCCCATAGAGATTTTCAAGTTAAAGCTTATATAGAGGGAACACATTTTCTGCTCCTGATATTATAAGCCTTTAACATCCATTTGATATCGTATCAACTATTACATTAAGAAGGATACGACATTCTTTAAGTGAATGAAACTAACCATAAAACTAACCATGAAACTAACCATAAAACTAACCATGAAACTAACGATAATCATTTTTGAAGGACACAAGTTGGAAGCAAAAGCCATTTGCCCTGCCAATGCCATCTAATTACCTTTCCACCTGCCAAATAATATCATTAGAAAGTGACAAACTGGTTATTTACAAGATAAAATCATCTTCAGTTGAAATGAAATGAACAAAATGGACCAGAAATAGATGCAACATGAACTAATCAAATAAAGTTGCCAGTACATGTAGTCCTAGGCAGATGGTATGAAATTCAAATGTACTGTTGTAACAGTACAGATTTATGTGAGCATATAGTTCCACTTACCGCAGTGTATGGTGATTGTAGATATTCTACAATCAACAGCAGTATCACTAAACAAAAATTCATCGATTAAGATCTTATAACTTGATGTACATCTTGAAGCTTGTGATTCATTTGTAACATGCATTTTAAAGGTGGGAAAAGCTCGTATAGATCTTATTCATGCATAATTGAAGGTAATACTAAGAATTTCAAAGTAAAACAGCATAACAACATCTCAGCTCTTAAGCAGTTGCTAATCTTCTGGTCTGAACTCGAGCCCCATAATCCCAACAATTCACGTTTACCACATAATGATATACTTTGCATAAGGGTCCATTCTTTTGTTATCTAAATTTTTAATTAGGATTTCCTTGTAAAATACATTAAGCTGTATCCAAATCTCATTGGTTGGAACTATAAAAATAGGGGATTTTAGGACTAGAGGATCTAAACTCGCCTCATGCCTATTGTCATTCAATGAAAATTTATCAGCAAACCAGCTTTTTCATAATACTGAAAAAACATTAGTAATGTACTTAAAAATACAAAGCATTAATAGATAAAATAATCAGCATTTCAAACTCAAAAGCTGCAGAGACGATATGCCGAAAGTGCAACAATATCAAAACTAAACATTCAGTCTTCTTCAAAATGTACAAATACTAGATATATGTAACACACATAACTTTAAACCCTCAAATATAACATTTAGACCTGAATCTTAACTCCAGAGATGGAGTTAAAAAATGAGGATAATAGTGTTCAAGTGTAAACCCTGTCCAATTAAGACGATCACAAAAACATATAATGATGGTCTAGTATATCTGAATTTAAGTGGTGGTAATGTCTTATATGAAAGAAATTTGAAAGAGCATCAACAAATATCTTATTATTCAAAAATAGTGTTTACTTAACTGAAACATGCAGAAATCATCATTTTGCATTTCTGCAATAATATATAAAAAAAAATGTGACTATGGAAGTTTCAATTTCAATAAAACAAAAGAGGTGAGTTTGAGAACTTACAACTGGGCAATTGCTTCTCTCATCCACTCAAAAGTTCCGAGGATCAATAATTAAATCATCTGCAAAATTGATAGCAGTACAAACAAATTTTTTGTTATACTAAGACAAAAATTTATTCAATGGAATTTTTCTATCATTTGTTGTTCTTCGACATTAAGTGAACAAACCTGAACCATAAGCACGACTTCGGCAATTTGAGCTTCAGCCCTTTCGTGTACAGAAGCTTGGCATGGAGCTCTTCCCTCTCGCACCATTAGTTGGCGCCAAAACCTAGCATTCTTGTGTTGGTTCCAGATAGGAGATTCAGAAGACTGTAGTAAGTCTTGAAATATATGGGCATATTTGCCGGAAACTTTGAAAATGTTTGGACAATTATCAGGTTTTTCAACGCCGTCACACCTTCTATGAAATTTCCAGGCTTGAACCTAACAGTTGGCTTTCCCTGAACTGACTAGCCAACTGAGAGTTCACATTTATTTCAGAATCCATCAATAATTGGTGATTCCAAAATACCTTCAAGTTTGCAGGGAAGACTACCAATTTCTCATACGTTCAAAACCCACTCCAGAAGTGAAGCAGAATCAGGACAGGCCTTGCATGTGTTTTTGGGAAGTTTCCTAAGTGTTTGGACTAATGAATTTCTCTTTTGCTCCAAATGGACTCCATAGGCCATGTGTGCAAAAGGAGTGGTTACGTCACGGACGCTTCTAGTTTTTTATGTGGATTCTTCCATGCAATTATAATTTAAGGCATTGTTTTCCATGCTGTCGATGTCCTCAGAAGTATTCGTGCTCTTCAGAAATCTAGGAGTGGCATCTGTTATCTGTATTTGCTTTCCAGATGCTGACTTCTCATTCAGAATCTAAATAGCATAATTGACTTGTTCGGCACATTAAAAAACCACTAAACTTACAGATATTTTCTTCCTCTTTTTGGCTGATTGATATTTGATACCTGCTCAACTAGAAATTTCTTCAGTTGATCCGTATCCTAATTCCTTGCAAATCCAATGAGACACTTATCAAGGCCGCTGTTTGAAGCAGGATTAGAATCAAGAACTTATTGCATCTTCTTTTTAATAATTTTCTGAATCTTTTTAGCTCTACTAGATGTCAGATCCCAAGACTTATCGGGTCTTTGTCGGAGCTCCTTTTCACCATGGGCGTAACGGCTAGTATCTCTATGGTTGCAAACTCCATTATTACTTCTACATATTTGACTCTTTGTTTTAGCATTTCTGGACAAAAAGGGACTAATTTAATACTGTGTGTCTGCAATTTACTGAATATCACAGCCGAACACAAATATACTCCATTTACAAACAGGAGTTTAGTGAACATGCATACATCACAACGTGGATCGATACCAGATGTAGCCACTTAAAGATTTTCTAGCACAATAGCAATATGCATACTAGGATATAGCAATCCTTACATCAACATCCTAGACCAATTTCGAACATGACTCAAGAGCAATAACCAAGTACAGGAAAGAATTCATTTCAAATCATCGTACAATTAACATCATAAAAAATGGACATTCGGTCGACTTTGATGAAAAGAATGAACCACGTCGGGTATTTTAAACAAAAGTCAATTTAAACATATCCCAAATCAGGAAACGATTCCAGAATAGAGAACAAAACAAGGTAACCCCATCGCTTCAAATTGAATACAGTAATGATGATCAAAATTATATGAGAAATACATAATAATACCTTTCATGTAAATTCAAATCAGAGACGCTTGTCTACGCTTAGAGATTCGGATTGACTGTGTGAGAAGGATGATTACAGATCGATCGATTGCTAACGATGGTAGTTAGGGTTACGCCATTCAGATTTCTATAGTTGATGATGACGAAAGTGAATATTTTCTCGAAGTGGTAAATTGAAAGAAAAAACTTTCCTGGAGGACGAGGAAAACAAAAATTGATGCTTTTGTTACCGCATAAATTTTGTTTCCCACTGTTTTTTCTTTGAATAACGTTTTACACATTTTTGCGTCTATTTTTAAACAAGCAGACGTAAATTACTTTATCCCCCTTCTATTTGCGTCAAACTATTAAATGAATAGATGCAAATAGCAATAATTAAATTTCATACCCACCCTAGTGCTTCCGGTCATTGACAACATTAGATGCAAAATGTAAGATTATATTTGTTTTCCTTCATCTGCGTCCGTTGTGGGTTAGAAACAAATGCAAGTTGAAATAATTGCATCTGCTGTTTATACAACAGGTGCAAATAAAGAGACGCAAAAGACAAGTTATGTGCTAGTGCCAAGTATCGAGTTCGAATTTGGAACTCAAAGCGACCGACTTTAGGCGCGGATTCCAAGGAGGAGGGCCCACCGAGTTTCGCCGTACCCACAATGGAGGTGGAGTAGGCTGAGGCGCCTCTCGTTGTGGTCCCCGATCGAAGTCCGGCGCAAGCAAGGAGGCAGCGACGACGGGTCTTCTTCGTTGATGTTGGGTTTTTTGCTTACAGGAAGAACAACGTAAAAGATGAAACATACGGCCTTAATTTTTTATTAAGGAAAATCAAGGTTTAAGAAAATTATTTAAAGTTAATCATCTTTTATTAGCAAATAATGTAATTTGAATATAATTTGCCATATCTTGTTCAAAACAGAACGAAATTTAATGATTTTCGAACCGTTGGAATCGTGTTCAAGAACACTACCTCATGGAATGGACTAAAACAGAATTAGATCTCATCTCAATTTTTGGTGGAGTGGAAAGATTTCGCTGAGATTTCTCAATTTAAAATTAAAACTAAATTATATATATTTATATTTATATTTATATTTATATTGGTTGTGATGGTGATGATTTGCTGAATTATACATTGGTATGATAGAAATATAATCTTTAACATGTGACATTAAAATATCGTCCTTGTTTGATCATGTTATACCAACATTAAAATATCATTCTTGTTTGATCATGTTATATCAACATTAAAATCTTGTTCTTGTCAGATCATGTTATATTAACATTAATATATCGTTTCTTGTTAGATCATGTTGTGTATATATAAATTTGTCATCTTTTTATTGAATTTGAATTGACAATATAAATTTGTCATCTTTTATTGAATTTGGATTGACAATATTAAATTGTCATTTATTAGAATAATGATATGTCATGTTATAAATGTCATTTAGTTAGAAAATGTACATTAGAATAAAAAGAACATTGTGTTAGAAACTATACATTAGAATAAAAAGAACATTGTGTTAGAAAATGTACATTAGAATAAAAAGAACATTTTGTTAGAAAATGTACATTAGAATAAAAAAGAACATTTTGTTAGAGAAAACAATAGAATAGAAAGATCATTTTAGATAAAAATGTTTATTTAAATTAAACATGTCATTTTAGTTAAAAATGTTTATTTAGATTAAAAATAACATTTTAGTTAAAAATGTTTATTTAGATTAAACATGTCATTTTTAGTTAAAAACGTTTATTTAGATTAAACATGTCATTTTAGTTTAAAATGTTTTATTAGAACAATAACATCATTATTGTTAAACATGTTATATTAGAATAGTAATATCATTATTGTTACAAACAAAAGCATCACATGTTTAGAAATGTTTTGTTAAAACACAAGCATCATTTGTTTAGAAAAGTTTTGTTAAAACAGGAACAACATTTATGTTAGAAATGTATATTTGTATAGAAACTTCATTTATGTTAGAAATGTATATTGGTATAGAAACATCATTTACGCTCGAAATGTTATATTAGTATAGAAATATCCTTTATGTTATAAATGTCAATTAAAAACGTAAATTTGTTTCCATTAAAAAGAATAGATTAAAAAGATCACATTTTTAATTTAATTTTGTTTCCATTCAAAAGAGCACATTTTCAATGTAATTTTGTTTCCATTAAAAAGTTCACATTTTTAATGTAACTTTGTTTCCATTAAAAAGATCACATTTTTAATGTAATTTTGTTTCCATTAAAAAGATCACATTTTTAATGTACTTTTGTTTTCATTAAAAAGATCATATTTTTAATGTACTTTTTTTTTTCATTAAAAAAATCACATTTTGAATGTACTTTTGTTTTCACTAAAAAGATTACATTTTTAATGTACTTTTGTTTTCATTAAAAGATTACATTTTTAATGTAGCTTTGTTTTCATTAAAAAGATTAGATTTTTAATGTAATTTTGTTTTTGAAAGATGAGACAATAAAAAAATCACTTTATTTAGATAATGTCATATTAGAATAAAAACATCAATTTTGTTAAATGAGAATGGTTAACAAAACGAAGTTATTATTTTATTTATTTTGTTAAGATAGAATGTCAACAAAATAAAGTTATCCTTTTTATGTGTTTTATTGAGTTAGAATTATTAGAACAAAAAGATCATTTTTATAAGAAATGTTTATTTAGGTTAAAAATAACATTTTTGTTAGGAAATGTTTATTTAGGTTAAAAATAACATTTTTGTTAGGAAATATTTATTTAGACCAAAAATAACATTTTTGTTAAGAAATGTATATTTAGATTAAAAATGTCAATTTAGTTAGAAATGTTTTATTAGAATAAAAATGTCACATTTTGCTAGAAATGTTACATTAGAATAAATATGTCATGTTACATTAAAACAAAACTGTCACTTTTGCTAGAAATGTTACATTAGAATAAATATGTCATTTTAGTTAAAAATGTTACATTGAAATTAAATTGTCATATATCTAGACATGTTCATGTTACATTAAACAATTCATGTTAATATAAAAATATCCTTTTTGCTTAGAATCATGTCATGTAGATAAAGATATCATTTTGTTTAGAATCATGATATGTAAATAAAAAGAACATTCATTTAGAAATGTCATTTATTTAGAAACGTCATTTATTTAGAAATGTTATCTCAGAAATAAATATGCATTTTGATTAGAAATGTTATATTAAAATTAATATGTCACTTATGTAGAACAATGTCATATTGGAATTAATGTCACTTATGTAGAATAAGTTCATGCTAAATAAAAATGTCATTTATATAGACTAGGTACAAGTTAAATAAAAATGTCACCCTTATCATGTTAGACAAGAACAAGTACTTGTTAAAATATATGTTCTGTTGAAATTAGATTATAAATATTTATTTATATTTTAAACAAATGAAAATTTGTTAAAAAGAAAATAACTCAAACCGAATTATAATTGGTTAAATTTATTAACCAATGATTTATTTATATGAACTGTTGTTGGCTGAAAAACCCCACATGGGTATTGGGATGATATTTGTCATACATTAGTCCCAATGTTTAGTTATATGTCAGTCGATGGATTGACAATCTTTGATGAGCATTATTTATTGCTCACACAATTGTAAATTTTACTCTGGATGTGAATGGACTGTTGAATGTCTATTTGTCATTATTGTCGTATACATACAATGTATGAAATCCTTGTAAATGAAATTATATGGTGATTGATTGAGTCGCATTCTGATTCAAATTTTCTTTATAAAGAATATTTTTAAATAAGGAATGTTTTAAAATGGAGAACATTTTAATATAAAAACATTTTAAAATAAATAAATGAACTGATTATTAACAAGAATAATAATCCAATGTTTTTATAAATGAATTGGATTTGGAATAGTCGTGAATGGTGTTTTAAATAACACTGTTCTTAAACCTCGTATAAAAAGAATAAATCTTTTATTTAAGATCATTAGAGTTTCCAATTATATTTAGTAATTAGAATAAAATGAAATGTGAACTGGGTTTATTGTGAACTGTGTTTTAAACGACATTTTTTCTTTAACCCAATTGACAGTGAAATGTAATTTGGAATTTATAAATCTTTTTATTTAGATTTAATGGAATTTTTTTTTCCAAAGTAGAGTTTTCCAATTTAATATATTAAATTGGAATTGAATGGAATTCGATTTAATAATAATCGAGATGAGCTTCTGTAAAAGAAGACCGTTACTATATAAGGAATTTAAAAGGCTTGGCCATTATTCCATTTATATTATCAGTCTGATACGGGAATTGATATCGATTATATATTGATTTGATTTCTGTGAAAATTCCATATTTAATGGAAGACGATTTTGGGTTTAACGTGAACTGTGTTTTAAATGACATTAGTTCTTTAACCCGGTTAAAGATAAGATTAATTTCTAATATTTTAATAATCATTAAATAATGATTTTTGATATTTAAAACCAAATTTGAGTTTTAATGAATCTTTAAAAAGAAGATTAAAGAACAAATTTAAAGAATTTATCTTTGATAGAATAATGTGAATATTTTATTAAAAGAATATTCTGAATTGGAATGAGCCGTTTGATGTGTCTTTATAACACTTGATTTTTGATTACAAAATACGCGAGTTATTCGAAAAGACCGCGTTTAACCCATTCTAAATAATTACTACGACGATTAAAAGTCGAAGATGAAGACGATGGTTGAAGACCGACGATCTTCACAATGAATGGATGACTACTGATGCCCTAGACTGATTTGCTCTCAGGAAAGGGTTAAAGCGGTAGTCGTCTGGATGTACTTGTTGATTGTCCTGGTAAACGAGTACGTCACTTCCGTATTGGATATACGGGACGAGGAATAAAGTGACCCCGGTTTCGTTCAGACCCAGAACGGACTTGTAAATGGATGTGTGTCTGACATTGGATTTCATTCCATGTAAATTAAATTGATTTCTATTTAATATATATCTGTGGTGACGGAGAATTTATTCTCTTGCTTAATACCCTTCTCTGAGACGCACGAGCTCATAGGTTATATATTGGTAGTTATCGATCGCATGGCGTGAATTGTCAATGTGGTACGCCAGGATGCAAATGATCAAGACTTTTGTTGAAAAGCAGAGCCTAGCTTGTGGGATGATCAAAGCATAGCCTACTTCGACGTAGCTTTTTGTATAACGTTACCTCGCGAGCCACACACCCTGGTAAGAGTCAGAAACGAAGCAAGGGAACGCAGGGAGTGCACACGTTTCTTTCTAGCTAGAAGTGGTGTCAACGACTTATTAGCCCTGATATTTTTACTTATGTGGATGATGGATTTCGAGGGCTCGAATTTATTGGTCGATTGTGACCATTTTATAGGTCCAATAAGACCGGGAAACATGTGTTTAGGAATTGCCAATCCACTAACGTTGTTTGGACCGGCCCAGCAGTATCCAAGGGTTCACTACGGGGGATCCTGAGACATTGCTAGAGTGTCTCGAATCAGTAAGGAGATCGTTCTTAGCCTTGACTCGTGATGGAAATCCAACCTCTAATACGACATCATACGGTTTTGATTGTATAACTAGTATGGCGACATAGTATATGGTAGCTATACCGTCTATGATTAATACATTATGATTGAAATGTTTTTGAAAACACATATACACTACTAATAATATCAAATCCGTTTTATACGTATTAAGCATTTTTGACCATTATAAGGTAAAACTCTATCCTCCTGTTTGCGTTGCATTGTGTGACGGCACTTGAGTCTTATAATGGTTTCATTTTTTCTAAAAAGCATTGCGTTGTATAATGATTTACTTTGTTTCATGCACTGGCAATCCAATGGAGTAAACCCGTTCCGCGTTAGCGGTGTGGTCCTGTGATTGACCTTATTATTAAATAGGTCAAGTTAGATTTCTCATACCAGTCCTATGACTGACCTGTAGTTTGTTTCACTTGCAAACTCGGATTCCCTCTTTTCCACACGGGCAGTCGAGTAGCTTATTTTGCAGATATTTTATGAAGGATTCTGGATCGAAGCTTTAAGCTGTATCTAGAGCATTGATAGACTTCCGCTGTATCAGTTTATTTATTCCGCTGCACTGTATTAAATCTATTGTAAATTTATCTTCCGCTGTATTATTTTCGATGTACTCTGATATATTATGTACTCGGATGTTACGTTATTATGATGTAATAAAAGTTTTCTGTTAGTTGTTCTGATGTGTGGTATTCCCAAAGTTAGCGTATTCGGATTTTTGAATGGTCTTGGTTGATTTAGCGATCGATTAGGTCCGGGCGAAATTCGAGTCGTTATAATTTACAAGTCCGTTCTGGGTCTGAACGAAACCGGAGACACCTTATTCCTCATCCCGTATGTCCAATATGGAAGAGAGGTTCTCGCATATCCGGACAATCAACAAGTACATCCGGACAACTACCACTATAACCCTTTCAAGGCAGAAACTCCAATCAAAGGTATCAGTAGTCGTCCATTCGATGTGAAGATTGTTAGTCTTTTCAAATAATTCTCGAACATATATATAATTCAAATCATTTCATATCGTTAATGTTATTTTATAACAATTTATCGCTATTTTTATTTATATAAAAATAGCACATTTAATTTGGATGACGTTTCAGGTCGTTACGTGGCCCTAACGCTGTTTTTATCCAAATTTGAATTACACATTTCTTGAAATCTACCATTTGATCTTAACAAATTTAATATCGTTGGAAAGATCTTTCTAGAGCGAACCTAACGGTTACAGTTTTAGGAAAATCTGATAGTCGGATCTTTCGGTATAATCGTTTAAAGTTACGATTCCGAAACGCGAACTACCACGCGTGATTCGTTTAATTTTAATTTATATTTATATATTATATATATAAATATAAATCGTTCGACGATTTCACTAACATGTAAAAGTGATGTTTTCAACAAACAAAACATATATTAACGTATAAACATTTTCCTACTTCACTAACATGTAAGTGATTACATTTTAATGAATCAAAACATGTAATTCTTTTTGTCTAAACAAACACGTTAAAAGTAACATTTTTATGGAAAATTCTATTTTAATGTGTCATTCTTTTTAATCTATATGAACATGTTAATTGTAACATGTTAATGACAAATTCCATTTTAATATGTCATTCTTTTTAATCTAAATAAACATGTTAAATGTAACATTTTTGATTACAAATCCTGTTTTAACTTGTTATTCTTTTTATCTATTTAATCAAAACATACACTGGAAATGTCATTTTTAATGTTTAAACAATTTCTAATGAACATGTCAATTTTAATAATGAATCATTTTTAATGAAACTAAACATACATTAAAAATGTTTTTTTTTATTCTCTAGACAATTTCTAATGAACATGTCAATTCTAATAATGAATCATTTTTAATGAAACCAATCATACATTAAAAATGTTCTTTTTAATCTCTAAATAATTTCTAATGAACATGTCAATTTTAATAATGAATCATTTTTAATAAAACTAAACATACATTAAAAAAGTTCTTTTTAATCTGTAAACAATTTCTAATGAACATGTCAATTTTAATAATGAATCATTTTTAATGAACTAAACATACATTAAAAATGTTCATTTTAATCTCTGTACAATTTCTAATGAGCATATCAATTTTAATAATGAATCATTACATACATTAAAAATGTTATTTTTAATCTGTAAACAATTTCTAATGAACATGTCAATTTTAATAAAGAATCATTTTTAATGAAACTAATCATACATTAAAAATGTTCTTTTTGATATCTAAACAATTTCTAATGAACATATCAATTTTAATAATGAATCATTTTTAATGAAACTAAACATACATTAAAAATGTTCTTTTTAATCTCTAAACAATTTATAATGAACATGTCAATTTTAATAATGAATCATTACATACATTAAAAACGTTATTTTCAATCTCTAAACAATTTCTAATGAACATGTCAATTTTAATAACGATTCATTCTTAATGAAACTAAACATACAATAAAAATGTTCTTTTTAATCTCTAAACAATTTCTAATGAACATGTTAATTTTAATAATGAATCATTTTTAATGAAACTAAACATACATTAAAAATGTTCTTTTTAATCTCTAAACAATTTCTAATGAACATGTCAATTTTAATAATGAATCATTTTTAATGAAACTAAACATACATTAAAAATGTTCTTTTAAATCTCTAAAAAAATTCGAATGAACATGTCAATTTTAATAATGAATCATTTTTAATGAAACTAAACATACATTAAAAATGTTCTTTTTAATCTTTAAACAATTTCTAATGAACATGTCAATTTAATAATGAATCATTACATACATTAAAAATGTTATTTTTAATCTCTAAACAATTTCTAATGAACATGTCAATTTTAATAATCCTAAATAATTTATTTTCATATATACGATAAAAAAATTGATTTTTATTGTACGAACAATTTCTAACAAACATGAATATTTTATTTTCTAACATACACAGTTCAATCCATTCGTTCATCGCAATCACAAACAATCATCTTAAATTTTATACCATACATATATATATATATATATATGATTTTCACATAGAAATCAATAATAAATTTTATTTTAAATTAGAGATCTCACAGTGATTTTGAATTCTTCAAAAATTGTAGATCGCTCTAACTTTCCCTGGTCGCTTCTAAAATATAGTAGACACTGCCACGATCCTAACGGTCCCTGTTTCATGCGATTTTGATATCGTATGAACACATTATGATTTTTATCGTGTTATGATATTTTAAATTTAATCAATTACATAATTAAATTATAAATCACCTTCTTCTATCTTCAGTAAACAAGGCCGCGCGTTTTTCCTTTTAGTTCGAAACTAGGTCAGAGTTTTGCTTCCAATCGGTTGCACGAGGAGGGAATTGGATTGCACCACGTCAGAGGGGAAGGAAACGCGCGCCAGGTGGACCCCTCAATGGACATCTCGATCTAGTTCAGGAGGCGGGGCGGCGGTTTGGGGGTCTGGAACTCGACGTATATTCAACGATAGGAGGTGATGTCCGTATGGATGTGAAGAGCAAGAAGAGTACTCCAATAGTGTCCAAAGGATGGAGTGATTTTACCGAGAGGATTGAGAGTTATTAGGAGAGGAACGATCGAATGTTTCTGGCCATTCATGATAATATGGCGGTGGCTATGAAAACAAATTAGGGTTTTGTTAATCTTATATTTATAATATTATATTATTTAATTCTCTAATTTTCAAAAAAGCCCGTTAACTCATACTAACTCCAAATCCAGCCCGGCGACTATCGCCCCTACCCAAATACCCCCATTTCGGACACAATGGACTAGGTTTCGTGAGCCCATTTGATTGTTTCAGCCTATTTTTCTTTAAATTAAAATATAAAACATTTAATATTAATTTTGGTCGTTCATTTTAATTTACCGAGGCCACATACTAACTCCAAAAATTCCTGAAAAATAAATCTAGCTATGTTTTGATGATACGGTCCTAGCAAAATTAATTTCATTGAATTTAGAGACCGTTTGAAAAATGGTCTTTTTAACGGTCGATACAATTCAACAGAAATTACGAAACGCATTTTAATTTACCACGTTCACATATTAATTCCAAAAATTATGGAAATTTAAACCTAGAAATAATTTGACATTCCGGATCCAACAAAAATGGTTTCGTCGAAAATGGAGGTCGTTTGTAAAATGGCTATTTTTAATAGCTTTTTTATTATTTAAAAATGGAATTTTTAAATTCTGACATATTTTCTAACAAAAATTCTTAAAATAAAATTTTTAAATTGGTTTTGATTTTTCAGGCTGTTGCACCATTATTACCCTTACACCGTTTATATATTCCCATAGTATATACAGTACCGTAATTCCTCCGTAAACTGGAGGGCTATCAGAGGTCACTCCATATAAAACTGTACAAAAAATCGTAGTGGGCTCGTAAATGGCATGTGATAAGGAACGCAAGAAATGCCAGGGTGGATTCACCGTTTGCATATCCGGAATGGTAATAACGCATAGCAGCCATTACCGCCCACCTCGAGAAACACTCCCATAATCAAATCGGAGGGTGGCCACTAAAACATGTCACAAAAGTAATAGTATGGTATCGTAAAACTGCGCTCGATAGGAGGTATGACCTCACTTGGTCTCGGCGTAGCTCCTGTTTTAGTCACATCAAGCTGAATCAAGGTAGTCAGGGTCTCGTAATTAATATAAAATAGAAAATATAGACATTCGCCAAACCATCCTACTTGATTCTGGATTTCCACCGTGTCCACAATTGTTAAAGTGGTTTTCGATATTGGCAGAGAGTATGACAATAGCCGATCCTGGTCTCTTTAACAACCAATAGTTTACATTTTTCACATCGTGGTCATTATTTTGTAATCACTTTATAAAATCGTTTATATGAAATCTTAGATTCAAATTTTGAAATCAAAATTAAATATCTAACTTTGATTATATTTAAATTTGAACAACTCAAATCGCTTAAATCAAATCAATTTAGAACCATATCGTAAAGATCTCAAATGTAGTACAAACTAATACTATAACTTTTAACTTCGATTATAATTTCCAAAAATATTCTCTTAACGAATTTCAAATCCAAAATCGACTTATATATATAAGTTATACCTTAAAGATCTCAATTCAAATCGATACCAAAACATTTAACTTATTTTTGGTTTGGTTTATATTTGCAAAAATTCAAGTTTAAAACAATTCCAATGATTTAATTTTCACCTTTATAAGAAATCGTTTCGAGTCGATTCATAATCCAACAATTTGGTTTGAGTTCAATATAGACAATTCAAATCAAAATCTTCTATTTCGAATTATTCAAAACAAATCATATATTTCAATTTCAACAATCATATTTCATAACTCAAGTTGTACAGTTCCAAATCATTACTTATAAATTCAAATTATACGATTTAAAACCATTCAGTTTCACAAATTTCATAATTCAACCAAAATAATTATTAAATCAATTCAGTATATAAAATTTATATATATCAATTCACTTTCAATCACTATAAAATCGAATTCATTTCATAGCAGATATAAATTTCAATTAAACATCAATTTACGAAATTCAAGTTTATTTCTAATATAAGTCCATATTGTCAAACCAATTCAAATACATCTCTAATAAAAGTTCGTATTAATTCGAATTCAAATTCACCTCTAAATACGAGTTCAATCGTTAAGTCAAATATCGTTATTTAAATCTTTAAACATCGAATTCAAATCGCGAAAATCTTAACTTATCCGCCTTTAGTTTATTATTAACTTTTATAAAATATATATAATATATAAGAAAATTTAACTATGAAAAATAGATACATATATGTAAGTTTATAAAATTCTAAAATTAATTAGAAAATAGATTATAAACATATATGAGTTTAAAATAATACAGAAATAGGTTTAAAAGAAATATTTACTACAATATAAAAAGTTTAAAATACATATATTATTAAATCATATGGTTTAAAATAAATAAATTATAAGTAAAATCTTAAATAAGCATTTAAATCCATTTCTACTAAATCATTTTAAACATATAATTTAAAATTTATAAAATTTAAGTTTAAAATCTTTAAAATATAAATATAAAAATATAAAATCTTAAGTTATTATTTTGAAATTTAATTTTCAAAATCACATTACTTCGAAACATGACCAACGGTGTCCGTATATAGTTTTCTACCGTATGGTCAAGTGATACGGATATTTACCATTTCAATCCGTAATTTATAAAATTTCTACGGGTCTATCATTTCAACTCGCAATCCCAAATTCAGTAAAAATCGTTCAGGTATATCATTTCAACCCATAACGATTTTTCCCTAATCTAATGTCCGCTCAGGTATGTATCGTTTCATCCCTTAGTGATTTTCCTAAAACAAGGGGAAACAACAATATGAAAAATCATCACACAACATCAAACACATCAGAAGTCATATATCATTAGTGGACCTACGTGTAATATGAATTTCATGTCATATATGAAAGGTGTTTACATATCAGATAAAACAATTTCTACTAGCGGTCCTATACATTTCTTAACAATTCATTTATGTTGATCTAACAACCATGAAATAATGTAGGTCAAGTGTGAGATAAACTCACCTTTCGTGGCATAGATTGGAGAAGGCAAACTGATTGACACTGAAAGAGACGATGACTTCCAGGCACGACTCAGAATGGTTTCATCTCGATGATCACTGAATATTTATTTTATTTTTATAAAAGGAGTAATGGATCGGTACGGCTATTGGTATTCGGAACGGTACGGCTATTGGGTTTCGAAATGGTACGACAACTGGGTTTCGGGATGGTTTCGAACTCAACACTAAACCCGACTCAGTAAAATAATACAATACT
The DNA here is from genome assembly GCA_030737875.1 of Allium sativum. Taxonomy (NCBI): domain Eukaryota; kingdom Viridiplantae; phylum Streptophyta; class Magnoliopsida; order Asparagales; family Amaryllidaceae; genus Allium; species Allium sativum. The sequence continues at coordinate 656,926,048 of CM060913.1, forward strand.
TTTATAAAATGTTATATAAATATTTTTATATAAGAATACACAGAAAACCATAATATATATTTTAAAATCCAAGACACTAAATACACACAGTAACACACACTCTTATACCCACAACACACTCACCGAAAGTCACGCTGCATACATACAACACTCACATATATATTTACACACAAACATCAATCTTCATACTCACTCACGCACAAATATACACCAACTCTACCACATATAATATATACACACAGTATACAATAAATTAACACACGCTACCCAACCAATGCACATACACAACCACTCCTTGAACACACACAATGCTGCACGCACTCGCACATAACACATGCGTATATACCAACACTACACAGCATGAACACACACACACACCCCACCAAACGCACACCAAGGGGAGGCACATGGGGTCGACGCGGTTGGAGCAGTGGTTTCGGTAAGGTGTTGGGTGGGTTCGGGTGCGGAGATGGGGAAAGTACAGTTCAGGAAGCAAGATGGTGTCTTGGCACGGGGCGTCTTTGGCAGAGGGATCACGACAGATGGGGAGGGAGGGCGGAGGTCGACGGATGTGGTGGTCAAGAAGAGATCGGGTTCAGACCAGGACAGAGGGTCAGTAGCAGGTTTTTACGTGGTGGATCTCAGGGCTAAAGGGATAGACCAGTCTCGGTGCGGTTTCTGGAGTAAGGGGAGGGATGATGCCGATTCAGGTTTGGAGTTGATTCGGCTAACCTGACGTGGAGATTTCAAGAGCGATGGCGGCTTGGTTGATCGGTCGGAGATGTGACCTGCAGGCGTAGCTGAAGGGAGAACGAAGCAGTTCATCATGGTCGGAACGGGAAGAAACAACAGGTGGTCAGCTTGGGAAAAACATGGAGCTGGGTGAGGTGGGTTACCGCGACTTGGTGAGGGAAGATGCATGAAAGAAGAGAATATTTGGTGATGGGGAGAAAAGAAATGTAACGACCCAGGGTTTTCGGCCCCGAAAATCAACATAAATACCTTTATCGTATGTTATGTTGACCTTCCATACACCGAAAGCACCGGATTGTTAATGAAAGAAATTAGAGGGTGAGATAAGAAAGAAATAAATATAAGAATAGAAGAAGAAGAATCAACACAAACACAGAGTCTCACATCACAGCAGAACAAAATATAATATAGAAATAAGTCTTGATTTAGAGCTTTAAATAAAACTTACAATCGCCAGAGTACGTTAACACATCTGGACAGTTATAATAATCTGCCCTTATATACCACACAGTGGAATAACACTAAATATGTCTGGACTTCTCCAGCATGCCTTTCGTAGTGTCCAATAACCTGAACCTGCAAACCCGGGCTAACCCGAGCATTACAAATACTGGGCCAGTCTGGTGAACTAGAGTGAGATAAATACACTAAGTTTCAAAAGGTATGGAGATTGGATTGGATTCCGACTATGACACGATATGGAACCGCCTACCGATAGTGTATCTCTAGAGGTGAATACACTTGGTTCAACAAGAACGTCTTGTAACCTGGCCCATACATGACCGACCACTCATTTCTCTTTAGTGTATCAAATGTATATCACAAATAGTTGGGATCAGCAACCGTTTCCCGATAAGGGATGGCATCGATAGATTTAAGAAGCAAATGGAATTTCTCTAGATAGGTGATTATACACCCTAATGGGAGCGACCCACATAGCCATGCTGCCTGCCCGATTTTTGTCATTTCCCGGTTGTGAGGCTTGAGGTTTGAATTAACTTTAGAACATCTAACCACCATTTACTTTGAAAGCCACATTGTCAGATCCGCCAGATATCACTAATTGATGTCCACAAAAATACCCTAGTTGGAAGCTACACAACTATGACACATTTAAAGAAATCAACGTACGTGACCCCGTTGGAAATACTTTGTCGGACATTCATCCATACAAGTCATCCAGGAACAGGATGAACCGAAGTCACCCTCCTACCGCATCCTAGGAATCACCCTATAGATCAGTAGCGAGTAGTCCTTGCAATCCGTGGATTTCACTCACGACAGAATCACTGTCGAAATATCTCTGGCCGCTAAACCATAGAAATTCAATCAGTAGTTTTTCCGCTCATGAAGATCAACGGTCTTCAGTTTCTCCATCTTGAATAATCTTCTTTCACGTATTCGATGGTCGGAATGGTTTTCGAATATAAATTCGATCCCGGTCTTTCCGTACAAACGATCGTGTGGGTCAGGTTTGATAGTCGGTGATTTAACTATCAAATAAATAATTGTGAGAATAACATGAGTTTACTAGTTCAATACCAGCACTACATGGCCTTTTTAAGTAAAAACGATTAACGATAATTAATCTCAAATCCTTAAACATTTCAGCAATTCAAATATAACTTATTTGATGTAAGATTACTATTTCAAACTAACCCACTTTCATATTTAAGAAAATATCATATAATCATATTCAATTATTTATTTTATTATCGTTTCAAACCCATTTACTATTTTATTTCTCATTAACCATATTGGAAAAACGACTCATCTTATTTAAAAAAAAACGTTATGAAATCTGCTTATTTTTATCACTTGAATATAATAACCAACTATTATTCTTTTAGTATAAACCATTCGCAAAGCTTAACGTTTCAATTTCCTTTTATCTTGAAAATACCATTCCAATTTCGCATAATCTCTTTTTATTTCCTGTACTTCGGAAATACAATTTATATACATGAATATAATAAGTCTCAAATCCTTTCTCTTCCGTTACTTGGAACGTCTCATTTTATATTCTCGACTCTTTTACTTATATTGCGTTATTATTTCTCATATGGAAATAATAAATTATTTTTACCCACCTTCCCATTACAAACTAATATCACCCTCAGATAATCCCGAAGTCGTTCAAGTTGGGGTATTTATTTACCTCTCAGACCTTGATCAACAACGTTCCTATCTTTAAGTAGACATCAATTGTAATTCAAAACCCGACATTTATTCTAATTCCAAACACGCCTCATTTACCTTTTATAAACTTTGTTTATAAATCATGGTCTAATATAACCCTTTTATTATCACTTTCCTTTTTACTTAATTCAAACATTAAGTAAACATTAATTTTAAGCTCTTGCATTTGCTTAAAATTCCTTTTCATAACCTTGTTATAAAAATTTGGGTTTTAGTATAAAACCCATTCATAAATTCCTTCCACAACTCAATTAGATTTCATTACCACTCTGATTAGCTCTCATACATGATTATCATTTAAATAGAAATCTCTATTAATTAAATTAATAATTCACTTCACCGTTAACTACCGCATAATTGATTTACTTGTTTATTTGGTAAATAAAGAATAAATTTCTTTTTAAAATCCATATTAAAATTAAACCATTATTCATTAACCCATCTCGTTAGACTAATTCAAAACAACTGATCTTAAAATCAATTTGGTTAAAACTGTTGATTTCGTCAATCCAAAACATGATTTTCTCGTTAACCAATTCCAAAAAATTCTTTTATTCAAATTAATTAATAATATAATTAATTTAAATAATTTCTTTTCTTTTTTCTATCTCTCAATACGATCATTCAAATATGTAATATTAAGTTAATTTCTGCTCATTCACTTATAAATCTGATAAATATCAGAAATTTCCTTTATAAAATCATTTAAAATCAATTATAAGCTCGAATAATAAATAATGAATATTTTTTCCTTTTTACAAGCCTTAATTCAAAATAATAGATTTAAAAATCTATTATCAGTTATAAAATAAATTTTATAATCTTATCTCGTCGATTTACCTGATGGTAGATCGATATTTGCAAAACGGTGAATTCATAGGCCATGTACTGCCAATCACTCAACCAATAGTACCCATTGGTTTAAACCAAACAAATGGTGAATTTCAGATTAATATTCAATAACCAAATCAATCATCTAATCAAAACAATTCAATTCAAATAAATAATGGTCTCATAACAGTCTAGAACGACAATTCAATATCAACCACACAATCAATAAAAACAATTCATTTATTAAAACACGTTTATTTTACAAACGTGACCAATAAGGTAAGTTACCTTAATTGGGACCAATCATTAAAATAACGATTTGGTATTTTTACTGAAATTAAACAACGTTTAATCTCATCAGTTCAGACAATATAAAAATATATATTTAACAAACAACAAACAGTCAATCATTAGCAACCATAATACACAAAATAAAACCCAACTTATATAAAATATAAGTAGCGAGAACAGAGTGAGTTTAACTCACCTTGATTTTTGTTTGTCGCTGAACCCTCCGTTTTAATTAAATTAAACTGGCGTTTAATTTAATTAAATATCCCCATAGCAACCAACTCTGTCCAACCCAGCTTTTCGTTCAAACGTTGTTTAATAAACGAATTATATATGAATTTTTCGTTCAAACGTTTACGTGCTCGAATTATATATGAATTTTTCGTTCAAACGTTGTTTAATAAACGAATTATATATTATAAATCCATTTATAATACCAAATCGATATTTAAAATAATAAAATATATTAAATACTAACTACTGAAAACACGGGACGTTACAAGAAAACTACAGCTATCTGGGGATGGAAAAGAACGGTTATTGCACAAGGCATTTTGAAAAAAAAGAGCAGCTTTTGGTGTATCCTTTTTAATATATAATGAGATGAATTTTAAAAGACAACGTCGGGAACTATAGGCAAAGGTAGGAAAGGATTATGTTAGAACGACCGGGGAAAAAGCGGTGAAAAAAAAGGTTCTGAGAATGAACGGGGAGAAATTCAGGGGAGAGTCCGAAATTCATGGGGGGATTTGTAATCCAACGGCTCTACTCAATTCGGTGAAAATCACTCCCACGTTTCCCGGTTGAAACAGCACAATCGGGTTGGAAATTCATAACATACCATGCAAGTGACGTTTGTTTTCTTCTTTTCTCACCAATCGAATGGGTATAACAGATAAATAGACCGATCCTTCAAATAGAACGTTTCTTTTACAATACCATAATCAAACAAATTTGAAAAGAAAAATGAAAATCGAATGATATTTGTAACAAGATAAATACAAATGGAAATCAACAGGAGAAATATTTTGAAAATAAATCAAAGATAAAATTCTATTAATATCGATAACAAATTATATAATATTAGTAAATAAAATAAAATATGAGTTTAATATTTATATTTAAATTTTAGTATGAGTTCAAATTCAAATAAATAGACTCGATTAAAATTTCCAATAAATAAGATTTGAGATAACAAATACCGTTTTCTATTCTTAAAATATATTCGTATAAAAATCGAATTCATTTGTTATATAAAATCCAAAATAAATTAAATTTCAAACCAAAATCAAAATAGTTATTTGAGTAAAATACAAACAAATGTGAGTTTTAAAATCAAAATTTAAATTAAATAATTTAATAAAAATACACTTAAAATTCTGGTCATTACATATGGTTTGCAAATTATGTTCCTCAACATCCATGTTGAACTACTTTCTATATCCCATCCTATGTTACGCATTCAAAATTCTTTGTACCAAACCTTGCATTTTGATACTCTTTGTTGTTTTGCTGAATTTTTCTCGATATGTTCCACAAATTGGACATAAGAACATTTACTTTATCCACTTCATTTGTGCTTGTTTCCGTGGAGTTTTATTGAACCTGTCAGCTATTGTACACGTTTTTTTTAAAGAAAGGCTCAATTAATCTTTGGTTATAGTTAAGATTTAGATGTGAGTTTTAAAATTTGTTTCGTATACTTAACAATCATTTTGCAGTCCAGTAACCCACCGGATTCTTTTGTTTATCGACCACCATTTTTAAAATAATTTCATTGCTTTAGAAAATGTATGCGAAGCTACCACGCTTACCTATTTCGTGGAATAGAGTAGATGAATCTTTTTGCCATAAATAGCTAAACTGATTATTATGCTTGACCATTCTTTCGAAACTATCACACTGACTTTATGAGAATACAACAATTGTGTATGCTGGTGCAAAAATAAGATGTTAAATTATGTGCCTATTTATTCTAAATTTCTAAGGGCTATATAGCAGTAATAGCTCAATCACTACCCAAATTTACCGTTTTCTTTATTTTTAAACATCTTTAGGTGCATCAAATTACATTTATTCAATCTTCTGCTAACGTATAATCTTTACTTTTTATGTTCATGCTGCATGTTTTGGCAAGCTGTGCGAATAAGGCATAAATGATGCCTTTTAGCTCATAGTTCAACTGACATTGATCAACTGACTACCCCTAGATAAATTTAACATTTTCATGTTTTTAACCGTCTTTCATCTTTCAGAATAATCTATAATAATTTGTCTTCTATACGGTATTGATATGCTCCTTGTGATGTATAATAGCCACAGCTTCAATATTGTATCCATTTCTTGAAAATGTTAGCAGCTTCAAATTTCGTTTTGCTTTATTTCTATCGTCACAGGTACATATAAATAAAAAAGCGATTTCATTGCATTGTCTATCTCCGTCATTTCTCCTAATAGCTTTGATTTCTTTAAAGTTGTTCCTGAAATTTAAAAGTGTACTACTTTGACTTGAACTCTCCTGCACAGTAAAAATGTTCATAATTTAATAACTTCCCCAATCTTATTCGTTTAATTAACGTAGTACTAATAATTAGAATTGAAAGTTGTATAATTTATGTACTTATTCTAAGTTTTGGTATGTTCTTTTCGTTAATGTCTAATTGTAATTTACTTTGATTACGTCCACTAACTGGTATTTTAGCAAAAAAATAATTTAATTTTGCTTTTTTTTTACCGTTTACCAATTTTGTAATTTGCTATATACATAAAATATTTTCATATATCTGTGTGTGAAGCACGGGTTCTCATTAGTTATCAAATGAAACTTCATATGAATTAGTTTATAATAACAACCCTAAAATATCTTATTTTAAAGTTTTTGGTAATATTATTTTAAATGAGATAACTAAGGAGAATGAAAAATTTCAAAAAAAAGGGTAGGTTGAAGAATACAAAGTTTTATTTTTATGCTGAAGGATAAACATAAAAAAATTGAAGGAAAATGCTAAATACAACTAGAATCATCCAATTTCTGCATTATACAAAAATTTTACATACTACTAACGTTATATTCAATTTTACACAATATAAAATGTTGGTTATATTTAGCCCTATTCTTCAGCTTCATTATTTTTCAAAGTTTGACCTTCAGCCTAAAAAAGAAACTTGGTGTCCTTCAATCTATTATTCTTCGAACTTTGTCCTTGTTCCTATTTTCCACATTTCAAATACTAATGATAACTTAAGCAAATTTGATGATAAAGGAATATTTATTGGATTTCCAATAGAAGTAAAGCTTACAGAGTCTTTAATACTAGAACTAATACCATTGAAGAAACATTACATGTTTCATCTCTTGAAAATTGTAAAGCAATAAATAAAATTTGTTATTGATAAGGAAGAAAATGAATAAATGGATCTTCAGATAACTAGTTTAGTTACAATGAAAATAATGATAGTTTAGAAGAATTGCATCCTAATTAATGAACAATAATTCTAAGAGATCATCCTATAGAAAATATATTAGTAAAAAAGAATCAATCGTTAGCTATAAATCAACTAAAATTCGTAATATTACTTTTATCTCATATATTGAATTTAAAAATCTAAGAGGAGCATCAATTAATGATTTATGGATCTGGCCGTGCAAAAGGAACTGAATCAATATATTAAAAATGATGTTATGGAACTAGTCCTAAGGCCAAAGGGTAAACTAGAACTAAATAGATATAAAAAATGAATGAACTAGGAGAGATCGTATATACCAACATCAGTGCCCTGCACCAAGTCCTAAATTAGTGAATGGTTGAGCCCTAACTGGAATATTTGTCTCCATCCTGACTTGAGGTGCCTCGATTGGCACAAATCCAACATTCGGAACTACAGGAGTTTCTACATCCAAATCTACACGCACCGGCGCTTGAGTGATGTTTCCATTACCTGAACCTAAAACCTAATTAACCACAACATGAGTTGAGCCTTATACGAGATTGGAGGTAGTGCCCTCGTGCCTAGCCGATTTGGTAGCTTTCTACAGATAGGTATCGACACAGGGTTGTTCTTTAAGGATTGCCTCCAAGTCCCGAGCTAAACCTTGCGGAATACTAATTCTTATTCCAATCATGTTGCCTTGGTCCAACTACATCATAATCCCTTTGAGTCGAGCAAGTAGAGCATTCATAGTGGCTTCCTATTGACGAAAATGGTCTTCATGTTGTTCCAATTAAGAAACGAGATCTTTAGTTAAATCTATGATGTCTTCGTGATGTCGTTACGAATAACGTAGTTTAATGGATGTCCGGTCGAGGAGATTTCCTGACTTTCTTCCATCCCTGCTCCTTCCGAGCGAGCTAACTATTTCCTTTTAACCATGGTGGAATCCAAGAGAATTCCAAGTAAATATAAGAATGAACCTGATAACCAAAACTGAAGTCGATATCGAAGTTGTTGCCCCCCTTCCTGGTGAGCCAAACTGTTGACATTGGAAATTGGTTATTTGCGCGTGCTATCCCCAAAGTGTTAGTTTAGTAGTAAACATAAAATACCAACATCTAAAGTACGTGAAATGTAAAGGGATGCACAACTTTTGTAGTGGTTCAGCACTACCACCTACATCCACTTTATAGTAACATTCATCATAATATTTCCAATTACAATGTTTGTACAAGCCTAGACCATTTAAGTATACAAAGTTGTACGACTGAATAACAAATAGCTTATTAATTCATAACTTCAACCAAAATGCCCATCTTCTTCTTCGTCAAGTCAATGTATGTTGGTACGGTCGACAATGTCCAAAAGTAGCTTCAATATCCAAGAGTATTCAATTATGTCAAAAAACAGTAGATAGACTTATATGTAGTGTTTACAAGTCCAAGGAATGTCCAAAAGTCCAAGTGAATCCCAATAATTTGTAGACGAACATTTATGTAGCATCTACAAGTCCAAAAGATGTCCAAAAGCCATGAAGATGACAATGGCAGCCATTAATGGTATTTTTGGGCTGCAACCCCCTATGCCAAAGAGTAGCCAAGGTCCAAAAATGACAACCCTTTAGAATTTCAAGCAAGGGGTATTTATAGGTACCTTTGAGGCATCAACACGAATTTGGTATCCCAAGGGGTTGCGAAATTCACAAACCGAAAACTTAGCCAAAAAACCATGGTGTTTGCAAAATTTTGCATCCCGGGTTGGTAAGCCAGAAATTTGTGACATACGTGTGTCAATCAGCCAAAAATAGGTGATCTACATGCCTCAACGCTTGTCATGGCATGCAGCTTTAGAATCGTATCCCAAAGGGGATAGGAATTTCGTATACCGTGGTTGGATACGAAATTAGTATCCTTATGTGGGATGCAAATTTTTCACCCCACGGTGAGATGCGAAATTCATATCCCATGAAAGATACGATGCCAAGAGTTGAGGCACCATTTGCTTTGCCATTGCGCTGATGTTCTTCACTGTTCCGATCTTGCCAAAAGTGGCACTCCCAGTATCCCCTGAATGGATATGTAACGATCCAAATTTTTGAAACTAATTTAAAAATTATTTTTAATTTAATTTCATAAGAATTATGGTCAATTTTCAAAATTCGGTTATTTAAAGCTGATTTTGTAGCGTAACAATCCATAACATTGTTGAGACGATCTCGAAATTCGATGAAACCAATTTTATTGGATCCATAGCATCGAAAAATGATAGAATTCCAAATTTTGTGATTTTTAGAGTTAGTATGTGAGTGTGTTAGAATCAAACGCATGTCGGGTCAACCCATCAAAAATAAACGGAAACACAATCGAAAAATAAAACGAAAGGTCAACTGAACTCAGAATTTGACGAGACATATTCTGTTGGATCCGGAATTACGTTTTGTACCGCAATACTAATTTTTGTGTAAAACGGAGTTACTGTTTGATCACACAATCATAAGATGTAGAGTCGAACTAACACATTTTATTGTTCATCGACGGAAAGTGCTCTGAATAAGCCAAAACGAGGTGTCAAATGATCAAGTGTACTAGGTGTTCTCTTCCTCTCTTCCTTTTCGCGACAAGTCAGCTATCCGAGGTTTTGTGTGACACCCTACATCCATTAATGTCACTCACAATGAGAATGCATTAACTTCAATGAAGTGTTGTAGGTAAGCAGAAGCAGATATATTACAAGACAGATAATTTAAAGAAGTAGAGAGAAAGCAAACTTCATTACATAAATAAACTTCGTGGTCCAACCAAACTTTTACAAGAGATGTCTGAAAACACTAAAATTTATTACATCAAAAGCTCTAGTTTGTTTCAAATCATCATAATACATAAAAAAGCATAAAACTACATAATATATCATAATTCCCCACGAAAGCTTAGTCATAGCAGAAAAGGGACGTGAAACCAAGCAATACATCTATCAACTTCAAGCTAGAACAAAGAGAAATTCGAACTACACTTGAGTATTTCCTCCCCGAGAACCTAGGGGGGGGGGGGACGGAAGAAAAGAAGAGGAAACAAAACAGGTCAGACATAAAGCTTGGCGAGTCCAGTGACTTTTACCATGAAAACAAGTAAAAGCATCATGACAAGAATTAACTGAATTTAAGATATAACCATGACATATGGTATAGCAGGATAAACAGGATAAGTATAAAGAAAATGTCTAGTGCGCTTCTTCTTTCTCTGTTTCTTTCTTTCTCTGCACCACTCACTAATACCACATATACCACATAACAAGATGATCCCAACCCCACATATGGTAGCCTTAGGTGTACACCTTAGTGAGATGTTTCCACCTCATACAATCATAGGTAGCCTACTTGCCCCTAAAAATACTAGATGTACCCAAACCAAGGTTTTAAATCTCGGATTTTAGCCAATATCTCGGAAAAATATCTCGGCTATCTCAGGCGATATTCAAAACACTTTATAACTAAACTAGCTGTCAAATCTCAGATTTTGGCTAATATCTCGAATTTTCCATCTCGGTGATCTCGGGGAGATTTAAAAGCCTGACCCAAACTACCCCAATCGATCGACTCCCTAACTCGTAGATACCTGTGTTGGTCCCACAGTAGGGTGTATCTCTCCCCAAAGTGAAAACCCGATACAACCAGATGGCACAGCTTATATCCACTAGTGCACAACGTCTTAATCTTCCACTTTGAAATCCATGCACGCACATGACTCCATCAGAACCTGCACTGCCATACCCTCGCCCATTTTTGACCGCTTATAATCAGACCAATAAGCATGTCCCAGTTCAAGGTGCTCGTTTGATACCTATATGGGTTACTGACTGAAAAGGGTCCACAAAGATGATACAAACCACCCCATAGGTTTGCATCCCCAAATCTACCAGGATTTTTCAGGGTTTGCCTGTCTCTTTTGCATAACCCTACTACCAGGATTTTCCCTGGATTTGCCGGTCTCCATTGCATAACCCCACTTAAATTGGTTAAGTTTGTCTATTCACCCCAAATTAAATTAACTTAACCCCACCCACTTATTCCATCCACATTAAGTCGGCCTCCTGTGGTTGCTGGTTACGTCTGGCAGTTCCCAACAGACTTCTACCACAAGCTGGACTTAACCTCGTGTCTAAGCATCACGTAGTTATGCCCACGACCTCTCACAATAGACATATCGCTTGCGGTTGCTGGTTATGCCCGGCGGTTCTGGGCAGACTTCTACCGCAAGCTCATTCTAACCTCGGGTCTAGGCATATTCAACTTTAGCCAATTTCTTTAATGTTCATTAATATCAAATTATTGTCTTTAATTATACGCCAATTGGCCAAAATTCCTAATTTCATGTTTTGCCTAAAATCCACATAAGTTATGCCCCAAAATCACCCAATATAGATTATGCCCCAATTTCCCAATATTCCCCGTATTCCATTCGCATGTTCATCTCTACGAGATTTTTCTTGGCTCGAAGGTAGCCTTGGTTCATAAAAATAAAAAGGAAAGGAGGAAGGGAAGAGAACTAGAACAGGCATAATAATAAAATAGGCATAAGTTGATAGAGCTGATAACAACAACAATATAGGCATATAAGAATTATGAATCTGATGTATAGGCAAAGGTAGATCTAGTAAGATTCAACTTATTATCAGGCATAGGCTTAGATCCAATTTTATAACATGTCAAGATTACTTTTTAGTTATTTAAATCTAAAACTAACTGAACTCACAGAGATTGGATCTAGAAAAGAGAATTAGGTGTTGTTGTAGATCTGATCTTCGAATAACCTCTACTTTGATAGTTGAAGAAGAAAAGCTAAATTAATCTGGGTTGAAGCAGCGTCATGGCATCGCCATTGTTGAAGGTGAGAAAAAAAATGAAAATGGGGTCTAATTTATAGCCTCAAGCAAACGAATTAGGTTAGAAAACAAGTCCACGTTCAGATTAATAAATATGCCCAGATTACCCGAGGGGGTCGACACCTATGTCGACATCCCTATGTAGGGGTTGACAGTGGCCACCTACTTTTCCCGCTCACCTTCTTCTATTTTGAATTTTGATTTTGATTTAATTTATTTAATTAATTTTTCTTGCTCTTATAATCTTCTAGGCCTCATAACTTCTTCATACAATTACTGTTTTACGCAAACTCGGACTCTATCCCAAGTAGAATTCCGAGAAGAACGCAATGGCGGAGCCCGTTTTACTTAGTTTCCACATTAAAATTAAGTATTAATTAATTTATTATTTTAATATTCTTTAAAATTACGGGGTGTTACATTCTCCCCTACTTAGAGGATTTCGTCCTCGAAATTTCTAAGTTGAGAAGAATATATGTCCTAACATCCAACATCCATCTGCTCATCCACCAACCACAAGCATCCATTGTCCTTAAAAGATTTCTAATGCTTGTATGAACATATGAAAAAGTGTGTGTATATGTCCCAACCCTAATGTGAAAATCAAGCGGTCCACTGATTCAGTTGACCTCCTTAATGCAACGTATGGTAGTGCCATGAGCCCAATATGTATGAAAATAGTCTTAATCATGTAATTACTATATGTGTGCACAATCATCCGTCCAAATGCAACATCCATGTGATGATACATCCAATTCCATCCATAAAATAAACTATGCACATGCATCCATATGCAATATGAGAGTGATTTGAGCCGATCTAGTGTCTAATTTGTGTGTATATGCATACACGACCAACCACTAGCAAACACTTGCATCCACTTGCAACCGTCAAACATAACATGTCTCAAACACATACTTATATCCATTGGCTTCTACCTTAGGATCGAAGATATGATCGAGAGGACATGACAGAAACAAGCATGAATAAAATTTTGGAAAGAGAAGTTAAGTATATACCTTCAAAAAGAAAAGGGTATGTCGCTCGCATCTTGTCTTCAGTATCCCAAGTTGCGTCTTCTTGGTCGTCTCCCCATTGAACTTTTACCAACTTGACTTCTCAGTTGCGCAATCTCTTAACCTCCATTCCAAGAATGCGGGTTGGAACCCGTCCAACGGTCGCCTCTCATTCCACTTCAACTTCCTTAAGCATACTTGGTTCAACTACTTCCGCGGTCTCATGTAAACACTTTTGCAAGTGAGAAACGTGGAAAACATCATGAACACCCGCTAGTCTTTCCAGCAACTTCACTCTATAAGCCATCTTCCCAATCTTCTTGGTTATGGGAAATGGCCCTACGAATCTTGGTGCCAATTTCCCTACAGATCCAAAGCGAACCACACTCCTCAAACATGAAACTTTAATAAAAACCATGTCTCCTATCTCAAACTCAATATCGATCCTTCTCCTATCTGCGTAAGACTTCTGCCTACTCTGAGCTGTCTTCATGCGTCTTCGAATTAGGTATATCTTTTCTGAGGTTTCTCTAATCATCTCAGGTCCTAGCAAAAGCTTATCTGTAGATTCCCACCAACAAGTTGGTGATCAACGGGATCGTCCATATAAAGCCTCAAAGGTGACATACCGATACTAGCTTGATAACTGTTTTTAAATCGAACTCCACTAAAGGAAGATGTTCTTCTAATGTCCCCCCCAAAATCTAGGGTATAGAGCCTTAAAACATTTTCTAGAACTCTATTCACCCTTTATGTCTACCCATCAGTCTGAGGGTGATAAGCAGTGCTCAAACATAACTGTGTACCCACTGCTTTTTGTAAGCTCATCCAAAACTCACTAGTAAATATCGAATCACGATCACTCACAATATTAGAAGGTATTCCAAGTAGATGGACTATCTCTCTAAGATAAACTGATGCCAACCATGATGCAGTCCTCTTACTCTTAACAGAAATGAAGTGAGCACTCTTAGTAAGCCTGTAAACCACTACCCAAATACTGGTATCGCCTTTTCTTGATCTAGGCAACCCATCAATGAAGTCCATAGAAAAACTCTCCCACTCCCATTGTGGGACTTCTAAAGGATGAAGCAAACCACTGGGCTTCTTTTGCTCAGCCTTGACTTGTGGCAATTTGGACACTTAGAAACAAACTCTGCTACATCTTTCTTCATCTCAGCCCAAAAGAAAAAAAACCTTTTCATATCTTTATACATTTTATCACCACTAGGATGTATAGTCATCCTAGAATGGTGTGCTTCCTTGAGGATTGTCTTCAACAAATCCCTTACTCACAGAACACAAAGCCTCCCGTCACGTCGTAACATCCTCTCTCATCTATGGAATATCTACTAAGGTGACTGGAAGTCTCCCCTCTACTAATCTTATCAAACATATCAACTATCTGAGGGTCCTCTCGTTGTGAATCTCCTATCTAATCCAAAAGTGTAGGCTGCACTTCTAACGATGCCAATAAACTAGGTATAAACTCGGTAGAGGGTCTAAAATCAAAGGTTGATATGTACTCTAAACTTTGCCTCCCGACATAAAGAGGAATTAAGGTCAACCTTTGTCTGCTCAAGGCATCTGCTACCACATTACCCTTACCAGGGGTATAAGAAATCTCAAAGTCATATGATGCAAGAAACTCCATCCATCTCTATTGCCATAAGTTGAGATCTTTTTGCGAGAACAGGTACTTTAACTATTTATGGTCAATATACAACTCAAACTTTTCTTCAAGAAAATAATGGCGCCAAGACTTAAACGCAAATACTATGACGACTAACTCTAAATCATGGGTAGGGTAGTTTTTTATCATGAACTTTCAACTGTCTCCCACCATAACATACTACCTTCCCCTCTTGCATCAAAACAACACCTAGTCCCATACCGCACGCATCGGTGTACACTGTGAACATCTTATTCCTATCCGTCAAAGAGAAAACTGGGGCTATTATCAGAGCCCTCTTTAACCGCTGAAAAGAATCATCACAATCAACATCCCAAGAAAAGGCCAGATTCTTCTTTGTCAATCTGGTAAGTGGGGCTGATATCTTCGCAAAGTCCTCAATGAACTTTCTATAATAGCCCACTAAACCAATAAAACTTCTTACTTCCGTTGCGTTCCTTGGGAACTTCCAACCTTGCAACACAACCACTTTTGCGGGGTCTACCACTATCCCTTCTTTGGATATCACATGTCCTAGAAATCTCACATCTTTTCTGCAAAAATAATATTTGGAGAACTTTGCCTTCAACTGATGTGCTCGAAGGGTATCCAAAACTTTCCTTAAATGTAAGGCATGCTCTTCCTCGCTCTTCGAGAAAATCAAGATGTCATCCACAAAGACTACAACAAACATATTTAGAAACTCCCAAAACACCCTGCTCATCAAATCCACAAAATAGGCGGGTGCATTTGTCAAACCTAAAGGCATGACGAGCCACTCGAAGAAACCATCTGGAGTTTTAAAAGCAATCTTGTCTATAATATCCCCAGACATTCTTAGCTGATGAAACCCTGTGGCCAAATCTTACTGGGAGAAAACAGATGCACCAACAAGCTGGTCAAACAAATCTTCTATCCTAGAAAGTGGGTGCCTATTTTTCTTAGTAAACTTATTCAGCTCTCTGTAATCCACACACAAGCGATGCGAACCATCAGCCTTTGTAGCAAAAACCACTGGAGCATCCCACTCCGATATGCTTCGCCTAATGAACCCTTTCTCAAGTAGCTCGCCTACTTGTTTACTGAGCTTCCTCCTCTCTCTCGGAGCCGTGTGGCACATAGGCAATGCAACTGGCTATGCATTGTCTACCAAATATATGCGGAAATCTATCTCGCGCTTTGGGGGTAAACCTCTAACCACCTCGAAAACATCAGAATACTCACAGACTACTCGAACAGATCGCAAATCATCAATCTAACTACCATCCTTTCACAGTCGAGGATGGCACCATACCTGGCTAGCCAATCCAACACTAGAATCAAACCATAGCCCATGAAACCAAGCACATAGGCGTTGCACTCGAACTCAACGCCCAACACAGATATTCTCAAATCCGGATAAACCATAAACAGATGAGCCGAACCCCCAATAGGATTTGAGACAACAATGGGATCATAAACCATACTAGTACTAAGGTGCAGAGACTCAACTATAGAAGCAGATATAAATGAATGCGAAGCGCCAGAATTAAAAAGAGTTCTTATTGGATGATCAGAAAGGAAAACCAAACTTTCAACAGAAACTTTCCTACCTCTTTCAGGTACACCAGCCGTGAGAGTATGCACTTGCCCTCCAGAAGATCATGCCCTTTGTCCTTGCCCTTGCCCTTGCCTCTTAGGGCAATCCCTGATAAGATGTCCTGCCTCACTGCACTGATAACAACCAGTCTTCTTCTTCTTCCTATAATCTTTGGCTTTTTGACCCACATGACCACAATTATGACACTTCCTCTTCTTTCAGGTCTATCATTCCTTCCGCCCTTCTTAGGTTCCACTTTCTTGTTCTGTGATTCTTCCACCATTACCTCTTTCTTCTCGCTGTTAGCTTCTTCATGTAGTAATGCCATATCAACCAATCTTTCAAAAGTTGCACCCATTGGAATATGGGACATAGCTAACCCATGCAGTGGTTCATTCAATCCCCTAGAAAACCTTAAAGCTTTCTTATGTGGGGTATTCAGCAACTCCAATCCATACCTCGCCAATTGGTTGAACTTATAAACATACTCTTTAACAGACATATTTCCTTGCTTGAACGCTAGAAACTTATCCATTTGCAAACTCTGCTCGGCTTGCAAAAGAAACTTACTCTCGAATCTTTGTCAAAAATCAACCCAGGTCTCTACCGGACGTCCAGCATTGGTCACCTCCCACCAAAATGAAGCCCCATCTTTCAACTGCCAAACTACTAGTTGAACCTTCCTTCGATCGTCTACACCAAAGATTTCAAACAAATGCTCCGTCTCTTTCAGCCAATTCCTAGCTTGAACGAAAGACTCAATTTTGTGAAATGGTTTTCCGCCCATAGCACGGAAATCATTGCGTATCTTAGAGAAAACATCAACGCGAGGAGGAGGAACAGCGGCTACAGTTGGGGGGGAGCGTCTGCTTGGCCTACAGCAGGTGCCGTAGCCTCCAGATACCTACGAAACCAAGCTGGTATCTGTATGCCCTTAGGAAGATTAGGTTCCCATGACATGCTGAGAAGAAAGAAAAAGAGACTAAAACAGAGAATCGAAAGATAGTACATATGGCTTTGGGGAATATGTCTTTCAAAAAAAACTTTTCTTTTGAAAAAGCTTCTTTTAAAACCAATTTAAAGTAATTTTCCAAATCTTTTATCCGATCTGGTAACCTTCAGCTTTGATACCAAGTGTGACACCCCACTTCCATTAATGTCACTCACAATGGGAATGCGTTAACTTCAGCGAAGCGTTGTAGGTAAACAGAAGCAAATATATTACAAGACAGATAATTTAAAGCAGCGAAACAAAAGCAAACTTCATTACATAAATAAACTTCATGGTCCAACCAAACATTTACAAGAGATGTATGAAAACAATAAAATTTATTACATCAAAAGCTCTGTTTCAAATCATCATAATATATAAAGAAGCATAAAATAGCATAATAGAGCATAATTCCCCAAGAAAGCTTAGCCATAGCAGAAAAGAGATGTGAAACCAAGCAATACATCAATCAACTTCAAGCTGGAAGAAAGAGAAATCCGTACAATGCTTGAGTATTTCCTCCCTGAGAACTTGGGGGGGTGGGAATGGAAGAAAAGAAAAGGAGGCAAAATGGGTTAGACATAAAGCCTAACGAGTCCAGCGACTTTTAGCATGAAAACAAGTAAAAGCATCATGACAAGAATAAACTGGATGTAAGATATAACCATGACATAAGGTATAGAAGGATAAATAGGACAAGCATAAAGAAAATGTCTAGTGCGCTTCTTCTTTCTCTATTTCTCTCTTTCTCTGCACCACTTACTAGTACCACGTATACCACATAACAGGATGATCCCAACCCCATAGATGGTAGCCTTAGGTGTACATCTTAGTGAGAGGTTTCCACCCCATACAATCACAGATAGCCTACTTGCCCCTAAAAATACTAGATGTACCGAAATGACCCAAATCGATCGGCTCCCTAACTCGTAGATACCTGTGCTGGTACACGGTAGGGCGTATCACTCCCTAAAGTGGCAACTCGATACAACCTGTTTGCACAACTTATATCCACTGGTGAACAATGTCTTAATCTTCAACTCCAGAATCCATGCACGCACATGACTGCGCTGGAACCTGCACTGCCACACCCTCGCCCCTTTTTGACCGCTTATAATCAGCCCAGTAAGCGTGTCCCAACCCTGACCTGGTTCAGGGTGCTCATTTGATACCTAGATGGGTTACTGACTGAAAAGGGTCCACACAGATGATACAAACCACCCCAAAGGTTTGCATCCCAACATCTACTAGATTTTTTCAGGGTTTGCCTGTCTCTTTTGCATAACCCTACCTCTACTCGGATTTTCCTCGGTTTCGCCGGTCTCCTTTGCATTACCCCATTTAAATTGGTTATGTTTTTCTATTCACCCCAAATTAAATTAACTTAACCCTACCCACTTATTTGATCCACATGCAAATATCACACAGGGTTCTTTTTACTTAGTATTAATTTATATATTAATGCACAAACCTCCCACATTAAGTCGGCCTCTTGTGGTTGCTAGCTGCGCTGGGCGGTTCCGGGCAGACTTCTACCACAAGCTGGACTTAACCTCGTGTCTAAGCATCACATAGCTATGCCCATGACCTCACACATTAGGCCTATCGCTTGGGGTTGCTGGTTATGCCAGACGGTTCCGTGCAGACTTCTACCGCAAGCTCATTCTAGCCTCAAGGTCTGGGCATATTCATCTTTAGCCAATTTCTTTAATGTTTATTAATATCAAATTAATGTCTTCAATTATATGCTAATTGCCCAAAATTCGCAGGCACACTAATAAAATAGGCATAAGATGATAGAGCTGATAACAACAATATGGGCATATAAGAATTATGAATCTGATGTATAGGCAAAGGTAGATCTGGTAAGATTCAACTTATTATCAGGCATAGGCTTAGATCCAACTTTATAACATGTCAAGATTACTTTTTAATTATTTAAGTCTAAAAATAACTGAACTCATAGAGATTGGATCTAGAAAAGAGAATTAGGTGTTGTTGTTGTAGATCTGATATTTGAATAACCTCTACTTTGATAGTTGAAGAAGAAAAGCTAAATTAATCTGGGTTGAAGAGGCGTCATGGCGTCGCCATTGTTGAAGGTGATAAAAACAATAAAAATGGGGTCTTATTTATAGTCTCAAGCAAACGAATGAGGTTAGAAAACAAGTCCATGTTCAGATCAATAAATATGCCTAGATTTATCCTGGGGCTCGACACCCCTATAGGGGGGTCGATACCTATGTTGACACCCCTACATAGGGGTGTCGACATAGGTGTCGACACCGGCCACCTACTTTTCCCGCTCGCCGTCTTCTGGGTTGAATTTGCTTTAATTTATTCAATTAATTCTGCTTGCTCTTATAACCTTCTCGGCTTCATAACTTCTTCATACGATGCCTGTTTTACGCAAACTCGGACTCTATCCCAAGCAGAATTCCAAGACGAACGCAATGGCGGAGCCCGTTTTACTTATTTCCCAAATTAAAATTAATTATTCTTTAATTTTTTATTTTAATATTCTTTAAAATTACGGGGTGTTACACTTCGTAAATTTTGCGAAAACCCCTCCTCTTCCTTTCTTCTTTCCTTTTTTCTCCTTTTCCTTGCACTTTTCATTTTACACCTTCATCTCCTTCCTCCCCCTCCCATGGCCACCACCACTGCTGACTCCCCTGACTTTGCACCAACCGCTACTGCACCCCCATCCATCACTGTGGGCCCTAATCCCTCCCTAAACCCTAAATATTCAATTTTCAAGCATTTTAGCGCTTAACCCCCTCAAAACTCCTATCTTTGCACCCCTTTCCTCCTCCACACCCCACATTATAGGTCCCCCAGTCCATATCAGCCCTGAAACCCCCTCCATAGTAGGTCCTACCTCCAAACCGTACGCCTATACCCCCTAACCCCCTTCGTTTAGCCTTAAACTCCCAGATCCATGTGTATTCGTGAGTACGAGTGAGTTTGTGAGTTGTTTGAAACCCGTGGCTACTGGGTCCAGTCCCATTAGCTATCGACAAGTTTCGTAGAATCCGTACGGGTGTTCGTGTTGAGTGTGCGAGTCCAAATTCCATCCGGATAAAGTTTGGAGGAGTGGGATCTGAAGGGGAGAAACCGAAACTCACAAAAAGGGATAGAATAAAATTAGTTGTTAACTGTTAATTAATGTGGTTAATATTAAGCTGTACTTGAGCATATAATCTTAATATTATGTTATATGATGAGTATTGTGGTAAAAATATGATTTTAATATCATATATGTGAAATCCCTTGAGTATATAACACTTGAACTATATACAGTGTTGTTTGGAAAATGACTGAGCCTTTAATGGTTATGATTGAGTAATATATAAAATTACTGCTTGTTTATTGGATGAAAACTCCACACCGATTTTGGGATGATAGTTAGCCCACACGTCTTCCAAGTGTGTAATGTCACATGGATCGTGATGTAAATCCCACACGGGTATTAGGATTACAATTTACACGTCTCCCGAGTGTGTAGATAAGAATCACTAGAATTATTCGATTATTATTTAATAATCATAGTGGAATCAATGGCACAGAGTCAAAATAGAATTTTGACTTAAGAATATTGATGAACCAAATCAATTTAATGAATACATTTGCAACAAGTTTCATTCAATAGTTTAAGATTTCCGGTAGAATAACCGCACATGGGTGTTAGAATGAAAATAAACACTAATCCAAAGTGTGTAGTTTGTCAATCTGTTGTTTGATAGGAATATGTAAGCATTATTTGTTTAATTGTGGCTTATATGGTATAGTGCACTTTGTGTGTGAATGAAATGACATTTGATGGTTGTTTGAGTGTAGAAAAATACAATGATTGATAATGAACAATAAAAGTGGTTACTGGTTCATTGGCTAAGTCCCCATCAAGAAATTGGATTTTTAATGAATATTTTATTAATATAATAATAGTAGAAAAATTCAAAGTCTGATTTTGTCATCCGATTTTAGATGGACGCAAATATATTAAAATATAAATGAATCTTCACAACTATAGAGAAATGGTTTTGAATTAATTTTCACATACTTATGGCATGTCGAAGTTTTTATTTCAAAATGAATAGTAACTTTTGAGAGTGAAGTTCGACTTGGCTATTTAGAAAATGTTTTAAAAGAAGTTTTTTTTTCAAAAGTTTCTTGTTTAGTTTTATAATGAATATCAGGAAATTTTGAAATAAACATATTGAAGTTCGAAAAATAATATTATTTTAATCATTTTATTATTATTATTATGTTGTAGTATTGAAATAAAATGATTTTGTGTTTGGAAAATTCAAATATGAGTTTGGAATTTTTTATATAATAGATGTAATGGTTTTAAAGCGATTTGACGTATTTTATATATATACGTCGAATGTTGGTCGAAACAGAATGTGTCATGCAGCGGTAGTTCACGTTTTTGACTTATAACTTTAAATGAATATATCGGGAGAACCGACCGTCAAATTTCCTGAAATTGGAACCGTTAGGTTCTTTTCTGAAAGACCTTTCAAATGATAAGAAAAGTTTTAAAATCTAATGATTAGATTTGAGAAATGTTCAATTCAAATTTGAATAAAAATAACGCCATGGCCTGTAATTGGAAATTATGGGTATGGACTACTTTTATAAAAATGAAAATAGTGAAAAATCGTTAGAAAATATTATGAATGATTAGGAAAGGATTTAAACCAATTTCACATGGTTTTAAATGATAAAAGTGGTTAAGTGGGAATTTGGCTATTTTCTGTAAAAGCTATTACAATGGAATTTTCGAAATGGTTTGAGATAAGAATTTTAATTCATAAACTGAATTAGATTCTTGAGTAAACCATTTAACATGAGGTTGTTAAATGATTTTGAAAGCCAAATAGCTTAACCAGGCAAGAGAATAAGATTTTAAACCTTATGAAGTAGAAACCAATCAAAGGAGACTTAATTGGTGATTCAATAATCCAAATAAGGATTTGATTTGTTTTGGTGCAAACTATTCGAAAAGACCATGTTTAACCCATTTCTAGTAATTGAACCACGATTAAAAGTTGAAGATATTTAAGACGATGCAAGACCGACAATCTTCACATCGAATGGATTGTTACTGATGCCCTAGATGTGGGTAGCTCCCTTGAAGGGGTTATAGTGGTAGTGGTCCGGACGTACTTGTTGATTATCCGGATGTGCGAAGGCCTCTCTCATGTATTAGACATATCTGTCGAGGAATAAGGTGCCTTCAGTTTCATTTAGACCCATAATGAACTTGCAAACGGATTGTGTGTTTCTGACATGGTATTTTATAATGTACTAATTGATCTCTAATAAATATATATCTATTATTATGTCAGAAAATTTATTCTCTCATCTTAACACCCTTCTTTGAGATGCATGAGCTTAGAGCTTATATATAAATAGGCATAAGTTGTATGGTATGAAATGACTATGTGGCATGCTAAGTGCTATTGGCAGGTAGATGAAAGCTTTGTGGTATGTTAATTGGCGAGGTTCACAGCCCGGTATGAGTCAAAAACGGGATGAAGGACAGTATGGAGGACATAGGTTTCTTTCTAGCTAGAAGTGATGTCATGCTATGGAGACCAGACATTTTTATTTATGTGGATGTTGGAATTGAGGCACCTCGGATGTGGCCACACAAGTGCAAGGTGGTTGACATACTGACCAAGAGGTCCAATAGGACCGGGAAACTTATTATTCAAGCACTGACTAATCAGCTGGAATATGCTGACCGACCCTGCCGCTCCAGAGGGATGCATGTATCTTCCCTGGGACATTTTATTAGAGATGTTCCGAAGTTCAGACGAGGAATGATCCCTTGCCTCAGCTCATGATGAAAACCCAATTTCCAAAACGCGGCCTTACGGTTTTAGTTGTAAACCTATATGGCGACATAATAGGATGGGGTATTACGCCATCTAAAATTAATACATTTATTTTCAAAATGTTTTCAACACGTAGACACTAATAATGATATCAAATGATTTTCACGTATCAAGCATGTTTGGCCATTATAAGGTAAAACTCTAACCTCCGGCTTGCGCTTGCATTATGTGATGGGACTTGAGTTTTATAATGGCTTCATTTTTCAAAAAGCATTGTGTTGTTTTATGCACTACATTCGTCTAAAGGAAACTCGTTCTGTGTTATACCACATGGTCCCGTGATATGCCTTATTTTATAATAAATTAGGTTAACTATAGGGTTTCTCATACCAGTCTCATGACAGACTCGTAGTTTTTTCCCTTTGCAAACTCGGGTGCCCATAATTTTTACACGGCCACCCAAGTGAACATGTGGTTAGTTTTATTTCTTTTGGGATGTGTACTGGAGAATTGTTGATGCTCATTTGGACCTGGAGCAGAAGTTTGGACTTTTATGTTTCTTTTTTAACTTTTTCAAGACTCTCTATTATGTTTAATTATCTTCAAATTCCATTGCTCTGATATGTATAATTATGATCCTGTGTTGTTGTAAACTCTGATGTATTCCTTGATGTAAATTAATTACGTTATTATCTTATGTTATGCTATATTCTATGATCCGCTATAATATTTAATGTGTTATATTTCAGTGATTATCTTTTGCGCCCAAGAACAGGGGTTTGGGTTGTCACAGGATACGATTTTGTATCCCTGTGGGATAAGAGATACGTTTTGCGTATCCCGTATGGGATACAGAAAATGTATATTCATACAACCTGGGGGATACGAATGATCTTGAATTTATGCCGAGTTAAGGGATTTCTAGGGCCAGTGTGCGCATGTGAATTTGCTTGGTTGAGATGTGCCGATCACCAGATTTCGTGATGTTGAGCCAATGTGCCATATCTTTGCCAAATGGTGATCGTGCTGGGCTGTGCAGATGATTTTAAGTGATCGGCATAGTGTGCATAAGCCATTTTGAGTGATCTACATGCGTTTTCCACACGCGATCCAGTCGATGCTGATTCTAAGAATGAAGTAAGTTTTGGCTCAATTCCGAGCGCGTTGCAACTTCGACCAAATTGCTTGGTGCTTTTCGGGGATGTTCTTGAGATTCGAGCGCATTACAAGCCATGAACTTGACATGTGATTGCTTTAACCAAAAAGCATGTTAATAGAGGTTTAGCTAGAATGTCTGCAACCTGGTAAGATAAAGGTATGTGGTTAATTTGTATTATGTTCTTCAATACCAGTTCATGAACGAAATAAATATCCAGTTCCATGTTTTTTTTCCTTGAATGTAATATTGGATTTGTTGTAAGAGCAATTGCACTAAGGTTGCCACATCAAATTGTATATTTGACATTGGTTTCAATCTTTAGGTCATTCAATAAGGACTGAATCCATATTATTTTGATAGTAGTACTTGTTATGCTTCTGTATTCAGCGTTTGTGCTAGATATTGATATGGTTACTTTTTTCTTTGCACACCACGAGAATAGGTTTTTTCCAAGAATTATATAGTACCCACTTGTTGATTTTCTGTCATTATCTGAGTTAGAGTATCCAGTTATATTTAAGTTTTCACTAGGTCTCATAAATAGGCATTGATCAATAGTTCCTTTCAAGTAACTCATTATTCTCTTCACTTCTTTCTAGTGATTACTTGATGGATTTTAAATATATTGACTTATTTCGTTTACACTATAAGTGATGTCTGGTCAGGTGATTGTGGTATATTGAAGAGCAACTACTATACTTCTATACTACGTTTCATTCTCAATGGCTTCTCCATTTTCCTCGCTTAGATGAGAATTACTTAGCATTGGTGTAGGCAAAGGATTATCCTTGTCCATTCTTGACATTCTGAGAACATTAGAAGTATATTTCTTCAGACTGAGGTATGGTTCATAATTTTGAGTTCTGGAGACTTCTATTCCAAGGAAGTATAATAGATTTCCCAGATATTTTATAGAGAATTCTATGTTTAAGAGCTCAGTGATATTTCTGATCTCTCCCACACTATTACCTGTAATTAATAAATCATCCACATATATCATAATATGGGTTATAGAATTGATACAAATTATTGTAAACAAAGGATTATCTGATTTTGTTAGGTTGTATCTCAGTCCAGACAAAATTGCTTTTAGTTTGTCAAACCAAACTCTGGGGGCCTACTTGAGTCCATATATTGCATTATTGAGTCTGCATACTAAGTTTTCTTTCTCTTGTTGTTTGAACCACTCAAGAAGCTCCATATACACTTCCTCCTAAAAGTCACCATTTAAAAAAGCATTATTTACATCTAGTTGTTTTATGGTCCAATTTTTGTACAAGGAAATGGTCATTATTATTCTTAAAGAAGAGGGTTTCACAACAAATGAAAAGTTTCTTTAATATTTGTTCCATACTGCTACGTATATTCTTTTTCTACTAGCCTTGCTTTATACTTAGATATTGTACCATTTGGATTTCTTTTAATTCTGAATGTCCATCTACATCCTACAATATTTCTATTCTTTGGATATGGGACAAGATTCCAGAAATTATTTTTTATAAAGGCATTGAATTCTTCCTACATGGAACCCCTCCACCTATCGTTTAGCACAACATGATGGTAAGTGTTGGTTTCCTCAGGAGCTATCATAGTGCAGTATACCTTTGGTTTGAATATATCACTTTTACCCCTTATGGTCATATGATGTCTGTTCTCAACCCGGGCAGGTTTACCTTCTTTTTTGTTATCCTATATATTATTTGCAATGGTTTCATGACTACTAATGTCATAGCTACTATCACTGACACATTGTTGTGAGTTGCTGTTGTGCTCATGTGATTCACTGTGCTCTTCACCTGGATTAATACTAGTCAATGTGTGTTGAGGGCCTGAATCATCATATGGTAGATGACTTAGTTGTTGATCACCATGCCTACCTTCAGTTGTTGTCTTCACCAGGATAATGTCCTTATGGTGATCAGGCATGGGTGGTATAGATGCTTTTGGGTTGTAAAATTTTCTAGTAGTTTTGAATTTCTCTTTATTAAAAGAAAACACCCTTTCATTAAAGATTACATGTCAATATATGTAGACTCTTCCATTACTATCTAAGCACTTCTACACCTTGTGATTAGTGGCATGGCCTAAGAATGTGCAAGGTAATGACCTATAATCAAGTTTATATGCATTATAAGGTCTTAGATAGGGAAATCACAGACATCCAAAGACTTTAAATTCATTGTAATTGGGTGTAACCTTAGTTAACATCTCAACTGGAATTTTAAAAACAAGAACCTTTGTGAGTAGCCTATTGATAAGATATATTGCTATTGCAAAAGCATCTGGCCAAAATTTTAATGGCAAGGATGCTTGTGCAAGCACTGTCAAGCCAATCTCGATATGTTTGTGCTTTCTCTGTAAGTCCAATTTGTTCTGATGTGTGTGGATATGTCAATTTGTGAGTAATTCCTTTTCTGTTAAAGTATCCATTTAGAGTTAAGAATTCTTTTCCTCCATTAGACTGTAGTACTTTAGCTTGACAGTTAAGTTGTTTTTCAACATTTTTTATAAACTTAATCACAACACTGTAAGTTTTTGACTTTGACTTTAGGAAATAAATCCACACATGTCCGGAATAAGCATCAATAAAAGGGTTATAATAATTGCGATTGTTTTCGGCATTAATAGGGCCTGGACCCCACAGATCCACTGCTACTATCTCAAGGGTTTTAGTATCATTAGTTTTTAAATTTTAAAACATGAGTTTATGACTCTTTCCAAGTTGACAATATGAACAGAAATAGTATTTAGGAATACTAGTTGCAATATTACTAGTACTTAATATTTTCCTTACAATTTTCATACTTGGATGTCCAAGATTTTAGTGCCACATATCAAATGTCATACAAATTTCATCAAAGAAAAATAATTTTCAATTCAGAACAGTTACGACCATATTCCCATTTCAAGTCAGCAATGTTTCCTGAATTTCCAACATCAGATTTGTATAACTCTTTATATTGATTACCAAGAAAAATATTTTCCTTAGCTAAGATGACTTTAACTAGGTGGTGAGTTGGGAAAAATTCGAATGATACATTATTGTCTCTGGCACATTGTGACACACTTATAAGAGTCTTTTTTGTACGTTGTTGGAGAACAATGGCTGAGTCACGTACTTCGTCGCTTTCTTGAAGACGATTCGGCGATCTGGTCAGAGATGCAAACCAGTTCGTACTTTCGTCGTTGCCTCTAGGATAAAACAGCCTCTGAAAAACAATAACTGATTTGCTTGCATAATAAATCAGTATAGATTTTCACTTTCGAAAATAAGCACTGCTCGAAAATTATCTGAAAGAAGATTTTAATGGCGGAGGCAAGAAGAGAATTTGTGATTCGGTATTTTTCTCATCTATAGCTGAAGACTATATATAGACGGGAATAAGGGTTTTATTGAGTAGTGGGAGAAAAAACGGATCTACTGAAATTACAGGACAAGAGTTTACCATTTCATAAAAATTATCGATGCAGAAATATTTTCCATATATATTAAAAAATGGTTTGAAAAAAGCAACGTTTTCAGGTCCAAAAATATAAGTGTCTACACCACAAAGCCAAGGCCGAAGTCGAAGCCATAATAGACACCTTCTATGGTTCATAAGAGTACCTTAATAGACAAATGAATATAGAATGGTTGTGGCTAAGCATTCTCCTCAAAGGTCCGACTGATGTTTTTGTAACCCTTCGTGTAAAATATTAACTTGGAAGAAAAAAAATTATATAATCCCTGAAAGTAATATGCTGCTCAATCTAAATTTTAATTTGAAAACTACAATTGGCTCTCCCCATGATTTGCACCTCTCCACATAAAGACAAAATGATCCAACGGCTAATACTCTGTGTCCCTTGATTTGTGTTCAATTTTGTGTCTTAATAGCCGCTCCCATATATATATATATATATTTATATATGTGTGTGTGTATGTATATATAGCAATGGTGTGTCAAGCCAGCAAGCGCATCAGAGAGGGAAAGCTACAATTCTTAAAAATTTAAGCATCAACTTATGTATACTTAACGCATACTTCATGGTAACCGTAGAGCCACAAATAAGGGCTAAAGCATTTTCAGTCAAAGCAGGATTTTCTTTTTAGCTTTTATTAGTAACTAGTTTATTGTACGCAACTCATACAACATCTAGTGTATAGTTTAAAAACGTTCATAACTTATTTATTACAGATACATTTATTTGTTTGGGTGTAGCAAATTCTGCACTGTTACAACTTCAATTAATATAACTGAAAAGGAACTTTTACACATAAATCATATTCAGCATAATTCATGGAAATTAGCAACCAGTGGTGTAAGAAACTATGCTGTATAATTTTAGGATGTCCATACCGTTTCATATGCAGAATTATCAGTTTGAAGCACAAAGGTTGTAAACCTACATTAAATGTAGTTGGCCAAAGTATTAGTAGATAAAGTAAACAAATAAGCCAAACAGTGAATTTAGAAACTGAAAATTAGCGCATATAGTAAAGTAGTATTGCTAATATGGCCGAAACATGCAATACTATGTCAAGCAGCTTAGGAATACATCAGTGCCAGGGTATAAGTTAGATAATAGCTAAGTTTTCCCGTCCTGCCATTTATGGAAGTCTTGGAAGATAATGTAATAGAATTATGACTATAAAAGATGCCGAGCAATGTAGAGGCATCATTGCATCAACATTAAAGTTAAGTCGTTGCATAAGGACAGTGTCCATATGGATGGAAATTTAATAAAATAAATGCAATTATCGATTATGGATAATCAATCGATGGAAATAGCGGCAGGTAACTTCATAATTTTCTACTCTATACCATAGGCCCATTGCTTTCAGATGCAATTAAAAATGGGAAACCTTAAATTTGTTCTGGTTTCATCAACATCGAGAATCTGTAACTAACAGAAAAACAGTGAGTAGTGAAAAAAGTATGAACTAATACATAAATTCGACCGACCGGTAGAAGTCGGGCTTTCGTCTTCAAAATGGCAGATGTATTCACTATGTACTTCTAGTTGACGTTGTACGGCAGTGAAGATGTAGAAAGGTGAGAAACAGAAATAAGTCGATAGTGTGAGTTATGGGCATGAATTCACCAATTTAACTGATTTAAAATGCGGATTCAGAACAATATCACAGGTCGGGTATTAACGGAGGTTGGATTATTAGCAGTGAAAATGGCAGGGTCTCCTTGGTTCTGATCATTGGCCATAGTGTTTTTAGGGTTTGGAGAAGAAGGGGAATAAGGTCGAACACTTGTGGGAAATAACAGAGTTTGTAGAGGGAATATGGATATGGCTAAGAAGGGTTATAAATGAGTAGTAATTCCAAGAATCACGTGGGTTTAGCTGGAATTGGCAATAATTTGCGTGGAATGAAGGGTTTGTAAGGGTGTTTAACGAAATGTCAGGAGAAAATGCTAACAAGAATGGAACTGCAGGCTTTCAGTTTTTGGTTAAAGCCTTAAAGATGATGGTAGATGTTTATGGACGTGATTAGGAGGAAGTTTATGATTTCAGGGAAGGATTTTGCACATGAATGAATTCAAGAATTCAAGAAATGGAAGAATATATGAATTTCAGTGGAATTTTGAGGGGAAAAAGGTTACTGGGTGTTAAAAACATGCAATATGAACATGCAGTTTAATCAGCACAATAATACTGATACCAGATATCAACTCGAATTGTGATCAAGAACAAACATCCACATTTCATCCATTAATCAACTTAATTGCCACCCTTATCAAAGCTACAATCTAACAAGAACACAAGGATAACGTAGAAATCATAAAGGAATTAACAATGCAAAGGGAATTAAAGGTACTGGAAAGTAAATTCGAAATGAAAATAAACAGGAAACTAAAGATTTGGAATGGCAGAAAAAACTGGGTAACAAAACAAAGTATTTGCTTCAAACTTGATCACTTTTCTTCATAACTTTCAGGCAATACAAGTGCATATTTATACATGCATTCTCCCAACTTTTAACAGGCCAAAATCCACATCTTTCAACATGTTAAAAACCACCTTTAAGGCCCATTAAATCACAAATCATCTCAACACTATGCAGTAATTAATTCAGCCCAAAATCAACTACAGAATTACAGGTATTAGTGTGCACGTGCACAAGCTTGTACATTAATACGAGCTTTCTTCTCCTTCCTCAGGCAGTGCCTTCAACAACCAATGAGCCTGATAGCTTCATGGCACCTTCCAGCAACTTTCCTGGTGAACCCTGACCTGCCTCTGACGAACTTGGCCTGAAAACTACTCCACTTTGATTTCCAGTGTGTCTTTTCTCCTTATTCCAGATGTTTGTCCATGTCACCAAAGCTTGGATATTACAACCCATCTCCCCTTCAAGAATGGACTTTGTCCCAAGGTCCAAGGCGGGGAACCTCCTGATTAATGGCCAGTAGTCCTACCAAGTCGCCTCCTCTTTGGGTTTATCCTTCCATTTCACTAACACTTGCACCACTGCATCATTATTTCAAGGGATGATCCTTCTCTCAAGAATTTGCTCAGGTTGTTCCACTATTTCTTCCACAAAACTAGGGGCATCTTGTTGCATAAATACTCTCTCGCCTACTTTCTTTTTGAATTGGGATACATGAAAAACAGGATGAATTTTTGCATGGCTTGGCAACTACAATTTATATGCAACTTCACCTATCTTCCCTGAAACAACCTGAAATCCCCCTCGCGAGAAATCACGAATTTCTTTGAGAATACGACAAACCAGAACATAAATAGAAGAACATTTCATTGTTATTACAACAATTTACATCAGAGTACAAGAATAACGCAGAGTATGAGTAAATATTATACATTGAACGTAACAGAGATTTAAAATACATAGTAGTGGAAAAATAACGAATAACACAAATGGAATAAATACACGGGTACAAAGCTTCCCGAATATAGCTCCATCTGTAGGTCTGGATCATGTAAAAATAAAGAACCTGCAAACCAAAACTACTAGCTGCCCGTGCGGAAAATAAGGGCACCCAGAGTTTAGGTTAAAACAATAAACTCCGAGTCAGTCATGGGAATGGTGTGAGAACTAAAACAATTATTAATCTTTATTTTAAAGTTAGGAAAATCACGGGACCACACCGTATAATACAGAATGAGTTTATCCCCCATGAATACCAGTGCATAAAATAAATAGCGCAATGCTAAATAAAGAAACTGAAGCTATTATAAGACTCAGGTCCCATCACAAATTGCAACGCAAGCCGGAGGATAGAGTTCTACCTTATAATAGCCAAACATGCTTGGTACGTTTAAGAAAAATCATTTTGATATTACTATAAGTGCATAGATGTTTCAAAAATAATTTCAATATAGATGTATCAATCCTAGACGGCATGGGTACCATATATCATGTCGCCATACTAGTTTTACAACTAAAACCGTAAAGTTTCGTATTGGAAATTGGATTCCATCTGTGAACCAAGGGAAAGGATTGTTCTTCCGATTCGAGACTCTCTATCCCGAGCCTCAGGACTCAGTCGCAACTGCACCTGGAGCCACAGGGTCGGTCCACTCTTACGTTTGTGGATTGGCAATTCCTGAACAATACGTTTCCATGCCCTATGGGGCATAAAATCTGGTCAGTATATCAACCATCCATCAGCCCTATAGTGATTGATATATCTGAGGTACCTCGCTTTCCAACTTCCACATAAGTAATATGTATGGGCTCCATACCATGACACCACTCCTAGCTAGAAAGAAACGCTTGTCCTCCCTGGATCCTCTCCCGTTTCTGGTTCACACCGGGGTGTGAGGCTCGCGAATTAACGCTATACACAAAGCTATGCCATTTAAAGTCGCGCTTTGATCATCATCCACAAGGCTTTGCTTTTCAATAAAAGCCTTGATCCTTGCAACTTAGCATGCCACATTATCAATTCATCCCATATAATTGATCATGCACCAATATATATAACCTCTGAGCTCGTACGTCTCAGAGAAGGGCGTTATGCAAGAGAATAAATTCTCCACCGCCAAACAGATACATATATTTAGCAGAGATCAAAGAATATGGCGCAAAATACAATGTTAAACATACAATCCATTTACAAGTACGTTCTGGGTCTGAACGAAACCAGAGGCACCTTATTCCTCGTCCCATATGTCCAATACAGGAGAGGCCCTCGCATATCCGGTCGATCTCCAAATACGTCTGGATGACCACCACTTATTACCTCGTCTTGGGTGTACATACCAATCAAGACATCTTTATTCATCCATATGATGTGAAGAACTCTGGTCTTCAACCACCGTCTTCATCGTCGACTTTTAGTCGTCGTATTGATTACTCAGAATGGGTTAAACCCGGTCTTTCTAAATCACTTGCGTATCTTAGAATCAAGTGTTATAACAACACAACATACGCCTCATTCATATTCAGAATATTCTTGGGAAAGGTTCCCATTAATTTCATTAAAGATAAGTTCATTTAACCTTATTCTTTAATCTGCCTTTGGATATCGTTTTTTTTTTCAAAAGATTTTGTAATATCTTTTCACAACTTAAACCAACTTAAGGTTTATCCAAACTAGTCGAGATTATCGTGACTTACCGAAGTAATCATTTATTTTATTATTCCAATATCAACCTATTCATCTCATGGAGAAAAACTGGTGGTACTCCATATCTAACACCCACGGTGCTATCAGTAATTTAACACCATTTCTCGTTCAAATCTAATTAAAGATTTAACTATCGCATGGAGCAAAACTGGCGACACTTCAACTCGAATCATTTATTGAATTTGGTAACTTTAATTACCTTATTCACCTTTCAATCTAATTAAATATTCATTAAAATTTCATTTAGTTTTAATCATCTAAAATCATTGCTTAATGATTATGCAACAACAAGAAATTAATCTTGTCTTTATTTGGGTTAAATAACTAATGTCACTTAAAAACATAGTTCACGTTAAACCCCAAAACCATATTCCATCAAAATGGAGTCTGCACAGAAATCCGATCAGTCGTAATCAATATGAATGTCCATGTCAGACTAGTAATATAAATGGAATAATGACGAAGCTTTTTAAATTCCAGATATATTAACAGTCTTCCTTCACAGAATCTCATCTTGATTATTATTAAGTCGAATTCTACTCTATTCCAATTTAATGTATTAAATTGGAAAACTCTACTTTCGAAAATTCCATTAAATCTTAGTTAAAAGATTTCTAAATTCCAAATCACATTTCTATCATTAATCGGGTTTTTAAGAACTAATGTCGTTTAAAACATTGTTCACAATGAACCTGAAATCAACTTCCATTTCATTCCAATTATGTTTAATACTTGGAAAATCTCATCAAATCTTAATTAAAAGATTTATTCTTTTCTCATTTGGGTTCAAGAACATTGTTAATAAAGACCCCATTCACGACAAACCCAAAATCCAATTTGTTATATAAATAGAATTCATATTGAATTATATTCAATATCAAATTCTGAAACCAACGGATATCGTATCAGGAATAACGATATCGATGTCTTTCAAATTCCCATAACAATATCCGTATAATCACTGAATCCAATACTGAAATATCCAAAGATAATTTTCATTCAAATCCATTCCAATTTATATATTGGAAATTCTGGTTATATTAAAACCATTCGTTTTCCTTTCTTTACTTAAGTTGCAAAACAACTTATTCTGATAAATATATCTTTTATCATCATAACTTTGAATATTTCATCAAAAAACCATTTCAAATCATTTATTATGATTTTACATGAACTTTCCCTATTTTTAATCGTTTAAAAATAGGCCATTCCAGTTGGATGACGTTTCAGGTCATTCAACGGCGCTGGAGCTGTTTTTATTCCAACTTAAATTAAACATTTTGGAAAATCTAACCGTTGGATTTCAAATCTCATATTATCATTCGAAAGCTCTTTTCAATACGAATCCATAGGTTCCAGTTTCCGAAGAATCCGATGGTCGAATCTCTGCTACGTCCAATCGAAGTTAATGGTCGAAATTCATGAACGATCGCTGCGCGACGCGCTCTATTCAAACCATTATATATATATAATATATGTCATCGATTTTCATTCAAAACGTTTATAAATTCGTTTTGAAAACAATTCCAACTTTCATTTCAATTTTAAATTAAAATTGAATAATCCATATCATTATATTATTAAAATGATAATATTTTCAAAAGGTCATATTTTGAAATCCATTCTTTTTCATATTCATTAAAAAATGTATCAAGTCAATATGATAATCCGTTTGAGTTAAAATGACACAAATCTACTTTACTCGGCTTCATATATTTAAATATTTTCGTGTCCATCCAAAATCAGACGTCAAAATTATATTTTTAATCCTTTACTGAATATTAGATTAAAACATTCGTTTATTTTCGAATTGGAATAAAGCCCAATCAATTTCCATATAATCTTGGTTATATGGATTTCATACGTCGCAGGTATTCAACAATAATGATAAGTAATCATTAAACGTCCAAACAACCAGAGTGAATTCTACCACTATATAAGCATTAAATAAATAAATAAATGCTTACAACAGCCTGTCAATCTATCGATCGACATACAACTAATCACAAGGGAGATGTGTGATCAGAATATCATCCCATGACCCGTGTGGGGTTTCAACCAACAAATACTGATTATTATTTGTGCACTTGGGCAATGTGTGAAAATTATCATACCAATCGATATTATATAAATAAGCGACCATAAACAAGTCGTCCGACTTATAAATGGGTGTATTTTATTTTTAACTATCCAATCATTATATAAAATTTTATACAATGCTTATATAATTTTATACACAACTCCTAAGTAATTTTATAACACTTATATAATTTTATACAACGCCTATCTATTTTATTCATCGCATTTATAAGCTAAAAATAATATTTTCAACTAACTTTTATTTTTCTTACATAGTTTAGAAAATTTCGGTAGCATAACGTCACGATACTAGAACCTGAATAAGGTCTAGCCTTATCCCTCGCCTAATACTGGCTCGCGCCAAACATAAACCAAATCCAATCAATTCAATTAACATCCCAAATCAAATTCAACAAATTTTCTTAATAGGGTTGCCAAGCCCTATTAAATAATAATTACACCATAAAATAAATCAACCAAACATCCATGGTTTCAATCAGAGGTGACGGGGGCTACTAAGCCCCATTTACAACCTAAAATATAATAACTTAATTAAAAGTTGAGTGAGAAAATGTTCTCACCTTTGGTTTCCACTCCGCCATTCTTTGATTTTCAATCTTAAATTTTTCCAGAAATCCAGCATGTCTATTTTATAAATAACTTATGTAAGCTAAAAAGCATGTTTTTTATCGAACTAAAAATATTCCCTTTATATGATAAAAATCATATTTTTATCTAACTAAAAATCATATTTCTATATAGCTAAAAATCGTATTTTTATATAGCTAAAAATCATATTTTTATATAGCTAAAAATCATATTTTTATACAGTTAGAAATCATGTTTTTATTTGCTTAAAAATCTTATTTTTAACTAGCAAAGAATCATATTTTTCTTATCATAAAAATCGTATCTTTTATAACATAAAAATCATATCTTTTATAACATAAAACTCATATCTTTTATAACATAAAAATCATATACTTTCATGACATAAAAATCGTATTCTTTCAAGGAATTAAAATCCAAACAACTTACATTTTTAGAGTTTCGATTTCAGGAGCAGCAGGGGGGTCGGAGCTGCTGGCGGCGGGTGCGGTTTCAGGTGGTGGCGGTGGCAGCATGATGCGCTGGAGGCAGTTCTGATCGATGGCGACGGGGTGCGATGGTTCGATGGTGGAGGGGTCTCGATCTCGCGAGGTTGGGTTCGATTGGAGGAGCGATCGAAGGAGGTGGAGGGAGGGGAGCGGCGCCGATCAGAGGAGGCGGAGGTGACTTGGCGGTGGTAGCATGAGATTGACGACGCCATATTTTTTTGATATTTTTTTTCCTGGAAATCAATTTACAAAAGGGGGACCAGAGAAAATGTATACGCTGGGGAGGGGGGTTATATGAATATATATATATATACATATATATTATATATATATTTTTAAAAGGTTGACTTTTTATTCAAACTCCAAATCCAACCCAACGACTATCGCCCATAGCTAAATACCGCCATCCCGAACGTAGATATGTTTCGTGAGCCAATTCGGCTGTTTCGATTGGCTTTTATCAAAAATAAAATATAAATTAAAATACCTTTTAAATTTGAACTTAACGTACATTTTAATTTACCGGGGCCACATACTGATTCCAAAAATTACGATTTTTGGAATCTCGCTGTGTTTTTACGATACGGTCCCATAGGAACTGGTTTCATCAAATTCTGAGTCCGTTTGCAAAATGGCCTTTTTCCAGTCGATTAAATTTACAACTGAAATTATAGGTGCCTTTAAGTGTGCCACACTCACATATTAGTTTTATAAATTATGAATTTTGAAACCTAGCGATAATTTGACATTCCGGATCCGATAAAAGTGGTTTCGTCGAATTCGGAGGTCATTTGCAAAATTTCCATTTTTAAGGGCTATGTTATGATTTAAAAATCGAATTTTTAAATTCTGACGTAATTTCTGGTAAAATTATATTAAAAATAATTTTTAAATTTGTTGTGAATTGTCGAGTTGTTACAATCTCCCCCACTTAAAATCTTTTCATCCTCGAAAAGGAACGGAGCTGAAAATTGTTTAACCAACCAACTCAACTTTCATTCTGGTTTAAGTTCTTCAACCTTTCGGTTTCTAAGAACTTTCTAATTTTTCAAAAATTTGGCTAACACCCTAAATTTCTAAAAAAATTTGCCATAACCTCGTTTGTACGGGGACATCGAAAAAACTGCAACTGGCCACGCAGGGCCCTCTCCAATGAAAAAGAAAAAGAAAAAGAAAAAGCCAAGCGGCTAGCCAGTCGGCTCATAAAATCATCAAAAACCAATGAATATAGTAAATATTTACCTATTTGTCGGGCATACAATTTTATTCCTCTTCTCTAGCCTCCTTGCTATGACCTGTTCAATGTATATGCATGTACTTGTACACAAATTCAATCAATTTTCAATTTAGTTTAATTTTTATTCAATTTGGCAAATTTTACCTTCATTCTTTAATTGTTTGAATTACTCCAATAATTATTAGCTCAATTAATAATCAAACAACGCAATCAGCAATTAGTTTGTTGATTAGATTCTCAAACATGTATCTTTTATGTATATATCCAAAAAATCACACTTTTATGCCAAAACACAAACAATAGACTTAACTAAGTTTTGGTTCTCACAACAGTCAATTGGAAATATATAGACAACTCACTTTCGAAACTCGAACATAAATACTGATAATGTGATCACTATTACCAGTATCATCTTCGGGCTCTATATCTATCTAGTATATTTGAGACTCCATATACAAGTTTACAAGGCATATATGAAAAATCAACTAATACTCAATAGTTCAAAATCAATTTAAAATAAATACTTACGTATAATAAGTTATAGATTTTCAAAACTAAATTTGTTTTTATTTGAAAACACCCCCTTGACTCAATCTAGGGCATTACTAACCTATCTCTAACGAGTCATTCTTATAGGACATTACTAATCCTATCTCCGATGAATTCTTTCGTTCGGTTCTAATGAGTCTTGTTCTCGAGCTTTGTAAACCAAAGCTATGATACCAAGACGAAACGACCCGAAATCCCCCTCGCGGGAAATCGCGAATTGCTTTGAGAACACGACAAATCAGAACATTAATAGAAGAACATTTCATTGTTATTACAATAATTTACCTCAGAGTACAAGAATATCATACAGTATGAATAAATATTATACATTAAACGTAAAAGAGATTTAAAATGCATAGCAGCGGAAAAATAATGAATAACACAAATGGAATAATTACACGGGTACAAAGCTTCCCGAATATAGCTCCATCTGTAGGTCAGGATCCTATGAAAATAAAGAACCTGCAAACCAAAACTACCAACTGCCTGTGCGGAAAATAAAGGCACCCAGAGTTTAGGTTAAAACAATAAACTCTGAGTTAGTCATGGAACTGGGGTGAGAACTAAAACAGTTATTAATCTTTATTTTAAAGTTAGGTAAATCACGGGACCGCGCCGTATAACACGGAACGGGTTTATCCCCCATGAATACCAGTGCATAAAACAAACGGTGCAATGCTAAATAAAGAACAATGAAGCTATTATATGACTCAGGTCCCATCACACAATCCAACGCAAGTCGGAGGATAGAGTTTTACCTTATAATAGCCAAATATGCTTGGTATGTTTAAAACAAATCATTTTGATATTACTATAAGTGCATAGATGTTTCAAAAAAAAATCAATATAAATGTATCAATCCTAGACGACATGGGTACCATATGTCATGTCACCATGCTAGTTTTACAACTAAAACCGTAAAGTTTCGTATTGGAAATTGGATTCCATCTGTGAACCAAGGCAAGGGATCATCCTTCCGATTCAAGACTCTCTAGCCCGAGCCTTAGAACTCAGTCGCAACTACACCTGGAGCCACAGGTTCGGTCCACTCTTATGTTTGTGGATTGGAAATTCCTGAACAATACGTTTCCCTGCCCTATTGGGCATAAAATTTGGCAAGTATGTCGACCATCCATCGGCCACGTAGTGACCGATATATTCGAGGTACCTCAATTTCCAACTTCCACATAAGTAATATGTCTGGGCTCCATTCCATGACACCACTCCTAGCTAGAAAGAAATGCATGTCCTCACTGGATCCTTTTCTGTTTTTGGTTCACACCGGGGTGTGAGGCTCGCGAATTAACACTATACACAAAGCTATGCTATTTAAAGTCGCGATTTGATCATCATCCATAAGGCTTTGCTTTTCAACAAAATCCTTGATCCTTGCAACTTAGCATGCCACATTATCTATTCATCCCACATAATTGATCATCCACCAATATATATAACCTCTGAGCTCGTACGTCTCAGAGAAGGTCATTATGCAAGAGAATAAATTCTCCACCGCCAAACAAATACATATATTTTGCAAAGACCGAAGAATATGGCACAAAATACAATGTCAGACATAAAATCCATTTATAAGTCCGTTCTGGGTCTAAACGAAACCAGAGGCACCTTATTCCTCATCCCATATGTCCAATACAGGAGAGAGGCCCTCGCATATCCGGTCGATCTCCAAGTACGTCTAGATGACCACCCCTTATTACCTCGTCATGGGTGTACAGCCCAATCAAGACATCAATAATCATCCATACGATGTGAAAAACTCAGGTCTTTTGCCACCGTCTTCATCACCGACTTTTAGTCGTTGTATTGATTACTCAGAATGGGTTAATCCTGGTCTTTCTGAATAACTCGCGTATCTTAGAATCAAGTTTTATAAAAACACAACATACGCCTCATTCCAATTCAGAATATTCTTGGGAAAGGTTCCCATTAATTTTATCAAAGATAAGTTCATTTGACCTTATTCTTTAATCTGCCTTTGGATATCTTTTTTTTCAAAAGATTTCTTAATATCTTTTCACAACTTAAACCAAATTAAGGTTTATCCAAACTAGTCGAGATTATCGTGACTTACCGAAGTAATCATTTATTTTATTTTACCAATCCCAACCTATTCATCTCATGGAGCAAAACTGGTGGTACTCCATATCTAACACCCACGGTGCTATTGGTAATTTAGTTCCATTTCTCGTTTAAATCTATTTAAAGGTTCAACTATCGCATCGAACAAAACTGAAGATACTCCATCTCGGATCATTTCTTGAGTTTGGTAACTTAATTACCTTATTCACCTTAATCTAATTAAAGATTCATTGAAACTTCATTTAGTTTTAATCTTCTAAAATCATTGCTTAATGATTATTCAATTTCAAGAAATTAATCTTGTCTTTATTTGGGTTAAAGAACTAATGTCACTTAAAAACATAGTTCACGATAAACCCCAAAACCATATTCCATCAAAATGGAATATGCATAGAAATCCGATCCGTCGTAATCAATATGAATGTCCATGTCAGACTAGTAATATGAATGGAATAATGGTGAAGCCTTTTAAATTACATATATATTAACGGTCATCCTTCACAAAATCTCATCTCAATTATTATTAAATCGAAATCTACTCAATTCCAATTTAATGTTAAATTGGAAAACTCTAATTTGGAAAATTCCATTAAATCTTCGTTAAAAGATTTCTAAATTCCAAATCACATTTTCATCGTTAATCGGGTTTTTAAGAACTAATGTCGTTTAAAACATTATTCATACTTAAACCAAAATCAACTTCCATTTCATTCCAATTATGTTTAATAATTGGAATATCACATCAAATCTTAATTAAAAGATTTATTCTTTTCTCATATGGGTTCAAGAATAGTGTTAATAAAGACACCACTCACGACAAACCCAAAATTCAATTTGATATTTAATATAAGGCTTTGAATAGAATTCATATTGAATAATATTCAATATCAAATTCTGAAATCAACAGATATCTTATCGGGAATAACGATATCGATATATTTCAAATTCCCATAACAATATCCGTATAATCACGGA
This sequence comes from Allium sativum, assembly GCA_030737875.1. Taxonomy (NCBI): domain Eukaryota; kingdom Viridiplantae; phylum Streptophyta; class Magnoliopsida; order Asparagales; family Amaryllidaceae; genus Allium; species Allium sativum. The sequence goes on from CM060913.1 coordinate 656,967,320, forward strand.
ATCCAATACTGAAATATCCGAAGATAATTTCCATTCATATCCATTCCAATTTATATATTGGAAATTCTGGTTTAATTAAAACCATTCCTTTTCCTTTCTTTACTTAAGTTGCAAAACAACTTATTCTGATAAAAGTAACTTTTATCTTCATAACTTGGAATATTTCATCCAAAAACCATTTCAAATCATTTATTATGATTTTACATGAACTTTCCCTATTTTTAGTCGTTTAAAAATAGGCCATTCTAGTTGGACGACGTTTCAGGTCATTCAACGGCGCTGGCGCGGTTTTTATTCCAACTTAAGTTAAACATTTCAGAAAATCTAACCATTGGATTTCAAATCTCACATTATCAATCGAAAGCTTTTCGATACGAACCCATTGGTTCCATTTTCAGAAGAATCTGACGGTCGAATCTTCCGCTACGTCCAATTGAAGTTAATGGTCGAAATTCGTGAACGATCGTTGCGCAACACGTTCAATTTAAACCATTATATATATAATATATATATCATCGATTTTCATTCAAAACGTTATTTTGAAATGTTTATAAATTCGTTCTGAGAATGATTCCAACTTTCATTTCAATTATAAATTAAAATTGAATAATCCTTATCATTATTTTATTAAAATGACAATATTTTCAAAAGGTCATATTTGGAAATCCATTCCTTTTCCATATTATAAAATGAATCAAATTGATATGAAAATCCGTTCGAGTTAAAATGGCGCAAATCTACTTAACTCGGCTTCATATATTTAAATATTTTTACGTCCATCCAAAATCGGACATCAAAACTATATTTTTAATCCTTCACTAAATATTATATTAAAACATTTGTTTATTTCCGAACTGGAATAAGGCCCAATCAATTTCCATATAATTTTGGTTATATGGATTTCATATATCGCAGGTATTCAACAATAATGACAAGTAATCACTAAACATCCAAACAACCAGAGTGAATTCTACCACTGTATAAGCATTAAATAAATAAATAAATAATACTTAAAACAGCCTGTCAATCTATCGATCGACATACAACTAATCACAAGGGAGACGTGTGATCAGAATATCATCCCAAGACCTGTGTCGGGTTTCAACCAACAAATACTTATTATTATTTGTGCACTTGGGTGATGTGTGAAAATTATCATCCCAATCAATATCATATAAATAGGCGACCATAAACAAGTCGTCCGACTTGTAAATGGATGTGTATATTATTTTAAACTATCCAATCATTATATAAAATTTTATACGATGCTTATATAATTTTATACACAACTCCTAAGTAATTTTATAACATCTATATAATTTTATACAACGCCTATCTATTTTATTCATCGCAGTTATAAGCTAAAAATAATATTTTCAACTAACTTTTATTTTTCTAACATATTTTAGAAAATTTCGGCAGTATAATGGCATGATACTAGAATCGGAATAAGTTCTAGCCTTGTCCCTCGCCAAATACTGGCTCGCACCATACACAAACCAAATCCAATCAATTCAATTAACATCCCAAATCAAATTCAACAAATTTTCTCAATAGGTTGGCAAACCCTATTAAATAATAATCGCACCATAAAATAAATCAACCAAACATCCATGGTTTCAATCAGAGTTGACAGGAGCTACTAAGCTCCATTTACAGCCTAAAATTTAATAACCTAGTTAAAATTTGAGTGAGAAAATGTTCTCACCTTCGGTTTCCACTCCGCCATTCTTTGATTGTCAATCTTAAATTTTTTTCAGAAATCCAGCATGTCTATTCTATAAATAACATATGTAAGCTAAAAATCATGTTTTTATCAAACTAAAAATAATCCCTTTATACGATAAAAATCATATTTTTATCTAACTAAAAATCATATTTTTATATAGCTAAAAATCGTATTTTTATATAGCTAAAAATCATATTTTTATACAGTTAAAAATCATGTTTTTAAATGCTAAAAATCATTTTTTTAACTAACAAAGAATCAAAATTTTCTTATCATAAAAATTGTATCTTTTATAACATAAAAATCATATCTTTTATAACATAAAAATCATATCTTTTATAACATAAAAATCATATACTTTCATGACATAAAAATCGTATACTTTCAAGGAATTAAATTTAAAAAAACATACATTTTTAGGGTTTCAATTTCAGGACCAGAAGGGGGTTCGGAGCTGTTGGAGGCGAGTGCGATTTCACGTGGTGGCGGTGGTGGTGGCAGCACGATGCGGTGGAGGCGGTTCTGATCGATGCCGACGGGGTGCGATGGTTCGATGATGGTGGGGTCTCGATCTCGCGAGGCTGGGTTCGATTAGAGGGGCGATCGAAGGAGGGGAGCGGCGCCGGTCAGAGGAGGCGGAGGCGACACTGCAGTGGCAGCACGAGATCGACGTCGCCATTTTTTTAATATTTTTTTCTCCTAGAAATCGATTTATGAAAGGGGAATCGGAGAAAATGAATACTGGCGAGGGGGGAGGTTATATGAATATATATATATTATATACTTTTATTTCTAAAAAAAAGGTTGACTTTTTATTCAAACTCTGAATCCAACCCAATGACTGTCGCCCCTCGCTATATACCCCCATTTCGAACACAATGGGATATGTTTCGTAAGCCAGTTCGGCTGTTTCGATAGGTTTTTATCAAAAATAAAATATAAATTAATATACCTTTTAAATTTGAATTTAACGTACATTTTAATTTACCGGGGCCGCATACTGATTCCAAAAATTACGATTTTTGAAATCTCGCTATATTCTTATGATACGGTCCCATAGGAACTGGTTTCATCAAATTCTGAGTCCGTTGGCAAAATGGTCGTTTTCTAGTTGATTAAATTTACAACTGAAACTGTAGGTGCCTTTAAGTGTACCACGCTCACATATTAGTTCCAAAAATTATGAATCTTGAAACTAGCAATAATTTGACATTTTGGATCCGATAAAAGTGGTTTCGTCGAATTCGGAGGTCGTTTGCAAAATTTCCATTTTTAAGGGCTATGTTGTGAATTAAAAATCAAAATTTTAAATTCTGACGTAATTTCTGACAAAATTATATTAAAAATAATTTTTAAATTTATTGTGAAATTATGGGTTGTTACATTCTCTATCAATTTATAGGGTCCATAGAACTTAGGAGAGAGCTTATGTGTTCTTTGGTTTCTCACAGTTATTTGTCTATAGGGACGGAGCTTCCGAAACACCCAATCCCCTACCTCAAATACCCTTTCAGACCTTCTTCTGTTTACAAATTTACTCATTCTCTATTGTGTAGCCATTAAATTGTCTTTTAAAAATTGCAAAATGATGTCTCTGGAGTACAAATGCTCTTCTACCTGTTCTACTTTGGCAGTATTGGGTATGTAGGAGAGTAAGGTGGAAGGATTAACACCATACACGGCTTTATATGGGGTGGTATTAGTGAATACTTTCCAGGTAGTGTTGTACCAGTATTCAGCAATTGCTAGCCAATTGGACAACTCATGGGGTTTGTGACAAATGAAACACCTCAAGTAGCATTCCAAAATCTTGTTCACCACTTCGGATTGACCATCACTTTGAGGATGGTAAGTCATACTAAATTTCAATGTACTGCCTTGCATTTTTAAGAGCTCTTGCCAGAATCTGCACATGAATATGGAATCTCGATCACTCACAATAGTCTTGGATAGGACATGGAGTCTAAATACACCTTGAAAGAAGGATAGTGCTACATCCTTTGCTGTATATGGGTGGGAAAGAGAAAAAATGTGGGCATACTTGCTTAATCTGTCAACCACAACATAGATAACAGTATACTTTTGGCTTTTAGGCAAACAAGTAATGAAATCAGTTGACAAGTCTGTCCAAATCATTTCAGGAATGGGTAAAGCTGCAGTAAACCAGGATACAATACATTTTCATGTTTGTTCCTTTGGCATTCTTCACAAGCCTTAACATATTGCTCTACATGGAATTTCATCTTTTTCCAAAAAAACCTACTTTAGCTACTTAACAGTGGCTATCACTCCTGCATGCCCACCTAATGGAGTAGAATAGTGCTCATTGATCAAGGTTTGAATTAATGGAAGGAGTTTGTGGTCAACAAGAAGCTTGCCCTTATAATAGAGTATATCTTCCACTGCCTTATATTTTTCAGATAGCTCATTCTTCTTTACTTTCTGTAGTTGCTCCTTTTACCTATTAGAATCGTTCAAGGCCTTTTAATTCATCTAGCCAGGGTGTTCTAACCATTGTAATATCATACAGTTGCTCTTCCTCCACGCTTTCATCATTCCTTCTTGACAAGGAATCTGCCACTATATTTTCTTTTCCACTTTTATATTCCACACTATAATCGAACCCATGAAGCGTTGCCATCCATTTGTGTTGAAGTCCAGTGGTCAATCTTTGTGTCAATAGGTGTTTGAGACTTTGATGATCGGTCTTTATAATGAATCTTCTGCCCATAAGATACTGTCCCCATCTCTTTGTAGCAATGATGATGGCCAATAGTTCTTTTTCATATGTAGACAACCCTAAATTTCTACCATGCAGTGCCTTACTTAAGTAAGCAATAGGCTTGCTATTCTAGGTTAAAACAGCACCCACTCCATTTCCACATGCATCTCATTCAGGTGTAAAAGGTAGGGAGAAATCACGAAGGGTTAATATATGAGGGTTTTTCAAGCAATGCTTCAATTGATTGAATGCCTGTGTAGCTGCCTCGCACCATCTAAATGAATTTTTCTTTAATCAAATAAGTTTGTGGCTTATCAATAATCCCATAGACCTTAAAAATCTTCTGTAATACCCAGTAAGCCCAAAAAATCCTCTCAAAGCTTTCAAATTCTTAGGAGTAGGCCAGCTTTGTATTGCCTCAATTTTTCTAGGATCCGCAGCTATTCCTTCACCTGAAATGATATGTCCCTAATATTGGATGGATGGCTTGGAAAAGTGGCATTTGGATAGCTTGATTTTCAAGGAAGTATGGTCTAATGTTTGGAAGGTAATTTTTAGGTATTGTATGTGATCATCCCAGTTCTGGCTGTATACTAAAATATCATCAAAGAACACCAACACAAACTGTCTCAAGTATGGCTTGAACACTTCATTCATAAGGTATTGGAAGGTTGGGGTGCATTAACTAGTCCAAAGGGCATTACTTTGAATTCATAATGTTCTTCATGAGTTTGAAACGCTGTTTTGTAGATATCATCTTCATTCATACGTATTTAATGGTACCCAAACCTCAAATCCAACTTAGAAAAATACTTGGAGTCATGCAAATCATCGAGCAAATCTTCTATCAAGAGAATTGGAAATTTATCTTTGATGTTTTGGGAATTAAGACTTCTACAATCAACACACAATCGCCATGTACCATCTCTTTGTCTCACCATCACAATTAGGGAAGAATAGGGACTATTGTTGGGTCTTATAATATCGGCTTCCAGCATTTCCTTTACAATCTTCTCTAATTCATTTTTTATGTGGTATGAGTGTCGATAGGTTTCGGGCATATAGGTTTAGATTGTGTTAAAAAGGGTATTTTATGATCATGAAGTCTTGGAGGTGGAAGGCAGGGATTAGGATCAGTAACGGAGGGAAAGGTTTTTAGGGTTTCAGGGATTTCAGGTGGAATGGTTGAAGTATCAGTCTCGGTTTGATTATTAATAGAAATGGTTTGCAGATAAATCATCATGATTATATGGCCACCATTACTTTCTTTTCTCAACCTTTTCTTGTCAACAATTTTCATATCATCATGCCTAATCCCTTGCCACATATATTCCTTGCCTTCATACTGAAATCTAACCTACAATTTATCAAGATTAATTGTTACTTATCCCAAGCCTTTCATCCACTACGTTCCAACACTACTTGGCATCCTTCTAATGGGAATAACAGAAAGTCCACTGGCATTGTACACCCTTGACATTTAAAAACCAATTCTTTACAAACGCCAGAATTCTTCAATTTCTCTCTGTTTGCCACTGTGACCTCAAATACTTTAGTTTCGTTTATCCTCAAACCCAACTTTCTGGCTAGTCCCTCATTAAAACTATTAGTGGAGCCCGAATCAATTAGAATTTTACTTGCTTGCCTTGAATATGACCCCTAGCTTTGATAGTGGATAGGCAGGCACCCCACACAATGCTTGGAGGGTAATGGATAAAGTTTCTTGGATGGGTTGTCCGGTTACTTCTATCTCTTGCACACTATCATAAATTTCTTCTTCACATAGTGGCATAACTCCTTCCAGTACATATACTTTGGACTTTTACATTAGCAGTCACATGTCCATTTTTCTTTACAGTCATAACATAGGCCTCGTCTTCTCATTTCGATCAACTGACTCGGGCTCAGTCCTATTCTTTTTTCCTGACTTTCAGTGAAGTTTCCTTGGTTTCTAGAGGGGTATTTTCTGGTGTATTGGATTTTTTGTTAGTGGAAGGATAGGGTTTTTGGGATTGTGATTATGATGTGAGGAGTTCTTGGCATGTTTCTTGGAGAGCAGATATTTGGTTTCGTACATTTTAGCTAAGGATACAACTTCTTTGAAATTACGTGGTTGAGAAATCATAACATCATATCTAATTTCTTACTTAAGTCCCCCAATAAATCAGTCTAGCAAGAATTTTGGTGGTAAGGTTTCAAGAACTCCCTTTAACTGCTCAAACTTGCTCAAGTATGCTCTTACAGTACTAATTTGTTTCAGTTTAGCTAGGGTTTCATAGGTCCTTTCCATCTCCTTTGGATTAAACCAACAATTTCTCTCTAAACATAGCCCAAGCAGCTGCATGCTCGCGCTCTACTTTCCCAATGTACCAATAGTGCCATTCCAGAGCCTCTCCCCTTAAAGCAAATGCGCATATCTCTACCCACATCACTTAAATCAGTTCGGTGAAACCTAAAATATTGTCCCACCTGCCTCAACTAGTTTGCAACATCTTCTTCTCCGGTAAAGGTAGGAAAATCTAGTTTTATGGTATAATGGGGGTACTGATTAGGAGGGCAATTTGGGTACTGATAAGGGTATGGAAAGGGTTGTGGGTGGAAAGGTTCTTGGATAAGGAGTGGATTTAAATTTCTAGATACTGGTAATGCATTTCGAGGTGGTGGTGGGGGTAATGCATTTCTTGGGGGGGTACATAGGGTTGAATCGGTGGAGGTGGAAATGGTGGTGCATTATGTATTGGTGGAGGAGGTAGTGGAGGTACATTTTGTATAGGTGGGGGTGCATTTGGTGGTGGTTTGGTTTGAGCAGGAGGTGGAGGTGGAGGTACATTCGATGGTGTTTGGTTTTGAGTAGGAGGGGTTCTTGCTTGGGTCAGGGTTTCCATCATAATGGAAATTCGATCTAGCCTTTGATCAATCCCTTCAAACTTATGATCAACATCCTCCAACTTCTTGCCCACCTGCTCCATCCCTTGTTCCAAATTTCGATTGATTTCCTCCTGTATATGCCATAGTTCATTGTCAGGATCGACATTTTGGAAGCGGTTGTCTGGATCTTCGGCATTATGGATACCATCAGTCGAACCGATCTCGGAATGCCACTCTAATACTAATTTGGCAGGGTCTCCTTGGTTCTGATCATTGGCCATGGTGTTTTTAGGTTTTGTAGAAGAAGGGGAATAAGGTCGAACACTTGTCAGAAATAACAGAGTTTGTAGAGGGAAGATGGATATTGTTAAGAAGGGTTAGAAATGAGTAGTAATTCCAAGAATCACATGGATTTAGCTGGAATTGGCAAGAATTTGCGTGGAACGAAGGGTTTGTAAGGGTGTTTGACGAAATGTCAAGAGAAAATCCTAACAAGAATGCAAGTGCAGGCTTTTAGTTTTTGGATAAAGATGATGGTAGATGTTTATGGACGCGATTAGGAGGAAGTTTATGGTTTCAGGGAAGGATTTTGCGCATGAATGAATTCAAGAATTCAAAAAATGGAAGCATAAATGAATTTCAGTGGAGTTTTAAGGGGAAAAAGGTTACCGGGTGCTAAAACATGCATTATGAACATGCATTTTAATAAATACAATAATACTGATACCAGAGATCAACTCGAATTGTGATCAAGAACAAACATACACATTTCATCCATTAATCAACTTAAATGCCACCCTTATCAAAGCTACAATCTAACAAGAACATAAGGATAATGCAGAAAATATAAAGGAATTAACAATGCAAAGGGAATAAAAGGTAATGGAGAGTAAATTCGATACGAAGATGAACGGGAAATTAAAGATTTGGAATGGCAGAAAAAACTGGGTAACAAATGAAAGTATTTGCTTCAAACTTGATCACTTTTCTTCATAACTTTTAGGCAACATAAAGTGCATATTTGTACATGCATCCTCCCAACTTTTAACAGGCCAAAATCAACATATTTTAACATGTTACAAAATAGCTTTAAGGCCCATTAAATCACCAATCATCTCAACACTATGTAGTTTTTAATTCAGCCCAAAATCAACTACAGAATTACATGTATAAATGTGCACGTGCACAAGGTTGTACACTGATACGAGCTTCCTTCTCCTTCCTCAAGCAGTGCCTTCAACAACCAATGACCCTGACAGCTTCATGGCACCTTCCAGCAACTTTTCTGGTTAACCACAACCTACCTCGGACGAACTTGGTTTGAAAACCGCTCCAATTTGATTTCCAGTGTGTCTTTTCTACTTATTCCGAATGTTTGCCCATGTCACCAAAGCTTGGTTATTACAATCCCTCTCCCCATCATGGATGGACCTTGTCCCAAGGTCCAGGGTGTGGAACTTCCTGATCAATAGCCAGTAGCCCTGCCAAATCGCCTCCTCTTTAGGTTTATCCTTCCATTTCACTAACACTTGCACCACTGCATCATTATTTCGAGGGATGATCCTTCTGTCAAGAATTTGCTCAGGTTGTTCCACTATTTCTTCCAAAAAACTACGGGCATCTGGTTGCCCAAATACTCTCTCACCTACTTTCTTTTTGAGTTGGTATAAATGAAAAACAGGATCAATTTTTGCATGGCTTGGCAACTCCAATTTATAGGCAACTTTATCTATCTTCTCTATCACTTTATAGGGTCCATAGAACTTAGGGGAGAGCTTGTGTGTTCTTTGGGTTCTCGCAGTTATCTGTTTATAGGGCTGGAGCTTCAGAAACACCCAATCCCCTACCTCAAATACTCTTTCATCCCTTCTTCTGTTTGCAAATTTACTCATTCTCTCCTGTGCAACCTTTAAATTGTCTTTCAAAAATTGCAAACATCTGGAGTACAAATGCTCTTCTGCCTGTTCTACATTGGCTGTATTGGGTATGTAGGAGAGTAAGGTGGGAGGATCAACACCATACATGACATTGTATGGGGTGGTATTAGTGGATACTTTGCACGTAGTGATGTACCAGTATTCAACAATTGCTAGCCAATTGGACCACTCAGGGGTTTGTGACAACTGAAACACCTCAAGTAACATTCCAATATCTTGTTCACCACTTCGGTTTGACCATCACTTTGATGATGGTAAGCTGTACTGAATTTCAATGTTTTGCCTTGCAATTTTAAGAGCTCTTGCTAGAATCTGCACAAGAACATGGAATCTCGATCACTCACAATAGTCTGGGGTAGGACATGGAGTCTAAATACACCTTGAAAAAAGGTTAGTGTTACATCCTTTGCTGTATATGGGTGGGAAAGAGGAAAAAATTAGGCATACTTGCATAATCTCTCAACCACAACATAGATAATAGTAAACTTTTGGCTTTTAGGAAAACAAGTAATGAAATCCATTGACAAATCTGTCCAAATCCTTTCATGAATGGGTAAAGTCTGCAGTAAGGCAGGATACAATACATTTTCATGTTAGTTCCTTTGGCATTCTTCACAAGCCTTAACATATTGCTATACATGCAATTTCATCTTTTTTCAACAAAAAAAACCCTGCTTCAGCTTCCTAATAGTGGCTCTCACTCCTGCATGCCCACCTAATGGAGTGGAATGGTGCTCACTGATCAAGGTTTGAATTAATGGAAGGAGTTTGTGGTTAATAAGAAGCTTTCCCTTATAATAGAGTATATCTTCCACTACCTTATATTTTTCAGATAGCTCATTCTTCTTTACTTTTTGTAGTTTCTCCTTCCACTACCTAATGAATCTTCCGCTATATTTTCTTTTCCACAATATATTCTACACTATAATCGATCCATTTGTGTTGAAGTCCAGTGGTCAATCTTTGTGTTAATAGGTGTTTGAGACTTTGATGATCGGTTTTTATAATGAATCTTATGCCCATAAGATACTGTCCCCATCTCTTTGTAGCAATGATGATGGCCAATATTTCTTTTTCATATGTAGACAACCCTAAATTTCTACCATGCAGTGCCTTATTTAAGTAAGCAATAGGCTTTTTATTTTGGGTTAAAACAGCACCCACTCCATTTCCACATGCATCACATTCAAGTGTAAAAGGCAGGGAGAAATTAGGAAGGGTTAATATAGGAGGGTTTGTCAAGCAGTGCTTCAATTGATTGAATGCTTGTGTAGCAGCCTCGCACCATCTAAATGAATCTTTCTTAACAAATTAGTTAGTGACTTAGCAATAATCCCATAGCCCTTAAAAAATCTTCTGTAATACCCAGTAAGCCCCAAAAATCCTCTCAAAGCTTTCAAATTCTTTGGCGTAGGCCAGCTTTGTACTGCCTCAGTTTTGCTAGGATCTACAGCTATTCCTTCACCTGAAATGATATGTCCCAAATATTGGATGAATTTCTTGGCAAAGTGGCATTTGGATAGCTTGATTTTCAAGGAATTCTAGTCTAAGGTTTGGAAGGTAATTTATTAGGGCGTGAAGGTGATCATCCCAGTTCTGGCTGTACACTAAAATATCATCAAAAAACACCAACACAAATTGTCTCAAGTATGGCTTGAATACTTCATTCATAAGGGATTGGAAGGTTGAGGATGCATTAACTAGTCCATAAGGTATTACTCTGAATTCATAATGTCCTTCTTGAGTTTTAAACACTGTTTTGTAGATATCATCTTCATTCATACGTATTTGATTGTACCTAGACCTCAAATCCAACTTAGAAAATTACTTGGAGCCATGTAACTCATCAAGCAAATATTTTATCAAGGGAACTGGAAATTTATCTTTGATGGTTTGGGAATTAAGGCTTCTATAATCAACACACAATCAACATATACCATCTCTTTTTCTCAGCATCACAACTGGGGAAGAATAGGGACTATTGCTTGGTCTTATAATATCAGCTTCCATCATTTCCTTTACAATCTTCTCTAATTCATTTTTTATGTGGTATGAATGTTGATAGGGTTTTAGGCATATAGGTTTAGATTGTGGTAATAAGGGTATTTCATGAACATTAAGTCTTGGTGGTGGAAGGGAGGGATTAGGATCACTAATGGAGGGAAAGGTTTTTAGGGTTTCATATATTTCAGGTGGAATGGTTGAAGAATCAGTCTTGGTTTGATTATTAACAGAAATGGTTTGCAGACAAATCATCATAGTTAATTGGTCACCATTACTTTCTTTTCTCAAACTTTTCTTGTTAATAAATTTTATATCATCCTACCGAATCCCTTGCCACATATATTCCTTGACTTCATACTAAAACATAACCTGCAATTTATCAAGATTAAGTGTTACCTCTCCCAAGCCTTTCATCTACCACGCACCCAACACAAATTGGCATCCTTCTAAATGGGAACAATAGCAAGTCCACTGGCATTGTACACCCTTGACATTTAAGAACCACTTCTTTACAAGTTCCAGAATTCTTCAATTTCTCTATATTTTCCACTGTGACCTCAAATACTTTAGTTTCATCTATCCTCAGACCCAACTATCTGGCTAATCCCTCATTAATAAAACTATGAGTGGAGCCCGAATCAATTAGAATCTGTACTTGCTTTCCTTGAATATAAACCATAACTTTGATGGTGGATAGGGCAGGCACACCACATAATGCTTGGAGGGTAATTGGTAAAGTTTCTTGGGTGGGTCGGTTGGTTGCTTCTATCTCTTGCACATTATCATCAGTTTCTTCTTCACACAGTGGCATAACTCCTTCCAGTACATTCACTTGGGGACTTTTACATTTATGACCATGTGTCCATTTTTCTTTATAGCCATAACATAGGCATTTCCTTCTCATTTCAATCAACTGACTCGGGGTCAATCCTCTTCTTTTTTCCTAACTTTCAGTGGAAGTTTCCTTGGGTTCTAGAGGGGTATATTCTGGTGTATTGGATTTGTTTGTTGGTGGAGGGTTAGGGTTCTTGGGATGGGGATTATGATGTGAGGAGTACTTAGCATGTTTCTTGTAGAGTAGATATTTGGTTTCTTACATTTTAGCTAAGTATACAACTTCTTTGAAATCACGTGGTCGAGAAATTATGACATCATATCTAATTTTTTCCGTAAGTCCCCCAATAAATCGGTCTAGTAATAATTTTGATGGTAGGGTTTCAAGAACTCCTTTTAACTGCTCAAACTTACTAAGGTATGCTCGAACAGTGGTGATTTGTTTTAGTTTCACAAGGGTTTCATAGGTCCTTTCCATCTCCTCCGGATTAAATCGAACCAACACTTCCTCTCTAAACACAGCCCAAGAAGCTGCATGCTCGCGCTCTACTATCCCAATGTACTAATAGTACCATTGCAAAGCCTCTCCCCATAAAGCAAATGCGCATATCTCTACCCACATCACTTCATCAGTTCGATGAAACCTAAAATGTTGTTCCACCTGCCTCATCCAGTTTGCAACATCTTCTTCTCTAGTAAAGGTTAGAAAATCTAGTTTTATGGTATAATGGAGGTACTAATTAGGAGGGCAATTTGGGTACTGATAAGGGTATGGCAAGGGTTGTGGGTGGAAAGGTTCTTGGATAAGAGGGGACGAATTTAAATTTCTGGGTACTGGTAATGCATTTCGAGGTGGTTGTGGGGGTAATGCATTTCTTGGTGGGGTTACATAGGGTTGAATCAGTGAAGTTGGAAATGGTGGTGCATTATGTATTGGTGGAGGAGGTAGTGGAGGTACATTTTGTATAGGTGGGGGTGCATTTGGTGGTGGTTGTGTTTGAGCATGAGGTGGTGGTGGAGGTACATTTGGTGGTGTTTGGTTTTGAGTGGGAGGGGTTCTTTCTTGGGTTAGGGTTTCCATCATAGTGGAAATTAGATCTAGCCTCTGATCAATCCCTTCAAATTTCTGATCAACATCCTCCAACTTCTTTCCCACCTCCTCCATCCCTTGTTCCAAATTCCGATTGATTTCCTCCTGTTTATGCCATAATTCAATGTCAGGAGCGACATTTTGGAAGCGGTTGGCTGGATCCTCGGCATTATGGATACCATCAGTCGAACCGATCTTGAAGTGCCGCTCTGATACCAATTTAGCAAGGTCTCCTTAGTTCTAATCATTGGCCACGGTGTTTTCAGGGTTTGGAGAAGAAGGAGAATAAGGCCGAACACTTGTCGGAAATAACAGAGTTTGCAGAGGGAAGATCGATATGGTTAAGAAGGGTTAGAAATGAGTAGTACTTCCAAGAATCACGTGGGTTTAGCTGGAATTGACTAGAATTTGCATGGAATGAAGAGTTCGTAAGGGTGTTTGACGAAATGTCAAGAGAAAATGCTAACAAGAATGGAAGTGCACGCTTTCAGTTTTTGGTTAAAGATGATGGTAGATGTTTATGGACGCGATTAGGAGGAAGTTTATGGTTTCCGGGAAGGATTTTGCACATGAATGAATTCAAGAATCCAAGAAATGGAAGGATTTATGAATTTCAGTGGAATTTTGAGGGGAAAAATATTATTGGGTGCTAAAAACATGCAGTATGAACATGCAGTTTAATCAGTACAATAATACTGATACCAGAGATCAACTCGAATTGTGATTAAGAACAAACATCCACATTTCATCCATTAATCAACTTAAATGCCACCCTTATCAAAGTTACAATCTAACAAGAGCATAAGGATAATGCGGAAATCATAAAGGAATTAACAATGCAAAAGGAATTAAAGGTACTGGAAAGTAAATTTGAAATGAAAATGAATAGGAAATTAAAGTTTTGGAATGGCAGAAAAGACTGGGTAACAAATGAAAGTATTAGCTTCAAACTTGATCACTCTTCTTCATAACTTTCAAGCAATACAAGTGCATATTAATACATGAATTCTCCCAACTTTTAATAGGCCAAAATCGACATCTTTTAACATGTTACAAAATCGCTTCGTGGCCTATTAAATCGCCAATCATCTCAACACTATGAAGTATTTAATTCAACTCAAAACCAACTACAGAATTACATGTATCAGTGTGCACGTGCACAAGCTTGTACACTGATACGAGCTTCATTTTCCTTCCTAATGCAGTGTCTTCAACAACCAATGACCCTGACAGCTTCGTGGCACCTTCCAGCAACTTTTTTGGTGAACCCTGACCTGCCTCTGACGAACTTGGCCGGAAAACTGCTCCAATTTGATTTCCAGTGTATATTTTCTCCTTATTCTAGATGTTTGTCCATGTCACCAAAGCTTGGTTATTACAGAAAAGGGCATGTAATAAGAGGAGAAAACGACGAGAAATCCATTGTTGAAGAAGCAAATGTCAGGAGGCCAGACCGTAAGAGCAACTCCAACGGTTGTTCTATCCCCCTTAATTCGGAATTAGCCCTAAATTCTGTCAACGGATACTTTCGGATGCAGATAGTTCCATATCCGCATCCTCTTCTGCATCTGCATCCGAAACCATTTTCGGATATCGAATATCCACATCGGCGGACAAGGATGAATATAGGATAATTATCCGCGCCGCCAATGGTCAATAAATCAATGAACGTAAATATAAAAAATTAGCTTAATATTAAGTTTTTTTCAACCCAATTGATTATTAAAGTGCTAAAAATTAATAAATATGATGATACTATATAATTTTGAGCAATTAGCATGTGTTTAGTAGACTTTCAATTTTGTAAAATAATAAATTAGTACATTTAATTATGTTAAAATACACATAATTTAAGTTATAATTGTGAAAAAAAGTGGATGGATAATTTTCGGATGCGGATATGCCTATATCCGCATCTGCATCTGCTTTTTCTGATATCGGATATTTATTCACTTTTCGGATGCGGATGCAGACGGATTTCGGATTTTTCGGGTACTCATTGACAGCCCTAGCCCCGAATGCCTAATTTATCGGCGCTTTACGAACGTGGATTTTTTTGGCATGCACCGAATTAATCGATGCTATACATAAAACACCGATAAATTGAGCGTTATCCCTCCTCACCCTAAAACAATTAAAATATGCATATTTTCATGATTCTAACGGCTATACAATGATCATATTTTAGTCCAAAAAATATAAAACGCTCATACTTTCGTACAACGTCTATAAAATGGTTAAACTATAGTTACAAAGGCTATATTTACTTTGGAATGGGTGTTTTATTTATTTTTCTATCTTTCGCAAAATTTGATAGCTTAAGATGTTAATAATAGCTGGTTAATAACACGTAAAATACAATGGAATGCTTATGTTTAAATTAAGAACTAAATCATCATTACTGCATAATTTCGTATAATCATATAGTAAAACACAAGTTCGGATAAGCATATATCAAAATAAAGGCATTAAGACAACTAATTATCACCATAGTGGTTCCATAAACGATTCATAAGGTTTTTTTGCAGCCTATTATGGAGTTGTGCATCTCTAAAAGGAAGCTAACTGTCTAAATGAATATTGAATTCCTCTTCTGTTATTTGTGTGTCGTGTCAGAATGTATCGGGTGGTTGCAAAGCACCTTCGTATTGGTAGTGGCGTTGCCCATCATCCATATCTCTTTCATCTTCAATGATCAAGTTGTGTAGAACAATGCAGGCAAACATGATTGTAGACATCTTTTTCCTAGACTACAAACGACATGGATTACTGATTATTGCAAATATAGACTGTAAAGACCAAATGCTCATTCTACATCTTTTCTTTGTCTCTCCTGAAGTGTATAGACATCCCAAAATAGCCGAGCCCTAATGAACCATTTGGAGATGCTCTAAATCAACTAGTGCTGCTAGGTGGCCCAACCGAATCGTACTCTTTTGGTTTGAGAAGAATGCCGAACCAAAGAGATAAAAAAGTGTAGCCTGGAATACATCATCTTGCATAGCCTCTGTATTCATGTGAGCTAGAATATACTCATGTAAATGTGCAAAGGTAACGACTCCAGAGGATATATGATCGGTAAAGAAATCAGGAAAATATAGCAAGTAAGACTGGGGTGACTCTTAGGTAGAGTCAAAAGGGCATGGGAGTCTATCAGCAGCTCCTATCTCAATTCCCATAAGTATATAAAAACCGGCTAGGGTAATACCTAGCTGAAAATAAAGAAAGTGAAAAGCATGTGTCGTAGGCTGCCATCTCTCAACTAAGGCCCATATCAACGGCCAGTCGAAGGACTGGGGTGGTATTAAGAAACGACCAAATGGACTAGCCAGTAGCCACTTTCGAATACCAAGAGGGAGAACGTCAAAGGTACGTGTAATAAACTTCACCTAACTATCATGAACGCAAATGTAGCTCATGTAGCTCGTCTAGTAAAACTATTTTGTGGTCGGTTATTATACTATAAAAATAACATTTCATATTATACTATACTATAAAATAATAGTTCATACTACCTACGAACGTTGGTTAATGATTTACTTGAACGGTCTCGAGAGCCGTAAATTAATGGTGAGTGAAACCTTGGGGTAACTCATGTAGGATTCGTAGGTCCTGAATCGTGATCTCTACAACGAGCGCGATGTTCACTAGACCAGCTGTCTAGTCCAACTGTGCTTGAATGGTCCATCGAGCGATCTTCGTAACACGAGGCAGCATCTCGACGTACTAAACAATTAAAAAAATGAGAATATATGAGTGCTTACACAATTTTTTTGGCTTAGAGCACTATTTATCAACGCCCTACGCCGGAGACCGAATTTATCGGTGCCTTGCGCTAAGGCACTGATAATTTCGGTGCACGTTCAAAAAATCGGTGTGCGCCGATAAATTTGGTGCGCACCTATTGGGAGAAGCAACTAAATCTCCCCTTAATCTTACGCCTCGTAATATTACGAGGTGTAAGACTATTAGAGATGCTCTAAGCGGTTGGGTTGTCACCTACAGAAGAAGGTACATACCGAAAAGAGAGAGAAGGTGTGAAGGATAGGTGTCACAACAAAAATGTTTGGTTTCTACTTTCCAATATAAGTAATGGATAAACGACTACTTACTATCTCTTGCCTTATACGGGGGTGGGATATGCGCAAATGGAAGAAGCATTAAATTGGTATGGCGTAGTAGCCAGTATCCTCTAATTTATAATAGAATGTTGTCAACCTCTTAGCAAAGTATTAAGTGATCAACGGGTCCACCTTGGGCCTTGGGTGATCATACAAATTTGCCTTATAAATTATGTTTTGAGTGAGGTCATAAGTAGCTATAAAACCCGTTTCTATTTCACTACTGGGGTACTAAGTAGTCTGAAAACCCTCCTCTTAGTTTTAGTATTGGTTTTCATGGTGGTCTAAAGGCTTCATATATATATATATATATACACTCAAAATCAATATACATATATATATTCGCACAAAATTTCTACCTTAATATAATATAATGATTTATCTTTGGGAAGCGCTACCTTGGGTATGGTAATTAATCATCGTGCGTAATCTTTGCAAGGTTATGTTGAAATCATTAGCCTTATTAGACATATAATTTGGTGAAACCAAACAGAATGCGTTTATGTATTGTGCAAAGTGTTATACATTTTCTACTCGTGAGGGGTTGTTGTTCTGACTCACAACTCGTAACGATTCTTAGGTTTATCTTAGGGAAGAAAGGTCTTAGCATGTATTTAAATTTAGCTCTCTGTTCTTATTATCTCATGCTCGATATTGATGCAATGATTCACTATTGAGGTAGTTGATTAATTGATACTTGTTATCTTATTTGTATCCGCTATGAGTTAGTTTTATTGTACTTTGATTATGCTCATGCTCCTTATTTATAGGTATCATATTTACACAATTCATGCTTAGATAAGTTTGAGTTTTGATATTCATTGATATTCAAGTTCAAAAAATTAAGGGGAGCTACATTTGGTATCACAGCTTAGGTTTTGACGATCAGAGGAATTAATAAATTATGATTTAATGAGAGGACATATTCGAATTTTCTCCAGGTTAAGAGCGTGACTCAAAATAATTTCAACGATGAAGTAGCCATGATCCAATTTAGTAGGAATGGATTTAAGAGGCTATAAGCTAGAAACATTTTGGAGTTAAAATTCTCTACTAACCCCGATTTACCCCAAGGTGCGCTTGACGAATATTTTGAAGAGCACGAGGACAACAATGGTAAATCTAGTGGACCTGAGCCTTGTGAGTCTGTGACTAGACAAAAAGCTAGCTACAACTGAGATAGTTGTTGTTTTTAGCTTTATTATGAGATGTAACACACCGCATTTTTAATATAATTAAAATGTACATAAATATATGTATAAATAGCTAGGTAAATGACGGCGATGTACAATGAAAATTTATTAATATATGGAAGAGAAGAAAAGATTAATTAAATGACAATGTGCGTAACGGAAAAGACAATAAATTAAGGATACTTAATTTAAATATAAGGAATTAAGTAAAACAGACATCACCATTGCTTCCGTCTTGAAATTCTGCTTGGAATAGAGTCCAAGTTTGCGTAAATCGGACTCCGTATGAAGGAGTTACAACCTTTAGAAGATTCAAAACAGTTCGAAATTCGATCTAGGCAGCTTGGCGGGAAATTTCCCACCAAAACCAGACAGGTCGACCTGGGGATCGACCTGGGGGGAGGTCGACCTGGGGGTCGACCTACCCTTAGGAAGGTCGACTTGGGGGTCGACCTATAACCAGATCTGGCCGATTTCAGCTCCTGTGACATGTTTTGATGGTTGTAAGGATCGGATGGCTTCTAGGGTGATCTAATGACTCTATAACACTCTCTACACCAATAAAATAGTGCCTAGACCTAACTAATTCATAAAAAATTCCTTCTGATGCCTCCATGCTGTCAAACTTTAACCAAACATGGCCGCCGCCTCAAAACTCTAAATTAAATTGCAAGTTCTTCATCAACTTTGGAGTTTAATCAAATCAAGTAGCGAAATTCTTCATCAACAATTCATGCTCTTCACATACAATCATATAAGAAGATTAAATCAGCATTCTACATAAACAACAAATCATTTGTTTCTTCATTCTAGTCAAGGTGAGTGGGATTATAATATATTTGTTGTATAATAGTATAATTATCGTTCATTATTCCCCAGTTATTAATTCAATGGAAGATTCATGTTATAATAATTGCTCTTTTATTCTCCTTCGCGTTTTTATTTTGGACCTAGGTTATCTCGAACCTAGACGAAATCTTATTATACAATACACATGATTGGAATATGGGAATATTGGACATAATCTAGTTTATGCGATCGAGGAATATAATCTGAAATTTTGTGGTTTGTGGCATAATAATTGTTATTGCATATATTGGGCATAATCTATTTTATGCAATCGAGGAATATAATTTATAATGTTGAGTTTATGTAAGTTTGACATAATTGTCATTAGATATGCAATTGGTATAATTCAATATTAACAACATGTAATTGGATAACATGGATTGGTGAAATTTATTTGTGACTTGAAAAGTAAGCCTAGAAGGTGAATTAGATTATAAGTATGAACGTGGGAATGTTGGGGTATATATATTGGGAAAATATTGATTATATGGAATTGGGTATAACGGAATATTGGAAATTGGCATGTTTGGGTATGAATAACATGGAATTAGTGAATTTGGCTAACTATTATGTAATTGGTGTAATGAATGGCGAATTGGAAATAGGCATAAAAATGAAATGTAATTAAGTTGAATTTGGAACAAATGACATGAATCTGTGGTTTTGGTGAAAGACGCTTGTTAATGAATGCCTATGACACGAGGTTAGGCGCGTTTGTGGTGTAAGTCTGCCCGGAGCCGCCCGACAAATCCAGCAACCACAAGCGGGCATCTAATGTGAGAGGTCAACGGAAAGAACTAGAGGCGTAATGGTTTATGACACGAGGTTATGCGTGTTGTAGTATAAGTCTTCCCGGAACCGCCCGGCAAATCCAGCATCCACGAACAGACGTCTAACGTGAAAGGTCATACATCGTTACGGCATAACAAATAAATTAAGAAATACTAACCATAATAAGACATGTGGGTGACATGGGTATGGTTAGTGGGTTAAGTGGGTGATATAAATGACATGTAAAGCATAACTAATGTGGACTTAATCGTTGTGAGACATGTGATGTAAAACATGACTAAGGTAGACTTAACCATAGTAAGACATGTTTAAGACATGGGAACTATAATAAAAAGGGGACGCGAGTGACATGTGAAATAGAATTTAGGTATGTTTAACCAAATGGGACCCGTGACGGTATCATAAATTAATTGAATTGGGTAAAGTTTAAGTAACGGGTTAAGTGAATGGAAGGGTTAAGTCAAATCTAAAATTAATGATAAGAAATGGGGAATGATAAATAACCTATCATGAATAAACTTGAATAAGGCAAGAAAGGATGATAGGTGGAAATTATAACTTATGGGACAAGATAAGTTATAGGAAACGATAAGGAAGATGAGATAACTTATATGTAAAGATATACTAAAATTAAGTGGTTTGGGAAGGAGAAATGCGAAATTAAAAAGGATACAAGTTATATGAATGGAAAAGAAGTAAATTAGAAACAAATATGTTGGTTGGGTCGAGTAATTCTCTAGGTGCCAGTCTGATGTTGATTTCGGTCTTCGGGGCTGGTGTTTAGAGGGTTATTCTCCTAATCAGTATATATGTGGGATAAGGCATGCTTAACTATGAATTAAGCATAACATGTTATTGTAACCCTAATAGGGAATAATTTGTGAAATTGGAAAATAACATGTTGTGGGCTTATTAATGGACTTAAGTGGGTTAAATATAAATTGAATTAATAAGCAAGGGTAACTTGGCGAATACGAAAAAAGGAAGCTAATGTGAAATTACCAAGTTAATTTAGATGAGGTGGCACAAGCGTGAATAAATGGTTAGACTTAGGGTCTAATGACATATAAAACTATGGCGTTTGAAGCAGCCCATACGTTGTAGGTTGAATAACCCAACAAGGTAGACCATGACGGTGTCATAAGGCTCGTGGAGAGTGCACGTTCGTTATTTTGGCGACTCCAACGAACTGGAGGGGGAAGCACGCGACTTCCTGAGACGTTAAAGGTGCTCCTGGTAGAACACTGTGGTGGTTTAGCTTTGGGCTAGGATTACAGAGTTGGGTATGCGCAAACTACCAGGTGGGAGGGCCTTGACTGCACAATTAGGGGGCAGTCAGAATGCTGTACGCAGTGGCATTAAGGGTGGTTCTGCGGTGGCCTCAGGCGGAGGTGGAGGGTCAAGACAATACGATAGAAAGATCGTCGAATGCCTGTCACCAGCAGCCTAAGGAATGCGAAAAAACAAGAGCTAACCCCTAAAGATCGTTAACCTTTGCTATCAAGGGACGGGTGCGGGGAGACCCACATGGATGTTTGGATTGTTTGCTTGTTAGGGGTGGCCGCTTAGCTCATGTGGCCTTTACTAGTTGAGGGAGGGGCTGAGGTAGGGCCATAGCCACCATAGAAGTACCAGACCCGAGGATATTTGTAGATTGGACACTCTTAGAGGCGGGCCCGTACAAATATAGGAAAGCTCCCGACCGAGCTCCGTGTTTTCTGGTGTAGCCCTGCCACGGAACTCGGGTGCACAAGTAGAGGTTATGTGCAGTAGAAACATCGATTACGATTAATGATACGTACGTGGGAAAGTCTAGGTACAACCATGTCCGCTCTGGGTGGTGTATCGTAGGCTAGAGGGCATAATTCGATAATGGAACCAATTCGAACGAAATAGTTCAACGGTGGCAGTCAGTACGCTTACGTAGCATAGCGATAGTGGTTCTATGCGGATGTAGCATTGTACGTTACTATGGTATAGGATGAGGGACTGCGCATAATACTGTGGAGATACGGAGGAGACCGGGTGAGTGGGGTACCACGGGGTGTACCTCAATTTGGGGGTAGCTACATATACATTATATTAGGTTACTATGCTATGGAGTAGATGGGTGCGACGTGTGTGTAAGCTTTGTGTAACACGTATAACCTAATAAGCTAGAAAATGTAACTGAACGGTATATGTAGGATTATACAGAAGTTTATTCTAAGTCCACTGACACAGAACTTATGTTCTAACCCCCTCCTCATTACATACTTCCAGGTTAGGTTCATGACAGAGATGGTATAGCTTTGGATACTTGTTTAGCAGTATTGTCAATAATGTAAAGCAATATTTGAATAGTATACTTTACTTCCTTCCGTAGTGAGATTCTTTACGAGTTCTGACATGTTTCTTTATCTCTGTCTTTTTCTGCAGGATACCAGAGCACCCAACTCGGGTTTCAATAGATTGGATTTTTGAAAAAAAAATCGGTCCGTCGGAATCTGGGTTGTCACATCTGGTATCAGAGCCTCGGTTTAATGATCTTACGGCGATAATGAGTGAACGTATTTGTATTTTCTAAAATATAAATATTATATATATATATATATATATTTAAACCTAGATCCATACAGTTTCCCACTAGACATGAAAAGAGTTGGGATATCTAGTTTGTACACTAAAGGAATGAACATAGGAATTTTGAGACCCCTAAGAGGATTGGTTGGAAAGTGTACAATATGACTTGATGTTAGAGAAAGAAAATATCCCATAGGATGGAAACTGAAATGTTAGTATTTCAGAGTAGTGGGTTTAGAAGTGTAACCTTAGAAACTAGAAAAGGTTGAAAAATGAAAATGGATTAGGAATATATATATATATATATATAGTTGAGAGAATTGGTTTGGAAAGTGCCTAGGAAAGCCTTGTTGAGTTGAAAGACCCACTTTGAGTCTAACCCAATAATAAACTTTTAAGAACTTGAATATCTAAAAGAGTTTGTGGTGTTTTTCAAGTTTTAATCTTAAAAGTATTTTTGATATTTGAGAAATTATTCAGTGCATGTTGGGTTTTTAAAGTAAAGAGGGGTATATTTTGTAAAACAATGATTTCTTGTTTTCAAAGAATTCTCTCATTAAAAAGGTGCATAATATAGAGCATATATAGCTTGCTAGTTGTAACGACCCGAATTTCGCCCGACCCCAATCGATCGCAAGATCGATTAAGACCGTTCAAAACCCGTGTACGTTAACTTTGGGTATACAACACATCAGGACAACAACACAGACTTTTATAACTTCAATAATAAATGTTACATTAGAGTACAGAATATATCAGAGTACATCAATAAATAATACAGCGGAAGATACATTTTAAAATAAATTAAATACATTGCAGCGGAACTAATCTCAGCGGAAGGCCATCAATATTCTAGACCCGGCTTCAGACTTCAATCCAGGATCCTGCTTAACTATATCTGCAAGAAGCTACTCGACTGCCCATGTGGAAAGAGGGCACCCGAGTTTGCAAAGTGAAACAAACTACAGGTCAGCCGTGGGACTGGTGTGAAAATTCTTAACTTAACTTATCTATTAAGAATGCTAATCACAGGACCACACCGCTAACGCGGAATGGGTTTACTCCATTGGATTGCCAGTGCATAATTAAAGTAAATCGTCAAATAACGTAATGCTTTTTAGAAAATGAAACCATTATAAGACCCAGGTCCCATCACACAATGCAACACACACCAGAGGATAGGGTTTTACCTTATAATGGTCAAAAGATGCTTGATACGTAAAAACGATATTATTATTAGTGTGTGTATATATATTTAAAACATTCAAATATAATATCAATCCTAGACGGCATAGGTACCATATACTATGTCGCCGTATATAAGTTTACAATCAAAACCGCTAGGGCGTATTGGAAGTTGGATTTCCATCATGAGTCGAGGCTAGGGGCAAGCTCCTCTCCGATTCAAGACACTCTAGCAAATGCCTCAGGATCCCCCGCAGTGAATCCTTGGATGCGGTAGGGCCGGTCCCCGCCTATCGGCAGTGGATTGGTTATGCCTGAACACACGTTTCCCGGTTCCTTTGAACCTATAATATGACCACTATCGGCCTATAAAAATCCGAGGCGCCTCAAAATCCATCATCCACATAAGTAAAATGTCAGGGCTGGTAGGTCACTGACACCACTCTAGCTAGAAAGAAACGTGTGCACTCCCTACAGTCCATATCCCGTTTTTGACTCATACCGGGGTGTGAGGCTCGCGAAGTCACGATATACACAAAGTTATGCCGTAATAGGCTATGCTTTGATCATTCCACAAGGCCCTGCTTTTTCAACAAAAGCCTTGATCAATTAGCATTTTGGCATGCCACATTGTCAGACCCTACCATATTATTGATCATCTACCAATATATATATAACCTCTAAGCTCATACGTCTTAGAGAAGGGAGATAAGTAAAGAATAAATTCTTCACCACCAAACAGAAATATATAATCAGTAGCGTTCAACAAATACAGTAGAAAGGAATACAATGTTAGACACGCAATCCATTTACAAGTCCGCTCTGGGTTTGAGTGAAACAACGTGTCCGTCGATCTCCAAATGCGTTTGGACGACCATCACCAAATACCTTGCCTTGGAAGGCCAATCCCAATTCAAGATACCAGTCATCATCATCCCAACGATGTGAAAACCTTCGGTCTTCAATCACCGTCTTCATCTTCGACTCTTGATCGTCATGATGATTATTCAGAATGGGTTAAACCCGGTCTTTCTGAATAACTCGCATATTTTGGGATAAAAAAGCAAATATTGGAAAATCACATATTACGCCACATTCCATCTCAGAATGTTCTTTTGATAAGATATTCATTTAAAAGATTCTCATTAATTTTATCAAAGATAAAATTCTAAAAATAAAATCTATAAATCAATTTCCAAAAATATGGAATCCCACAGAAATCAAATCAATACATAATCGATATAGATTGCTGTATCAGACTAATAATATAAATGGAATAACGGCAAAGCCTCTTAATTTCCACATACAATATCGGTCTTCTTTTACAGAAGCCCATTTCGATTATTACCAATCGAATTTCCACTTAATTCCAATTTAATAAATTAAATTGAAAAACTTGATTTTTTAGAAAATGCCTTTTTTTAAATCTATAAAATAGATTCATAAGTTCCAAATAATAATTTCAATGTAAATTGGATCTAAGGACAAATGTCGTTTAAAACATCGTCCACGGTAAATCCACTACACATCTCAATTTATTTCATATCACAAAATATAATTGCAAATGCTAGTAATCCTTTAAAAACATATTTAAAAATAATCATAAAAATATTCTTTATATAAAAGATTCTAAATGAGAAGTATTCTTTATTTTACAAATCTTTATCTTTTACAAATATTCTTTGTTTTAACATATAGTTGATTAAAAATATATTATGATAATATTTGCACTTTATATAAAAAGGATTTTTAATGTAAAAATAGTCTTATTTAAAAGAACACTTGAATCGAAATGCGACTCAAACATTTACCATATAATTTGGATTATATGGATTTCACACACATCATATATATGACAATAACAGTATAATCATCAAGTCATCCATTACATCCAAAGTGTAATTTCCACTGTGTAAGCGTTAAAATTAAACAATAACGCTCATCGCAGCATGTCGATCTAACGATCAACAAACAATTAAATATTGGGATTAGTGTATATAAATTTTCATCCCAACACCCATGTGGGGTTTCAACCAAACAAACAAATAATAAACTAATTTGTGCACTTGGGCGATGTGTGAAAAATTATCGTCCCAATCACATACACAAGTCGGGTAACTTGTGAATGGAAGTGTAATACACAATATATAATTATGACAAGAAAATGTCTCATTTATATTAACAATTCTTATGTTGACCCAAACTATATGTTTTAGTTTCTTAAATCATATTTGTCTCAACTAGTGTAAATTGAGAAAAAGTGAATAATTTGTATTAACAAATATAAATTAACAAAAGTGATTACTTTGTATCTCAATTCTAATCTAACATACAAATGCTATATTTTGTTTCATTCCTTTAATTTAGACAAAAATGTGTGTTTTTTCTATTTTACTTTAATGATTTAAATATGAATGTTTAGTTATTCATTCTTCACAAAAGCTTAAATAAACATTTTCATTTCATTCTTTTTGAAGTGACAAAAAGAACTCCTTTTATTCATATAAGATATTCGGCAAATTGACTCTTTTTACTTCACAAAAATGCACTTTTAAAAACTATTCTTTCTATTGTCTTTTAAATGAAAATAAAATGAAACATATATTTCTTTCTTTCTTTTTTTTTTTTTTTTGCTACAACTAGAATGTAACTAAAAAAAAGTAACTTTAAATACTGTCTTTTATTTATATCTAAAAATGTGAATAAAAAGGTATTTCTTAATTTGAAAGTAAAATGAAAGATTTAATTCATGTTTTATTTGCATTGAAGGATGCAAGTAAAAATGCAACTTTCAAACAATATTTTATTCATATCAAAATTCATAAATAAAAAATGTAACTTTCATGTTGATGATTTGTTTGCATTTAGAATTGCAAACAAAGATGAAACCTTTATTTTAATGTTTATTTGCAACAAGGAAATGCAAATAAATAATTAAATAAATGTAACTTCTATTCCTAGTTTATTTGAAACCAGAAATGTAAATAAAGAAACAAATTCTATATTTTTTTTATTTATGTATATTTGCATTAGTGATTGCAAATAAAAGAACAAATTTCCTTCTCATTTCATGTTTACACTGAAAAAAGGTAAATAAAAATGTAAGTTTTATTTTCAAGTTTTATTTGCATTATAATGTGTTAATAATAAAAATAAGTTTTAGTTTCAAGTCATATTTACATTGTAAAATGTAAATAAAAAGTGAAATTTTATTTCAAGTCATATTTGTGTTTTGAGAACACAAATAAAAATGTAAGTTTTAATCGTTTCAAATTAAAGAACAAAACTTTATTAGTTTTAATCGTTTCAAAATAAAGATGTAGTCTTTATAATCAAAAACAAAGATTTAGCCCTTTTATAATCCAAAAACAAAGTTGTAATTTTTGTAACTGAAATCAAAGTTGTAATCTTTGCAAACAAAATCAAAGTTGTAATCTTTGTTAACAAAACCAAAGGTGTAATCTTTGTTAACAAAACCAAAGGTTCAATTTTTATAAATAAAAATAAAGTTTTAATCTTTATAAATAAATAAAAAACAAAATTTCAAGCTTTATAAACAAAAACGAAGATTTAATCTTTTATAAACAAAATCAAAGATTGGTTCTTTATAAACAAAATCAAAGATTTGTTCTTTTGTAACCAAAACAAAATTTCATCCTTTATAATTAAAAACAAAGAATTGGTCTTTATGAATAAACAAAAAAAAAGTTTCGTCTTTATAAATAAACAAAAGATTTCATGTTTTATAAATAAAACAAAGATTCATTTTATACAAACAAAAACAAAGATTCATTTTAATAAATCAAAAATAAAGATCGAATCTTTATTAATGTTATTCATTTCAAAATAAAAATCAAAACTTTGATTTGTAAATCACGATAAAAGATTAAACTTTATTTATAAATCAAAACAAAAGATTAAACTTTTTATTATAATCCTTCTACTTGACATCGAATAACAATTCCCATAATCAATTCCAACACCAATCATACAACATGTCAATAACAATACAGGCCACAAACATCAATTTCCACCATACAACAATTCAATCCATACAACATTCATTTTATATAATGATAATTAAATTAAATTAAATTAATTATATATAAAAAAAAAGAATCTCACATTGATTTTTGCTGAAAATTTAACAGTCTAGGAATCAGCTCTGGTCTGCGCCATCGCGAAGCTCTCGGAAAGACGAGTCCAACGCAACTGGCGGTTCGTAAATCGGACCTCGTATGAGAGAGTTATTGATTTTTAAAGTTTGTATAAATTAAATATTTAAATAATAATTAAAATACCCTTACTCCTTCTTCTTCCATACGTCGTATAAGCCGAACCCACCTTCTTCTTCCACCCTTCCGTGCGCACCACCCTAGAAGCGCCCAAGAGCCGATCGCACGCCGCCATTTCAGAGCTCGCACCACCCTCCTCCTGCGCCGCCACCACCGCCGGTCGCGGTGGTCCCTGGACCCACGAAAACGGACCTAAACCCACCGCCTTCTAGCCCCAAATTCGCGAAATCCGTGAACCAAAACCCGATCTTAACCGTATAGATGGAAAGGTCTCTCGAAGAGCTTCGATTTGGTATATCATATGTCGATTTTCGTTGAACGGATTGAGAGATATTAGTGTTTGAAGTTGGGAAATTTCTGGCCTTCGAATGGAAGGCGGCGGCTGGCCATGATTTAGGGTTTCGGATTTTAATATTATTTTATTATTTAATCTCGAAAAATGTGCTTAAAAGGTGGATTTTCGTACTTTCTCTGATTTGGGCCTGCTTACTGTCATTCTTAAGGTTTTGACACCTTCTGAACGCAATGGGATTGGTCTCGGGACCCAATCCCCAAATCTGTATATATTTTATTTAAAATTCCATTAATAATTAATTAATTAAATACTGACCGTACATTAAAATATGTCGGGGCCACATACGACCTCAGAAAATTCTTAAAAAAAATATTTTTAGCTTTCTTATAATGATACGAATCCAAAAAAATATTTTCGTCGAATTCTGAAACTGTTTAAAAAATGGCTATTTTTAAGGCGTTTAAATTTAACTGAAAATAGTCAAAACACATTTTATTTTGCCACGCTCACATATTAATTCGAAAAATTCTGAAAATTGAAACCTAGCAATAATTTGACATTCCGGTTCCAACAAAAGTGGTTTCGTCGAAAACGGAGGTCGTTTGAAAAATGACAATTTTCAAGGCCAATATATTAAATATTAAAAATACATTTTCAAACAAATAATTTTTGGAACTCAAAATATATAAGTGTTTACTGTTTTTCAATGCAGAAACGTCATTCCGAACTCAATGGAAGTGGTTTCGAGTCGAAATTCCTACATATGTGAAAAGTAGCATTTCGGGCCATATATATTATATAAATTCTACTGCGACCTTTCTAAAAATTGAATTAGCCATAACTTTTGATTTCCGCTATGAAATTTCAATTTTTTAGATTCGTTAGAAAGATATTTTTAAATAGATTCTAATATTTTTGGTTTCACTAAAATCCGTTAAATTTTGCATCCTGTATGGTCAGTCAAAGTTCAAGTTTGACTTTTCAAACTACTGCGTTATTTCTAACTCCCTTTTATAATTAAATTAAATTTATTCGTTCTAACTTCGATTAAAATAAATTCTAGCCATTATTATTAATAATAAATTATATTATAACCTCAAAATTCATTAAAATTTTCTAAAATAAATTTTTTAAATTGGTTCAGAATTTGCGGGTTGTTACACTAGTTTTCATATTATAGTATATGAAAGGATTAAAAAGAAAGTGTTGCGTTTTGTAAAAGAAATTCTATTCTGTTGACAATAAGTTTTGGTTATTAAAATGAAATTTTGTTGGGTGGACAAAATAAGTTGTAGGAATAGAATAGATGTCTGCACCTTATAGCGAGTAGTTGAATTAACAATTGTAATTAGAAACAATGTAAGCCTGATAGTTGTCCTTGTCTACTCCAGTTTTGTGATTTGAAAAAAAAAATGTTTTGCATTTTACTTTGTAACATGTTTTTATGGTTTGGCGAAAACAAGTTTTGGGGAAGAAAATAAAGTTTTAACACTTTTAATTTTTGAAAAAAATGTAATGAAAAGAAAGGAGGCCAAACCATGTTTTAAAAAGAATGGAGTAGGTAAGGATTAGTGCCTAGAAAAGAACGAGACAAAGTTAAGGCTATGAATTAAAGAACTAGAACCTAACTGGAGATTGGTAGAATTGAGCGATTCTCTGAGTATCAATCTGATGTTGATTTCGGTTTTCGGGGCTGATATTTAGGGAATTACTCTCTTTCCAATTTACAGTTAGGGATTAGCTAATATTAAACTAATCGAAAATTTCCAAAAGAATGCATAAGCATTGAGAAACGTAGATTCGTTGCTTGAGAAAAAGGATAGGCTAGTAATGCACAGCGAGGACTAGTAATGACTACTAGGTAATGGAGGGCAAGAAGGTATGTAAATCCTGTTGTGTGGACTCGCAATTGTCTGAGATGACAAAGTCCTAAGATTCTTGGCCCATAGTAGTAGCTGTGTAGGATGTTGTTTGAGTTGAAAACAGAAAAAGATTATTTGAAATAATAAACTTAAGTAGTTGGATTAAGTCAAATAATCTAAGAAATAGAATAGCCTAACTAACAAAAAACAATAAATTCAGTAAAGCAACAAACGTGATGGGAAAAGAAAATGAAAATCTTAAGAAAAAGATGAATAAATATGAGATTTTTCCAAGATAAGTTGAAAAAGAGAAGAAATTTTCTTATGTGGTTGTGCTTGGATAGGAAAATAGGAAAACTTCATAGAATAGTCATGTAAAAATCCAAGTACAATTAGAAAAGAAAAATGGAGGATGTGAGATTTTCCGTTTTCATAACATAAGAAATCGAATTTGAAAAATTAGATTTTTCTAAATTTCGAATTTAATGATGGTTGGTAGGGTTTTGGATGCGAAAATTGGATGAACTATGCCCTTACTCTGTTAGAGTGTAGGAAATTTTGGATGAAAAACGTTTTGATTTTTCAAAAATATTGCATTCATATAGAACTGCAAGTATATTTAGGATGTGAGCATCATGTTTTGAAAGGGTTTTTCAAGATTGCATACATATAGGTGGATCCAAATTAGGCATACAAGATTTACTATGATGTATCTCACTTTGCACATGTGCACGATGTTGCAAAAATTGGATGAACACTAATTGGATGTTGCGAGGGGTTATCTATTTTGCTCTTATCGAATTTCGGGGACGAAATTCTTTAAGGGTGGGAGAATGTAACACCCAGCATTTTTAATACAATTAAAATGTACATAAATATATGTATACATAGCTAGGTAAATGATGGTGATGTACAACGAAAATTTATTAATATATGGAAGGGAAGAAAAGATTAATTAAATGACAGTGTGCGTAAGGGAGAAGATAATAAATTAAGGATACTTAATTTAAATATCAGTAATTAAGTAAAACAGACATTACCATTGCGTCCGTCTCAAAATTCTGCTTGGAATAGAGTCCAAATTTGCGTAAATCGGACTCCGTATGAAGGAGTTATGGCCTTTAGAAGATTCAAAATAGTTAGAAATTCGACCCAGGCAGCTGGACGAGAAATTTCCCGCCAAAACCAGACAGGTCGACCTGGGTGGGGAGGTCGACCTGGGGGTCGACCTACCCTTAGGGAGGTCGACCTGGGGGTCGACCTATTCCCAGATCTGGACGATTTCAGCCCCTATGACGTGTTTTGATGTGCTGTACAGGTCGGATGGCTTCTAGGGCGATCTAATGGCTCTAAAACACTCTCTACACCTATAAAATAGTGCCTAGACTTAACCTAATTCATAAACAATTCCTTCTGATGCCTCCATGCTGTCAAACTTCAACCAAACATGGCCGCCGCCTCAAAACTCTAAATTAAATTGCAAGTTCTTCATCAACTATGGAGTTTAATCAAATCAAGTAGCAAATTTTTTCATCAACAATTCATGCTCTTCGCCAACAATCATATAAGAAGATTAAATCAGCGTTCTACATCAACAACAAATCGTTTGTTTCTCCAATCCAGTCAAGGTGAGTGGGATTATAATAAATTTATTGTATAATAGTATTGTTATCGTTCATCATTCCCCAGTTATTAATTCAATGCAAGATTCATGTTATAATAATTGCTCTTTTATTCTCCTTCCCTTTTTATTTTTGGATCTAGGTTATCTCTAACCTAGACGAAATCTTATTATACAATATGCACGATTGGAATATGGGAATATTGGACATAATCTAGTTTATGCGATCGAGGAATATAATCTGAAATTTTGGGGTTTGTGGCATAACAATTGTTATTGCATATATTGGGCATAATCTATTTTATGCAGTCGAGGAATATAATCTATAATGTTGAATTTATGTAAGTTTGAGATAATTGTCATTAGATATGGAATTGGTATAATTCAATATTAACAACATGTAATTGGATAGCATGGATTGGTGAAATTTATTTGTGACTAGAAAAGTAAGCCTAGAGGGTGAATTAGATTATAAGTATGAATGTGGGAATGTTGGGGTATATATATATAGGGAAAATATTGATTATTTGGAATTGGGTATAACGGAATATTGGAAATTGGCATGTTTGGGTACGCATAACATGGAATTAGTGAATTTGGCTAACTATTATGTAATTGGCGTAGTGAATGGCAAATTGGAAATAGGCATAAAAATGAAATGTAATTAAGTTGAATTTGGAACACATGACATGAATCTGGGGTTTGGGTTAAAGACGATTGTTAATGAATGCCTATGACACGAGGTTAGGCGCGTTTGTGGTGTAAGTCTGCCCGAAACCGCCCGACAAATCCAGCAACCATAAGCGGACGTCTAATGTGAGAGGTCAACGGCAAGAACTAGAGGCGTAACGGTTTATGACACGAGGTTATGCGCGTTGTGGTATAAGTCTGTCGGAATCGCCCGACAAATCCAGCAGCCACGAACAGACGTCAAATGTGAGAGGTCATACATCGTTATGGCACAACAAATAAATTAAGAAATACTAACCATAATAAGACATGTGGGTGACATGGATATGGTTAGTGGGTTAAGTGCGTGATATAAATGACATGTAAAGCATAACTAATGTGGAATTAACCGTTGTGAGACATGTGATGTAAAACATGACTAATGTAGACTTAACCGTAGTAAGACACATGTAAGACATGGGAACTATAATAAAAAGGGGACATGAGTGACATGTGAAATAGAATTTAGATATCCTTAACCAAATGGGACCTGTGACGGTATCATAAATTATTTGAATTAGGTAAAGTTTAAGTAACGGGTTAAGAGAATGGAAGGGTTAAGTCAAATCTAAAATTAATGACAAGAAATGGGGAATGATAAATAACCTATCATGAATAAACTTGAATAAGGCAAGAAAGGATGATAGGTAGAAATTATAACTTATGGGACAAGATAAGTTATAGGAAACGGTAAGGAAGATGAGATAACTTATATGTAAAGATATACTAAAATTAAGTGGTTTGGGAAGGAGAAATACGAAATTAAAAAGGACATAAGTATATGAATGAAAAAGAAGTAAATTAGAATCATATATGTTGGTTGGGTTGAGTAATTCTCTAGGTGCCAGTCTGATGTTGATTTCGGCCTTCGGGGCTGGTGTTTAGCGGGTTATTCTCCTAATTAGTATATATGTGGGATAAGGCATACTTAACTATGAATTAAGCATAACATGTTGTTGTAACCCTAATAGGGAATAATTTATGAATTTGGAAAATAACATGTTGTGGGCTTATTATTGGACTTAAGTGGGTTAAATATAAATTGAATTAATAAGCAAGGGTAACTTGGTGAATACGAAAAAAAGGAAGCTAATGTGAATAACCAAGTTAATTGAGATGAGGTGGCACAAGCGTGAAATAAATGGTTAGACTTAGGGTCTAATGACATATAAAACTAAGGCGCTTGAAGCAGTCCATACGTTGTAGGATGAATAACCCAGCAAGGTAGACCATGACGGTGTCATAAGGCTCGAGGTGAGCGCACGTTCGCCATTTTGGCGACTCCAACGAACTGGAAGGGGAAGCACGCGGCTTCCTGAGACGTTAAAGGTGCTCTTGGTTGTGCTCTGTGGTGGTTTAGCTTCGGGCTAGGATTACAGAGGTTGGATCTGCGCCAGGTGGGTGGGCCTTGACTGCACAATTAGGGGGCAGTCAGAATGTTGTACGCGGTGGCATTAAGGGTGGTTCGGCGGTTGCCTCAGGTGGAGGTGGAGGGTCAAGACCAAACGATAGCAAGATCATCGAACGCCTGTCACCAGCAGCCTAAGGAATGCAAAAAGAAAAGAGCTAACCCCTAGAGATCCTTAACCTTTGCTATCAAGGGACGGGTGCGGGAAGACCCACATGGACGTTTAGATTTTTTGCTTGTTAGGGGTGGTCGCTTAGCTCATGTGGCCTTTACTAGTTGAGGGAGGGGCTGAGGTGGAGCCATAGCCACCATAGAAATACCAGACCCGAGGATATCTGTAGATTGGACACTCTAAGAGGCTGGCCCATACAGATATAGGAAAGCTCCCGACCGAGCTCCGTGTTTTCTGGTGTAGCCCTGCCACGGAACTCGGGTGCACAAGTAGAGGTTATGTGCAGTAGAAACATCGAGTAAGATTAATGATACGTACGTGGGAAAGTCTAGGTACAACCATGTCCGCTCTGGGTGGTGTATCGTAGACTAGAGGGCATAATTCGATAATGGAACCAATTCGAACGAAATAGTTCGACGGTGGCAGTCAGTACGCTTATGTAGCATAGCGATAGTGGTTTTATGCGGATGTAGCGTTGTACGTTACTATGGTATAGGATGAGGGAATGCACATAATACTGTGGCGATACGGAGGAGACCGGGTGAGTGGGGTACCACGGGGTGTACCTCAATTTAGGGGTATCTACATATACATTATATTAGGTTACTCTGCTAGGGAGTAGACGGGTGCGACGTGTGTGTAAGCTTTGAGTAACATGTATAACCTAATAGGCTAGAAAATGTAACTGCACGGTATATGTAGGATCATACAGAAGTTTATTCTATGTCCACTCACACAGAACTTATGTTCTAACCCCCTCCTCATTACATACTTCCAGGTTAGGTTCATGACAGAGATGGTATAGCTTTTGATACTGGTTTAGCAGTATTGTTAATAAGGTAAAGCAATATTTGAATAGTATACTTTACTTCCTTCTGCAGGGAGATGCTTTACGAGTTCTGACATGTTTCTTTATCTCTGTCTTTTTCTGCAAGATACCAGGGCACCCAACTCGGGTTTCGATAGATTGGATTTCTGGAAAAAAACCAGTCCGTCGGAATCTGGTTTGTCACATCTGGTATCAGAGCCTCGGTTTAGTGATCTTAGGGCGATAATGAGTGAACGTATTCGTATTTTCTAAAATATATATTATATATTATATATATATATATATAAACCAAGATCCATATAGTAGCCCACTAGACATGAAAAGAGTTGGGATATCTAGTTTGTACACTAAAGGAATGAACATAGGAATTTTGAGACCCCTAAGAGGATTGGTTGGAAAGTGTACAATTTGACTTGATGTTAGAGAAAAAAAAATATCCCATAGAATGGAAACTGAAATGTTAGTATTTCAGAGTAGTGGGTTTAGAAGTGTAACCTTAGAAACTAGAAAAGGTTGAAAAATGAAAATGGATTAGGAATATATATATATATATATATATATATATATATATATATATAGTTGAGAGAATTGTTTTGGAAAGTGCCTAGGAAAGCCTAGTTGAGTTGAAAGACCATCTTTGAGTCTAACCCAATAATAAACTTTTAAGAACTTGAATATGTAAAAGAGTTTGTGGTGTTTTTCAAGTTTTAATCTTAAAAGCATTTTTGATAATTGAGAAATTATTCAGTGCATGTTGGGTTTTTAAAGTAAAGAGGGGTATATTTTGTAAAACAATGATTTCTTGGTTTCAAAGAATTCTCTCAATAAAAAGGTGCATAATATAGAGCATATATAGCTTGCTAGTTTTCATATTATAGTATATGAAAGGATTGAAAAGAAAGTGTTGCGTTTTGTAAAAGAAATTCTATTCTATTAACAATAAATTTTGGTTATTAAAAAGAAATTTTGTTGGGTGGACAAAATAAGTTGTAGGAATAGAATAGATGTCTGCACCTTATAGCAAGTAATTGAATTAACAATTGTAATTAGAAACACTGTAAGCCTGATAGTTGTCCTTGTCTACTCCAGTTTTGTGATTTGAAAAAAAAATTGCATTTTATTTTGTAACATGTTTTTATGGTTTGGCGAAAACAAGTTTTGGGGAAGAAAATAAAGTTTTAACACTTTTAATTTTTGACAAAAAAAATGTAATGAAAAGAAGGGAGGCCAAACCATGTATTAAAAAGAATGGAGTAGGTAAGGATTAGTGCCTAGAAAAGAACGAGATAAATTTAAGGATATGAGTTAAAGAACTAGAACCTAACTGGAGATTGGTAGAATTAAGTGATTCTCTGAGTATCAATCTGATGTTGATTTCGGTTTTCGGGGCTGATATTTAGGGAATTACTCTCTTGCCAATTTACAGTTAGGGATTGGCTAATATTAAACTAATGGAAAATTTCCAAAAGAATGCATAAGCATTGAGAAACCTAGGTTCGTTGCTTGAGAAAAAGGATAGGCTAGTAATGCACAGCGAGGACTAGTAATGACTACTAGGTAATGGAGGGCAAGAAGGTATGTAAATCCTGTTGTGTGGACTCGCAATTGTCTGAGATGACAAAGTCCTAAGATTCTTGGCCCATAGCAGTAGCTGTGTAGGATGTTGTTTGAGTTGAAAACAGAAAAAGCTTATTTGAAATAATAAACTTAAGTAATTGGATTAAGTCAAATAAGCTAAGAAAGAGAATAGCCTAACTAACAAAAAAACAATAAATTCAGTAAAGCAACAAACGTAACGGGAAAAGGAAACGAAAATCTTAAGAAAAAGATGAATAAATATAAGATTTCTCCAAGATAAGTTGAAAAAGAGAAGAAATTTTCTTATGTGGTTGTGCTTGGATAGGAAAATAGGAAAACTTCATAGAATAGTCATGTAAAAATCCAAGTACAATTAGAAAAGAAAAACAGAGGATGTGAGTTTTTCCGTTTTCATAACATAAGAAATCGAATTTGAAAAATTAGATTTTTCTAAATTTCGAATTTAATGATGGTTGGTAGGTTTTTGGATGCGAAAATTAGATGAACTATGCCCTTACTCTGTAAGAGTGTGGGAAAAATTGGATGAAAAACGTTTTGATTTTTCAATAATATTGCATTCATATAGAACTGCAAGTATATTTAGGATGTGAGCATCAGTTTTTGAAAGGGTTTTTTAAAGATTGCATACATATAGGTGGATCCAAATTAGGCATACATGATTTACTATGATGTATCTCACTTTGCACATGTGCACGATGTTACAACAATTGGATGAACACTAATTGGATGTTGCGAGGGGTTATCTATTTTGCTCTTATCGAATTTCGGGGACGAAATTCTTTAAGGGTGGGAGAATGTAACACCCAACATTTTTAATATAATTAAAATGTACATAAATATATGTATACATAGCTTGGTAAATGATGGTGATGTACAATGAAAATTTATTAATATATGGAAGGGAAGAAAAGATTAATTAAATGATAGAGTGCGTAACGGAAAAGACAATAAATTAAGGATACTTAATTTAAATATCAGGAATTAAGTAAAACAGACATCACCATTGCGTCCGTCTCGAAATTCTGCTTGGAATAGAGTCGAAATTTGCGTAAATCGGAATCCATATGAAGGAGTTATGGCCTTTACAAGATTCAAAATAGTTCGAAATTCGACCCAGGCAGCTGGGCGGGAAATTTCCCGCCAAAACTAGACAGGTCGACTTGGGGGTCGACCTGGGGGGGAGGTCGTCCTGGGGGTCTCCCTACCTTTAGGGAGGTCGACCTGGGGGTGGACCTATCCCAAGATCTGGCGGATTTCAGCCCCTGTGACATGTTTTGATGTGCTGTACAGGTCGGATGGCTTCTAGGGCGATCTAATGACTCTAAAACACTCTCTACACCTATAAAATATTGCCTAGACCTAACCTAATTCATAAACAATTCCTTCTGATGCCTCCATGCTGTCAAACTTCAACCAAACATGGCTGCCGCCTCAAAACTCTAAATTAAATTGCAAGTTCTTCATCAACTTTGGAGTTTAATCAAATCAAGTAGCAAAATTCTTCATCAACAATTCATGCTCTTCACCAACAATCATATAAGAAGATTAAATCAGCGTTCTACATCAACAACAAATCGATTGTTTCTCCAATCCAGTCAAGTTGAGTGGGATTATAATAAATTTGTTGTATAATAGTATTATTATCGTTCATCATTCCCCAGTTATTAATTCAATGCAAGATTCATGTTATAATAATTGCTCTTTTACTCTCCTTCCCCTTTTTATTTTTGGATCTAGGTTATCTCGAACCTAGACGAAATCTTATTATACAATATGCACGATTGGAATATGGGAATATTGGACATAATCTAGTTTATGCGATCGAGGAATATAATCTGAAATTTTGGGGTTTGTGGCATAACAATTGTTATTGCATATATTGGGCATAATCTATTTTATGCAATTGAGGAATATAATCTATAATGTTGAATTTATGTAAGCTTGACATAATTGTCATTAGATATGGAATTGGTATAATTCAATATTAACAACATGTAATTGGATAACATGGATTGGTGAAATTTATTTGTGACTTGAAAAGTAAGCCTAGAGGGTGAATTAGATTATAAGTATGAACGTGGGAATGTTGGGGGTATATATAGGGAAAATATTGATTATATGGAATTGGGTATAACGGAATACTGGAAATTGGCATGTTTGGGTATGAATAGCATGGAATTAGTGAATTTGGCTAACTATTATGTAATTGGCGTAGTGAATGGAAAATTGGAAATAGGCATAAAAATGAAATGTAATTATGTTGAATTTGGAACACTTGACATGAATCCGGGGTTTGGGTGAAAGACGATTGTTAATGAACGCCTATGACACGAGGTTAGGCGCGTTTGTGGTGTAAGTCTGCCCGAAACCGCCTGACAAATACAACAAACACAAGCGGACGTCTAATGTGGGAGGTCAACGGCAAGAACTAGAGGCGTAACAGTTTATGACATGAGGTTAGGCGCGTTGTGGTAGAAGTCTGCCCGGAACCACCCGACAAATCCAGTAGCCACGAACAGACGTCTAATGTGAGATGTCATACATCGTTACGACATAACAAATAAATTAAGAAATACTAACCATAATAAGACATGTGGGTGACATGGGTTTGGTTAGTGGGTTAAGTGGGTGATATAAATGACATGTAAAGCATAACTAATGTGGACTTAACCATTGTGTGACATGTGATGTAAAACATGACTAAGGTAGACTTAACCGTAGTAAGACATGTGTAAGACATGGGAACTATAATAGAAAGGGGACACGGGTGACATGTGAAATAGAATTTTGATATGCTTAACCAAATGGGACCCGTGACGGTATCATAAATTAATTGAATTGGGTAAAGTTTAAGTAACGGGTTAAGTGAATGGAAGGGTTAAGTCAAATCTAAAATTAATGACAAGAAATGGGGAATGATAAATAACCTATCATGAATAAACTTGAATAAGGCAAGAAAGGATGATAGGTGGAAATTATAACTTATGGGACAAGATAAGTTATAGGAAACGATAAGGAAGATGAGATAACTTATATGTAAAGATATACTAAAATTAAGTGGTTTGGGAAGGAGAAATGCGAAATTAAAAAGGATATAAGTTATATGAATGGAAAAGAAGTTAATTAGAATCATATATGTTGGTTGGGTTGAGTAATTCTCTAGGTGCCAGTCTGATGTTGATTCGATCTTCGGGGCTAGTGTTTAGAGGGTTATTCTCCTAATCAGTATATATGTGGGATAAGGAATACTTAACTATGAATTAAGTATAACATGTTGTAACCCTAATAGGGAATAATTTATGAAATTGGAAAATAACATGTTGTGGGCTTATTAATGGACTTAAGTGGGTTAAATATAAATTGAATTAATAAGCAAGGGTAACTTGGTGAATACAAAAAAAAGGAAGCTAATGTGAATAACCAAGTTAATTGAGATGAGGTGGCATAAGCGTGAAATAAATGGTTAGACTTAGGGTCTAATGACATATAAAACTAAGGCGCCTGAAGCAGTCCGTACGTTGTAGGATGAATAACCCAGCAAGGTAGACCATGACGGTGTCATATGGCTCGAGGAGAGCGCACGTTCGCTATTTTGGCGGCTCCAACGGACTGGAAGGGGAAGCACGCGGCTTCCTGAGACGTTAAGGGTGCTCCTGGTAGTCCTCTATGGTGGTTTAGCTTCGGGCTAGGATTACAGAGGTTGGGTTTGCGCGAAACTACCAGGTGGGTGGGCCTTGACTACACAATTAGGGGGCAGTCAGAATGCTGTAAGCGGTGGCATTAAGGGTGGTTCGACAGTTGCCTCTGGCGGAGGTGGAGGATCAAGACCAAATGATAGCAAGATCGTCGAACGCCTGTCACCAGCGGCCTAAGGAATGCGAAAAGACAAGAGCTAACCCCTGGAGATCGTTAACCTTTGTTATCAAGGGACGGGTCCAAGGATACGTACATGGATGTTTAGATTGTTTGCTTATTAGCGGTGGTCACTTTGCTCATGTGGTCTTTACTAGTTGAGGGAGGGGCTGAGGTGGGGCCATAGCCACCATAGAAAAACCAGACCCGAGGATATCTGTAGATTGGACACACTTAGAGGCGGGCCCGTACAAATATGGGAAAGCCCCCGACCGAGCTCCGTGTTTTCTCGTGTGGCCCTGCCATGGAACTCGTGTGCACAAGTAGAGGTTATGTGCAGTAGAAACATCAAGTACGATTAACGATACGTACATGGGAAAGTCTAGGTACAACGATGTCAGCTTTGGGTGGTGTGTCGTAGACTAGAGGGTATAATTCGATAATGGAACCAATTCGAATGAAATAGTTCGACGGTGGCAGTCAGTACACTTACGTAGCATAGCGATAGTGGTTCTATGCGGATGTAGCGTTGTACGTTACTATGGTATAAGATGAGGGACTGCGCATAATACTGCGGCAATACGGAGGAGATCGCGTGAGTGGGGTACCACGGGGTGTACCTCAATCTCGGGGTAGCTACATATATATTATATTAGGTTACTCTGCTAGGGAGTAGATGGGTGCGACGTGTGTGTAAGCTTTGAGTAACATGTATAACCTAATAAGCTTGAAAATGTAACTGAACGGTATATGTAGGATTATACAGAAGTTTAATCTAAGTCCACTCACGTAGAACTTATGTTCTGACCCCTCCTCATTACATACTTCTAGGTTAGGTTCATGACAAAGATGTTATAGCTTTGGATACTGGTTTAGCAGTATTGTTAATAAGGTAAAACAATATTTGAATAGTATACTTTACTTCCTTCCGCTGTGAGATGCTTTACGAGTTCTGACATGTTTCTTTATCTCTGTCTTTTTCTGCAGGATACCAGAGCACCCAACTTGGGTTTCGATAGATCGGATTTTTGAAAAAAAAATCGGTCCATCGGAATCTAGATTGTCACATGAGAGTTCCAATTGAAGAACTTTTCTTGATTTTTAAGTTAATGGGAAATTCATATTAATATGTCATTTAAGTCCAAAGGCACATAAATGAGATATATTAATTCGATACTTCATTATGGCAATCTGCATATTCGTTTGTTTGAAAATATTCCTCTGAATTCTTGGTCTTGCAATTGAGAGGAATTTAATTTTTAAAATTGTTTTGAAAAAGGAAGGGGTTTCGAAGATTTTAAATTATTTTTAAAGAAAAATTATTTTTACGCAAACAAAATTTGGTTTTAAAAAGTGATAATAATAACATAAACTTATAGTACGAGACCCTCAATTTGTAAACAAAGATGAACTTCAAAAAGGATTTCTGAAACCTTCTCTTTTTAAGACTAAAGAATTTTTTTTAGCTTGGCTCAACAGTTTTGAGGGCTAAGCCTTCATACCCATATACGGGATTAGGTCCTAATCCCTAGGCATGCTCTTTACGGGCGATAAACCGTCCAATCTCCTTCGTTTAATGTTGGCTTACCTATGTATGGGGACCAATGCGACCCCTAGGCATGCTCGAAAATGGCAAAGTTGACTCATCCACATACAGGATTAGGCTTTGACCCCTAGGTATGCTCTCTGCACGACAATAAACCGTTAGGAGTTCCTCCGGCTTTGTTAAAAATTCTAGCCTTTAGAACCTTCAATAAAATTACATCGCTCGTCAGGAGTCTACTTCTGAAGTATGAAAATCGAGAATTGGAATATTAAACTTTAATGACTTGGTGTAGTAAGGACTTTTCTCACTAAGTATAAAAATCTGGTCCCCAAGTAAGGACTTTGTTTGGGAAGGGACAGGCCATTTTGTCAGGACTTTGCAAGATCTCCTTGTCTAGTGGTGGATTTCTGGATTTCTCTTCTTACAAAAAACACCTTCCCTGGATCAAGAAGGATAAGTTTTGGCGAGCAAATATTGACACACTTTTTAGTTGAAGCTATCACACGTCAAGAACATCGTTAGAAAACATAAATTGATTCAATCGAAGTTGCAACATAATCAAAAAAGGATATAAAATGGCACTGATTCGTAAAATCATCGTTGATGTGCTCGAAAAAGCTAACCTAGTGAAAATACGTGATCGACACGGTCTGATCAGCTCAGAACAGTTGAGTGTGTCGGTCCGATCACGTGAAAAAACCCGTCGCGCAAAAATAAATGGGTTTGGTAAAAACTGTGTTGCACGCTCAAAAATAGCTGATCAACGCGTGAAAATGACGAAAAACCATGAATTTTAGCTTGGTCGATCAATCTGGAAAATCTGGCAAAAGTTAGTTCGGCACTTCGAAAAACCAAAAACATTCCGATCACTTAAAAAAACGTGTATGTAGCCTTGGCTGATCACATTGAAAATTGGTCGATCACCAAATTTGGGACTTCGAAAATTAATGGAAAACATGATGGATCAGGCAGAAAACACATGTGCACCCTTGGATGATCACATAGAGAATGAGACGACCCGCAAACCTGCCCGACTTGGACCGAACTAAAATGCAGATTGCTTTGAGAACACGACGCATCAGAACACAAAGAGTAGAACATTTCATTGTTCTTATACAAAATTACAACAAAGTACAAGAATATAACAAAGTATGAATAAATATTACACGGTGAAAATACAATACCAGAGATAGAATTACATAGTAGTGGAAAATAATACATGAGTATAAATACAATATGTAACGGAAAATACTTCAACTAGCACAACTAAAAGAAATATACGGATACAAAGCTTTCTGAATATAGCTCCAACTGTAATCCAGGATCCTGTGAAAGAAATATCTACGAAAACCCAAACCACTAGCTGCCCGTGTGGAAAATAAGGGCACATAGAGTTTAGGTTAAAACAATAAACTTCAGGTCAGTCATGGAACTGGTATGAGAACTAAAACAGTTATTAACTTTTATTTTTAAAGTTGAGTAAATCAAGGAACCACGCCGTATAACACAGAACGGGTTTTCTCCTAAGAATACGAGTGCATAAAACGAATAGCGCAATGCTAAAAGGAAAAATGAAGCCATTATAAGACTCAGGTCCCATCACCCAATGCAAACACAAACCAAAGAATAGAGTTTTCCCTTATAATGGCTAAATATACTTGGTACATGAAATTCATCTTTTATTATTACTATAAGTGTAGAAATCACTTTCAATATAAATGTATCAATCACAGACGGCATGGGTACCATATATCATGTCGCCCTACAAGTTTACAACTGAAAACGTAAAAGTGTCGTATTGGAAATTGGATTCCATCTATGAGCCGAGGCAAGGGATGTTCCTCACCGATTCGGGTCACCTCTAACAAGATGACCCAGGATCCCCCGCAGTGAACCCTTGGATCTTCAGGGCCAGTCCTCCCTTACTTTTAAGGATTAATTATTCCTGGACACCCGTTTCCCGGTCCTATCGGACTTATTTCTGAGCCACTAGGGACTCAATATCCGAGGCGCCGCACATCTATCATCCACATAAGTAAAAATATATGGGCTCCATACTATGACACAACGTCTAGCTATAGGAAACGACATGCACTCCCCGCAATCACTATCCCGTTTTTAACTCATACCGAGGTGTGAGGCTCGCGAATTAACGCTATAACACAAAGCTATGCTAATTAAAGTCATGCTTTGATTATCATCCACAAGACTTTGCTTTTCAACAAAAGCCTTGATCATTGCATCTTAGCATGCCACATTGTCAATCCATACCATATCGTTGATCATCTACGAATGTATAACCTCTAAGATCATACGTCACAGAGAAGGGTGTTAAGAAAGAGAATTAATTCTCCGCCACCAACATATATACATCTAG
Organism: Allium sativum; assembly: GCA_030737875.1. Classification (NCBI taxonomy): domain Eukaryota; kingdom Viridiplantae; phylum Streptophyta; class Magnoliopsida; order Asparagales; family Amaryllidaceae; genus Allium; species Allium sativum. Next base: position 657,011,791 of record CM060913.1, read on the forward strand.
CAGAGATCAACAAATACAACATGAAATACAATGTCTGACATCCAATCCATTTGCAAGTCCATTCTGGGTTTGAACGAAACCGAAGGCACCTTATTCCTCGTCCCGTATGTCCAATACAGGAGAGAGGTCCTCGCATATCTGGTCGATCTCCAAGTGCGTCTGGACGACCACCACTATAACCCTGTCTTGGGTGTACATCCCAATCGAAGCATCAGTAATCATCCAATCGATGTGAAGATCTCCGGTCTTGAACCACCATTTTCATCGTTGACTTTTAGTCGTCGTATCAATTATTCAGAATGGGTTAAACCTGGTCTTTCTGAATAATTCGTGTATCTTATAATCAAGTGCTATAAAAAAACATCATACGCCTCATTCCAGTTCAGAATATTCTTGGGAAAGGTTCCCGTTAATTTTATCAAAGATAAGTTCATTTAAACTTATTCTTTAATCTTCCTTTGGATATCACTTTCAAAAGATTTTATATTATCTTTTCACAATTTAAACCAAATCAAGGTTTATCAAACTAGTCGGGATTAACGCCTTACCGAAGTAATAATTTATTTTATTATCCAATTCCCAACCTATTCATCACATGGAGCAAAACTGGTGGTGCTCCATATCTAACACCCAGTGTGATATCGGAAAATTTAATTACCATTTGCCATTTCAAATCTAATTAATATTTATCTATCGCACGGAGAAAAACTGGTGGTACTCCATTCTCGGCCATTTCATGAATTTGGTAAGCATAATTACATTATTTCCTTTTTCAATCTAATTAAAGATTCATCAAAACTCCATTTAGTTTTAATCTTCTATAATCATTATTTAATGATTATTCCATCTTAGGAAATTAATCCTGTCTTTATTGGGTTAAAGAACCAACGTCATTTAAAACACAGTTCACGATAAATCTAAAATCATATTCCATCAAAGTGGAATCTTAACTGAAATCCGATCAGTCGTAATTAATATGAATGTCGATGTCAGACAAGTAATATAAATGGAATAATGGAGAAGCCTTTTAAATTCCAGATATATTAACGGTCTTCCTTCACAGAATCTCATCTCGATTATTATTAAATCAAATTCTACTCAATTCCAATTTAATGTATTAAATTGGAAAAGTCTACTTTGGAAAATTCCATTAAATCTTAGTTAAAAGATTAATAAATTCCAACCCATAATTTCAATGTTAATCGGGTTTAAGAACTAATGTCATTTAAAACATAGTTCACGATAAACCCAAAATCAACTTCCATTTCATTCCAATTATGTTTATTAATTGGAAAATCTCATAAAATCTTAATTAAAAGATTTATTCTTTTCTCAAATGTGTTCAAGAACAGTGTTATTTAAGACACCATTCACGACAAACCCAAAATCCAATTAGATATAAATATAAGGCTTTGAATAGAATTCATGTCGAATTATATTCAAAATCAAATTCTGAAACCAACATATATCATATCGGGAATAACGATATCGATATCTTCCAAATTCCCATAACAATATCCGTATATTCACGAAATCCAATATAGAAATATCCAAAGACAATTTCCATTCAAATCCATTCCAATTTATAAATTGAAAATTTCTGGTTATATTAAAACCATTTCAATTCCTTCTAGTACTTTACTTAAGCTGCAAAACAACTTATTCTGATAAAAATATCTTTTATCTTCATAACTTGGAATATTTCATCCAAAACCATTTCAAATCATTTATTATGATTTTACATAATTTTCCCTATATTTAATCGTTTAAAAATAGGCCCTTTCAGTTAAATGACGTTTTAGGTCATTTAACTGCACTGGCGCTGTTTTAATTAAAATCTGAGTTTGACATTTCTCAAAATCCCGCCTTTAGAATTCAGATCTCATGTACTTATTTGAAACTTTTTTCGATACGAACCCATAGGTTACGGTTTCAGAAGAATTCGACGGTCGGATCTTCCGTTACGTCAAATCGAAGTTAATGGACGAAATTCACGAACGATCGCTGCGCGACACGTTCTATTCGAGCCATTCCAATATATATAATATATTTCATCGATTTCCATTCAAAACATATTTTATAAAACGTTTATTAATTCGTTTGAAAATGATTCCAACTTGCATTTCAATTTTGAATCAAAATTGAACTTTCCATATTATTATAATATCATAATAATAATCTTTTCAAAATGTCTAATTTTGAAATCCATTTCTTTTTCATATTCATTATAAAATGAATAAAATCGATACAAAAATCCGTTCGAGTTAACATGGCACATAACTACTTAACTCGGCTTCATATATTTAAATATTTCCGTGTCCATCCAAAATCGGACATCAAAACCATATTTTGATTCTTACCTGAATATTATATTAAAATATTCGTTTATTTTTGAATTGGAATAAGGCCCAATCAATTACCGTATAATTTTAGTTATATGGATTTCACACATCGCATATATTTAACCATAATGATAAATAATCATTTAAACATCCAAGTAACAACCAGAGTGCATTCTATAACTATTTAAGCATTAAATAAATAAATAATGCTTGTAACAGCCTGTCAATCAATCGAGCGACATATAACTAATCACCAGGGAAATGTGTGATCAGAATATCATCCCAAGACCCGTGTGGGGTTTCAACCTACAAACACATATTAGTCTTTGTACACTTGAGCGATGTGTAAAAATTATCGTCCCAATCGATATCACTCAAATAAAACAAGTCGATCGACTTGTAAATGGAAGTGTAATTTTTATTTCAACTATCATAAATATATCAATATTATTTTAACATGTTAAATATTCCAAATCTCAATTACAACATAACATAACATCACATAACAACAAATCATCCATGGTCTCAAACAACAGTGACAGGAGCTACTGAGCCTCATTTACAACCTAGGATATAATAACATAATTAAAATAGTTGAGTGAGACGGAGTTCTCACATTGGTTTCCACTCCGTTAGTCTTTATTTGATGGTTCGGATTTAAATCTACCGTAAATTCTGACTTGCTCCAAATTTGGCTAATTCGTTGCTTACTCGTAGCTATCGACTCAACGATCGTAGCGGATCTTGTTTCGCTCGATTTTGAGTGCGTAGCAAAAAAGTTATTAACGTGCGAAGTTTAGAAAAACAATTTAAATAATTAATTAAATTGTTAATTTCATCTTGATTTCTACCTTGCTCCAAATTTGACAAATTTAGTGCTCATTCGAAGGTCTCGACTCCACGATCGTGGCAGATTCAGTTTTGCGCGATTCCGAGTTCATATGCAAAAGATATGACATTACAAAGTTAAGCAAAACAATACATTTTAAAAAAAATAAAATAAACAAAAACTAACTTTTATAACGTTTAAAATAAATGTTACCTTCCTTCTCGCTTCTGCTCCGAAGTAAAAACCCATCGTCGATCTGCTAAAACTCACCATCGGAGCCATCCCCGACCACCAGAGGTCGATCGTCCGACCCCACATCGAACCCCTCTCCGTCGCGCACCTCTGGTCTCCACGACGTCAAACTCACGGCCCCCTAGTGCCCTAAAAAGGCGTGCGAACGGTGCGAAGTTATCCCCAATAATTCGAGAAAACCTATCATTGTCATATGGATTGGAGGAGGATGAAGATCTCTATAGGTTTCATGAAGGAAAAAATTTGAATTGCTCGATGGATTGGGCGCGATTTAAGGGAGAAATTCTGAGTGTTGTTCTCCATCGGCTTAACCCTAGAGGAGACTGCGTTTTTTTTTTCTGAAAATTCTGCCTGGGGGGAGAGATATTTATATTTTTTTTTATTTTTAATTCCAAAAATTAGAGTTTTTCTTCCAAACTCCAAATCAAACCCAATGACTTTCGCCCCTAGCTAAATATCCCTATTCCTGGCACAATGGATATGTTTCGTAAGCCAATTCGGCTGTTTCGATAGGTTTTTATCAAAATATAAATTAATATAATTTTCAAAATTGAATTCAACATACATTTTAATGTACCAAGGCTACATACTGACTCCAAAAATTATGAATTTTGGAATCTAGCTATGTTTTGACGATACAATACCATAGGAACTGGTTTCGTTGAATTCCGAGTCCGTTTGAAAAATGGCATTTTTCCAGTTGATTAAATTTACAACTGAAATTGAACGTGCCTTTAAATTTGCCACGCTCACATATTAAGTCCAAAAATTATGAAAATTGAAACCTTATAATAATTTATCATTACGAATCTACAAAAATTGGTTTCGTTGAATTCTGAGCTCATATGTGAAATTTCACTTTTTAAGGGCTATTTAATGATTTTAAAAATCGAATTTTTAAAATCTTTAAAAACAAAACTTAAAAATTCCATAGCGACTATTCTAAATTTTAATTTAGTCATGACTTACAATTCATAAAGTGAAATCTAAATTTCTTACATTCATTAGAAAGATATAGTTCATATGATCCTAATATTTCTTGTTTTATCCAATTCTGATTTATACATTCAATTGAAATTTAAAAATTGAATTTTCAAACTACCGTGCCAGCCTCGCAATACAGTTAATATAAATTTATAAGTTCTAACTTCGTATTAAATAAATTTTTAGTCGTTATTATTTAAAATAACTCATTTTAAATATTCAAATTCCTTTAAAATAGCTTAAAATAAAATTTTAAATTAGTTCTGAAATCTGGTCGTTACAATCTCCCTCACTTAAAAACTTTTCGTCCTCGAAAAGGAACGGATATTAAAGTTGTTTTTCCAACCAACTCAACTTTCATTCTGGCTTGAGTTCTTCAGCTTTTTAGTTTCTAAGAATTTTCCAATTTCTCAAAAATTTGGCTGATGCCCTAAATTTCTGAATTTTTTTCCATAACCTCCTTTGTACGGGGTCATCGAAAAAACTGCAACTTGCCTCGTAGGGCCCTCGCCAATCAAAAAGAAAAAGCAAAGCGGCTAGCCAATCGGCTCATAAAATCATCAAAATCCAATGAATATGGTAAACATGTACCTATTTGTCGGGCATACAATTTAATTCCTCTTCTTAGCTTCCATGCTATGACCTGTAAACACACAGATATATATATATATATATGTACACATATGCAATTTCAGTCAATTTTCAATTCAGTTCAATATTTGGTTCGAGTTGGCTTAATTTACCTTTTCATACTCATATGGGTTTTTTTTATTCCAATATTATTATTAGTTCAAACTAATAATCAAACAACACAACCAACAATCAATTAGTTAATTAAATTTTCAAACATATAACTTTGATATACTCAAAAATCATATTTTTGATTCCAAGTCACAATCGATAAACATAACTAAGTTTTGGTTCCCACACCAGTCAATTGGAATCATATAGATATCCAACTTTCAAAACTCGAACATAAACACTAATGATGCTCGAGCTATCATCAGAGTCATCTCCGGGCGACTAGAGTGTGATTCTATATCTACCTAGTATATTTGAGACTTCAAATACACGTGGATCAGACATATACGCAAAATCTCCTAATACTCGATAGTCCAAATTCAATTTAAAATACTCAAATACATATAATAAGTTATAAATTTTCAAAAATAAATTTGTTTTAATAAATAGTACTCTTTAAACTCATCCTAGGTTACTACTGATCCTATTTCTAACGAGTCATTCTTATAGGATATTACTAATCCTATCGCTGATGAATTCTTTTCTTCGGTTCTAATGTGTCTTGTTCTCGAGAATTGTAAAACCAAAGCTCTAATACAAATTGAGGCGACCCACAAACCCGCCCGGCTTGGACCGAACTGGAATGCAGATTGCTTTGAGTACACGACGAATCAGAAATCAAAGAGTAGAACATTTCATTGTTCTTACAACAATTTACATCAGAGTACAAGAATATAACAAAGTATGAATAAATATTACATAGTGAAAGTACAATATCAGAGAATAAATTATGAATAAATATTACATAGTGAAAGTACAATATCAGAGAATAAATTACACAGCAACGGAAAATGATACATGAGTATAAATACCATATGTAGCAGAAAATACATCAATTAGCACAACTGAAAGAAATATCCGGATACTAAGCTTTCCGAATATAGCTCCAGCTGTAATCTAGGATCTTGTGAAAGAAATATCTGCGAAAACCAAAACTACTAGCTGCCCGTGTGGAAAATAAGGGCACCCAGAGTTTAGGTTAAAACAATAAACTCCAGGTCAGTCATGGGACTGGTGTGAGAACTAAAACAGTTATTAACTTTTATTTTTAAAGTTGAGTAAATCAAGGGACCACGCCGTATAACATGGAACGGGTTTCCACCCAAGAATAACAGTGCATAAAACAAACAGCGCAATGCTAAAAGAAAAAATGAAGCCATTGTAAGACTCAGGTCCCATTACGCAATGCAAACACAAACCAGAGGATAGAGTTTTCCCTTATAATGGCCAAATATGCTTGGTACGCGAAATCCATCTTTTATTATTACTATAAGTGTAGAAATCACTTTCAATACAAGTTTATTAATCATAGTCGGCATGGTACCCATATATCATGTTGCCCTATAGGTTTACAACTAAAACCGTAAAAGTGTCGTATTGGAAATTGGATTCCATCTATGAGTCAAGGCAAGGGATGTTCCTCACCGATTCGGGTCACCTCTAGCAAGATGACCCAGGATCCCCGGCAGTGAACCCTTGGATTTTCAGGGCCGGTCCTCCATTACTTTTGAGGATTAATAATTCCTAAACACCCATTTCCCGGTTCTATCGGACCTATCATTGAGCCACTAGGGACTCAATATCCGAGGCACCTCGCATCTATCATCCACATAAGTAAAAATGTCTGGGCTCCATACCATGACACAACTTCTAGCTAGAAGGAAACGGCATGCACTCCCCGCAGTCACTATCCTTGTTTTAACTCATATCGAGGTGTGAGGCTCGCGAATTAACACTACAACACAAAGCTATGCCAATTAAAACCGTGCTTTGATCATTATCAACAAGACTTTGCTTTTCAACAAAAGCCTTGATAATTGCATCTCAACATGCCACATTGTCAATCCATACCATATCATTGATCATCTACTAATGTATAACCTCTAAGATCGTACATCTCAGAGAAGGGTGTTAAGCAAGAGAATAAATTCTCCACGACCAACAGATATACATTTAGCAGAGATCAACAAATACATTTACAAGTCCGTTCTGGGTTTGAATTAAACCGGAGGCACCTTATTCCTCGTCTCGTATGTCCAATACAGGAGAGAGGTCCTCGCATATCTGGTCGATCTCCAGGTACGTCTGGACGACCACCACTATAACCTCGTCTTAGGTGTACAACCTAATCGAGGCATCAGTAATCATCCATTCAATGTGAAGATCTCCGGTCTTGAACCACCATCTTCGTCGTCTAGATTTAGTCATCACATTAATTACTCAGAATGGGTTAAACCCGGTCTTTGTGAGTAACTCATGTATCTTATAATCAAGTGCTATAGAAACACATCATACGCCTCATTCCAATTCAGAATATTCTTGGGAAAGGTACCCGTTAATTTTATCAAAGATAAGTTCATTTAAACTTATTCTTTAATCTTCCTTTGGATATCACTCTCAAAAGTTTTTATATTATCTTTTCACAATTTAAACCAAATCAAGGTTTATCAAACTAGTAGGTATTAACGCCTTACCGAAGTAATCATTTATTTTATTATCCCAATCCCAACCTATTCATCCCATGGGGCAAAACTGGTGGTGCTCCATATCTAACACCCAGTGTGTTATCGGTAAATTTAATTACCATTTGCCATTTCAAATCTAATTAAAGATTTATCTATCGCATGGAGCAAAACTGGTGGTACTCCATTCTCGACCATTTCATGAATTTGGTATGTTTAATTACCTTATTCCTTTTTCTATCTAATTAAAGATTTATTAAAACTCCATTTAGTTTTAATCTTCTAAAATCATTATTTAATGATTATTCCATCTTAGGAAATTAATCCTGTCTTTACTGGGTTAAAGAACCAATGTCATTTAAAACACAGTTCATAATAAACCCAAAATCATATTCCATCAAAGTGAAATCTTCACAGAAATCCGATCAGTCGTAATCAATATGAATGTTCATGTCAGACTAGTAATATAAATGGAATAATGGCGAAGCATTTTACATTCCAGATATATTAACGGTCTTCCTTCACAGAATCTCATCTCAATTATTATTAAATCGAATTCTACTCAATTCCAATTCAATGTATTAAATTGGAAAACTCTACTTTGGAAAATTCCATTAAATCTTAGTTAAAAGATTAATAAATTCCAACCCATAATTTCACTGTTAATCGGGTTTAAGAACTTATGTCATTTAAAACATAGTTCACGATAAACCCAAAATCAACTTCCATTTCATTCAAACTATGTTTATTAATTGGAAAATCTCATTAAATTTTAATTAGAAAATTTATTCTTTTCTCAAATGGGTTCAAGAACAGTGTTATTTAAGACACCGTTCACGACAAACCAAAATCCAATTAGATATTAAATATAAGGCTTTGAATAGAATTCATGTCGAATTATATTCGATATAAAATTCTGAAAACAACAGATATCATATCGGGAATAACAATATCGATATCTTCCAAATTCCCATAACAATATCCGTATAATCACGGAATTCAATATAGAAATATCCGAAGATAATTTCCATTCAAATCCATTCCAATTTATATGTAACACCCCATGTATTCTATAACAGTGAAATTCACAAATTAAAGTATAATTAATCTCAAATCAAAGAATTAAGGGAAACGGGACACGCCATTGCGTTCGTCTCGGAATTCTGCTTGGGATAGAGTCCGAGTTTGCGTTAAACGGACTCCGTATGAAGAAGATATGGCCTCCGGAATTTTCAGAATTCAGTTTAAAATTCAAACAGACAGAAACAGCTCAGAAACCAATTCAAATTTCAAAAATCGGGCCAGATTGGCCAAGGCGGGAATTTTCCCGCCGAAGGCACCCAGGCCGACTGGGTAGTCGACCTGGGCTACCTAGGTCGACTGGGTAGTCGACCTGGGGCACCCAGGTCGACTACCAAGTCGACACGGGGGTCGACTGGGGAGTCGACCTGGCCCCTGAGCCAGGTCGAACCCAGCCCCCTGGCTGGGCTGGTCTGTGCTTGGCCGAATTTCTGAGCCTTGCCTTGTCACTAGGGCTAGGTGTCATCTCCTGATTGGTCTCTCCTTCAAACGAACGGCTAATATTAAACCAAGCTCCATCGACGGTTCTAATCAATTCACAAACTCTATAAAAAGGACCTAAGACTCCACCTAATTCATACAAATAAAAATTAGAATGAGACCGTCATGCTGCTGAGGAAAGACTAGAAGTAGCCGTCAAAATTGAGAGACGATTAGGAGACAATTCAAAAGCCTAAAGCAACGACAACTAAATCAAAACAACGCCTACAACAAAGGATAGCATCTCCAAATTCAGAATTTAGAAACCTGAATTGAAGATTCGTCAAACGTTGTAAGTAGAGTGCTATTCTGATGTGAATGAATAATTGTGTTTTGATTTGTGTAAAATGAGAAATGGAATTGTACTTAATTTGTGGCGATAATAATTCATAATTGTACGTTGCTATGATTCTAATTACGAATCGATTTGGGATATTGTGGTATAACGATGTTAGGGCTATTGGATATTTGCAAGTATGTGATTCATGTTGTGACGTAAACAACTATATGTTTGTGGTAGTTTATTTCAACACCTATTGGATAATTGCAAGTATATGATTCATGTTAACGACTATATATTTGTGGTAGTTTATTTGAGATTCATGCAAGTGTATGATTCACTATTATGCCAAAATGATGTACATTTTTTTATGATCACTTTTAGTGTGTAGTTGGGTTCAATTAAGTATTATGGTTTATATGAATTTATGTTGGAATTGGCATCATGGTTCAAGTGTAAAAACCATACTTTTGTACTAGTGACAAAAGAAAGCATCTTTGTGAACTTGTATTAATTCTATGAACATGACTAAACTATGTTTGGTGTTATGCCTAATTGAAAACATGTTTTAGGCCTATGTTGTTATCAAAATCATATGATGATATATGTGACACATAATTACGTTAGATTTACATTCCAATTGCAAGTTTACATGAATAGATTAAAAACCATGATTCATATTTAGGTATGTTTATGCCATGGTTACATGAATAGATTAAAAACCATGATTCATGTTTAGGTAGGTTTATGCCATGATTATATGCTATTACAATGCAAGTTCACAAGTACCTAATTTATGTTAATTAGATCGTTGTGTTGCAAGTTCATGCGTTCACACTCCCCTTTTGATATTACTTAGAATATATAAACACCATGTTCTAAGCCCCCCTTTTTCATGTGGCTAAGTTGGGTTTAAATGTTAAACCCAACATAAGTTATATTGTAGCGAACGTATAAAACGGGGGTAATGACGTTTGGGTTAAAATATAAACATATGTGTTGGCATGTTTGACGCATGCCAACGACCTTGAAAACAATTAAGTGGTATAAATTTATTTTACCCAATAAAGATGAATTTGAATAATGGGCCGCAAATATTTACATATAAAAAGAAAAGAGACAAAATATGTAAATTTAGAAAATACGATGTGTTTAACCCGAGGTTGGATTGAGTTGTGATGTAAACCTGCCCGGAACCGCCCGGATGTCCAGTAGTCACAACAATACCTATCCAATGTGGGTGGTTAATCATTGAGCCCAATAAAGACCCGAGGTTAGACTGAGTTGTGGCGTAAGACTGCCCGGACCCAACCGACAACAGGCAGCCACAACAATACCTGTCTAATGTGAGTGGTCGAGGCTTTAATAAGACAATTAAGGCTGAGTCAGGTTAGATAGGATTAAGTAAATTGAATTAATACTTAATCAAAATTGAACATGCTAAACTATACAGACTGATTGGGGGTTAGGTTTACAAACACTTAACCAACTTAGCATGTTGGCTAGAAATAGAAAACCTAGTAGCGGGGGACCCTTTTCAGCAGTAACCCTACAAGGCGTATCAGGATACCCTGAACTAGGCCGGGTGGGGCACGATTACTGGGCTGACTGTAAGAGGTCAAATCAATGGCGGTGGTGCAGCAGTGTAGGTTCTAACGGGGTGCGGGCGTGCACACACTCCGGCACAGAAAAATAAGGCACTGGGCACCAGTAGTATACCTGTGCATTCTAGAATTGTGTCGGGCCGCCACCCTGGGACTTGAGACACCCCATGGTGGGACCAACATTGGTAACTACAACATCGGGGGCCGTAAGACACATATAACTATGCGAGTAGGAGCCGATCATTAGAAATGGATCACTTCACCCTGATTATGGGGTGCTTGTTGGGAACTAGTTTATAGGGGTGCAGAGAGTAATATGGGGTACGATAGTATATTCGCCTCTAGAAAACTTAACCTAGTTTATAGTGCTTTCCCAGTTCCAGTTTGTACTTATCATGCTCAATTCTTTATTCATAGACTGAATAGTCCTAGACTTACTCCGGCTTTATGTCTAACTCTACTTTTCTTTCGTCTTCTTTTCTTTTGTCCCCCCCCCCAAGGTCCACAGGGAGGGAATACCGCAGCTTGACCAGTTTTTACATCCAGCTTGAAGAGAAAGAATGTATTTCTTGGATCTCTTTCGTTTTGGACTATGGCTTTGGACAGCAATTATAGGACTTATGCAGTTTACTTATGTTTTTATGCTTCTTTAAATAATGAAATCAAGACAGTTATGAAAATGTAATGTTTTTGGAAGTATTGTAAGACAATTTTGACATGGTTTGTGTAACACGTATTTTGTTGAAATAAAAATTGTTGTTGTTTTCCGCTATTCAAAAATATGTGTATTTATATCTGTCTTGTGTATCTGTGACTTATACTTATAAACCTCCACCAAAATTAGGGCATTCCCTTTGAGAGTGACCCTAACGGAGGTGGGGTGTTTCACTTGGTATCAGGGCATAGGTTTACCAGATAAGATAAAAAGTTTTGAAAATTTATTTTCAAAAGAAAATTTAAAGAAGCATTTTTAAAGATAAAATGTTATTTTATTTTAAAAAGGCAAAGTCCCCCAAAGCCATAGGTACTATCTTTTATCCTTCGTTCTGAATCTATCCTTTTTGTTCCAGCATGTCCGAAGAACTTAACTTGCCAGAGGGTGTACCAATACCTGGTTGGTTTAGATGATTCTTAGAAGCAAGGGCCAATCAGCCAGGTCCCACTATTCCTCCTCCCCCAGCTGCAGGAAATCATCCAGCTACAGGAAATCATCCAGCTGCAGCAGCACCTCCTCCTCCACCTCCTCCGCGTGGTAATGCTTTTGCTAAGATATGTAAAGATTTCAAAGCTATGGGAGGGAAGGACTTTCATGGAACCGAGTCCTTCGTGGCAGCCAGGAACTGGCTAAAGGAAACCGAGGACTTATTCGTCATCTTTGAGGTAGTAGATAGGCAGAAGGTACAACTGGCAGTATGGCTACTTAAAGGCGAGGCTTCCCACTGGTGGGAAGTTACCAATGCAGAAAGACCAGTGGAAACATGGGAGGACTTTAGGGCGAGGTTTGAGGCTAAATTTCTCTCTGAAGCTGAAAGGAGCCTTCAATTGGAAAAATTCTTATTTCTTAAGCAAGGGAATATGACAGTCAAAGAGTACGTTAATCAGTTCGATGAGCTGGCTAGGTTCGGACTGGACCTAGTCAACACCCCGCACAAGAAGGCTCTCCGTTTTGTCAAAGGGTTGAATGAGCCATTACACAGTTTGGCCATGACCCATATACCCATGGGAGCTACGTATGAAAGATTCGTACAGATGGCATTGCTGAACGAAGAGGACAAGGGAAAAAAGGAGACAAAGGCAGAAAGCTCTCAAGGGAAGAAAGAGGGTTTACAGCCTAAGAAGACAGACTTTAAGAAGGGCGGGAAAGACAACAAAGAGAAAAGGAATTGTAATTTCTATGGCAAAGTGGGGCACTTAGTGAAAGATTGCTGGAAAAAGAAGGCCAAGATGAATGGTGGGTGCTTTTCTTGTGGTGAGACAGGCCACATGGCTAAGGATTGCCCAAAGAAACGAGGGCAGGGGCAGAGGGCTGGATCCACCTCAGGGGCACAGGTTCATGTGCTAGAAGCGCTACCTCTGCAACAGCGAGGTATAAATACTTCTGTAGAAAGTGCAGTTTATCTTTATGATCACCCAGTTCGCACTTTATTTGATTCTGGCGCATCACACTCCTTTATTTCATCTGCTTTAGTAGAATCTTTGCACCTAAAAACTAGTATGGTAGAGGACCCCTTAATTGTTTCAAATCCAACTGGGGGCCCGGCTCACTTGTCTATGATCTGTGTGGGATTGAAAATTTCTATTCTAAGCACAGAATTTAGATGTAGTGCCTTTGTTTTGGGCTTCTCGGGAGATGGTTTGATTTTGGGCATGGATTGGCTATCCAGTAATGGTGCCATCCTTGATTGTGAGAGAAAGGTGGTTAGGCTTCTGACCCAACTCGGTAACACGCTGGAAATTACTTGTAATCCCTCGTATGCGGTTATGCTTAGTTATCTTGAATCGCTAGATGCTTCTGTTGAAAGTTTGCAATCGGTTAAAGTGGTCCGTGAATATCCGGATGTCTTCGAAGAGGTGAAGGGCTTACCTCCGAAGCGGGAGATAGACTTCCGCATATATCTTGTAGATAATGCAAAGCCCGTTGCGTTGCCCGTTAGACACATGGCTCCACGGGAAAGGAAAGAGCTCAGTAAACAGGATAAAGAGCTTCTAGAGAAGGGGTTCATTAGAAGGAGCATTTCAGAATGGGGCGCTCCAATGGTGTTCGCCACAAAGGCGGATGGTTCTCTCCGTCTATGTGTTGACTATAGGGAGCTCAACAAGCTAACGAAAAAGAATAGGCACCCTCTCCCCAGAATTGATGATCTGTTTGATCAGCTTGTAGGAGCGTCTGTTTTCTCCCAACTCGATTTAGCGACCGGATTTCATCAGCTAAGGGTGGCTGAAGATAGCATCGATAAGACAGCATTCAGAACCCCAGACGGCTTCTTTGAATGGCTTGTCATGCCTTTTGGCTTGACAAACGCACCTGCTTACTTCGTGGACCTGTTGAGTAGGGTGTTCAGAGAGTTCCTCAACAAGTTCGTAGGGGTGTTCGTAGACGATATCCTTATCTTCTCAAAGAGTGAAGAGGAACATCCTCAGCACTTAAGGGCAATCATGGAAACTCTGCGAGTCCATCAGCTAAAAGCCAAATTCTCCAAATGCCACTTTTGGAGAGAGGAAGTGAGGTTCCTTGGGCACATAGTATCCAAAGAAGGGTTAGCTGTGGACCCTGCTAAGGTAGTAGCAGTACAGGATTGGAAGACACTAAGGAATGCAACTGAGGTCTGAAGTTTTCTAGGACTAGCAGGTTTCTACCGAAAATTCATAAGGGATTTTGCAAAAATCTCAGCTCCACTCACAAGGCTGACAAAGAAGAATCTAGTGTTCAATTGGGACTTGGATTGCGAGTTTGCTTTCCAACAACTAAAAAGGGCTCTTACAATAGCCCCAGTTGTGACGTTGCCAGATGGAAGCAAGATGTTCACAGTTTATACAGATGCATGTGGGACAGGACTAGGCGCTGTCTTAATGCAAGAAGGAAGGGCAGTAGCTTATGGAGGGAGATAGTTGAAAGCGCATGAAAAGAACTACCCGACCCACGATCTTGAGTTAGCTGCCATCGTCTTTGCACTCAAGTCTTGGCGACACTATCTCCTAGGTGAGAAGTTCGAACTTTACACTGACCATAAATCGTTGAAATATCTTTTCTCGCAGAAAGATCTTAACTTGAGGCAACAGAGATGGATGGAGTTTCTTGCCTCATACGATTTCGAGATCTCCTACACTCTAGGCAAAGGCAACGTAGTGGTAGATGCGTTGAGCCGAAAGAAACTGACCCTAAGCCTGCTGTTTGTTGAAAGGCAAAGCCTAGAGTTTATAGCCAGTTTTAACTTTAGGGCCCCCTCCGATTTTGTACCGGGCTTGCTAGCATCTCTCGAAGTACGCCCGACTTTAGTGGACTCAATAGGGACAGCACAACGCGAAGACCCTCAGCTTGTGGAAACGATTGATAGGCTAATTAGGGGTGATACTTCAAGTCACCTCAACAGATACTCCATCAACGATAAGGGTTGGCTAAGGCGAGACGGAAGACTGTGCGTCCCACAGACAAGGGATTTAGTAAAGACGGTTCTCGAGGAAGCACATTACTCCAAGATGACGATACATCCAAGCGGAGATAAAATGTACAAAGACATGAAGAGAACTTTCTTTTGGAGCGGCATGAAGAAGAACGTGGCAGATTTCGTTTCTAAGTGCATGATTTGCCAACAGGTTAAGGCGGAGCAGAAGAAGCCTGGCGGTCTGCTCCATCCTCTAGAGGTCCCGCAGTGGAAGTGGGATAGCATCTCAATGGACTTCATTGATGGGCTGCCTAGGTCTTGAAGAGGCAACACTAGCATTTGGGTAAAGGTGGATAGGCTTACTAAAAGCGCCCAATTTTTACCTGTCAAGAGTAAAAGAACTGCCTCATCCCTAGCATCTCTTTACCTCAAGGAAATTGTTCGACTCCATGGAATACCCTCCAGCATTGTTAGTGACCGAGACCCTATCTTCACAAGTGAGTTTTGGCGGAGTCTACAAGAAGAGGTAGGCACACAGTTATGCTTGAGCATAGCCTATCATCCCCAAACCGACGGCCAGACGGAAAGAGTGAAAAGAGTTTTGGAGGACCTTTTAAGACTGTGCGTCCTTGACTTCGGAGGGACGTGGGAAGACCGTCTTCCTTTGGTGGAATTTGCCTACAACAACAGCTACCAAGCCACCATCGGAATGGCGCCCTTCGAAGCTTTATATGGAAGACCGTGCCGATCGCCCACTTATTGGTGGGAGTCTACTGATAAGCTCATACTTGGGCCAGATATGATCCGAGAGACTTCAGAGAAAGTAGACTTGATACGAAGAAGGATGAAGACAGCCCAAGACAGACAGAAATCCTACGCCGACAAGAGGAGGACCGACCTTGAATTTGAGGTTGGGGACAGAGTTTTTCTTAAGATATCTCCGCTAAGGAACGTTGTTCGTTTTGGAACCACAGGAAAGCTAGCACCAAGGTTCGTAGGGCCATTTCCTATCATCGAGAAAATTGGGAAAATGGCCTATAGATTAGAGCTACCCGAAAAGCTGGCCGGAGTTCACAACGTTTTCCATGTTTCGCACCTCCGAAAATGTCTACATGAATCTGCTGAAGTGGTAGAGCCAAATATCCTAGAAGAAGCTGAAGTGGAACGCCAAGCAACCGTGAGGAAAGTTCCAACCCGCATATTAGGAACGGAAGTGAAAAAGCTACGCAACCGCGAAGTCAAGCTCGTCAAAGTTCAGTGGAGCGACGCTGAGGGAGACGCAACTTGGGAAACTGAAGCTAGAATACACGAAGCCTACCCTTTTCTTTTCGAGGGTACATCTTTGATCTTTATTTTTCCTTAAGTTGCGCTTTCATCTATCTTTTTAGGTATATCTCCTCGACCTTATCTTTTAGGTATAAACCCTTTGGATGAAAACATGTAATTGAAACATGTTATGGATGATGGTTGCAAGTGGTTGCAAGTGATTGCTGGTGGTTGCTCGTGGTTGCATATACACACACAATCTAGGTATTAGATCGGCTCAGTCACCTCATATTGCATATGCATATATATATATATATATATATATATATATATATATATATGTTTGCATTTGTATCTGGTTGAAGTTTAATGTGTTGTCATATGATGTTGCATTTATATATGAATGATTGTGCACTCATGTAGAATCATGAATAGGAAATTTTGCATACATAATGGATTCATGACACTTACATAATTTGCATTAAGGAGGTCAACTGAATCAGTAGGCCGCCTGATTTTGCATTAGATAAGTACATATACACACACTTCGCATATGATCTTGAAGCATTAGAAGTCTTTTAAGGACAATGGATGCTCGTGTTTGATGGATGAGTAGATGGACGTTTGGATGTTAGGATATACAATCTTCCTGAACTTGAAGATTTCGGGGACGAAATCCTTTTAAGTGGGGGAGAATGTAACACCCCGTGTATTCTATAACAGTGAAATTCACAAATTAAAGTATAATTAATCTCAAATCAAAGAATTAAGGGAAACGGGACACGCCATTACATTCGTCTCGGAATTCTTCTTGGGATAGAGTCCGAGTTTGCGTAAAACGGACTCCGTACGAAGAAGATATGGCTTCCGGAAGTTTCAGAATTCAGTTTAAAATTCAAACAGACAGAAACAGCTCAGAAACCAATTCAAATTTCAAAAATCGGGCCAGTTTGGCCAAGGCGGGAATTTTCCCGCCCAAGGCACCCAGGTCGACTGGGTAGTCGACCTGGGCTACCCAGGTCGACTGGGTAGTCGACACGGGGGTCGACTGAGGAGTCAACCTGGCCCCTGAGCCAGGTCGAACCCAGCCCCCTGGCTGGCCTGGTCTGTGCTTGGCCGAATTTCTGAGCCTTGCCTTGTCACTAGGGCTAGGTGTTAGCTCCTGATTAGTCTCTCCTTCAAACGAACGGCTAATATTAATCCAAGCTCCATCGACGGTTCTAATCAATTCACAAACTTTATAAAAAGGACCTAAGATTCCACCTAATTCATACAAATAAAAATTAGAATAAGACCGTCATGCTGCCGAGGAAAGACTAGAAGTAGCCGTCAAAATTGAGAGACGATTAGGAGACAATTCAAAAGCCTAAAGCAACGACAACTAAATCAAAACAACGCCTACAACAAAGGATAGCATCTCCAAATTCAGAATTCAGAAACCTGAACTGAAGATTCGTCATACGTTGTAAGTAGAGTGCAATTCCGATGTGAATGAATAATTGTGTTTTGATTTGTGTAAAATGAGAAATGGAATTGTACTTAATTTGTGGCGATAATAATTCATAATTGTACGTTGCTATGATTCTAATTAAGAATCGATTTGGGATATTGTGGTATAACGATGTTAGGCCTATTGTATATTTGCAAGTATGTGATTCATGTTGTGACGTAAACAACTATATGTTTGTGGTAGTTTATTTCAACACCTATTGGATAATTGCAAGTATATGATTCATGTTAACGACTATATGTTTGTGGTAGTTTATTTGAGATTCATGCAAGTATATGATTCACTGTTATGCCAACATGATGTACATTTTTTTATGATCACTTTTAGTGTGTAGTTGGATTCAATTAAGTATTATGGTTTATATGAATTTATGTTGGAATTGGCATCATGGTTCAAGTGTAAAAACCATACTTTTGTACTAGTGAAAAAAGCAAGCATCTTTGTGAACTTGTATTAATTCTATGAACATGACTAAACTATGTTTGGTGTTATGCCTAATTGAAAACATGTTTTAGGCCTATGTTGTTATCAAAATCATATGATGATATATGTGACACATAATTACGTTAGATTTACATTCCAATTGCAAGTTTACATGAATAGATTAAAAACCATGATTCATGTTTATGTATGTTTATGCCATGATTACATGAATAGATTAAAAACCATGATTCATGTTTAGGTAGGTTTATGCCATGATTATATGCTATTACAATGCAAGTTCACAAGTGCCTAATTTATGTTAATTAGATCGTTATGTTGCAAGTTCATGAGTTCACACTCCCCTTTTGATGTTACTTAGAATATATAAACACCATGTTCTAAGCCCCCCCTTTTTCATGTGGCTAAGTTGGGTTTATATGTTAAACCCAACATATGTTATATTGTAGCGAACGTATAAAACGGGGGTAATGACGTTTGGGTTAAAATATAAACATATGTGTTGGCATGTTTGACGCATGCAAACGACCTTGAAAACAATTAAGTGGTATAAATTAATTTTATCCAATAAAGATGAATTTGAATAATGGGCCGCAAATATTTACATATAAAAAGAAAAGAGACAAAATATGTAAATTTAGAAAATACGATGTGTTTAACCCGAGGTTGGATTGAGTTGTGATGTAAACCTGCCCGAAACCACCCGGCTGTCCAGTAGTCACAACAATACCTATCCAATGTAGGTGGTTAAACATTGAGCCCAATAAAGACCCGAGGTTAGACTGAGTTGTGGCGTAAGACTGCCCGGACCCAACCGGCAACAGACAGCCACAACAATACCTGTCTAATGTGAGTGGTCGAGGCTTTAATAAGACAATTAAGGCTGAGTCAGGTTAGATAGGATTAAGTAAATTGAATTAATACTTAATCAAAATTGAACATGCTAAACTATACAGACTGATTGGGGGTTAGGTTTACAAACACTTAATCAACTTAGCATGTTGGCTAGAAATAGAAAACCTAGTAGCGGGGGACCCTTTTCAGCAGTAACCCTACAAGGCGTATCAGGATACCCTGAACTAGTCAGGGTGGGGCACGATTACTGGGCTGACTGTAAGAGGTCAAATCGACGGCGGTGGTGCAACAGTGTAGGTTCTAACGGGGTGCGGGCGTGCACACACTCCGGCGCAGAACAATAAGGCACTGGGCAACAGTAGTATACCTGTGCATTCTAGAATTGTGTCGGGCCGCCACCCTGGGACTTGATACACCCCATGGTGGGACCAGCATAGGTAACTACAACATCGGGGGCCGTAAGACACATGTAACTATGCGAGTAGGAGCCGATCATTAGAAATGGATCACTTCACCCTGATTATGGGGTGCTTGTTGGGAACTAGTTTATAGGGGTGCAGAGAGTAATATGTGGTACGATAGTATATTCGACTCTAGACAACTTAACCTAGTTTATAGTGCTTTCCCATTTCCAGTTTGTACTTATCATGCTCAATTCTTTATTCATAGACTGAATAGTCCTAGACTTACTCAGGCTTTATGTCTGACTCTACTTTTCTTTCATCTTCTTTTCTTTCGTTCCCCGAGGGAATACCGCAGCTTGACCAGTTTTTACATCCAGCTTGAAGAGAAAGAATGTATTGCTTGGATCTCTTTCGTTTTGGACTATGGCTTTGGACAGCAATTATGGGACTTATGCAATTTACTTATGTTTTTATGCTTCTTTAAATAATGAAATCAAGACAGTTATGAAAATGTAATGTTTTTGGAAGTATTGTAAGACAATTATGACATGGTTTTTGTAACATGTATTTTGTTGAAATAAAAATTGCTGTTGTTTTCCGCTGTTCAAAAATATGTGTATTTATATCTGTCTTGTGTATCTGTGACTTATACTTATAAACCTCCACCAAAATCAGGGCATTCCCTTTGAGAGTGACCATAACGGAGGTGGGGTGTTTCATTATACATTGAAAATTTCTAGTTATATTAAAACCATTTCAATTCCTTTTAGTTCTTTACTTAAGCTGCAAAACAACTTATTTTGATAAAAATATCTTTTATCTTCATAACTTGGAATATTTCATCCAAAACCGTTTCAAATCATTCATTATGATTTTACGTAATTTTCCCTATATTTAATCGTTTAAAAATAGCCCCTTTCGGTTAAATTACGTTTCGGGTCATTTAACTACACTAGCACTGTTCTAATTCAAATTTGAATTTGACATTTCTCAAAATCCCGCCGTTAGATTTCAAATCTCATGTACTCATTTGAAATCTTTTTTCAATACGAACCCATAAGTTTCGGTTTTAGAAGAATCCGACGGCCGGATCTTCCGTTACGTCAAATCGAAGTTAATGGTCGAAATTCGCAAATGGTTGCTGCGCGACACGTTCTATTCGAGCCATTCCAATATATAATATATTTCATCGATTTCAATTCAAAACGTATTTTATAAAATGTTTATTAATTCGTTTGAAAACAATTCCAACTTGCATTTCAATTTTAAATCAAAATTGAATTTCCATATTATTATATTATCATAATAATAATCTTTTCAAAATGTCTAATTTTGAAATCTATTTCTTTTTCATATTCATTATAAAATGAATAAAATCGATACAAAAATCCGTTCGAGTTAAAATGGCGCATAACTACTTAACTCGACTTCATATATTTAAATATCTCCGTGTCCATCCAAAATCGGACATCAAAACCATATTTTGACTCTTACCTGAATATTAGATTAAAATATTCGTTTATTTCCTTATTGTAATAAGGCCCAATCAGTTACCATATAATTTTAGTTATATTGATTTCATACATTGCATGTATTTAACCATAATGATAATAATCATTTAAACATCCAAGTAACAACCAGAGTGCATTCTACGACTGTATAAGCAATAAATAAATAAATAATTCTTATAACAGCCTGACAATCAATCAATCGACATACAACTAATCATCAGGGATATGTGTGATCAGAATATCATCCCAAGACCCATGTGGGGTTTCAACCAACAAATACAGATTATTATTTGTGCACTTGGACGATGTGCAAAAATTATCGTCCCAATCGATATCACTCAAACAAGAGAAACTTAAACAAGTCGGCCGACTTGTAAATGGAAGTGTAATTTTTATTCCAAATATCATAAATATATCAATATTATTTTAACATGTTAAATATTTCAAATCTCAATTACAACAGCACATAACAACAAATCATCCATGGTCTCAAACAACAGTGACAGGAGCTACTAAGCCCTATTTACAACCTAGGATATAATAACATAATTAAAATAGTTGAGTCAGAAGGAGTTCTCATATTGGTTTCCACTCTGTCAGTCTTTATTTGATGGTTCAAATTTAAATCTCTGCCCTAAATTCTGACTTGCTCCAAATTTGGCCAATTTGGTGCTCACTTGAAGCTCTCGACTCAACGATCGCAACGGATCCTGTTTCACGCGATTTTGAGTTCATAGCAAAAAAGTTATTAACATGCGAAGTTTAGAAAAACAATTTAAATAATTAATTAAATTGTTAATTTCACCTCGATTTCTAACTTGCTCCAAATTTGACGAATTTGGTGCTCGCTCGAAGGTCTCGTACCACGATCGTGGCCGATCCAGTTTCGCGCGATTCCGAGTTCGTATGCAAAAGATATGACATTGCGAAGTTAAGCAAAACAATACGTTTTTTAAAAAATAAAATAAATAAAAACTAACTTTTATAAGTTTAAAATAAACGTTACCTTCCTTCACGCTTCTGCTCCAAAGTAAAAACCCATCGTCGGTCTCCTAAAACTCACCGCCGGAGCCATCCCCGACCACCGGAGGTCGATCGTCCGACCCCACATTGAACCCCTCTCCGCCGCGCACCTCTGGTCTCCACGACGCTGAAATCGCGACCCCCAAGGCCCTAAAAAGGCATGCGAACGGTGCGGAGTTATCCCCAAAATTCGAGCCCAACAATTCAAGAAAACCTATCATTGTTGTATGAATTAGAAGAGGGTGAAGATCTCTACAGGTTTCATGAAGGAAATTTCTTGAATTGCTCGATGGATTAGGCGCGATTTGAGGGAGAAATTCTGAATGTTGTTTGTCGTTGGTTTAACCCTAGGGGCGGCTGCGTTTTTTTATATTTTATTTTCTGAAAATTCTGATTGGTCTGGAGGGTGAGATATTTATATATATTTTTATTTTTAATTCCAAAAATTAGGGTTTTTATCCCGAACTCCAAATCAAACCCAACGACTTTCTCCTTCGGTTAAATACCCCAATTCCGGACACAATAGGATATGTTTCGTAAGCCAATTCGACTGTTTAGATAGGTTTTTATCAGAATTAAAATATAAATTAATATAATTTTCAAAACTGAATTCAACATACATTTTAATTTACCGGGGCTACATATTGACTCCAAAAATGGAATCTAGCTATGTTTTGACGATACGGACCCATAGGAACTGGTTTCGTTAAATTCCGAGTCCATTTAAAAAATACCATTTTTCCAATCGATTAAATTTACAACTGAAAATGAACGTGCCTTTAAATTTGCCACGCTCACATATTAAGTCCAAAAATTATGAAAATTGAAACCTAACAATAATTTATCATTACGAATCCAGAAAAATTGGTTTCATCGAATTCTGAGCTCACATACACAATTTCACTTATTAAGGGATATGTAATTATTTTAAAAATCGATTTTTTTAAATCTTTAAAAACAAAACTTAAAATTTCCATAGCGACTATTCTAAAATTTAATTTAGTAATAAATTACAATTTATAAAGTGAAATCTAAATTTCTAACATTCATTAGAAAGATATAGTTAATACGATCCTAATATTTCTTGTTTTATTCAATTCTAATTTATAATGAATTATGTAACTACTGTGCCATTTCAAGCTTGCAATATAATTAATATAAATTTATAAGTTCTAACTTCGTAATAAATAAATTTTTAGTCGTTATTATTTAAAATAAATCATTTTAAATATTCAAAATCCTTTAAAATAGCTTAAAATAAAATTTTAAATTGGTTCTAAAATTCTGGGTCGTTATAGAGAATTTGGCCGATCATCGGGTTGGGCACTTCAAAAGCAATGGATCGGCACAGGCAGATCACCAGAAATCAAGCGTTGCACTTAGGCCCACCACACCAAAAAACTAGGCAAACACTATGGCCTGGAAAATCATCAAATACGAAAAAAGAGGTTCGAAATTTTGTGAACGGCATGAAGGATCCAAAGATTTTCATTGGTGTGCAACGAAGAAATGGGGTTCGAAATATTGGCGGATCACTTTGGACACGAAATTTCCAGAAATTAGCAAATCATTTCGGCATTGGATTTTTACGTTCGGATCACCCATTTTTAGGTGATCACCATGTGTTTTCAGCATGATTTTGGAATACAAATTTCTAGATATGTCAAACGTTCCAGAAAATGAAAGCTCACTTCGACATGACCATAAAGTGGAATAAACATCGAGGATACAAGTATAAATAGGTAAAATGTAGCCTTCTACAAATCCACCAGCGTAACTCTGAATAATATCTATACATATAACCTGGTCTACTCATTAGCATCGTCAATGAGCACCTAAGGTAACAATAGTGAAATAAAACCTTGGGCCAGACAACAATCTAGTATGAGCGATAGAAAAATCTCAAGGCACTACAAAAGTCTTAATAGTATACATGGCCTGGAGGGTGTGGAGAATCACACATGTCATGCCCCTGCAACCACAAAGTTAGCACATAATAATCGATTTGTGCAACACTATGGTAAATACCAAGTAAATATGGTGTGATTGATACCTAAGTACTAAATGATGATAAATAAGTAAACAAACATAGCAACTATCAACCATTCTCGCATTCACTCACTTTGTGCATTGGATATGCGGCAACACTCGGGTTCCATGTTACTCGAATCCATGTCACTCAATCTACTGGGACATAGGTTGCACCCGTGTATACGCCCCAAAGTAAGGATCCACTTTGTCCAGGTGAATGCCATAAGTCTCCCATCGACGAAAACTAGGTGGGCCCCACTTGGTCTAAATTGACATCATACCCACTACACTTTCCCAAGTAACAGTAAAAACCACACATGTAGATAATTGCTTTGGCACATGTCATCCATAGCAGAGTCTATCCTAGGACTACTACCATGACTCCTCTTTAGTTGCTTCCTCTCTATCCATCATCACTACTCTGCATTCTAGAGCATCGCTACCATTTATCAAAGTCGTTGTTTCGTGTAGCGTCCCGGAATTCCGGTCCAATTTGAGCTGACCAAATAACACAAGTCCAACCCAAATCGCACTGGAAACCAGAAAACTAACAGAAAGAAAATAGAGGGTGAGAATAGATAAGATAGAAACTTAGAATAGAAGAAGAAGAAGAACATACAACATCATAATAAACATGAATCTCACAACGGAACGAATAAAATATAACATAACTTTGAAATAAAAGATTTGTGCTTGAATATACATATCATTATCAAGTACAGCACTTACAACACAGCGGAAATAACAATAGCAATATGATCCTGAAGCCTCCTGCTCCAGCTCTTCAAGTATCTGTAAATCCCAACTATTTGACTGTCCGTACATAATTGGGCACCCAAGAGTTTAGGGAAAACAAAACAAAATAAACTCTGGGTCAGTCATGGGACTGATGTGAGTAAAACAATTTAAAACAGTTTGAACAATAAAACGATATCTCATAAGACCACGCTGTATAACGGAACGGGTTTTTCCCTTATGAGAATCCAAATTAATCTTTATATCAAAATCCTTAGATATTATATTAATGTCTATCAATCACAATATAATAATCATCTAGCAGAACGCTTTCATCTCACGTTCTACATACATAGTATACAATCAAAACTGCGAGCGCTTATTGGATAATGGATTTCCAACTATGACAAGGTATGGAACCACCTTCCTATAGTGTACCTCTAGAGAGGAATACACTGGGTTCAACAAGAACATCTTGCAACCCGGCCACACAGGACCGACCACCCATTTCGCTTGAGTGAATCGAATGTATGTCACCAACGGTTGGGATCAGCAACCGCTTCTCGAATGGGACAGCATCGAATAGATTAAAGAATGAAATGAATATCTCTAGATAGGTGATAATACACCCTAATGGAAGCAACCCACACAGCCATGTTGCCTGCCCGATTTTTTTCATTTCCCGGTTGTGAGGCTAGAGGCCACGCTTATCTCTGACAGATCACACATTTATTCACTTTGAATGTAACATCGTCATACCTGCCAAATCACAAATTGATTTCCCCCAAAATACCATGGGTATATAGCTAAGAGAAACGAATTCCTCCGCCACCAAATGTAAATACGTTTGAAGAGATCAACTTACGTGATCTATTAAATATACTCTATCAGACATTCTTCCATACAGGTCGTCCTGGGACTGGAACAACCGAAGGCACTATTCTGTAAATCCATCTTAGGCAATTGCTACCTAGGATCGTCAGAACAGCCCTTGCATAAATCTATTTTCAATTTTCTTCATCATATTTGATTCGTAACGCTAACGCCCATACAGAGTGGTTTTCAGGTCATGAATCTGATCCCGGTCTCTTTGTATTGACGACGGAAAAATGGTCAAAAACTTCGATAGTCCGTGAGTTAACTATCGAAGGAAAACACGTGTGCAAACAACGATACTATTTCCAGATGGAAATTCTATCGATCAATCATCTTTTAACATTTATCTCTCTATTTAACTTATTCATTTTTGATCTCCTGTTTCCATAAATTGAACATTTCTTATTTTCTAATTTTAAAAAATATACATTATTAACAATGGAAAACATTTCCATTTTTTGTTTTCTATATTAGAAAAAATTTCTGATTCTTATTTGGAAAACATTTCCAAAGCTCCTTCATTGGATTTAAACAGATGTTTAAATAAAATATCGCTATGCCAACTCAAACCATTTCACGGATTAACTAAATTTACTTAACCATCCTTTACCATTAAACCTTACCCATTCCTTAGTTAAGAAGGAAGTCAATAAGTTGGGGTATAATTACCTCTCAGACCTTAACTGATCAACGTTTTAACTTCGAAATAGACAAAGTTTATCTTTTTAAATCTTTAACAAACTTCTTTACGTCTCTCTCAGATTCAATTTACGAATCCACTCCTTTACTTAAAACATTGATTATAACTATAGCGTTATAATTCATACTTCTGAAATTTCTAACTTCAAATATAACTTTTATTCTTTAATTTAAATAAATAAACAACTAATTTATAAATAAATAAATCTTGATTTAAAAAAACCGGAAAGTAAATAATACTTTCCCGAATTCGATATAATCGAATTTGACGATTTACCCTCTTCGAATAACTAATATTCGATTATCTCACTTCGAATAATCTTATATTCGATTAACTCACTTTCGAATAACTAATATTCGATAACTCTTTCTTTCTAATAAACTATATTCGATAATCTCCTTTAGATTAAACTAAAATCGATAAACTCCTTTCGATTGAGCTGAAATCGATTAACTCCTTTCGATTAACTCATTTTGATTAACTCGTCTTGACTAAATCAACTTAATTAACTCGACTTATTTAACTCAACTTGATTAACTCCTATCGAATAACTAATATTCGATTAACTTATATTCGAATAACTATGTCTGTTTTAACTTTATTTCGAATAGCTAATATTCAATTTAACTCCATTCGCTTGACTCTAGATCGCAGCGATCACAATGGTTACGCCCGATTCCCTCAGGAAACATCCGACCGCCGTAGGCTATCTGCAGCCCTGCAAATTACGCTAGCAGTCGTACGAAATGGCAGCTCATCCTGAATAACTATGTTTGACTAACTCTATATCAAATAACTATATTCGATCAACTCTAATTGAATAACTAATATTCAATTAATCCTAATTCGATTAACTATGTTCAATTATCTCTATCTGGTTAACTCTTATCGATTAACACTAACTCGATTAACTCTAATCGATTTACCTAACTCGATTAACTCTAATCGATTACTCTAATTCGATTAACTCTAATCGATTACTCTAATTCGATTAACTCTAATCGATTACTCTAATTCGATTAACTCTAATCGATTACTCTAATTCTATTAACTCTAATCGATTACTCTAATTCGATTAACTCCAATCGATTACTCTAATCGATTACTCTAATCGATTAACTCAATTCAAATAAATTATATTTGATAACTCTATTCGATTACAAATACTTCCTTTTCTATTTGTCTATATTTATTTCATATAAATATTTCCTTTATATAATTCTATTTATTTCATAAATATTTCCTTTCACAACTTTATTAATTTTCTAAATAAATATATCCTTTTATCTTTATTTATTTTCGAAGTAAATAATTCTTTTTTCAATTCTATTTGTAAATGTCTCACAAATATTTCCCTTTCTATTTTATTTGTAAATGTTTTACAAATATTATCTTTCTATTTTATTTGTAAATGTTTTACAAATATTTCTCTTTCTATTTGTTTTACAAATATTTTCCTTTTATATTTGTTTTACAAATAATTTCCTTTATAACTCTTTGATTTTATAATTATTTCATTTTATATATAAAATCCATTGATTATATATAAATAATTTATTTTCAAAATATACTTTGAAAATCCCCTTTCACATCCCAGTATTTCTTACGGTATTTAAATTACCAAATAACAATGATCGATATCATTCAAACACACATAATCAACAACAGATTATATGTCACATCATATATCACAATATATGAAACAAAACAATATTTTATATATTGAGGAACCCAGTTGGGTTCCTCCAACCATTTTCCCTACAACACAGATGTTAAACAATATAATTAACATTGATTTCATTTCAATATGAAATATTCTGCTAAACAGAATCAATATTTGAATAACGATTTATATATATCGTTATCTATATTTTCAACCAATACATAAGCAATTCAACCAAACAGTTAACACACAGAAATCAACAGATAATTATCAGTTCTAAGAATATGTTATAAAAATATAACTGTTCAAAGTTGGTAAGTTTTACTCACATTGGACGATCATCGTTAATAACGATAACCATTGCTTGATTTAGACGGACAATTTATTTTGCTATAAATTGTAACTAGCTCCAATCCACTCCCTGTCAGTTTCAGCCACCGTCCATACGATCCCAATGAATCTTGTTTCACGCAATTCCGATAACATATGACAAAGATACTAATATTACAAGTTATTGACTTATTTGGTAAAAAATAAATTCTATTTAATTTAACCATTGGGCCTTTACTTACATTCCTTGGCCGAAAAATCAATCCGCCACTCGCTACAGTCATCCATCTTCCTCCTCGACACATTCGATCCAGACAATAAAGCTTTGTCATTCCCGTGAATTCTTTTGATCCATTCTTACACCCTTCTCCATGAAATTGAACCAAACTTCCACCGACCAACTCCTCTTGAAAATCTCCATCCTCCAGTCCCTGACTTAACCAACTCGCAGCTTTTACTCAAGAAGCAACGAGCTCCTATCCCCATCATCAACCAAAAATCACCGAACAAATTTTGAATCGATTATCACCAAACTCATCAACAAGATGCTAAACCAACTCAGAAACACAAATACGACCTCAAAACTCCAATTCGATGCACCAAATTCCAACACGAACAAAACCCTAGCCGACGCTACGTATTTTCCAGCGCTCGATAGTAGCATTGATCATAGTAAAAACAATATGAGGGCAAAGAGAATAATGAGAGGATTTCATATATTCATGGTTTGGGATTTATAAGAATATCTTTTGATTTATAGGAATTTTTAAAGATCGATCATTTACTGAAGATGGAAGTAAAATTTGTGGCGGCACATTTTGACCGAGAATGAATTTCAGTTAGGTTTAGAGTGAGTGAGGGTTATTTATAGGATATGTATAATATTTTTTTATTGATTATTTTATTTTATTATAACCAATCATTGTTCGTATTTACCGTTTAAAAATCCCCATGATCACACATGATATTCAAAAATCACGAAAATGGACATACACCTTCAGTTCGACATTACAGACCCAATGAAACTGGTTTCATCGAATTCCGACTTCATTTGATCATACAGCGTATTTTTAACCATCAGAACATCGATTGTTTTTCACATTAAAATCCCGTACGACCACATACTGACCCTAAAAATCACGAAACTTGACATCTAATAATAATTTAACATTGCGGATCCAACAAAATTAGTTTCGTCGAATTTTGAGGTCGTTTCCAAAACTTGCTATTTTTAAAGCTCTAAATAACCCATTTAAATATTAAATATATTTAAAAACAATTAAATTAAATATTTATAAATAAATATTATCGTATATATTCACATACAATATCATACAGCTCCATAATATTCCTATGTGAACTTTTAACTCAATATTTCAAATCCCGATTAAATCGGTATTGGATTTATAATGAAATTCCTTTTATAAATATAAATAAATCGTTATAAATTATAAAGGAATTCCATAGTGACTTTTATAAAATTTGATTTGGACATAAATCAAAATCTACACGATGAAATCCATATTTTTCTCTTCCATTAGAAAAAATACTTTAACAGATTCGAACGCTTCTTGTTTCACAGAAATCCGATTTAAAACGGCTTCTGTATACTCGTTTAAAGTTCGAATCGCCAAATTACGAACTGCCACGCCATTTCGAGCACGATTATAACTATATTATAATTATATGTTCAAACTTCGTTTAAATAATATATTCGTTAATATAAATTCAATTCTTAACTGAATTATATATTTTGAATTGCCCAATTCACGCCATATCGCCATTTCAGCTCATTCTGATCATTTCAGAATTAAATATATTATTTAGTTATTATATTAATTGAATATTCAATATTGTTTTCTTTAACGACCATTTAATTCTCTGAATCACTATTTAAAAAATTAAATAAATTAATTATTATATTGCTAAAATACGAGACATTACACTTCGCTTCACATCCTGGAATCACCATCATTGGGTAACGAACAACCGATCGAAGAGACATTACATCGAAAACCCACTGTCGAGCAAACCATCATATCCTACTCCTCAAAATCGCAACATTGTCAATGTCAAATTGACTAGAATGGCTAATAGCAATAATAATCGATACCAACCACTTTATAGTAATCGACAATGAGTACGCAAATCATTTATTTAACCAAAATTGGTTAAATACGCATCTAAGGAAAACGTTTTCGCGAATTTTAGCCTGTCGCCAAGTCCATCCTCCATTTTATGATCATCCACCAAGCTCCAGTGTTACTCATCTTCAAATCTGTTGCCAAACTCCAATGTCGCTCCATCGTCGAATCCATCCTTGCATTGTGAAGATATTTCGAGAATTTTTCTCATCCATTCGAGTTTGCCATCCTTATTCGCTTAATCAACACACGCCAGCATGTATTTGATCTATAAGCACCCCAAACTCCAATGAATGAACTATTTTCTAATACCACTTCCTAAGAATGACCTAAACTAAGCAATCAATACAACCATGAAATTAATAGTCGTACAAATTCCTAAACTTTCATACAAACATCCATAATAGCAGTAATAAATCAAATACACTACGCCATAGATTGCACACTGCAACACCGGAGAAGTGATGCAGGAAGTGCTAAAAAGTGTTGGTATAGGCCAAAAATGATCTTTGTCAACACTTTCTCGGGGTTGCATTTTGTCGCATTGCCTTAAAGTCAAAGGCAACACCTTTGCGACCATATGGTAGCATCAGTATAGGTGTTGCCACAGGTACCACTACAACAAAAAATATCCTTTCACAACTGCCAAAAACAGTTGTAATATGTCTAGTTATATCTGCAATCGTAATAAAGTCAACATTTTTAACAACTGTTTCTAGCAGTTGTTAAAATTTGTTTTACAACTGTAAAAAGTAATTATACCTCAATTGGTATTATCAAAATTTTCATAATATCATAATTATAACCACTATTTCACTAACAACAAACATATAATCACATTAAGAGAAAAACAATTCAAGTGTACACCAACTTCATTACGGAAAATAACTGAATTCATTACATATGTCAATAAAAGTGCACACACTTATTAAATGAGAAGTTTTCTACATGGTCTCATGACTACTTTACTTTCAGTTATTACACAACAACACAACACAAGAATTGTAATATGCACTACTAGATTGCACAGTCTGAGGTACAAAGGCAAAATACCATTCGGGTTCATCACATAAGAGGGTGGAAAGAGCACAGATGGGTGTAGCACGTTGGCGGAACGGTGGTGATGGCTCCTGAAGCAATCTTGGCTGCAGCAAACAACCAGTTGTGTGTTACTAATTAATGCTCCTTAAAAGGGGAAAAAAAGCAAGTTAAGCCTAATAATTGGCTTTTTCTGAAATATGAGATGAATATACTCAAATAGCGTATAGTCAAATAGCATATATTTAAAATCAGTATTGTTTCCAAATTTCAAAGGAATATTCAAACCTATAATGGAAGTTGCTACATTCACTTCTGGTTTGGGGTCGATGAACTTGTTACCGAGTTCTGAGGCACTACAACTAGACCTGTCAAAATATGACCCTACCCTTTTACCCTAATTACAACACTGTTGGGTCAACCCTTTTATATTTTTTTTATTAAATGGGTCATAAAAGGGTTGACCCATTTTTAAATGGGTTACAAATGGGTAACCCACTTACCCAAATATTAAAAAAGTAATACTTTAAAATAACGATTTTTAAATGTAAAAAGGTCAAAATTAAGAAAATAACCTTTATTTTGCAAAAAGTGGGAAAAAAAGAAAAAAATTCAAAAAATCCAAAAAATTATGAAATGAAAATTGAAAAAACGAAGTATTCAAAAATAATGATTTTAAAGCTAAAAGGACCAAAATTACGAAACTGCCCTTCATATTGGAAAAAATTCAGAAAATTCAGAAAATTACGAAATGGAAAGTAAAAAAAAGAATTATTTTAAAATAACAATTTTTAAAGCTAAAAATGCTAAAATTACGAAAATACCCTTCATTTTGAAAAAAGTGAAAAAAATAAATAAATTTCAAAACATCCAGAAAATTTCGAAATGAAAAGTAAAAAAAGAATTATTCGAAAATTACGATTTTTTAAGCTAAAACTGTAAAAATTACGAAAATACCCTTCATACTGGAAAAACTGGAAAAAATTCAAAAAATACCAAAAATTATGAAATGAAAAGTAATAAAAGAATTATTCGAAAACAATAAATTTTAAACTTAAAAAGGCGAAAATTACAAAAATGCCCTTCATGTTGAAAAAAGTGAAAAAAACAAAATAAATTTTAAAAATCCAGAAAATTACTAAATGAAAAGTAAAAAATGAATTATTTTAAATAACGATTTTTAAAGCTAAAAATTACGAAAATAACCTTTAATTTGGAAAATGTGAAATTTATTACAAGTTTGGCTAAAATTACAAAATGAAATACCCTTTATTTTCGTAATTTTGGCATACTTAGCTTTAAAAATCGTAATTTTTAAATAATTCTTTTTTAAATTTTCATTTCGTAATTTTCTGGATTTTTTGAAATTCATTTATTTTTTTCACTTTTTTCAAAATGAAGGGCATTTTTGTAATTTTAGCATTTTTAGATTTAAAAATCGTTATTTTAAAATAATTCTTTTTTAACTTTTCATTTCGTAATTTTCTGGATTTATTGAAATTTATTTATTTTTTTCACTTTTTTCAAAATGAAGGGTATTTTCGTAATTTTAGCATTTTTAGCTTTAACAATCGTTATTGTAAAATAATTCTTTTTTAACTTTTCATTTCGTAATTTTCTGGATTTTTTAAAAGTTATTTGTTTTTTTAACTTTTTTCAAAATGACGGGTATTTTTGTAATTTTAGCAATTTTAGCTTTAAAAATCGTTATTTTAAAATAATTCTTTTCTTACTTTTCATTTCGTAATTTTCTGGATTTTTTAAATTTTATTTTGTTTTTTCACTTTTTTCAACATGAAGGGTATTTTTGTAATTTTGGCCTTTTTAACTTTAAAAATTATTATTTTCGAATAATTCTTTTATTAACTTTTATTTTCGAATAATTCGACACTTGAATTTCAAATTTTAAAGTTCAAAATTTTATGGAATATTTTGAAAATAAAAAAAATTAGCATTTGTTTTTATTAAATAAAACAAATTTAAAAACTTTAATTTACTATTAGTGTTATAAGGGTTATAAGTGTTGTAATAGGTTAAACCTTTAATCGAGAAAGTCAAAAAGGGTCAAGCTATTGTTTGTAGCTAAAGATCAGGTCAAATTTTACTTGGCCCTTATATGACCCTACCTCACCCTTTTGACACGTCTAACTGCAACTACCTAAGTAAGTACCATTGCCATTACCTGAAATCTACACTAGTATTTGATCATAGCATTAGGACGGGATAATTTAGAAGTACAACGCCAATGCTTTCATCTCCCTGTAATGGACAACAAACGAAGAGAACAATGTCAAATACATCGTACATGGATTTATTACATTGTACCAAGGATACATCCCTATATATACAGTTGTAAACAAATCAAGTGTAAACAGGCCAAGAAGCCTAACCCATGTATTATTATAGATGAAATAAAACGCGGTGAACCAAGTTGCCCCCTTTCATTTATAAGCACCCAGCTAATAATATTAAGTCTGGATCTCCTACGATACTTCTATGGGTCTAAGGAATCAAAAAAATTTACCATTCGGTTTCATAGGAGAGATTTTGGGTGTGAATTATACACATTGAAACTGACCACAAAATGCAGTATTTGACCCAATTGACTTGCCATCTTGTTAGAGGTATTGCTTCTTTTTTGCATGTCATGGGATCTTCCATAGTATTTTTATTTTTTTTGCGGTCACTAGGTGCAGTTTCAATTTTTGTTTTTCCTAAGGGTTGTCCGAACATATACATGTATCAATACATATTAGTAATATGCTTTTATTTTGACAAATCTACAAGAAAAAAATTACATGACGCATTGCTCCTAGACATGCATATTAATAAAATTTGAAATTCAACATGTAATGAAACACCCCACCTCCGTTAGGGTCACTCTCAAAGGGAATGCCCTAATTTTGGTGGAGGTATATAAGTATAAGTCACAGATATACAAGACAGATATAATAACACATATTTTTGAACAGCGGAAAACAACAACAACTTTTATTTCACAAACCATGCCATAATTGTGTTACAATTCTTCCAAAAACATAACATCTTCATAACTGTCTTGATTACATTTTTTAAAGAAAACATAAATAAACTGCATAAGTCCAATAATTGCTGTCCAAAGCCATAGTCCAAAACGAAAAAAAATCCAAGCAATACATTCTTTCTCTTTAAGCTGGATGTGAAAGCTGGTCAAGCTGCGGTATTTCCTCCCTGAGAACCTGGGGGGGGGGAAACGAAAGAAAAAGAGGCGAAAGGAAAAGGGTCAGTCGTAAAGACTGAGTAAGTCCTAGTGACTTTCAGTGTAAAAACGGTTAAAACAACATGTCATGTATGAACTGGAACTAAACTTAAGAATGGTGTCAAGGTGGACAAGATAGACTAAGGTGATCATGATAAGTCAAGACAAGTCAAATAAAGCATCACATGTTCAAGATTCGTTGCATCGACTGTACTAGTATACTAAGCCCAGTTCACAAGTTAATCACGAAATAAATCCCACGACCCAATATCGTGATGTGACCCTGAAACGGGGTCTGACCCAAGTACGGGGTCCTACGGAGCGCTTATCTAGTCGATCGGCTCCCTACAAGTTCTAGCTCGTCAAGTGTCCATGTCATATGGCTAATCACGAATGTAGTCACCTGTGCTGGGTCCACCTTCGGGTGTATCAGCCCTAGAGTGTCAACCCCTGACACGATTCAAGATGCACAGATAAATCTACGGATACCCAGTGCCTGCCCCGGAATACGTGCACGACCGTAGTCCACCGAACCTACACTGGCGTACCCCATTGCCGTCGTTCACCTCTTACAATCAGCCCAGTAATCGTGCCCCACCCGGCCTAGCCCCAGGGTACCTTGATACATCTAGAGGGTTACTGCTGAAAAGGGTCGTGTCTAGGGTTTCGCCTAACAGATTAGGTCATGTAATTCATGACCTAACCCGCCTAACCGATTAAGTCATGTAATTCGTGACTTAATCCTTTTCCAGTCTAGTCATGTCAATGTGGTTAAGTATGTCATTTAAATTCGCGACTTAACCCGCCTACGTGTCATGTCAAGTTGGCTAAGTGTTGTCGTTTCAAGTTCATGACTTAGCCCCACAAATCGTGTTCAAGTTGGTTAAGTTGTCCTTTCATGTTCATGACTTAACCCTAATTGGCATTAATTGATTCGTTAATGCACCGAACCACTGACATTGGATCCTGTTGTTCGTAGCCACTGGATTTGCCGGGCGGTTCCGGGCAGGTTTACGCTACGAACTCAACCCAACCTCGGGTTTCAAGCGCGATGTGACCAACTACCCACATTGGATCCTATTGTTTGTAGCAACTGGATTTGCCGGGCGGTTCCATGCAGATTTACACTACAAACTCAACCCAACCTCGAGTTGGCCACTTTCTTGTTTTCTAAAGTCATGCCCATGTTCTTAGCAGATTCGTGCTATTTCCATAGCATGTTCATATGTCAACTTCGTGCCCAACTAAGGCATGTTTCAAGTCAAGTTATGGCATGTTCAAGTCAAGTTTTCGTGCCATATTTCAAGTTCTACTTGTGCCAAATTTCACGGTTTATGATTATAATCAATTCAAGTTTTTCCTATTCTACCCAATCGTATCCCCAACGTATATAAACATACTTCGTTCACAAGCATAAACAATTCAAGAGATAAAGGGGAATAACACCAAACATGTGATAGGCATATGTGACAATTCCAACATCACTTGCATAATAAACAGGCTATAACATATCACATGGTTTCAATACTAGCATGATGATAACTTGGCATAGTAATGGTTCCAACTTAGTTTAACATGATGATTTCAACTTTACATCATAGGCATAATAATCATTGCGGGCATAATAATAATTTTATTACAAACATGAAACATTAAAGGCATGGTAATTCTAATAGGCATAGTGGATTCCAATTTAGCAATTTTAACATAATGATTCTCATCTAACATTATAAACATAATGATTCCAACTTTTCATCATAACCTAGAAATTCCCAATTTGTCATTAACATGATAGGTATATTAACATCACAGGCATAGTTCCATCAACATCATAGACATGGTTTAATTAGCCTCATAGGCATGGTTTAATCAACATAAAGATTTCAATAAACATAGTGATTCCATGGACATGTATTAGTCCAACTTGCCATACAATTAAGCCCAAGTGATTCATAACAACATCAAAATCATGATAAGTTTAACTTGCAACATTGACATAGCAATATTCCCAAATTATGATTCAAAGTTAAACAATATAAACATGGATTAATAATAGTTCCTAAATCCGGTTTCAATTCATGG
Source organism: Allium sativum (assembly GCA_030737875.1). Lineage (NCBI taxonomy): Eukaryota > Viridiplantae > Streptophyta > Magnoliopsida > Asparagales > Amaryllidaceae > Allium > Allium sativum. The sequence goes on from CM060913.1 coordinate 657,048,855, forward strand.
CATGTCCTTGTTATTTTAGCGTTTTTGCCTAAAAAGTGACATAGAACTTACAATATGAAGCAAGTAATCCAAATCAAAATTCCAAATCAAATAGCCCCAAATCCGTTGTCTAAAGCGTTGTAGTTGTTGTAGCTTCTAGTTGTAGCCTTCAAGATTCGTCCTTCGTCTTCTATAATTTTGTCCTTTGTATTTTTAATTTAGAGCTCTAGGTTTAATGGTGGTTGCATGAGTTTAAAATGAAATAGTATGATTTAGGCTAGGTCTTAGGTTCTTTTTATAGTGTTTGCGAGTTGATTAGGACCGTCGATGGAGCTTGGTTTAATAATAGCCGTTCGTTTGAAGGAGAGACCAACCAGGAGCTGACACCTAGCCCTAGTGACAAAGCAAGGCTCAGAAAATCGACCAAACACAGACCAGGCCAGCCAGGGGGCTGGGTTCGACCTGGGTCAGGGGCCAGGTCGACACGCCAGTCGACACCGTGTCGACTTGGCAGTCGACACGGGTGACCCAGGTCGACTGCCCAGTCGACCTGGGTAGCCCCAGGTCGACTACCAAGTCGACCTGGGTGCCTTAGGCGGGAAAATTCCCGCCCTGGCCAATCCGGCCCGATTTTGAATTTTGAATTGGTTTTTCTGAGCTATTTTGGTCTGTTTGAATTTTAAACTGAATTTTGAAACTTCCGGAGGCCATATCTTCCTTATACGGAGTCCGTTTTACGCAAACTCGGACTCTATCTCAAGCAGAATTCCGAGACGAACGCAATGGCGTATCCCGTTTCCCTTAATTCTTTGATTTGAAATTAGTTATTCTTTAATTTGTGAATTTCACTGTTATAGAATACACGGGGTGTTACATGTAATATAAGGAATTATAATGCATCCATGGAAGATTAGTAAATCAAAAGTGAATGCATAAAGCTCCCATAAAAAACTTACGCACCTCCTTGCGAGACTTCTCTTTGAACTGAGTCATTTTATTCAGCCATCCAAGTGATGTAACAGAACTGAGTAGCCACATCAGTTCAACATGAGCCTTTACGTGAGACTGCACGAACACGGAAGCCTGTAAATTACATTGAACTGCATGGTCACATTCTTTTAGCGTCCATTAGACATACATTGAAAGTAGAGAAACTTGCCTAATGAATTCAATCCTTGCTCTTTTTCCTCAACTGCATCTTGAAGTTGACACTTATCCAAAACCTTCACGGCAAAGAAGATTGTAAAAAAAATCAAATGAAAAATATAATAGATTACATTATATCTTAAATAGAATGAATTCATGTATGTTACCTCCCATATTTCTTGATCCTTGTATTGACTTAGAGGATCGAGGTTATATCAGACGGATCCTTGGAAAAGAGTTGGATCTTGAAGGACAATCCCACTCCTGCTCTTCCTACAATTCCTATTTTGTGCCCTCCTTCAAATGCACAACTGATTCCTCTCAGCACTACGGGCTATCTTCCCTATATCGAATCTGCATGAGTTGCATAGTGCTCTCATTATAACTCATTCTGAAGTTAATTTGTATGTATATTAGCTATGTCAATGTAAAGGAAAATAACAGGTACACCCAGCAAAAACAAGAGCTCGAGGACCAACATTTATTCTAGACTCAAATCAGGCGGGTGAATATTCATTTCAACTCAAAGAAACACGTTTGTACATATGAATGTTCCTACTCAACACATAGGTATACCATGTTTACAATTTTCTAAGGCCAGTGTAACATCTTCATGGAACAGTGAACAAAAAAAGTGAACTTTAGTATGTGGCAAAAACTGAATGTAATAAAAACATGAGTAGCTTATGACAGATCTTGATAATTTAAACTCCCAACATCAGTTTAAAGAAATAAATAATGCATGCCTATATTATTGAAGTCAGAACAATTATATAAACAAAGTGGCAGAACAGGTGTATACAAAATGTGTTCCGGGTCTGGAGGCCCTTCAATGCACACAAAACCGACTTAATGAATGGGTAAAGGACCCAGATTTACCCATTTCCAACCCAAAATGCATGATATATGATCTTCTTAGTGACATTTGGATTTACATGGCACAAGTGTGTAAGCTTAAATAAATTTCATGTGCATAAGCAAGAGTTTAAATTTCAGACAAGATCAGCAAACAACAAATACTACAACAATCAAGAGTAGGTATACACTACATTTAAAGGCACCTATAGCAGGTAGTGAAGTGGCTTAACCCCAAGCAACAAATTCCCAAAACAACACAAGAGTAACTATTAAATTTAGTTAAGTTACCAAAGTCAATATTCTGGAATTAAGATGAATCGTGAGCAATAACTCACCTTTGCACTCGCGAAGAAGATGCGGCGACAGATCTCGACTTGGGGCGGAGGGCTTCGACGTTGGTCTCGAGAGGGTGAGCGAAACGACTTAAAGAATCCTATAAGAATCTAAAGCCAGATCTCGACAGTGGTTTGGGTGATTTGGATTGATGGTGTAATTTAGATCTTGGGTTGAAATAGCAATTAGGGATGGATTTAGAATTTTAGGGGTAAAACGAAATGAAAAAGATGGAGGGCAATGAAAATAAAAGTGGAAATTAAAAATAGGGTAGGCGTAGATTGATGCGTGGATTGACGACTGGGATTTTGTATTAAGTGATCCTACAGATCGATGAGGTGTGACTTTTTTTTTAGTTTTTTAATTTGAATATATTTATATCTACTGCAACACAATTATATATATATATATATGTGCCAACACATTGAAAAGTGTGTTGCAATAGACAAAAATCAGCATGGTTATGGTGACATTATAGCTAGCAACACCTTGGATTTTCGTTGCAGTAGGCCATCTATGGCGTAGTGATAGAATCTAGCTATAGAAATCAAAGTGAAATAAGTATTCGAATAAGCCAGATCTGACAGTATTGTCGAAACAGTGCGCAATAGCGCTTGATAGGTAAATAACGTGCATAATAGCGCGTAACTAGGTAAAATATGATAATCAAGCAAAAACTACTTAAATCACTTTCTAGTATTTTTATTTATTGTTTACTAGGATCAACTATCCTAAATAATACGTTTTACAATAAGCAATTAGGTTAAAACGTCAATTTTACACCATACAAACAAATATAGGTCAGCAAGAGATGATACCACTCATCTTAGAAAAAACCAGCCCAAACTAGCTTTAAAACGTAGAGCTCACGAATACGAGCCCAACGGAATTAATGACATTCAAATTCAACCTCGTACACAAAAGTTACATAGGATGTAAGTTTTACAATCATTTAAGCAATTAAATAACCGAACTAATTAATTAATTAGTTACTAATTACCTTTTAAATCTTGACTCCTCTTCTTCCCCAAACATACATTGTACTCAAACATACATTGTAAACAACTATGTGCCAAATCCATAAGATCTCCTTTCCCTCTCCTCCTTTTTCTTCCATTAGTCGATGAAACAAAGGACGGTCTTTGTCGAGGAACCATGCTACGCGACCTCTCCATGACTGACAACACGACGTCACATTCGGGCCCAAGATGCAAGCTGCATCCTCGAATGCATGCCTATAGGTCACAACACTTTTCATGATCGAACATCTTCAAATTTACCCAACAAAGAATCCTTCCATCATGAACTTGAATCGAACCTTGGTTTTTCCTATCGTCGAACATATGCAATAAGAACAACCCTAGTCACGTTGTCATGAAACACGTGCCAGGAAATCACTACGAAACTTTAAAACATGGACATGAGTTTATGGAGATTTGCTTCACGATTATAACAAACACAAAACCATGATTTTCAATATTCTACATCTTAAAATATGAATTTTTGAAATGGAAATGTTTGTGGCGGCCATTTCTCTATAAAAATGGGTGAAACAGTAACTTACGGGTCTAAGAAGAAATGAATTTGGAGCTGGGCTTGATACTGTAGAAATTTTGGGCTCAATTCCTAATATTTTGTTATATTTATTTTCAAACAAGCCCAAAGTCCCTCGAACTCGAATCGACATCATTCGCCAATCATCATCTATGTAAAAAATGCCTTATAAATATAATAAGACTGGTTTTGAGAACAAAATCGATCGTATGTGGAAGTTAGCCTTTAAATGTAACAACCCACTGCTACAATTCCAAAAACATAAGTTGAGTCACAATCTAACACTATGCTTTGGCAACGACTATTTACATCGTATTTTGAAATCGATTTGACCACCAATTGGCTCAAACTTGAAATATAACGTTCCATATGCTTATTCTTCGTGTAACAAACAATCCAGACTCAATGGAATTGGTTTTTAGTTCTAATTTGGTAATTTTTGGAAAATATCATTTTGGAACCATCAGTCGAATAATTAATGATCAATATTTAAATAAAATATTCACTACTAGAGAGGGCTCATTTTGCGACGACCCTGAGCGACGGCTAAAAAAAGGGCTGTCGCTAGCCATCGCATGGTTTCCTGCATATCAAAACCGAGCCACGACTTTCTTCCCCATTTCTTACTCAGCAAATAAAAAAAAATAAACCCTACCATTGCCCCCCCCCTCCGACGCTGCTGAGATTTCACCGATTCTACACCCTAATTCTCACTTCCAAGCTTCCAAATTTGCTTAGGTATGTTCTCTAACCCTATTTTATGTTAATTATGGTTAAATTGAATGTTTGTATGAGTTTGCAAAATCAATTGTGATGGATATGAAATTAGTTGCCTTGTGAGATAAATATGATGTTGATTGTGCTCTAGTTTGATTTGAGAATAAATGTAATTGATTAGGAGATTTGAAAACGATGATTATCACATATATAATTGATTTAGGAGCATGAAAACAATGATTATCACGTATGCAATTGGGTTTATGTTGATTGTGTTGTTGGTTGATTGTGTTGAGTAAGAAATGATTTGAGAAAAAAAATGAAATAAACATGATTGCTTACCCGTAGTAAATGGATTATAATTATCAAAACGGTGTAATGTTATTTTCATTGTCATGTTATTTTCATAATTCTCATTGTCGTGTTATTTAACAAATTAAACATGTTGAAAAATATTTTTTAGACGCTTTGTAGTTAACGCGCGAGTGTAGGCAGAAAATGGCGCAAGGCACAACTATATATAGGGCTTTTTTGAAGTTTAAATCGCAACTATTTGTGAAGCCCAAAAAAAACATAAACAAACACAAAGCACAAAAAGCGCGCTTTTTTCATTTGAATTGTTTTCTTTTTGTTTAAACTTAGTTTGAATGTTTTTTGACTACTTATGTGAACCCCTTAGATAAATTTGGCCCCATCCGACAAGTGTTGTATATGATCGCTATATGGGTATTCGTTTTTACACAAAACGGAAATCTATATTCATCTGATACAATATTCGTTGGATTTGTCCTAGTATTGGACAAGTTACAAATATAATAACATAAGCATATTTTATAAATCATTTCAGTTTAAACGGTTAACAAAGTTTCGATGGCACTTTCTTTTTGTTCCCTGTGTACACGCATTTGTGTACGATACAGGGACCAAAGGGAAGTGTTGCCGAAATTTTGTTGAACTGTTTAACCTGAAATGATTTATAAAATATGCTTATGTTATTATATTTATAATGGGAAGTAGGTAGACCGGCCGTCAAATTAAAAAAGAAATAAACAAAAAATTCAAAAACATGCAATAGTTATTAATGAAATTTTACAGGATTTAAAATAGTATAAAGTGTTATGTTCAATCGAACTTTCTAACATATTTGTTGCAAATCAGGAAAATGTTCGATAATTTTTGTGATCGCAGTTGGATGTATCAACCCTGAACCGGTAAGAAAGGGTCGATAAAGGAACATTTTTGTAATGGAGTCCAAGAATTTATTAGATTCGCTAAATCCAATAATCGGAGTAATGTAGACATTCGTTGTCCATGTAGTAAGTGCAGACATCTGAAGCATTGGAAGCCAGATGTAGTAGAAGTACATCTGTATAAATTTGGTTTTGTGTTGAATTGTCACTTATGGGATCGTCATGGAGAACTTGTTCAACCTACGTCTAACCCTATAGTGGTAGAGGACGATAGTACAATGATGAACGATAATACATTGACGAATCCGATAGAAAATATGGTGCAAGATGCAGCACGATCAATGTTTCCTAACATTGAGCAAAGCGACGATGAGACTGAAAATGTTGAAGAGCCAAAGGCGGAAGCAAATTTTTTTTATGAGTTATTGAATTCTGCTAAGAGGCCATTGTGGGAAGGGAGTGGAACCGAGTTGTCTGTAACTGCCGAATTTATCACTATGAAATCAAAATTCAATCTTACAGAAGCTGCATTTACAGCAGTTGTACAAACTGCAAAATGACATATGCCGCCCAATAATTTGATGTGCGATAGTCATTTTAAAGTGAAAATACTTATGTCCTCCTTTGGATCACCATATCATAAGATAGATACATGTGTTAAAGGTTGCATGTTGTATTGAAAAGAAGACGCTCACTGTAGAAAATGCAAATTTTGCAACGAAGATAGATATAAACCAAGGAAAAAGAAAGGAAAAGAAGTTCCATATAAAAGAATGCATTATCTACCCATAACCCCCAGACTTCAATGACTATATGCATCTTCTGCTATAGCGTGTCATATGCGATGGCATAGCGTGAGAACATCAGAAGAAGGAACTATGATACATCTGTCAGATGGTGAAGCATGGAAACACTTTGATAGGACTTATCCTGAATTTGCTGCCGAGAGCCGTAATGTTAGACTCAGTTTATGCACGAATGGATTTTCGCCATTTTCTCAATTTGGTAGTAAATATTCATCATGGCCTATCATTGTTACTCCTTATAACTTAACCCCATGGATGTGTATGAAAAATCCGTATATGTTTTTAACGGTTGTCGTCCTCTGTCCCGATGATCCGACACAAGGAATTGATGTTTATCTACAACCGTTGATTGAAGAGTTGAAAACACTGTGGAATGAAGGAGTCAAAACATACGACATTTCGAGAAAAAGAGATTTTCGTATGTTTGCTTCTATATTATGGACTATTAGTGATTTTCCCGCGTATGGCATGCTTTCAGGTTGGAGCACAGCTAGACGTCTAGCTTGTTCTCATTGTATGGAGGAGACACGATCATTTTCATTAAAGTATGGAAAAAAATGTCTTAGTTTGACTGTCATCGTTGCTTTCTCCATATTAATCATAAATTTAGAACGGATAAAAAGAACTTTAAAGCTAACAGAGTAGAGACTATGCTACCGCCTAAAGTTTGGACAAGTGAAGAGATATATGAAGTTGTAAGTGAGTACCCAAAGATACATGAAACTGGAAAGCAGGTTGAAATTCCAGGTAAATCGAACATTCATAATTGGTGCAAACAAAGTATATTTTGGGAATTACCTTACTGGAAAAATCTAAAACTTTGGCATAATATTGACGTGATGCATAATGAAAAAAACGTGTTTGATAACGTTTTTAATACAGTTTTGAATGTAAAGGGTAAAACCAAGGACGATGCGAATTCGAGACGCGATATACTAAACTTTTGTAAACGGCCGGAACTGCACTTGTATGACGAAAGTAAAAAACCTAAAGCATGTTATGAGCTAGACAACAGGTAAGTAAAACTCGTGCTAAAATGGGTGGAAGGATTACGATGTCCTGATGGGATTTCTTCAAACCTCCATAGATGTGTGGACTTTAAAAACAGTAAATTGAGTGGAATGAAAAGCCATGATTGCCATATCATGATGGAATACTTTTTATCTGTGGTTTTCAAGGATCTGTTGCCTACAAAAATCTGGAGTGTTATAACAGAATTAAGTTTGTTTTATAAACAACTTTGTTCAACGACATTAAAGGTAGATCGTCTACGTAAGCTTGAACTAGAAATCCCTGTATTGATCTGCAAACTCGAGAAAATATTGCCACCTATTTTTTTTAATGTAATGGAGCATTTACCTATTCATCTTCCGTCCGAAGCACTTCTTCGAGGTCCAGTCCAATATGGATGGGTGTATCCATTTGAAAGGTAACTTTGTATATGATTTCAATAACCAATCTAGATTACAACTTAGATTATTGTACCAACATATAAATTAAATTAATCTTATTATAGGTACTTGAATCATTTGAAGAAAAAAATTAGGCAAAAAGCTGGAGTGGAAGGTTCGATTCACAAATCGTACCTTGAAGAAGAAGCTTCATTTTTTATCTCTCATTACTTTAGTGAAGATGTGAACTTGTCTTTTGTAACTGTTCCCCATAATGTACAAGTCTTTGAGAAGGAGTCTTCTCAAACAATGTTATCTATTTTTAGACAACATGGAAGACCTGCAAGAAAATGTGTGGAAATATGGTTAAGCGATAAAGACTACAATGTGTCACACACATATGTTCTCTTAAATTATGCGGAAGTTGCACCATTTGTCAGGTAATACTAAATTCATGTACAATTCGATTATATATACATATACATTTATTTGTGTCTATTAATAAAAAGAAACATAACACATATATGCAGTATCTACGAATCACAACATCCATCTGGTGATCTCAGTAAAGAATTTGCTAGATGGTTTTCAAAATATGTTCATGACCCAAATAACTGTGTTGTTAACGAAGGAATACGACATCTTGCTATCGGACCAAAAAGAAATGTCAAAACTTATCCAATATACTTTGTCTATGGATTTAAATTCAACACCAATGATTACGGAGCTGAAAAATTAACGTATAATAGTCGTGTATTTGTCAAAGGTAGTGATGATCTAGAGGAGCATATAAAAGATTTTTACGGCGTCTTAACACAAGTTGTAGAGTTTACATATTATGTTCAGCCCGTAGAGAAAATTTATCTATTCAAATGCAACTGTTTTAGCAATGTTCCTGGTTCTGGAATCAACGTGCACAAAGATTATAAGCTAATCGAAATAAGGCATACTTCACACTACTATAAGTATGATCCTTTTGTGTTAGCTAAGCAAGCAATACAGGACTATTTTGCTCCATATCCACGCTTAAAAAAAGATAAAGCAGATTGGTGGGCTGTTTTTAAAACAAAGGCGAGATTTACATTTGATGGAAATAATATTCCAGAAAAAGCAGCGTATCAAGTGGATCTTGAGACAAATACTGAAATAATAATAGCTGATGACATTGATGTAGGGTCGTTGAATGATGAAGCGAATGTATTAGTAGATGCATTTGTAAGTACTGAAGAAAACGATATAGAGTATGAGACCGAGTCTGCATCCGAAAATGATGAAGACTGAGGTTTTGTACTTATGCTATGTACTATATTCTGAGCTATGTACTATGTTATGTAATAATAATGATGTTTATTGTTCTTAGCTATGCATTTATTTACGTATGTTACTATTCTGAGTTATGTAATGATAATGTTGACTATGTATTTTATGTAGTATTGTTCTTCTCATTTATGATTTATGTTATGATAATGATGACTAATGTTAATAATTCAAGTTATTTTGTATGCACATTATATTATTGTAACAGATATGTCCGACGATAGACGACGATCGAGGAGTACATCTCAGCCTACTCCTTCACCATCTCCAGGAGGATCAGGAGCAAGTGCGAGCAGCTCAGTGCCGGATCTACGCAGAGTTGTGGAGATTGTTTCGAAGAGTGGCGGGTGAATGTCAAATTTATTTCAGTTTAGTTTATTTAAAATATATGAAATACTTATATCAACTTCTACACAGGGGATTCGAGATTGAGCCCGCACAGTTCACATTAGAGGTATCGAGGCAGTCTTACGTGAGCAGAATGACGGGGGCTTGGCCACATTGGGATAGTATTCCACCTCATATTAAGAATGTCATTCTAGCCGATTTATTGGTGAGTATTTTTTAATACTAGTATTGAAAATTAATATACTGTAAATAATTGAAAATAAATGTAATATGCAGGCTGTTGTACGCGTTAAGGATCAGTACATATCTACTTTTCTGAGTTACTGGAATACGAAGATGCGCAAAAATTATCGAGAGATGGTTTCAAGGGCGAAGACATCTGGAAAAAGCCTCAGTTTTTGAGTGATGATGTTTGGGCAGATTTTCATAAGTATTGGGAGTCGGAAGAAGCTAAGGTAAGACATAATGATAACTATTCACAATTATAATATTTATTGCAATATTTTACATCATTGTGTTTAAAATTTAATAGAAAGTAGCAGCTAGGAATAAAGCAAATAGAGAAAAGAATCCTGCTCTACACCGCGGTGGCTCAAAATCATTTCAGCAACATAGAAGAGATTTGGTATAAATTTTAAATACTTGTAGTATATGTTCACATAAAAATTTAGTGTATATAATTCATTCTTATTTTAAAAATATATTTACTCAGACTGTAAAGTACGGAAGGGAGCCTACGTTGTCAGATGTATTCAGACACACACATGCAGTGGAGCAAACTGATGAAGAAGGAATTATTACATATGATTGGGCGGATCCGAAGAGTGAGCGTATAATGGTAAATATATATGCTTATCCGTATAAATTAAAATAATCCATATTCATTGCTATCACAATATATAGGTAAATTTTATGGCATTTGTGTTAATATTATATTGTTGTTGCAGGGGAAGTATGATGCAGAGGCAGCTAGAGTGATAGAGGCTACTGGACAGGAGCTTACGGTCGCAGAGTCTGATTGTATATGGCATTCTATCACTGATCCTCCAACTCGAGGAAGGCGATATGGTTTTGGTAACCAGGAGGTAAGGCCTTTTGTTGACATAAATTACAGTTTTAAAATATGAGAAATTAGGCTATCTAATATTAAGTTTTGTTTACATTTGGACCACACTAAACTCATATATGTTTAACAACAACCAAAAAAATGTTTAACACAAACCATATACATGTTTAACTATATACATGTTTAACACAAACCATATACATGTTTAACCATATACAAGTTTAAATAACTTTAATGTGAACTTTCTTATTTCACAGGATGTTCAGCGTAGTTATAGGAGGACGATGGAGGAGGCAACTATTGCCCGGATGCAGGAGCAGATGAGTGAGATGACGAATTGGCGAAAAACCCAGGTACAACAGGAGATATATGAGCGCATCGCAGCTTACTTTCAGGAGCATGTGTTTATGCCTGGGGAGGGAGGAGATGGAGGAGATTCTGCCGTTTATTGAGGGGAGGAAGAAGGAGACAGTAGCGAGGAAGACTAGTGTGTATGTGCGCATTTCTTGTTTATGCTCCGGTAAGTACATAAACTTGGTTTTTATATGCTATGTGTACGTATGATGGTATGAACATATACTATGGGTTGATGTGTTTTATGTTGTACGATATACGATGGTATATGGTGATGTTATGATGTGTTTTGATATGGTTTTGGCATGTGTGGTGTTTATAACTTTGTTTCTTAATTGATGAATTGATTTTTGATAAGTATTGGTAAAACGATCAAATAATATTGGTGAATTGAATTGATTTTTGATTAGAATTGGTGAAATAATAGTGAGTTGATGAGATGACAGTGTGGTGTGGCTTGATGGAAAGGAACTGCTGTGCAGACTCAAAATTTTTGCTTCAGATTTGCGATGGCTCGCGACGCCCTATGGTTCAGCACATAGCAACGGCTAGCGATGGCCTTTTGCAACGGTTTTGCGACGGTTTACAACGGCTTCCTAGTAAAAAACCTACTTGCCACATAAGATGACACGTGGATTTTGACCGTTGCTAGCCGTTGCTAAATCAGCAACGAGGCCGTCGCTTTGGCCGTTGTTATTCCTGTTGGCGATGACTTGTTTAGCGACGACCAATAGCGACGACGGGCGACGGCTTGCGATGGCCGCCGACGACTATTGGCCGTCGCAAAACACTGTGTTCTTTGTAGTGATTTGATTGTCCAAATGTCAAAATACGGGTCGTTATAGATGTTGTCCATACAAAGCTACTTATTGATTATAGTAATGAATTTACAAAATATGTCATATGTAAGGTTGTATAATATTAATTTGGTTCTTAACTTACAATATGATTTCATAAACATATTTCGAAGCAGAGTGAAGTCATTGCAGGTGTGCGGAATACTGGAAATGACTTGGTTTTGTTATCATTGTATTACACTTTGATGTTATTGCATCTCAGTCCAAAGTGCCAGTTTTCTATGGATCTGAACACGGTGGGGTATATAAGGAAGCCAAAGCAAAGAGCAGTACTTCTACTATAAGGTAACCGATACTAAAAAAATGTTACTGTCCATTTTAACTTAAAGGTGTTGAATTTCCAACTGTTGGTGAATGAAGTTTAGTGGTGGTAAATGGGGTTCATAACCATGCCAAGTTTGAAAATATGAAGGGTGGTTCTTTTGCAGCTAGATTAAGTAAGGAGGAGGTTAAATATATTGGTATGTCAAAAACTTAGTGCAATTGAAAGAAATTTTACATGCCTTAAAACAAACAATCCAACAAATTGTACGACAATTAAGATGATTTACAATACATGCTCAAAATCAAATTGAATGGGCTAGATGTCTCATGATCAATTTTTATTATGTAAGCTGAAAGAGTTTGCATATTTCCAATGGCATCGGAGGTCATTGTTAAAGATATTTTTTGGACTCAGTTTAGGCTTTTTACATACATTTACTCGTGTTACTATTATGGATTGTACATATAAAACAAATATATGTAGAATGACATTACTTGAAATTGTTTATGTGAGGTCAACAAAACTCATCTTTTTGTATTATCATCTCATATTTAGTTGGATAATGCAATGGAAATTATCTTTGGGCTTTGGAATGTTTAAAATTTAATATGGTTAATGTCAAGCAGGCAAGCCTAGTGTTATTATTAAAATAGAGAAATTGCATTGCTGAATTCGACTCAAATAGTATTTCCTTTATCTGCTCAAATGTTATGCATGTGGCGTATTGAAAATAATGTTCTTACATTTATAAAAAGGAAAGTAAAAGCAATGTATGTGGAAGAAACTAAGTTGTTTTAAAATGATTTGAATAAAGTCGTAAGTTCAGAAAATGTTTTACGATAGCCAAATTTTACAAGAATTTCTTGAGCAATACAGTGCACATATGAAACTAATGACATATACTCAAGAGAGTTGGTTGGATCCATGGAGAATGTTTTGTTCATGCATGGACTAATAAACACATGCATTTTGGTAATTATACTTTTAGTAGGCAGTGAATTTTTGTACTAAATAAATACATGTTACTTTAGTAATAAAATATATTGATTTACTTACAATTCATTTTTATTGTAGGGCTGAGGCAGCACATTCAAAGCTGAAAACATTTAGCAAATTGCCATTATAACTTTGAACAAGTTTCGACAATGGACGCTTGACACCGGACGTTTGTTCAACAGACATGAATGGACGTCCAAATCGATAATAAAACATAACCAAAATAAACTTGTTTAACAATAACTAAATTTTAATTAAATAAAACAAAACATGCTCAATAAATTCACAAACTAATCCTGAATTTTCCTAGAAAAAATCAAATTGAGCTTTCAAAAACTTAACTGGGAGTACACCATTCTTTCAAATAGTATAGTTTCTTTAAGTTTTAAACTTTTAGTTGAGAGTGCATGTGAAAATTAAATAGGAGTACATCATTTTTCACGTTTCAGAAAAGTTAACTGAGAGTACATTGTGCGTTATGCTTCAAAAACTTAACTGAGAGTGCGAATTAAATAGAACACAAGCAAAAAAATTACTAATGTACATCATGAGCATGGCTACCTACTTATGACCTAGCTTCGTACAGTAGGATAAAAAAATTCATTTCTTTCTATGTTTGTATAGTAGTTACCTACTCTATGACACATCAATTATGAATTGAAATCCCGTACGCATAGATTGTATAAGGATAAAATTGTATCTTGTAGTCCTAAAACGTGGTTAATCATTTAAGGTCATAATATTTGAATGTGATTTCGTAGAAAAAGGAAAAAAAATTAAAAATGGAACAAATCATTGCATTTCAGGATCTAGATGCTGTACATTATTTATTAAAAAATAAAATAAAATAAAATTAGAACCTATGAAAATGTCATTGTTCAATCATTTAGCACTAAACATGCATTCATTCAAATATGACCTTATGTACATAAGCCATCATTAAGTACAATAAAATCACATAGCACTAAACAGTTCCAGCTGGGTAAGTACGTTCATTTAGTATAACAAAATAGATCATTCAATCAATATAACATAGTCATCATTCTTACATTTAGCTAATTTGATATATGAAATGTATAGGTAGACAAAAATATATTTCCAACTACAAACGCCAACATACATATTTTGACAACTTAAACTACGTAAAATTAAGAAGGTGACCATAAGTTGCATAATAAAATACAAGAACCACCATCAATAATTAACTATTTTATCCATCGTATAAATCAACTGCTTTAGTTCTTGATCAAGCCAATAGTATTACACAACGGTAATTAGCATGCACATATACTTCATCCAACAAGCCGTGAATACTTTTCAAACACTGAAAATAGAATAGTAAGTATAAGCAAAAATTGTGATTAGAATATAAAACATATAATCAATTATACAAATTTACCATGTACAATTGATCATATATTGGTTGACAATGATATGGGCCTTGGACAACACTGTTCAAAAGATTTCTTAGATTTTGAACATGTATAAAGATCTGAGGCATAAACCATTATAAACAGTCGATAATTCAAGCAAGAGACGAGAAAACCAGGGGTATCAATAACTACAAGATTACATAATTTCTTTCATATATTTCTAAGAAACTATTAAACTTTATATATGATGTATAACACAGACCTCGGCCAGTACCATTGTTAACGAGAGGAGTGGGAAATCAAGGAATGTTGTAACAACCCAAATCCCAAAAGACATGGATTTTTTGCAAAATAATGAAAAACCTAGTCCACATAAATTCGTGTTGGGTGTTTGGCATTCTACAAATAGGAAAAGTTAGTATATCTGTGCTCAATAAATAACTCACAATGGAAATGGTTAACATATAATAGTAAATAACACTTACAAAGCAAAATGACATTTTCTAAATCAAGTGCCTCTAAGATGAAAAGCCTTTGGTTTTTATCTAACCTGTGGGTTGTTAAAAGAAGGAAGTTAAAACTAAAGTTTGGTGAATGGAAAGACTATACAGTTTTAAGCATAACATTACATATACCGTTCCATTTCCATTTTAGTTATATTAGGTTCACTTAGTTTACAATATGTTCACCTCCACGCGTAAATCGTACTCATTTACTCCCATGTAGATCAAACCTAATAGTTAATATATATGTATCTACATGTCTTTGGTCCACATTTATCCTAGAAACTACCCTAGTATCCTCCTCAACAAGACACCGTCGTCTTGTGTGGGAAGTGCTAAAGCCACATTTGTAAAGGGAAGCTTCATTAAGTCTGCAATGTAGATGTTAAACGTGTAACTGTTTCCATAATGGACTTCTTCAATGCTCAAACATCCATGATTTATGTATCATCTAGTTATGTATGGAGGATGTACACGTAACCTCCCAGTCTATACTTCTGAGTTCTACTAACAAGTGGAAATACTGGGGATCACTTCAGTCGGGGATTTACAAAAATTTATAAACGACAACTTCTAGGCCCATAATACGCATGTTCAAAATGATCTATCTTTTCTCAGTGCGGCCTTGGCCGTATGCATCTCCGCCTCTCAATTGGTTGGTAGACATTCCAATGGTTAAGGACTTGTTCTATAATGAACTAACTAAATAACCAAATGGCTTTGCTGCCTCATCTAGTGTCTCGACAGTGAAAGGTCGTTGTCTATTGGTTTAATCTGACATCATGCTTACTTTTTCTAGCGATGTCATGTATTCGAATGAAAACTTTCCTAAAGGGTTTGGACCATCGAGCCCAGTCCATGCAGCCGCACGTACCTGCAAATCACCCATCAGTTTTTGCCTGCTTGCAAAGGGTAGCCACAATAGGCCTACAATACAAAATGCAATCAAGACATACCCTCTTGATGGACACTACAAACCCGCCTACTATGGAGCACTCTACTATGCCTACAACGTATGGTCATCCATAGCGTATCCCCCACATCTCTTTTGAAGCCTTCACTTCCTAGTCTAACATAGCATGCTCGATATCTCTCAGATCATCATTCCTCAACTGAATGAGAACGCTACTCAAGCATGCCTCGTGAGGTCAGCTTACTCTGATGGATCTTCTATGCTCTTCTTCATTAGGCCTACATCCAGATTCCCTTTATACTATACCAAACACATCTCACCTATTTATTTGACCTAATGTATAATCCTTTTCTTATGCATTTAGTTTATCTTATCTTCCTTTGAATCTACTTTTATTCTTTTATAATGATACTACATCCACTTCATCTTTCTTGCATTTCATAACAGTCTCGGTTTGAAAAATTGTCTACTTATTATAAATTATTCATCATAATAATTAATTTATTTCTTATCGACTGCACTATAAATACAAATTTTAGTTATATTACTCACTTAATTTTTTTCTAGGTCTCTCAAGTATTTAACTTTGTTATTATCTTTATTTTTTGGTCAACTCTTGTTGGATGTGTTTTTTCTCTTCTTACCATCATCGTAAGTCTTATTCTAGGAAGTTAGGCATATTATATTTGGATGGTTATAGAAACTTTACCAATCAACTCTCAAATTTAAATATAAAACAATATAAGCAGTAATCTGTAATTACAAGATATTTTTCTTACTAATTTCCTTTAATTGCTATATAGTGTAAAATATAATAACTTCCTGATCTTCATTAATTCCGCTTTCTTTAATTTTATTTTAGCAGTTTTTTTACTGTATTAAGTTACGGAAATATACTCTTTTTCTCAGCAAACAAACTAAGCTATTGCTAACTACCAAATTCGTTTATACGTTAAATTCCCCTTTTTATTCCATTATGTATGTTTGACATCTATAATGTAAAAATTTCCACTTTTATGCTTATATCTTTTCTCTATAATTCTTAAGAGATTACTTATATTTATTTGGATTATATTCCATAACAACGACTCTTGCATATAAGTACAAATTCTCAAGATCTATCAGTTTTCATACAAATAACTTGCATAAACTAATCACTATGATTAGTAAAAGTTTAACAACGTAAAATCTAAATGATTATAATGACAATCAAATGATGTTATATACCATTATCTAAAAGATACATAACTTAAATCCACTCACCTGAGAAAACACTCCAAGTTTCAGATCTGATTCAAATCTTGTTTTCCTGTACATAGCCTTCTCCTTTGTAACCAAGTTTTGGTTCACAAATTGAAAATTGCATGGATTTATAAATTTGAATCTGAACAAATAAAATAAATTAACTAGAAGTCTAAATCTGTAAAACTTACACCATATGGATGACTTATTTTGGAGATATCTTTCTTAGATCTATAGTTTTTGCCTTCAATTTGTAAATTAGATATCCTAAATCTAATATATACAATTAATAAATAATTGAAGGAGAAAGAAAAGTGGCAAAGCTTCCGCGCCCATTCAGAATAATATGGGTTTAAAAACTAGCCAAGCATGCTTATTTATAGGTCCTAAGCTACGTCGTCCATTCATTTTAAAACGATCGAAATTCGTACGTGCAACACTGGAAATAGCGCGTTAATTAAAATGCATATGGGTCAACCCACACTTCAACAGATCAGCCTATAGGTTGATCTGACTAGTCAGGAGTAGACCCCTAATGGGCCTTACACATTATTTTAATGCGTCATACCATTTTTAATTGATACGTATTTATTTTGGTATTTTAAACGTTACTTTTTCAACATCAATTAATCCCATTTTTTCGTGATTTAATTTCGTTTATGACACGCGTTAATTTTCAAATTCGAACGTGCATTAATTCAACAATTTACACATATATAAATTATATAAATGAATATATGCGTGTGTGATTACACACGTGTTATTATTCTTGAATTAATCTTTTTATTACATCCCATTATACTTATTACCTAATAGCATTAGCTTTTTATTTAACTTTAATTAACTATTATGTAACCTTACATTTATATAACATAAATGTTTACTGGATCCCTTTTATTATTTTACTAGTGTGTAACCCGTGCGTTGCACACGATAATATTATAAAATTTAGATTTTAAAATTTTAATGTTAAAGTTGGAACCTTATTATATATTATACGATGAATTCATCAAAATAAATAAAATATAAATTATTATTGTTGTTTTTACATGACATGTGTAATGCAACTTATATATCTTTTAAGTAATACAATAATTTAATTATTCTTACAATTATTAGCAATTACTCTTTTTGAAATTAACATATTATAATAATTTTAGATGAGTTAACAAATATTATTTAAGTTTTTTCTTTTTATCTACATTACATATGTGAAATTTAAAATTATGTACTTAGTAAAAATATATTGACTTAAGAATAAATAATATGTGTTAATTGAGAATGATTTTATATAAAGGTAACAGAGTTTTTAATGTGGAGTTATTCGAAGTTAAAAATAGAACTTTTTAACGTTGTGTATGATAAATTTATTTGTTTATGTATATAAATGATTATAATTAATTTACAAATTAACTTTGTTATTATTATTTATGTACACAAATATACGTATGTGATATGTATGTCTGGTATTGTTGCTTTTATTAGTATGTATGCATATACATATACGACTGACACATATATTATTAAAATAATTTAAATTTGAGATTTTGTAAGCAATTTAAATACATGGATCTAAACATGAAAGATCAGGGAACAGTCGATGAAATTGCACATAACTGTAGAAATGTCAAAATATGTTTTTTAGGGTAGAAACAAAAATCAATAATGTAGGTAAGTTTATTGAGATAAATGAATAATAACATAGTTTTGTTAACGTCATTCATTTAAAATATTTATGGTATTTGAATTGTATATCTTTATAGTTAATAGAAAAATCTTTTTAACTATTAGTTTTAATATATATGCGACATACGTATTGAAATTGTCACATTTAAGGTTTTATTCGATGAATTAGTGAATATAATAGGATATTTATATTAGTAAAAAATGCTGTTGGATATATTTCTTTTTTTAACACATGTCATTTATCGTAAACTATATATATAAAAATGAAGTTGATTACAATAGTTGATAAACTAATTGTACTTGCCATTTATCGCAAACTATATTAAAAAAGTTGTTCAACTTGTGATTCATCTGATTTAGGCATCATTTTCATTAATGTCAATTTAATATATATGATTGCATAATTCAAGTGCTTAAATTAAGAACAGCAGCATAAATACATTAGCATCGATTTTCCATTTTTACAACTATAAATTAATCAAACCTAAGTGGAAATATATTTATGGAAATAAATGAACAGGAAACACGAATGGTAATATGCAATTACAGTAGCGACACAATACCAAAGTATTTAAAGTAAACCAAAAATGCACATTCAGTAAAGGTGATTGTTGAAGGAAACTGACAAAATAATTAGGTAGTTATAATAGTAGATGAAAAAGATGTCGGCGTAAATAAATACCATTTATATTACAAAGTCACGTTCATTCCAAGGAAGAATGCAAAATGTTACAGGTATAAAAAAGGAAAAATAAAAATATAAAAGAAACCGAATTTACTTTCCATGGTGAAAACATTCAAATAAGGAATTGTTTTTCATCCAATTCAATTCTTAATTTTGTGCCAAAATTATACCAAAGAAATAAGACGAAAATATAGTTATGTGTAGGATTAGTCGTTGCAGGCCTCATTTATTAACCATTAACTATGAGTTTATAATTACACGTGGCCAAGCAAGAAAAATGCCAAAATATAAAAGAAACCGAATTTACTTTCCATGGTGAAAACATTCAAATGAGGAATTGTTTTTCATCCAATTCAATTTTTAATTTTGTGCCAATAGGTTTATGAAATTATACCAAAGAAATAAGACGAAAATATAGTTATGTATAGGATTAGTCGTTGCAGGCCTCATTTATTAACCATTAACTATGAGTTTATAATTACATGTGGCCAAGCAAGAAACATGCCAAAACAATTGATCCTAATTTCCATTGAACAATATTTTACATTATCATATCCAACTGTGTATGTAAACTATTTGATCACAGTTTATTAAAGTATACCCAAGAAATAAGACGAAAATATAGTTATGTGTAGGATTAGTCGTTGCAGGCCTCATTTATTAACCATTAACTATGAGTTTATAATTACACGTGGCCAAGCAAGAAACATGCCAAAACAATTGATCCTAATTTCCACTGAACAATATTTTACATTATCATATCCACCTGCCTATGTAAAATACTTTTTTCATTTCTGTTTCAGATGCATATGCTAGGAGAAGCTATATTTATAACAAATTGGTTTAATTAAAAACTTAAATAAGTTTGGCAAAATGTTGCAGGGAGGTGAAATAGTTTCACACTACTTTTTATGAGTTGGTGTTGATATTTTACATGAGGCATAAAAGTGTGCATAGGAAGTTAGAAACATAAAGTAAAACTGAGTCGACAACATGAGCAGGTGCACAAAAAAAACAAAAAAAACGTGTAGCAGAACACAAAATTATGCAATATACTGCTTATGTATAAGAGTTACATAAGGGAAATGGGTACACAGAGAAATACATCTAGGTGTTTATACCGGAAATGCAAATGAGAAACAAACATAATTTATTAGTGCAGAATACATTCTCAGTTTCATAAATTTAAAAAAAAGAAATTTGACGCCAGATGCTCTGCCTGGATCCTGTCACAGTCCGCAAACTGCAGTTTAAAAGAAATTGGTTAGTAAAGGAATACGTATGATACATATAGTTGTATGAATGGTGGAAAAAAAATTGTATCAAACCACTGCATTCCAATGAGCTTCGTCTTCGTTATCCGTATGTTGTGGAGTAGTAGGCGGAAGATCGTGAGCTTCATTTTCGTTCTGAAAATCGTTGGGTTGAACTTGAGGAGCAGTAGGAGATGGGACATTAGTCACAGTTGTGGTGGTTTCATAGCTGGTTGAATTATGGGGTTTAGTTAGACGTATGCTTTTACGTTTATGTTTTCTTGCTGAAATGGGTAATTGAGACTGTTTGGTTGGCAGAAAAAGCTTGGACTGCATAGATTTAATGTAAAATGAGCTAAGTAGATGGTAAAAAAAGTAGGAGTTAAGTTACACAAAGAGAATTACCTTAGTCATGATGTGTTAGGAAGAGAACAAAACTGAGGAGTAAAAAAGAGAGGCTATGAATGTGGAAGGAAGAGTAAAGAAGGTGTTATGTAAATTTATAGCGATTGAGTACCATATGTAACTAATAAATGCGTTAAATCTATAATATCAATTGGTAATATACTATATATGAATCATATGTAAGATAATGAATTTTAACAAAACATTCAATATTTCAAATCCGAAATAAGCATATATGAAAAAATTAATTGTATATAGTATATACAATTAATTTAAATAGCTTTACTTATAAAAGGGATGAATCATATGTAAGATAATGAATTTTAACAAAACATTCAATATTTCAAATCTGAAATAAGCATATATGAAAAAATTAATTGTATATACTATATACAATTAATTTTACTTGGCTGTAATTAACAATTATACATAAGTCATTCCTTATATATATAGCGATTAAATAGATTTACTTATAAAAGGGATGATGTGCGCTGATTTTGGTAAGCTAAGAATAAATGAAACGATGTGTGTACAAATCCAGGCCGTCCTTTGTCCAAACTAAGAATAAATCTCAGCCGCTCTTTGTCTCCATGTTTGTCTCCTGGTTTGTCTTAGGGGGCAATTTTATTATATAGATAACAGTACTTTTATATAACACTAACATTTTAATTAGTTCTATTTATATCTCTATAACGTTATATTTACATAATGTTAACTTTTCATTTAATTCCCAAATGTTCTGCCTGTTCAATTTTTCAAATTGTGTGTTATTTGGGAGTCCACACGTTTATATATTTGTAAAATAAAACATATACACGTTCATTTACGCATATAATTATTTTCCAACATGGAGCTCCGAACGTCAATATCTTTTCCATATGAACTCTATCCGAAACATTTTACATACATTAATTAATCATAAAATCTCCACAAACACTTTGTTTATGTCTAATTTTTATAATCATCTGTGTTACTGTGAAAGGTGTACTATATCGTGAAGTATATGAATTCACATGAATTATATGAATATACATGAATTTCTAAAAGTACCTCCAACATGAATGCTCTTTTTCTAGAATTCTTTTATGATATAAAGATCCTACATATACTCGCAATTATACATGAATATAATATTTTAAAATTAAAATAGTTGTTCATCCAATTTTTCCATGCTTCTATAGAATAGAAGTTCAATTCAATCAATTTATAATCAAAACTCTGTCGCACAACTTTTAATATATGAATTTCTGGAAAATCTAATTTTCCAAACTCGATTTCATACATTAGTAAAAGTTGAAAGTTAAAAGTTCTGCATTTTCCACTTAATTTATACATTCTAAACCTTCTTCTATAAGGTACTTACTCAACTCAACTTCTTTCTAATTCAACATGATAGAGTTTCCTAGAATTACTTCCAAATATTATAACGTCCATTTTCACTTATTTTGTCTAATCCTATAAAATATATGTATATTTTTTTCAAAAATTATGCTTTTAGACCAAATGTTTATTTTCATGTGATCCTCTCCTCTTAAATTAATAAAATTTTAACACCACATATTTTAAACTTAAAACTTGAATATTTTCCATTTTTTTTTAAAGTTCTGTGGCTAGATTCAAAGTAGATTCCCTACTTCCTTATCAAACTTGTTTTCCAAATTGTCATTTTCTCTTTTCAATTGCTCTTTATGCTAGTTTTCCAGGACTGCCTCTGTATTGAAATCTGCTTCTAGCACTATTTGTGCATAATATATATATATATATGCTTAATCCATTTTTTCTTTGCTTCTAAGTCATTATTACCATAGCCATGAATCTGAAATAATTCCACATTTATGAACACCTAATAAATGGACAACCATCTTAATACCAAACTTATCGTACATATTATTCTATGGTCTCTCTAGGATCTAATATTCTCTTATTCCCATAATCCCAATTTTGATGTGCAAAACTATTTCTCCAAAACTTTTCATATGTTATTTTTTTCATGAGTTGGTTTCTCTAGGGATCTAGGTAAATATAATTTATTTTTGCTTTAAAAATGCAAATATATTCACTCACTATCTACTTAATACCATTAAACCTAAGCTCTGATGCCAAATATAATGTTATAAAATAATAAATGGGATTCAATAAATGCTAACATTATGTAAATGTAACATTATAGAATAGATAAAGGAAGTTAAATAAAAGGCTAATGTAACATAAAAATAATGTTACAAGGTAATAAATGTAATGTTACAAAAAGATTAATCGAATAGTAGTAACTCAAGTGACCTGCGTTTTATATTTATTATTATATATATATATATATATATATATTATTGACAAACTTTTTGGCAAAAGCCGTCACAACTCTGCCAATCGAAGCCCCAATTTCCCAAAACATCCGATCCAGCACTGATCGACCCTATAAAGTAGTTGTAACGGTTCATCCCAAACAATGCTACTTCGAACAAGCATAACTCCTCCCCCACAAAAATAGCTCAGCGAGAATAGTCGCTCTCTTCGACCGATCGAGTCTAACCTCTCCAGAGAACTCGGATCGATCGGAGATATCTGGAAATATCCAAGATGATTTAGCAGATTTCAAGATTACCGAATCTCAAAGTAGAAAAAGCGATCAACCTTTTCGGCCAGCTCTCCTTTTAAGGCACCATCTATCAAGTGCCACGCAAGACCTCAAAAATCGAGGATACTATTAATCAACAGTTGACCGGGTCCTGCCGCCTACATCTACTTCCAATGATCAAGCTACAGGTGGATGACTTCGAAAAAGAGGCATGCTACGTCCCCACCAAACCGACTTTCTCCATTGTAACACCCCACCTCCGCTAGGGTCGCTCACAAAGGGAATGCACTAGCTTTGGTGGAGTATTATCTAGGTAAACATGCACAGAAATATTACAAGACAGAACATATAAAACAGCGGAAGAAAACATGATTTTATTACTTTATAAAAGTAGTAAGGTCTAAAACCTTTTACATCAAAAGTGCCATTGAATTGCTTACATCGAAACCTGTCTTGCAATGATAAAGAAGCATAAAACAATAGTCATAAATTATTCCCCAAGTAAAACAGTAAAATAGCCATAGCCACGAAAATTCCAAGCCATAGATGATGATCTTGAAGCAGAAAATCCAAAATAAGTAGCAACATTTCCTCCCTGTAAACCTGGGGGGAAACTGAAGAAAAAGAGGCGAAACAAAACGGGGTCAGTCATAAAGACTGGTAAGTCCTAGCTACTTTCAGCCTAGAAACAGGTAAAGGTAACATGACATGTATAAACTGAAAGTGAACATAAACATGATGACAAGATAAACAGATCAAACTAAGATAACAAGATAAACTCAAGTAACAAGATAACCAAGGTAACAAGATAAACTCGGAATAGCATCGCATGTCTAACGTCCTCTGCACCAACCGTACTAGCATCCTAACTCGTATCATTCCTTCCATGTATATGTATAGTCCCTTGCCGTATATCGTACGGGTTCCATCACGTTATTCTGTACCACTTCAACGTAGTGTCACCATCCTTGAAATCGCTCGGACTGCCATCCTTGTTCTGGCCAGGTTCCCTTATCATGAATTATCGCGTGTTCATCTAGGATTTACGCCACCTAGGACCACTAGGGATTATGCTACCTATTGGACGTTTTCTAGATTCGATCAGGGTTTATGCCACCTAGGACAACTAGGGATTATGCTACCTATCGAACAACGCCCTTTTTCCACGTAACGATCTAATCGATCGGCTCCCTACAAGTCCTATCTCGTTCATGTGTCTGTGTCATACGGCCCTATCACGAATGTAGTCACCTGTGCTAGGTCCACCATAGGGTGTATCAAGCCCTAGGGTGCCAACCACCGATACGAATCAAGCACGCACAGTGTAAACCTACTGGTGCCCAATGCCTGCTTTTTCAACTCCGGACTACGTGCACGACCGTAGTCCTCCTGTACCTACAATGGCGCACCAACTCAGCCGTCGTTCTGGTCGCTTACAATCAGCCCAATAATCGTGCCCTACCCTAGCCTAGTCCCTAGGGTATCATGAAACATCCAAGAGGGTTACTGCTGAAAAGGACCGCGTAACTAGGGTTTTCGTCCAGCAGGTTAAGTGTTGTCATCTAAATTTAAGACTTAACCCCTATCAGTCCAGCATGTCAAGTTGGTTATGTGTGGTCATTCAAGTTCATGACTTAACCCGTCTTCATGTCATGTCAAGTTGGCTAAGTGTTGTCATTCAAGTTCATGACTTAGTCCTACGAATCACGTGTGAAGTTGGTTAAGCGTATTCCAGCGGTTCATGACTTAACCCTATCCAAATCATCGTGTCAAATTGGTTAAGTATATTCAAGCTTAACCCCATCAAATTACCGTGTTAGATTGGTTAAGTATATTCAAGCGATTCATGACATAACCCCATCAAGTTAGCATGTCAGATTGGTTAAGTATATTCAGGCGATTCATGACTTAACCGCATCAAGTTATCATGTTAGATTGGTTAAGTATATTCAAGCGATTCATGACTTAACCCCATCAAGTTATCATGTCAGATTGGTTAAGTATATTCAACCGATTCATGACTTAACCCCATCAAGTTATCATGTTAGATTGGTTAAGTATATTCAAGCGATTTATGACTTAACCCCATCAAGTTATCATGTCAGATTGGTTAAGTATATTCAAGCGATTCATGACTTAACCCCATCAAGTTATCATGTTAGATTGGTTAAGTATATTCAAGCGATTCATGACTTAACCCCATCAACTAGTCAAATTATAATGGTTAAGTGTTACCCTTGTGTGTTTACTTAACCTTACCATGCATCGCGTTATACTAGTCGGGTGTTATTGACCCATTCAGGTTAAACTAACCCATCCTCTAATCGTGTTATATGGTTAAGCGTCATCAAAAAATCAAGTCCGGTTTTACTTAACCCACCCATCCACGTTATATTGGTTAAGTGTTATTAGTCTAATCAAGTTACTTAACCCACCCGTCCATGTCATATTGGTTAAGTGTCATTAGTCTAATCAAGTTACTTAACCCACCCGTCTATGTCATATTGGTTAAGTGTCATTAGTCTAATCAAGTTACTTAACCCACCCATCCATATCATATTCATTTATTATTTACTAATGCATCAACCTCTCACATTGGACTTATTTGCGGTCACTGGATACGCCGGGCGGTTCCGGGCAGAATTACACCGCAAATCCATTCCAACCTCGGGTTCAAGCATTACCACAATCTAATCTTTGCCTATGACCTCTCACATTAGACTATTATTGTTGTGGTTACTGGATATGCCGGGCGGTTCCGGGCAGAATTACACCGCAACTCAAGTTTAACCTCGTGTTGAAGGCATCCGTTAGATTGTTAATTACATATGTGTCATCTAAGTCAAGATCCCCACTTTACATATTTCTAAGCATATTCCCAAGTTCCCAATTACATGTCCATCAAAATGTGTACCAAATTCTAGCCACTTCAAATATGTCCAATTCTCGTCTATTTGCATGAATGTCAAGTTTATGCCAATTTACCCTAAATCATGTTCTAGCCAAAGTTACATGTTGTCACGTTCATGCCCAAATAAACCCACATCATGGTTCATGTTCCCAATTCCACTTATGCCTAATTTACATAAGCCCAATCCCTTGATTTAACTTACATAGTTCCCAAAACTCGTGATTTAATTCATATGCCAATTCATGTATGCCCAAACTTGCAAATTTCATTGGAAATACCACAAATTCCTCTTGTTCATGTTATGAAATCAATTCTACCACACACCCATGTCCAAATAGGTGAAATCCCAATATTCCCCCGTATACAAACCGCATGTAAATCATAGTTTAGGCCTAGGTCCGAAATCGACCAAGGTTCATCAAAAGAAAATAAATAGGAGAAGGTAGAAACTTTGTATAAAACAACATCCGAGAGAAAAACATCATTACATGCATGATAAGGATATGAAAGAGTGATTTGCAACATGCATAGGTCCAAATTAATGTCATAACAACATACCCAAAGGTCAAGATCCAAAATGAACAAGAATGAGCATGGATCGATTATCATGCATAGATCCAATTTCAACTTTATCACATGTCATATTCAAGTTATCGTTTCAATCTAAAAGCATCTAGAACTTACAAAGCATGGCTAGTGAATTAGGAGCAAGAATCGTCATAGAATCGTTGTAGAAGCTCTAGGAATGATGTAGCAACACTAGAAGCCTTGAGAATATAAGTAGCTCCTTGATTTGATGGAGAAAGATTGCTCCTTTGCCTTAGCTTTAGTCTAGAACTCTCAAGCTCTCAATGATGAAGATGGAGGCCATGATTTAGGAGCATTTTGGCAGCACTTCGTTGTTAGAATGAATTGTAGTGGTTTAGGCTAGGTCTTAGGGTGTTTTTATAGGTGTTAGGACTAGTTTAGGCCCTTAGATTAACCCTAGTTTAGATCTGAACCGTCAAAATCGTCACAGGCCCCCAAACCAAAGCCAAAAGACCATGCAGGTGCACCCAGGCCGACCTGGTCCGACCAGGGAAGTCGACACCCAGGTCGACTGGGCAGTCGACCTGGTCCCTGGGGGGTCGACTCCCCAGTCGACCTGGGGCTGGGCGGGAAATTTCCCGCCCAGTCCGTTTGGGGCTAAATTTGAAATTTGAAAATCTGTTTTCGTTTTCTGATTTTTCGTGAAACTTCTAGAGGCCATATCTCGGTCATACGGACTCTGATTTACGAAATTTCGGACTCGTTTCCAACCAGAATTCCGAGATTAACGCAACGGCGCAACCCGTTTCTCTTGATTATAATTTTAAAATTAAATTCTGCCCTGATTTCTTGTTTTAACACGTTATAAAATTCGGGTTGTTACATTCTCCCCACCTTAAAGGATTTCGTCCCCGAAATCTCTAAGTTAGGAAGAACATATCCTACCATCCATCATCCATCTACTCAAAACATCATCCACAAGCAACCATTGTCCTTAAAAGATTTCTAATGCCATATGAACATATGCAGAAAGTGTGTGTATATGTTCCTTATCTAATGCAAATGATCAAGCCTGATTGATCTCCTCAATGCAAAATATGTTTAGTGCCATGAATCCACATGTATGCAAATAGTCCTAGTCACATAAACACTATATGTGTGCACAAACATTAATCCATATGCAATATTCACATGATAACACATTCAATTTCATCCATAAACAAGTATAAACACTCATGCATATGCAACATGAAAATGTGTCTGAGCCGATCTAGTGCCTAATGTGTATTCATGCATCCACGAGCAACCACTTGCGACCACTTGCAACCATTTCGCAAACATCAATCATAACATGTTTCAAATACATGTTTGCATCCATAGGGTTCTACCTAAGGTCCTCAAGATAGGATCGAGAAGATAAGCAAGATAAACTCCTTTTTGGATTACAAGAAATCCCTTTCTAAACCCAACCCATATCCTATAAAGCCCAAAAGGTTTAGTCAACCTAACGGACACCTTCAAACCCTGACAGGTATTATTAACCGATAAATCATACCCCCTATGGAGTTTGCAACAGAAATAAGATCGAGAATAGGACCGAGAGGATATGCATAAAGGATAGCATGCGGGTAAGCTCTACAGGAAAACAGGGATCAAGAATATACTCTTAAAAAGAGATATGATGCGCGTATCTTGTCTTCAATCTTCTAAGTCGCATTTTCTTGAGCTTAATTCCATTGTTCTTTGACCATCTTTAACCTCATGATTTCGTGGCCTCTTAACTCCTATTTCTAAGTATGAGCTGGAACTCACTTCATTGTCGCCTCTCGTTCCCCTTTTACTTATTCTCCCTCTAGTATATTTGGCTCAACCATATCCGTGTACTCTTGGTTTTCATGCAAGCTCTCCAAAATTCACTTGTGAACTCTGGATCTCATTTACTCACTATACAACATTTCACGCAGAAGAACTATCTCTTGAAAACAAACAGATGCCAACCATGTTACCCAGTGTACTTAGTAGAGTGATTTCCATAACACATGCACAAGCGAAATGAATCGTCCGCCTTAGTGGCGGACACTACTAGAATGGATTACCAACAAATGCATCAAGAGATTCTAGGTAACCAATCATGACAGAACCCTAAAGGTTACACGAGACTTCAAGGGTATTACCGAGGAAAGTCAAGAGTCTAACTACCCTCCTTTCCGACCCGAGGATGGCACCCTTACGGGATGACCACTTCATCCCTTGAATCAACCCATAGCTAAAAAACATAAGCATTATTCCCAAAAGTCATAGATGTCCTCAAATCCAAACAAGTCATGAATAAATGGGACGATCCCCCAACGGGATTTGAGACAAAACGGAACCCTCTATTGTGCTAGTACTAAGGTGCAGAGACTCTAGTATCGAAGCAAGATTTTTTTTTAAAAAAGGATGCTATGTACAAAACAAAGTCCTGACAGGATGATAGAAAGGAAAACCTTTAACAGAAACGTTACCATCCCTCTTAGGTGAGAGTATACAATTGCCCTCTCGACGATCTTGTTCTATGCCCATGTCCTTGTCCTATAGTACTTAACTACCTTCTTGTTCTGAGCTTCATTCGCCTTAACGACTCCTATCCTTTCTTGTATAATGCGGTAACGGGTCTCTTGAGAACTTCCTCCATCACACGGAAAACATTTACGTATCTAGAAAAGGATTAGTCACAGTTAAAACTACTGTGACTACAGGCGGAGGAAAGAAAGGAAAAGAGATTCGATCAAGGGAACACAGGATAGTGCTAATGGCTTTTTGGGGAATAGCCTTTTTCTTTAAAACTTTTCTTGGAAAATGCTCCTTTGTAAAATGGCTTTGAAAATAGTTTCAGAAGGTTTTAAAAACTTTTGCCCAGTCTGGTAACCTTCTGCTCTGATACCAAATGTAACAGCCCACCTCCGCTAGGGTCACTCACAAAGGGAATGCACTAGCTTTGGTGGAGTATTATCTAGGTAAACATGCACAGAAATATTACAAGACAGAACATATAAAACAGCGGAAGAAAACATGATTTTATTACTTTATAAAAGTAGTAAGGTCTAAAACCTTTTACATCAAAAGTGCCATTAAATTGCTTACATCGAAACCTGTCTTGCAATGATAAAGAAGCATAAAACCATAGTCATAAATTATTCCCCAAGTAAAACAGTAAAATAGCCATAGCCACGAAAAGTCCAAGCCATAGACGATGATCTTGAAGCAGAAAATCCACACTATGTAGCAACATTTCCTCCCTGTAAACCTCGGGGGAAACGGAAGAAAAAGAGGCAAAACAAAACGGGGTCAGTCATAAAGAATGGTAAGTCCTAGCTACTTTCAGCCTAAAAATAGGTAAAGGTAACATGACATGTATAAACTGAAAGTGAACATAAACATGATGACAAGATAAACAGATCAAACTAAGATAACAAGATAAACTCAAGTAACAAGATAACCAAGGTAACAGGATAACCAAGGTAACAAGATAAACTCGGAATAGCATCGCATGTCTAACGTCCTCTGCACCAACCGTACTAGCATCCTAACTCGTATCATCCCTTCCATGTATATGTATAGTCCCTTGCCGTATATCGTACGGGTTCCATCACGTTATTCTGTACCACTACAACGTAGTGTCACCATCCTTGAAATCGCTCGGACTGCCATCCTTGTTCTGGCCAGATTCCCTTAGCATGAATTATCGCGTGTTCATCTAGGATTTACGCCACCTAGGACCACTAGGGATTATGCTACCTATTGGACGTTTTCTAGATTCGATCAGGGTTTATGCCACTTAGGACCACTAGGGATTATGCTACCTATCGAACAACGCCCTTTTTCCACGTAACGATCTAATCGATCGGCTCCCTACAAGTCCTATCTCATTCATGTGTCTGTGTCATACGGCCCTATCATGAATGTAGTCACCTGTGCTAGGTCCACCAAAGGGTGTATCAAGCCCTAGGGCCAACCACCGACAGGAATCAAGCACGCACAGTGTAAACCTACTGGTGCCCAATGCCTGCTTTTTCAACTCCGGACTACGTGCACGACCGTAGTCCGCCTGAACCTACAATGGCGCACCAACTCAGCCGTCGTTCTGGTCGCTTACAATCAGCACAATAATCGTGCCCCACCCTAGCCTAGTCCCTAGGGTATCGTGATACATCCAAGAGGGTTACTGCTGAAAAGGACCGCGTAACTAGGGTTTCCGTCCAGTAGGTTAAGTGTTTTCATCTAAATTCAAGACTTAACCCCTATCAGTCTAGCATGTCAAGTTGGTTAAGTGTGGTCATTCAAGTTCGTGACTTAACCCGTCTACATGTCATGTCAAGTTGGCTAAGTGTTGGCGTTCAAGTTCATGACTTAGCCCTACGAATCACGAGTCAAGTTGGTTAAGCGTATTCCAGCGGTTCATGACTTAACCCTATCCAAATCATCGTGTCAAATTGGTTAAGTATATTCAAGCTTAACCCCATCAAATTACCGTGTTAGATTGGTTAAGTATATTCAAGCGATTCATGACTTAACCCCATCAAGTTAGCATGTCAGATTGGTTAAGTATATTCAAGCGATTCATGACTTAACCCCATCAAGTTATCGTGTTAGATTGGTTAAGTATATTCAAGCGATTCATGACTTAACCCCATCAAGTTATCATGTCAGATTGGTTAAGTATATTCAAGCGATTCATGACTTAACCCCATCAAGTTATCATGTTAGATTGGTTAAGTATATTCAAGCGATTCATGACTTAACCCCATCAAGTTATCATGTCAGATTGGTTAAGTACATTCAAGCGATTCATGACATAACCCCATCAAGTTATCATGTTAGATTGGTTAAGTATATTCAAGCGATTCATGACTTAACCCCATCAACTAGTCAAATTATAATGGTTAAGTGTTACCCTCGTGCGTTTACTTAACCTTACCATGCATCGCGTTATACTAGTCGGGTGTTATCGACCCATTCAGGTTAAACTAACCCATCCTCTAATCGTGATATATGGTTAAGCGTCATCAAGAAATCAAGTCCGGTTTTACTTAACCCACCCATCCACGTTATATTGGTTAAGTGTCATTAGTCTAATCAAGTTACTTAACCCACCCGTCCATGTCATATTGGTTAAGTGTCATTAGTCTAATCAAGTTACTTAACCCACCCGTCTATGTCATATTGGTTAAGTGTCATTAGTCTAATCAAGTTACTTAACCCACCCGTCCATATCATATTCATTTATTATTTACTAATGCATCAACCTCTCACATTGGACTTATTTGCGGTCACTGGATACGCCGGGCGGTTCCGGGCAGAATTACACCGCAAATCCATTCCAACCTCGTGTTCAAGCATTAACACAATCTAATCTTTGCCTATGACCTCTCACATTAGACTATTGTTGTTGTGGTCACTGAATATGCCGGGCGGTTCCGGGCAGAATTACACCACAACTCAAGTCTAACCTCGTGTCGAAGGCATCCGTTAGATTGTTAATTACATATGTGTCATCTAAGTCAAGATCCCCACTTTACATATTTCTAAGCATATTCCCAAGTTCCTAATTACATGTCCATCAAAATGTGTACCCAATTCTAGCCACTTCACATATGTCCAATTCTCGCCTATTTACATGTATGTCAAGTTTATGCCAATTTACCCTAAATCATGTTCTAGCCAAAGTTACATGTTGTCACGTTCATGCCCAAATAAACCCACATCATGGTTCATGTTCCCAATTCCACTTATGCCTAATTTACATAAGCCCAATCCCTTGATTTAACTTACATAGTTCCCAAAACTCGTGATTTAATTCATATGCCAATTCATGTATGCCCGAACTTGCAAATTTCATTGGCAATACCCCAAATTCCCCTTGTTCATGTTATGAAATCAATTCTACCACACACCCATGTCCAAATAGGTGAAATCCCAATATTCCGCCGTATACAAACCGCATGTAAATCGTAGTTTAGGCCTAGGTCCGAAATCGACCAAGGTTCATCAAAAGAAAATAAATAGGGGAAGGTAGAAACTTTGCATAAAACAAGATCCGAGAGAAAAACATCATTACATGCATGATAAGGATATGAAAGAGTGATTTGCAACATGCATAGGTCCAAATTAATGTCATAACAACATCCCCAAAGGTCAAGATCCAAAATGAACAAGAATGAGCATGGATCGATTATCATGCATAGATCCAATTTCAACTTTATCACATGTCATATTCAAGTTATCGTTTCAATCTAAAAGCATCTAGAACTTACAAAGCGTGGCTAGTGAATTAGGAGCAAGAATCGTCATAGAATCGTTGTAGAAGCTCTAGGAATGATGTAGCAACACTAGAAGCCTTAAGAATATAAGTAGCTCTTTGATTTGATGGAGAAAGATTGCTCCTTTGCCTTAGCTTTAGTCTAGAACTCTCAAGCTCTCAATGATGAAGATGGAGGCCATGATTTAGGAGCATTTTGGCAGCACTTCATTGTTAGAATGAATTGTAGTGGTTTAGGCTAGGTCTTAGGGTGTTTTTATAGGTGTTAGGACTAGTTTAGGCCCTTAGATTAACCCTAGTTTAGATCTGAACCGTCAAAATCGTCACAGGCCCTTAAACCAGAGCCAAAAGACCATGCAGGTGCACCCAGGCCGACCTGGTCCGACCAGGGAAGTCGACACCCAGGTCGACTGGGCAGTTGACCTGGTCCCTGGGGGGTCGACTCCCCAATCGACCAGGGGCTGGGCGGGAAATTTCCCGTCCAGTCCGTTTGGGGCTAAATTTGAAATTTGAAAATCTGTTTTCGTTTTCTGATTTTTCGTGAAACTTCTAGAGGCCATATCTCGGTCATACGGACTCCGATTTACGAAATTTCGGACTCATTTCCAACCAGAATTCCGAGACGAATGCAACGGCGCAACCCGTTTCACTTGATTCTTATTTTAAAATTAAATCCTGCCCTGATTTCTTGTTTGAACACGTTATAAAATTCGGGTTGTTACATCCATGGCTTATAAATACTGCCATGTTATAAGTGGAAAGGGACCAAATTCGGAGAGCTCAAAGGAAACTCCATAAGTTCATGGCAAACAAATTCCGACCCACATAAAAAAGAGAACTTGTATTCATACTTTCTCTTCTCCACTCTCTGTAAAAAGCAAGCTGATTGTACTTGTAATCCTCTGTAAAAAGTACTATATAAACTGGACGTAGGCACCGATCTTTGTCGAACCACCATAAAAATCTTGTGTGCGCCCATGTTTTACTTGTTTTTTTCCATACTTTGCTTATTTTCATGTGTGCTCAACACACATTGGGGATTGACTGTCACTAGTGACCAACTTTTGACGTCAACACTTTGGCGCGCCAGGTAGGGGCCGCAACATATCTAACCTTGACTGCCTTCACCAAATATTAAGCCAGTAATGGCCTCCAAGGGGAAGAAGGGTGCTTCGTCTTCTCATCCTTCACCTGCCGATGTAGCAGGAGCAGCAGAAAAGGAGGTTAGCCGAATCGCTTTCTCCAACGAAGGCTCATCCCGGTGCCTCACTAGGGGCAACAAGGATAAAACTCTGTCTGAATTCAGAAATCAAATGGCATATTACGAGAAACTCCTCAAACATCAACAACAATGATGCATAACCTACGCTCCTGGATGGAAAGGAGACCTCAGAATCCACCGTCATTTCCTCCATCGGGCGAAGCTAGGGCAACAACCGATCTTCGGTCTGCAGAGACCCAACCCCAGATAGGTCCACACCTTTTCTTTCTCCTAGCCCTTCAACTTCACTTCCCGATCGGCCAATTTCCAGATTGCCAACCTCGGCAACCTCCCGAGTTACGGAAGCTACAAATACTCAAGTTGTAGATGATTAGGGTCTAGGTCGTCCAATCATGGTCCTTCCAGTCCAGGGACCGACTCAACCCTCTGGATCTATGGAGCAACCGCAGGATCGGCCAAAACCAGGAACATTGCCATTCCCATCGCAACCCAATATCTTACCATAGACCGATCCTATGCAGCTTCCCCCACAGCCTTCCCAGCTTGAAGATCACGCAAGGGCTGGGGGCAGCAAACCTCCATCTCTCCAAGACTACTCTAACATGCCAGTTCAGAACTGAATAGAGGGATATGGTACTGAAAACCAATACGATATCCCACCGAGAAGGAGCAATACTAATCCTAGGATGGATACCACTCATCTAGGTCGAGCAACTCCTGGTTGTTTGGGCATGGTTCGGCCAAATATCAGCTTTATCCAAGCGGCCACCGCAGAACCAAGGCCAGGGACGTGGATAAACCCTCACTCTCACCTTCACCCAACTCTCGAAGGTTGAGCAGAACCTACTCTTAGGGCACAAAATATGTTTCCAACCGAGGCTGATGCTCGAAATGCTTCCGGTGCGGATGTAAACCCTTGGCATCAACTCCTTGGAGATGGGAGCCAACTCGTCAGCGTTATCAGGCGCTTCACCCGAGGAGCAAGCAGACAACATAACCTAGATGATATTTAGCGCAGTCCTTTAATCGAGCATATCAGGAATGCACGCAACCCTCCAAACTTCAAGCTTTCGGTCCTGAACCCCTACAATGACAGGACTGACCCAACCATTCATCTCACGCGCTACATGTGCCACATGGAGGTTCTCTCAGCATCGACCAACGTCATGGCAAAGTGCTTCCCACTCTTCCTCACAGATATTGCCATCATGTGGTTCAGACAGCAAACCACTGAGTAAATCAGTAGCTGGAACATGATGGTCACTCGTTTCGTCGAGCAGTTCAGAGTTCATATTGCTCGACCAAAAGGAGTTATGTTCCTGACCTCTATCAAGCAACGGTCCGGTGAGACCCTCAGATCCTACCCTGAAAGATTCAATGCGACTGTGGCATCAATCAACCAACCTGATCGCTCGATGGTGCTTATGGTCGCCATTGCCGGAGTTCCCAACCGATCAGATTTCATGCTTTTGCTTACCAGAGATCCTCCCAAAGACCTTGGAGAGTTCTATTTAGAGGCCGAGAGATTCCTTCGGTAGGAAGATGCAACCATCGAGATGGATAATCTTGAAGTTCTAGCAACAAAGGGTGAAAGACCCTCCACTACAAACAAAGAGAACCCAAGTTCGACAAATAAACCGAACTCAATTCCTCACTATTGGATATCTTCCTCGATGTCAGAGGATCCTTACCTTTCCCTAAGCCTCCTAACAGTAAGCCAACCCAGACCGACCGCGAGTCTGGAAAATATTGCATGCTTCACAACATAGTCGATCACGGCACTAATGATTGCCGACATCTATGTGACCTCATAGAAACCCGGGTGATCAGGCAAGGAGAACTGCCCGAGTATGTTAAAAAGCCTACGACCATAGCACCTTCTCAGCCCTTTAATCCTGCTCCACTAAATGGTCCTTGAGCTTCCAGAAATGGAAAGGACCCAGAGCCTAGCAATCGAGGCATCATCATCAATTGATCTAAAGCTAGATCATTTCTTTATTGCTTTATTAATAAAATGGCCAGGTTAAAGTACACATGTACGGGATAAGGATGTAGTCCCTAAGCATGCTCTGGATTCAAACCTATACCGACCTTAGCTTATATTTCTTAGTAATAGTTTAGCATTAATAAATTTTATTTTTCAAGCATGAATTATGAGTAATTTTTCCGAAGATGGCCTAACACTCAAAACATAAGCCGAGTATGGATAAAACTCGCATATAAGCCGAGTGTAGTTTATGCTCGCACTCTCTTTAAGCCAAGAACGAATAATACTCCCCACACTATCTTTCTCTTCTCAGGCCCATGGCGCCATTCCTGTAAGCAAAACATGGATTATGTTCGCCTGAGTTCGCTGCCACCTCCCTAAACCGAGAAACAACCTACGCTCGCTACTTTAGCTTTTTTAACCCAGACATGGTTTATGTTCACCAGATTCTCTAAAGTCGAGCCCGCTGCCACCTCCCTAAACTGGGAAACGGTCTACGCTCGAAACCCCAATCTTAGAACCGAATATGGATTATGTTCATCTCTCATAAGCTGAGCATGGACATGCTCGCCCCCCTCTAAGTGCAGGATGCCCAACGCTCGCCGCCATCCCTTAGAAATGGGCTTCTTCCCTTGCAGGTATCAGATGGTTTGATCAATGCATCCGGCCTTAATAGGGTCCTCGATGGTTGTCGGTTTTCCGACTTTAATACGATCTATACCGAACGTTGGTTTTCTGGTCTTAATACAACCATTCGGGTCGTCGATTTTTTGGACTTAATATGGTTCGGCGCAACCATGGTTTTCTTGATGTTGGACTTCGACGCAATTACCTCTTCAGAAAATCTAGAACCCATCTTCCCTTCCAGAAAAGATGCGTTCTAGAGGGCAAAGTGTTGACCAACTTTTTGGTAAAAGCTGTCAAAACTCAGTCAATCGAAGCCCAATTTCCCGATCGAAACAACCGATCCAACACTGATCGGCCCTACAAAGTAGCTGTAACGGTTCAGCCCGAATAGTGCTACTTTGGACAAGCATAACTCCTCCCCCACAAAAATAGCTCGACCGAAATAATCGCTCTCTCCGACCGACCGAGTCAAACCTCTTCTGAGAACTCAGTTCGATCGGAGATATCTGGAAATATCCAAGATGATTCAGCAGATTTCTAGATTACCGAATCTCAATGTAGAAAAAGCAGTCAATCTTTTCGTCCAACTCTCCTTTTGAGGAACCATCTATCAAGTGCTATGCATGACTGCAAAAATAAAGGATACTATTAATCAACAATGGACCAGGTCCTATCGCCTACATTTACTTCCAAGGATCAAGCTACACATAGCTAACTCCGAAAAAGAGGCATGTCACGTCTCAACGAAACTGACTTTCTCCACGGCCTATAAATACTACCATGCCATAAGTGGAAAGGGGACCTAATTCGGAGAGCTCAAAGTAAACTCCATAAGTTCATGGCAAACAAATGCCGACCCACATAAAAAGAGAAATTTTATTCAGACTTTCTCTTCTCCGCTCTTTATAAAAAGCAAGCTGATTGTACTTGTAATCCTCTATAAAAATAATATATAAAATGGACGTAGGCACCGATCATTGTTGAACCACTATAAAAATCTTGTGTGTGCCCCTTTTTTACTTTTTTTGCTCCATACTTTGCTTATTTTCATGTGTGCTCAACACACGTTGGTGGTTGACTGTCACTAGTGACCAACTTTTGATGTCAACATATATATATTTGTGTGTGTATGTGTATAAATTGCCGCATTAATCACTACAAGAAAAGTATGAATCAGTTATACTATAAGGTAGGGCTTGTTGAAAAAATGCAACTATATGCGTTTCTCCGTCATTTTTTGGCGGGAGAACCGCAACGAAAGTAAAAAAAATTACGGCTCTTGGTTTGTTTTTGTTCCTGCGCGTTTTTCATATTCCCATCGCTTATGTTCCATTTCCCTCTTTTCACCTCTTCTTCCATAACCGTAATTCTTATCTGCATCCCGCCCACCCATACCTACTTTTCTACTTCTCTCATCTACCTCCTCTGCTTCCACCTTGTGGCTGCTTTTGATTGTCTCTACTTTCATCCAGTCTTGCCCACCTATTATCCATGTCATTCTTCTTCCCTATTGGATCTGAATATTCCCTCACTCCGACAATATCCTTCCCTCCTTATTTCAGGAACAAATTCTCCATTTCCATTTCCTTATCTTCGTCTTTTCCCCTCAATTTCATCGATTAGAAATGAACCTGATGACAACAACACCAACGCCAATAGAATTTGAAGAGCATGCGATGATTTCATTGTAGGAAACTAGCTTAGAAGCGATGACTATACCATAGGTCCTCCAAAATAAACTGATGTGGTGATTTCGACATGAATTGGATTCAAACAATTTCAATTTTAATTTACTCCAGGTATCCCTCTTATAGTTATGAACTTTTTATCGCCCATCTCGGTTTATTTACTTGAATTAATTAGCAATGATTGGTATTTTTGGTCTTTTTTGTTTGCCATTCTACAATTTTCTTACATAGACTTAACTAATTCCAGTTTTGATTGGACTGCTATGTGATGTGCGTTAATTTTTATTTTTCATCCTGACACTATGGTCTTGTATGCTTCAAAAGTGAAGTGAACATAAACCTTTTAACTTTAATTTTGCTAAAAAAAACTCAACATGAATTAAGAAAGTAGAGGTATATACCTTATCTATCCAAATCCACACAAAAGACCATGTTTTTTACATTTATAAATAGAAGAATAGCAATAAAGATCCTATTACGTGGCCAAGACGTTGATACTTACATAACAACACTTGTGAAACAATTGATTGCTTAAGTGATTAAAGCTAAAAAAAATTAAGTAGTCTACTTGTCTAAAATAAAATTAAAAATTGGATCATGCATACTGAAAAGCATATGGAAGTTAGCAAATTTGCAGGAAAACATGGTTTAGATTATCATTAGCCCTTGCTGATAAGCTTTTTGCCAACTTTTGGATAAAATTAATCAGTTTTAATAATGTGGTAGAGATATTTCCAAGACGACATTTTTTCTACACTAATATTGTTTTCTAGTAGTTGAATTCTATATAATTTTAGAAATACATTAGGTTAGAGGAAGAATATTTAACTTTTTCCTTTTTTGAGCCTTGTTTAGGCATTTTTGTGTAGCATGTATACTGTATTATTTAATTGCCCTTCAAAACTTGATGGTTATCCAATATTTAAGTTACAAAGATTTGTGTTTTTTTTAAATTATAAGGGCTGGTTGTTATTGGGGGACTATTGTAATGAGTCAATTGAGGATGACATGGTTGTGTGATATATATTACATACACTTGATCTAAGTATAATATTTTTTTGGAATAGGAGATAGTAGTTGATCAGGAAAAAGTTTACAATATTTTTCTGATTTTAGAACTTTA
This sequence comes from Allium sativum, assembly GCA_030737875.1. Classification (NCBI taxonomy): domain Eukaryota; kingdom Viridiplantae; phylum Streptophyta; class Magnoliopsida; order Asparagales; family Amaryllidaceae; genus Allium; species Allium sativum. The sequence continues at coordinate 657,089,051 of CM060913.1, forward strand.
TATAATGAATTTTCTTACATTTGATATGTCGTATGATCACTTTACAAGTACAACTCTTAAAATTAAAGTTGATTATTTTATCCTATTCTACAATGCTACATTCATAGGCATTACTAATCGCTTAATGTACTTTCATATTTTGTTAATTAGGCACATGTTTGTTCTTTTTTTAAAGCTCATGTGCACCGTTGCATTTTTTGGCAATAGAACTGTTTACTTTGTTTAAGTTGGTGCAAATTAATTGGTATGGCTATCCTAAACATAGGAGTGAAATTGTTAAATTATAATGGTTCAACTTGCACATTTGTTTAAAATAACTCAAAATGGTTTCCACGTTTATAGATACAATACTCAAAAAAATGAATTCACTATTAACATAAATTTGTACATTATAATGAAATTATTCTTGGTAGCATATATACACATAATTGTATGGAGCGGTCCTAACATGTGACTTTTTATTTATGTCTTTGTACAAATATCATGTCATTTAACAGAATCACATACCTAACTTGTTAAATTTCGTGACACGATATTTCCATTTACAGAAGGTTTGGAAGATATTAGTGATTATGACAATACAATATTTCCATTTAGAGAAGAATTGGGAAATATTTTTAATTTGGATAATATAATATTTCCATTTGCAGAAGATTTGGAAGATATCAGAAATTTATTGTTCTTTTATTTGTAAAAGGGATAGGCAATAAATTACCTACATAATAGGTAGAATTTGAAGATTTTTTTTTTTTTGGGATAGTAAAGTAAGGAATTAATCCCCTAATTGGTTGGTTAAACAAAGAAGCCTATCAAGAGGATTGGAGAATTAATTAGGCATTGATTTATATCCATAAATCAACCACTTCAACCCCAAGTATCTATCCTTATATAAGGATAAAGATTAGGTGAATGTTAGAATCATCTCACAAGTTGTATTTTCTTCTTCTTCCTCTCCATTATCAGTCTTGTAATTTTTCTTTTGTAGAAAAGTAACAAAATCTCCTCTCCCCAAGTGGATGTACACTAACAAGACGTTAGTGGAACCACTATAAATCTCTTGTGTTCTTTCTTTTATTGCTTGATCTGTGATTGTTTTGCTGGTGACTATCTATTGTTTGTTTTGCCTCACCATTAATCCGTTCATATTCAGTTTTTTTTCCCCAACAATTGGTATCAAAGCTACTAGGTTGATTGAGAAAGAGTGTTAGGCATTATGGTAGGATATGAGGAGAATTCAACAATTATACCAAGGCCATATGTCAAAGGGACATATATGGTAGCAGTTTAGCAACAGAAAGATGGAATGGGGATAAAGACTTCGAGAAGTGGCAATGGAGAATGAAAGCTGTTCTGATGAGGAATAATGTTCATCCTGTGGTATTTGCTCCAGTGGAGTTGACGGATGATATTTCAGACATGGAAAGGAAGGAGATGGAACAATGGGGGTTTACTACTCTACAATTAGCAATGAGAGAAAATGTCATTTCAGAGATTAGCGGTGAGACAACTGCTAAGGACATTTGGACCATGCTGGAAAAACTCTATCTAAAGAAGTCACTAACCAACCGTCTGATTTTGCTGAGGACGTTTTTCACCATGCGGATGAGAGAGGGTACTTCATTGAAGGCACATCTAAGCTTCTTTGATGATCTCGTGATGAAGATTAAGACTGTTGACTTGAAAGTGGATAAGGAGCAAAAAGCAATGATTCTTTTGTGTTCTCTTCCGGAGAGATACACAGGTTTCGCTAATAGTCTTATCTATGCTAGAGGTACACTGATAGTAGATGATGTGAAGGCAGGTCTTCATTCTGAGGACTTGAGGGATCAGATGATAGGGTTGAGTGAAGATAGAGGAGGAAGCAATACGGAAGCCTTATTAGCTGGTACGGAGAGAGGGGAGAAGAAAAAAAAAAGTCAAGAGATGGAAAGTGCTACATTTGCAAGAAACCAGGCCATTAGAAGAGAGATTGTCCGGACTCGAAGAAAAAGACAGAAGCTGGAAATTCATCTGTTGCGGTGGAGGAATTTTTGTCTGATGACTTGTTGACAGCGGTAGTATCAGATGTATCAGACCATTAGGTGCAAGATACGGGGGCGTCTTTTCATATGACACCTAATAAGAATTATTTCAGTTTTTTCAAAAGAAAAAGAGGGAAACCGATTCTTATGGGAAATGATGCTAGTTGTAGAGTCATGGGTGAAAGTACTGTGCAAATTCGCATGTATGACGGGGTAATACGCACCTTGACAGGTGTCTGATATGTTCCATATCTTCGAAAGTCAATGATATCTCTTGGGCAGTTGGCATCTAATGGATGCGAGGTGACTATTGATAAGGATAGTCTAAGGGTTTCTAAGGGTGCATTTGTAGTGATGAAGGGGGATATGTTTCATAATTTGTATCTCCTGAGGGGAAGCGCTGTACTTGGAGAATCAAGGGTTAGAGTCTAAAGTTCTCGTAGAAAAGATGTCAAAGCTAGGCATACGAATAGGGAATTTGAGTTTCTACATAGGAAGAATATGATCAAAGGGGAAAGCTTGAACAAAGTGGGATTTTTCCAAGAGCATGTGCTTGATAAGCGGAAGAAAAGATTGTCTGAAGATGGTCAGAGATTAAAGGAGAAAGCAGTGGATATGCATAAGCCTTTGCAGACTGCTAAGTTCGAGCGTTGCTCGAACTGAATTCGCTTATTGAAATGCTAGGTGCCCCATGGTGGCACGGTGTGGGGAGAGGTGAGATGGTTCATGGAGGCGTTTGCTTTCATGGTGAAGATTGAGAGGTCTTACTTGAAGGGGGTACTTCGAACACTTTGTTGGCAGGCGGTGGCGTTGCCGGACTTTGTTGACAAAGTGCAATGGGTGATGGTCATGCCGAAGCTCATTGGGGGAAGTAACCATGGTGTCTTGTCCGAGAAGATGCTTAGAGTAAGAGGATGTAGGTGGAGTTGGTATGCTTCCAAAGAAATATAGTATCAAGGTGGAGATTGTTAAATTTCATGATACAATATTTCCATTTGCAGAAGGTTTGGAAGATATTAGTGATTATGGCAATACAATATTTCCATTTAGAGAAGAATTGGGAAATTTTGTTAATTTGGATAATATAATATTTCCATTTGCAGAAGATTTGGAAGATATCAGAAATTTATTGCTCTTTTATTTGTAAAAGGAATAGGCAATAAATTAATTACATAATTGGAAGAATATGAAGATTTTTTTTTTTTTTTTGGATAGTGAAGTAAGGAATTAATTCCCTAATTGGTTGGTTGAACAAGGAAGCCTATTAAGAGGATTGGAGAATTAATTAGGCATTGATTTATATCCATAAATCAATCACTTTAACCCCAAGTATCCATCCTTATATAAGGATAAGGATTAGGTGAATGATAGAATCATCTCAAAAGTTGTATTTTCTTCTTCTTTCTCTCCATTATCAGTCTTGTAATTTTTCTTTTGTAGAAAAATAATAAAATCTCCCCTCTCCAAGTGGATGTACACTAACAAGACGTTAGTGGAACCACTATAAATCTCTTGTGTTCTTTCTTTTATTGTTTGACCTGAGATTGTTTTGCTAGTGACTATCTGTTGTTAGTTTTGTCTCACCATCAATCCGTTCCTATTCAGTTTTTTTTTTTCCAACATAACTTATATAATCCTCGGTATGTATCATAATGTTTAAATTTCAATCATAAGCTTTTAAATTTCATAGAATTAAACTTTAAATGAACCTTGCTTCATGAGCTACAGTAATAAAAAAAAATTGTACATGGTATTTGTTGGCTCACAGTACATTGTATTTAACTTTATCCAGATTGAGCACATGTATGTGTTTAATTATAAAAATTAAATATTGTGTTTGTTTATGGATGTAAACAAATATGTTTTCTTTAATGAGGCCTTTCTAATTTTATGATTTTCTTATGTTGCTTGATAATAGTCCTGTGTGGAATGTATGTTACTTATCTGCACTCCTAACATTTCCGTAGTATTTGGTTGGACATCATCAGACTTGGTAGCTCACAATGGGTTATAGATAACGGAAATTAAATGGTTATACTTCTTTTTGGAATTGTTTAAGGCTTCTGTTATTTTATATGAGTATATCTATGTCTTCATAATCAGTTTCTTATATCAATTGGCTTTCTACGATTTCAAAGAGCAAAATTGCTTTCTTTCATAGTGTCTACATGCATGCTCTTATAGAGATGCTAGTTAGAAAACGAACGTATGAGGTGTTAGTGATATGTTGTTTCTCTTTGGAGATAGCAAGGTCCAATATAGTGGGTGTATGTATAGTCAAACTCTATGTTGTGTCAATCAAATTTGAGAAGTTCCATTTTTGTGTTGCATTTGAATGTTAGTTACACTTATGTACTGTACTTCCTCCACTCTTTTGCATCTTTACGTGGTATTGGGTTTTGAATTTGGGTTGCAATTCAGTTCTGCTCATCGCTACAAATTTATGGATCAATTTGCCCAATTCCCTTCTAACGATTAAGATATATCATTCATAATAGAAAAACAAGGGTATGAGAGCCGGGCGCGAGCTTAAGGACTCATAGGAGGTACCAAAGTGGGGCCATTAAATCATATAAAAAAAGCCACCATGGTAACGAGTGGAAGAAGCCATTTGATGGATATTCTCATGCTAAAGGTATTGTCTTGGAGAAATTGTGCGTTTTCAAATCACGATATTAGTTAACAAATTCTTATGATTTTACATTTTCATCCAACTTTCATAAATTTTGACATGATATTCAGTGGAATTGAAGCCAAGAAGCCTAACTTCGCAATTTGTAAGTGTTTAAGTGTTCAGTTGATCAAGAATGGTTAAAAGATTGCAGCTTTGGTGCGGAACGATGGTTTCTTAAATTACATTGAAGAAAATGTAAGGTATGTTTGGTTTACCATTTTAAGTTTTGAGTTTTTGTCAAGGGAAATTTTATATACATCCACAAATTCTATTAGTTAATCCACCCTAGATTTTAGGATGATTACTTATTTTCAAGGTGTTAATAATTATTTAGATTTGATTAATTCATCCACATGGCTTTTATCTTCTTCCCAAGACTTTTTTGTGTTTTGTCTGTACTCAAAGCCTTTAATAAATATTAGCCCGTAATCTGATATGACTGCTGATTTAAGATCATCTGCAAGTGCTATTTCCTTTGTTATATGTTTGATATTTTCTTAAATTCTGATAATTTTGACACAGTTCACCCCTGACTATGCTTATGGAGCTAGTGGATTTGCAGCATGGGGAATTCAACCCAATTCTGTTTTGGTCTTCGAGATCGAAGTCCTCACTGCGCAGTAGTTGCGTATGCATACAATATAACAAAAATGTCTTTAAGAATCTACAAGTGTTTTTGTTATTACAATGAAATAATAAAGTCCTTGCTCTTGGTTGACATGTTTTGTATTTGGACTTGAACAAACTGAAATGATGATGTATATGGATTTGTGGAGTCATTTTAAATTTCTGTGATATCCTTGTCTGACACTGCTTTGTAGTGTTTCATGCCAAGTGATTCATTTCAGAAAAAAAACGCAAGAAAGAAACAGAAGCCGTGAGTGAAAGAAACAAAAGCCGTGAGAAGAAGATAAAAACTGTGTGGATGAACTAATCGAATCTAAATAATTATTAACACCATGAAAACAGGTAATCACCCTAAAATCTAGGGTGGATTAACTAATAGAATTTGTGGATGTATATAAAATTTCCCTTTTGTCAATACAAAAATGTGCACAACGCATGCATATCATGGAAAACAACCGTTTTAGAAAACAAAGTTAACACACAAAAAAAAGAATAACTTTTATCTATTTTTCATGTTTTGAGAAATGAAAGGAATATGGAGACCAATTCTTCCTTCCATGATTGTTATATCCCCTTCGCGGTCCCCTCCATCTTCCTTTCATTCTACCATTCCTCCTTTCACATCTTTAATGTTTTACAATTAATTTTGAAAAATAAAACTCATTTTTAACCAAACGCACCCTAAGTTTTTGTTTTATCGTTTCCAGAGCCATTTGTGGTCCATATTTTACGGTGGTGAACCCTTGTGAATAAATATGCAAGGGAAAAAAGAAAAAAAAAACTGTTATCTTTGTAAGCTTCTACTACTCTAAATCATGTTACTACCTTTACTAACTAGTAATACCTTTCAATGTTCAAGTACCTACTCCTCCTTCCAGCATCTCCATAATTTTCTAAATTAAAATAGATTTTGATTTTTCTGCATTTTTAAACGTCATAGGTCTGTTATGAGTAATAGGTTTAACATACTACTATGGTGCCAATTAAAAAGTTGAGTCCCCATATTCAAATCAGTTTATTGCTTGAACACGACTTACCTTTTGAACTAGTTTTTTTGAAAATCTTGTACGAGTTAGTCCGTATTAGTTATGCATAGTTTATTCTGTTTTGAATTTTCCAATCATATAGCGTTAATGATACCTTGGTTTAGATTCGAGTTCTTACTTCCACACTTATGTTGTTCTTCGATTCTGAAATTTTCTTACTATTTATTACTTGAGTTATGCTAATTATAGAATAGTTTAGTGTACTTTTTCATACCTAGATAGTATTATACTATTTTTGTTTTTTTGCTAATTACCGCAACGCAACGTGAAAATACCCTAAAATACAAAATGAACAAAAAACTGTTGGAACTAAAATTTTGTCTATAAGGACAAATTTTAGTGTAAAATGAGGAATTATAGTGGATCCCTGAATTCCACCTTTTACACTAAAATTTGTTTTTATACGTAAAATTTTAGCCTTTTGTCCTTATATAATAATTTCTTGTTTATTTTGTCATTGATGTTAAAAACCCCTTTCTTAAATATTGATATCCTTCATATAGGATGCTTTCCAGTCTAAAAATATAATGTGGCAGGAAAAGATTATCAATGTACATTTACAACTTTGTAATGTTATGTATCCTTAAGTATGTAAATATGAAGGTCAGCGCAAGGTTTGTTGTTCTTAATTTTACAAACAGTAGATTTTATGTCATTTTTCAAGCTGTGCCATTTTGTCCAAATTGTCACATGTATTGGTGTGTATGATGCATATCACTAAGAGGTCTAGCTCAGTTTACATCTCGGTCTAGACTCTAGAGCTTCATGTAACTGTTTTCTTTTAAAATCATATTTAACTTTATTCTTTAATTTTCTCGAAATTACTCATTAATTTTTCCCTACATAGAAGAAGCAATTATACATTCACCTATAGTGGAGTTCTGAAAAACTTGCCATTTAGTTATAGAATTTTCTATTCTTTTCATCTATTTAAACAATTTCTGCCACATGCTTCTTTGTTTAGTCTTTCAAGCTAATGTATAAGTTTCTTACTGTATATCATAGTGAAATTACAACAAAGCTGCGGCAGTTTGCTCTTGACGACGTAATCAACTGTGCATGATTTATTTTGTCAACTTAGCTGTTACCATGTAGAGATGTACAATTTTTGTTTGCTTCTCGACATAGTGTATATTTTAGTTCCATTCTTTTTGTTCTCAAGCTACCTAAATTTTGCTAAACAGTGCAATATTAATAGGAAATCTTAGATTTTATCCTGGAACTAAATAGAAATGTTAGAACCATGTATTCTAAATTATGCTGGCTAAAAAATTGTTCTTACTAATGTAATCTAATAAAAAATATAGAATAAGCTGACAACACCAATATCTACTTAATGCAAGTTGTGAAGCCTGTTATATACGAATTTAGATCAATATATGTAGTCGAATTATAAAATAAGTTATGAAATTCGGGAAAGAGTAGCAAGAGCATCTCCAGCACGAAGATTGAAGAATCCATAATTCAAAGACCAAATCAACTTTCAGTAGTTCATAATACATGCGACCAGACCAATTTGATTGCAAGTCCGTATTCCTAACCAAAGCTAGGCATCTTGAACACCATGCAACATACCAACAGCTAGCTGCATGATCAATTTTAATTTTTCTAGCATGCATCGTAAATCACAAAAAAGTGGTGTGTGTGTGTGTGTGTGTGTGTGTGTGTATATATATATATATATATATATATATATATATATATATATATATATATATAAACTAAATCAATAAACTATTGTCACAAACATAAGATTTGGCACTAATAATGAATTCTTAGGTTTAATGTTGTTTCTGGAATATTGGGGAGTGATATACTCCTGATGCTCAGGCATCGCTTTTATTTGTATTTTAATCCACTCCACCAGCTTATAAGCTATAAACGCTTTAAGAACAGATGTATTTAGGCCTCCATGTACTATTTAATTCAGTAATTTCAGTGAAGTATATGGTATTTCCAACGTGCTTAAATTACCATTTTCTTCAAATTGTTCGCGATCTTTTTTACGTCAAGTGTTGGTTGATTTATGTGCATCTATTTCCTGCGCTAGATATATTGTTGTGCTTAATCAATAATATTTCTTTATAGTGCAATAACTGGCATTTTTGTTACTTTTCTGATTTCCGTTTCATTTAAACTAGAATATTTTACTTCACAATGAATGGCTGTTGCAGTAATCTTGTCATGAAGTCATTTTTCTCTTGAGATGGATGCATAGAACCAGCTTTTTGGACAACACAAAAAATAGCATTTGGTTTAAAATGAGTTTTGGGTTGTTAGTTTTCAAAAAATTGACTACAAAACATTAAAGGTGTGAAAGGAGGAATGTAGAATGGAAGAAAGTTGGAGGGGACCGCGGAGGGGATGTAGCAATCATGGAAAGAAGAATTGATCTCCATGTTTCTCTCGTTTCTCAAAACATAAAAAATAGATAAAAGTTGTTTTTTTATTTTTTGTGTTAACTTTGTTCTCTAAAATGCTTGTTTTCCATGATATGCATGCGATGTGCACATTTTTATATGGACGAAAACCAAAAACTTAAAATGGTAAACCAAAACTTATATGGATGAAACATTGTCAAATATAAGTTCAGTAGAGGCCAGGTCCATTTTTCTCATGTGGATCTTAATTAATACGATGAATCTCTTCTCTTTTTGTTCGTCCTTTTCCAAAATATTATGAACTAAGAGTAATGGGAACTCTGTTTCTCCTCCACCTGTTGAGAAATATGCTGGGAAGTGGAAACTCTGCTTTGTTGTATGTGACGTAGTTGTATATACAATTATATGATTTTTGTTTGATGATAACAACCAAATAAATATTATTTTAAATGTGTTTGTTACTGTACTGTTATTCTATATCATAGACAGAAATATAATATTTATGTTTATACAAAATACTACTGACAAGAATTAAATATTCAAATAGTATTTTAATAAATATAAATTTTAATTTCAACATTTCAAATAGTACAAATTTTATACTCCTCTATTTGTACATCTCAGATATATATATATATATATATATATATATATATATATATATATATATATATATATATATATATATATATATACACAGTGTTTCTCACTACAATTCACTCTGTCACTCATTTGTACAAACATTTATACATTCACTCAATTAACAGACACATTCATACTGTCACTCTCTCTTTCATTGCTTCATCTTCAGTCTTCTGTCTTAACAGCTTTCAGTCAGTCCAGTCATCCACACCTGTCACATACAAAAACACACACATAGTATGTGGAATAGAAATAATATTTTGAAATTCTAGCAGATAAAATTTTTATTTTAAAAATTTGTTTGCATAAGAATTTTGGTGTGTTTCTCATCATTTTTCTTGACTTGATCTGATTTATATAGATTGTATACTCTAGTGCTCACATATCAGCCTCAACACACAACACTGGCTTGCTGATCAGAACCAGCTGATTAATCTGAACAGCCACAACACAGTGCAGTGGTCTCTGTTGATATAAATATTCATTCGAATTGCCACACGTATACACACACATGTATACATACATATACGTGTGTGTATATATATATATATATATATATATATATATACATACACATATATGTATACATGCAGTCTATAATGTGTCGAGCTCAAACCAACAAACATTCAAGTGCCAAGGTGGTGCAACCCAGTTTTAAGTTTTCAAGTGCAGGCAGTTCAAGTGCAAAAGTGATCAAGACAGCAAGTCAATGCAACATAGGCCGAGCACAAAGTATGGACAACATACAAGTACAATATAGGTGATCATGGCAGAATCAAAGTGCATAAGTGCATGTGAAACAGGGGGATCAACACAACATGATGAATGCAACAACTTATATGTACACAAGGATATATACATTGCATCAGTCAGGTTCATATTCAATCAGCATGGCAGGTGGTGCTACAAATGTGCACAAATTTGTTCAGGTTTGAAAATGGCGACAACAACATATACATGGAAATGGCCAGTGCAAACTAAAATGGACATAAGCAGTTTAGTTTTAATGCGCACGCACTGGTGTACAAGGGTTAACATGCTCATCAACAAAATTTCAGAAATGCACAGCAAAATAACAAGAACAAGTTGCAAGCCATCGGTAAGATGAACCCAGATCCTTTCAAAGCCTGTTTGGAAATCATGTACACAAGAAAAAGTGCCAAGTTCAGTGTGATATACACAATCTTGATTTCAAACCAAAGAGAAATATGATCAAGCCCACTAAACAATTGACGGCAGAGTCGATTTCATGATTTCAAGTTTTTGCATTCAAGAATTTCAGCAACACATTTTTAGGACAGAAGCAAATCATTGTTTACAGTGAAAATTTCTATTGGGCAAGTACATGAATTTTTTTCCAAGAAATATGCAAACATTTTGGGCAAATTATCAATTCGATTGTTTCAGGAATAAAACATTTTTTATAGCATGGGAACAATCACACAAGCAAGCTTAGATTATATGGCAAGTGCTAAATACATTTTAGGCAAACAATTATTTGTTTCCTGACATGAAGACATATATTGTAACGACCCGAAAATCTAAGCCAGTTTAAAATTTTTATTTTGGCAATTTCGATGAATTTTGAATATTTAAAATAGATTATTTTAAATAATATTGACGAGAAATTTATTTTGAATAGAGTTAGAACGTATATATTTATATACGTCGTTGTTAGAATATAAATAATTATTTATAATTATAAAAGGAATTGAAAATGGCGCGGTAGTTCGATAATTCGATTTCAAACTTCAAATGAATGTACAGGATTCAAAACAAACCGGATTTTAGTTAAACCAAAACTAATAGAATCTGTTTGAGAATATCTTTCCAACGAATCCGAAAAATCAAAATTTCATAGCGGGAATCAAAAGATACGTCCAGTTGAAAATTCAGGATAATCCCTATGTAATTTTGGCCCTTAAAAATAGCCATTTTGCAAACGACCTCGGTTTTCGACGAAACCACTTTTGTTGGATCCGCAATGTAAAATTATTTCTAGGTTTCAAAATTCGTAATTTTTCGATTCAATATGTGAGCGTGGCAAAGGAAAACGTGTTTGACCAGTTTAAGTTGATTTTAATCGACTGGAAATTGGCCATTTTTCAAACGGTCTCAGAATTCGACAAAACTAGTTTTGTTAGGACCGTATCGTCAATATGAAGCTAGAAAATATTTTTCTGAAATTTGTAGAGGCTGTATGTGGCCCCGATAAATTGAAATGCACATTCAAATTCAATATGTAGAGTTATATGTTGATTTTGACGAAAAATGATCGAAATGATCGAATTAGCTTACGATACATATCCCATTGTGTTCGGAATGGGGGTAAAACGCTAGAGACGACAGGCGGTGGGTTTCGTTTCGAGATCAAACGAAAAAGTTATCTTTTTAAAATTAATTCAATTAAATATATATATTTTAATGTTTGGTCAACCCTTCATCCCCTTTACCCTCTCAGCCCCCCCCCCTCCCGTTCACTTTTTCAAATCAAAATAAAAACAAAGGGTGAAGAAGAGGGCGACGGAGCCCTGGCCGCGCCGCCTGCGACGGCGATTCCCCCCCCAGACGATCGGAATTCGCCCCCCCTCCGTAGCGCCTTCTGTCTCCTCCTGAAATCGAGCTCGCGCCATCACCAATTGGATCCACCCATTATCACCGAACCCTCCACCGTCGGAGAAAGAAGACCACACCCCCTGCGCGCAACTGCCTCCAACCTCGCCGCACACCCCCCTTGCCTGACGCGCAGCCACCCGCTCCGACACCCTAGCCCCTCTATCGCTCTCTCCCTCTAGATCGAATCCCGCCAAGAAGACTGCGCCCCCTGCCTCTTCGTCGAACCTGAAAACCGCAACTCTACTCCCCCCTCTACCCGGCCAATGTAAGTTTATTTATTTAGTTTTTCCCTTTTCTTTTCTTCCTTTTTCTGAAAAGTAGGAAAGAACAGATTTTTATAAAAGAAAAAGAATTGATTTTTATCTACAAAAGAAGTGATTTTTATCTACAAGAAGAAGTGATTTTTATTTAGAAAACCATATGATTTTTAATATAGAAGAAGATATGAATGTTAGTCGTATAAAAATATGATTTTCATATTTAGAAAGTTATAATTTTTATACATGAGAAGCTTTAATTTTTATAATATGAAAGGCGAAAACTCTATATTTAAAAAGGTGAAATTTTTATATAGGAAAAATCCGATTTTTATATGCATAGATTAGAAATAAAAATACGATTTTTATAGAAATTAAAGGATTTGATTTTAAAAATTAAAATATTTGATTTTTGAAATTAGAAAAGAAGAGATCTTGAAATACGAAAGATATGAACTTTATTTTTGTTTTGAAGTAGTAAATATAAAGATTCAATTTTTATTATGAAGTAGTAAATATAAAGATTCAATTTTTATTATGAAGTAGCAAATGTAAAGATTCAATTTTTATTTACATATGAGCGTTATAAAGATGAGATTTTTTATCTCTAGAAGCACATGATTTTTATATGTATGTAAAGAAGAGGAAGTTTGGATTTTTATATACACATTAACATTAGAAAGTTTGGATTTTATTTATAATGTCTAGACGAGATTTTTATAATATAGGAAGGTTAAAAATATAATTTTTATATAATAGAGAAGTTAAAAATATAATTTTTATAAAGTAGAGACAATAAAAATATAATCTTTATATAGAGAATAACGAAAGAAAAATACGATTTATATAAATACGAAGTAGCGGTAAAAATCCGATTTGCATATAGGAAGTAGTGTTGTTAAAAATATAATTTTTAACACAAACGGTGTTGAACAGATCTCGTTAGAAGCGAAGTGAAGATTTCCTACATATGAAGAGTCGCGGCGTTTGGTTTAGCTAGTCGGTGAGAACTTCTCACTTTAAATTTCCTTTTCTAGTTAAAAATATATGCTAGGATGCAGACGGAGCTTAGTAGCACCCGACACCCGTCGTCCACAGACCATGGATGACTTGTTTGTTTGGTTGCTATGTTGTGAAATTTGATTGTGTGATGTAGAATGAAATAAAATATTTTATAGTTAAAAATATAATTTTTAACGTGTATATAAAATAAATATTTATAAACAAATCGGACAATTTGTTTATATACACTGATTTGACTGATATTGACTGGGACGATAAATTTTACACATCGCCCAACTGCACAAATAAAATCTGTGTTCGATTGTTTGAAACCCCACACAGGTATTGGGATGATATTTGGCGTACACTAATCCTAATTATTTAGTTGTATGTCGATCGATTGGTCGACAGACTGCGTGAGCGTTAATTATTTATATTTGATGCTTATGCAGTTGCGTGGTGCACTTTGGATGTTGGTTGATTATTTATCATTGCTATTATATACATGTGTTGTATGGAATCCACATAATTAACATTATATGGTAATTGATTGGGCCTCATTCCAATTTATAAAATAAAGAATATTATAAAATATCGATTCATGTGTTGACAGTACTCATTCGTTGAGATTAGTGATGTGTTGAACGAAATATTTTAACAATAAAATTTACATCTTTATCATATATAAAATTAGAAACTAACTGGAAAATAGATAATATGAGTGGTCTCCTGGATATTGATCTGATGTTGGTTTCGGCCTTCGGGGTTAATATTTAGGGAATCGTTCTTTTACTAATTTACGGTTGGAGTCTGATTTGAAATCAAACGGTAGATACCATAATTTTTATAAAATATATTAAATAACAAAAATAGTCGCGTGTTGACAGTACTCATTTGTCGAGATTATTCATGTGTTGAAGAATTAAAATCGATTTGAATTGAAATCAAATAGAAATGGAAATAAAAAGAATTTATAATGGAAAAATAAATTTTGATTTGAATTTGAAATGAATGTTGGAATTGTTTTTTAAAACAAATTTGAAACGAATTATAAAATTCGTTTTAAATGGGAATCGACGAAATATGTAATATATATATATATATATATATATATATATATATATATATATATAATGGTCTGAATAGAACGTGCCGCGCTGCGGTAGTTCGTGAATTTCGACCATTGACTTCGAACGGACATTACGGGAGATCCGACCATCGGATTCTCCTAAAACCTGAACCGTTGGGTTCGTATCGAAAAGATCTTTCAAAAAATATTAGAAATTTGAAATCTAACGGTTGGATTTGGAGATAAGTCCAAATCAATTTCAGAAAAGGTCGTTGTAAGTGCAGTTCGATGGCCATTGATGGAAATCGACTGTACGGGCCTTGATAAAATTATTAAAAATATTAATAATTTGTGTAAAATCAAAAGAAATGATTTGTGAAGAACTGGGATGAAAAACTCCATATTTGAAAAGATAATAATAGATTTTTATCGAAATGAACTAGTTTTGAACTAAAATTAAAACCCATTTATTTTTAAATAAATAAATTGGATTTGAAATGGTTTTTAAATAACCAGAATTTCTAATATACTTTATTGGAATAGAATTAGAATTGATTTGTGGGTTTATCGTGAACGGTGTTTTAAATAACACTTGTTCTTTAACCCGATAATAAATAGAATGTGATTTGGGTTTATCGTGAACTGAGTTTTAAATGACATTAGTTCTTTAACCCAGTAAAAGGAGTTTTAATGAATTTGTAATTAGATTGAAATGTAAACTGATAAGTTAAATTATCAAACTTGGAAAGTGAGTGAGAATGGAGTATCACCAGTTTTTATCCAAAGCGATAGTTAAGTCTTTAATTAGATTTGAACGTGAAATGGTAATTAATTTTACCGATAACACCGTGGTGTTAGATATGGAGTATTACCATTTTTGCTTCATGGGATAAATAGGTTGGGATTGGGAATTAAAATAAATAATTACTTCGGTGTGGTTCGCTCATCCCGTCTAGTTTGAAAAACCATAATTTGGTTTGAAATGACATCTAAAGGAAGATTAAAGAATAAATTTTAAAGAGTTTATCTTTGGTAAAATTAATGGAAACCTTTCCCTAAGAATACGAAATTTACAAACTAACTGGGGATCAGTTAAGTAGGATGGTTTCCTGGGTATTGATCTGATGTTGATTTCGGCCTTTGGGGTTAATATTTGGGGAATTGTTCTCTTGCTAATTTATGGTTAGTGACCGCTAAATTTGAATGAGGCGTATGTTGTGTTTGTGTAACATGTGTTTATTATATACGCGGGTTGTTCGGAAAGGCCGGGTTTATACCCATTCTGAATAACCGATTCGACGATAAGTCGAAGATGAAGACGGTGGTTGAAGACCGGAAGTCTTCACATCGTTTGGGTGATTATTGATGATCTTGATTGGGCTGTACACCCAAGATGAGGGAATTAGTTGGTGATCGTCCAGACGCACTTGGAGATCGATGGATATGCGAGGAAAGTGCCTCCGGTTTCGTTCAGAGCCAGAATGAATTTATAAATGGATTGTGTCTGACATTGGATTTTATTCTATGTTGATTGATTTCTGTTAAATATATATCTGTTTGGCGACGGAGAATTTATTCTCTTGCTTAACGCTCTTCTCTGAGACGTACGAGCTCAGAGGTTGTATATCGATGGACATCAGTCGCATGGCATGAATTGCCTGTGTGGCACGCCTAAGTGGCAATTGATCAAGGCTTCTGTTGAAAAGCAAAGTCTTGTTGTTGATGATCAAAGCACGACTTTAATACGGCGCAACTTTGTGTATAGCCCGAATTCGCGAGCCTCACACCTCGATATGAGTCAAAAACGGGATAGTGACATAAGGAGAGCACGACGTTTCTTTCTAGCTAGTGGTGGTGTCAGTGCTTAAACTGGCTGACATTTATATACTTTTCACCCATGTGGTTGTTGGAATGTGGCGCCTCGATTTTAGGTCTGTTAGGACCGGGAAACGTGTGTTCAGGAATAATTAATCCTCAAACGTAAGGGAGGACCGGCCCTGAAGCATCCAAGGGTTACCCAGAGTGTGTAGTCCTGGGACATTTGCTAGAGTGTCTCGAAGCGGAGAGGAGCTTGCCCCTTGCCTCGACTCATGACGGAAATCCAATTTCCAATACGTGATATTGCGGTTTTAATTGTAGAACTAGTATTGCGACATGATATATGGTACCCATGCCGTCTATGATTGATATTTACGATTGAAATTGTTTTGACACTATACGCTTATAATAGTATCAAATGATTTGTTTTAAACGTACCAAGCATGTTTGGCTATTATAAGGGAAAACCCTATCCTCCGGCTTGCGTTGCATTGTGTGATGGGACCTGGGTCTTATAATAGCTTCATTTTTCGAAAAAGCATTGCGTTGTTTATTCTATGCACTAGTGTTCTTGGGAGGAAACCCGTTCCGTGTTATATGGCGTGATCCCTTGAATTACTCTCTTTTAAAGTAAAGTTTTAAATAACTGTTTTAGTTCTCATACCAGTCACATGACTGACCTGGAGTTTATTTTTTTAACCTAAACTCTGGGTGCCCCTATTTTCTGCACGGGCAGCTAGTAGTTTTGGTTTTGCAGATTTATATTCACAGGATCCTGATTTACAGCTGGAACGATACTCGGAAAGCTCTGTATCCGTGTATAACTTCTAGTTGTGTTTTGTATTATTTTCCACAGCGATGTATGTAAATGTAATCTAAATCTCTGATATTTTTCAAATGTGTAATATTTATTCATACTCTGTATATTCTTGTATTCTGATGGAATTGTTGTAATATACAATGAAATGTTCTTCTGTTTGCGTTCTATTTTGTAGTGTTCTCAAGATAATCCTGGTTTTCCTCACCGGGGAAGTTACGAGCCATCACATACATGGAAAAAGCTTTTTCTAGAAAATCGTAGTATGGATACAAGGCTAAAAAGATTGGTTTACACACAGCATCTCGAGTGAATTAAAAATGTTTGGCAAGTAATCGATCACGATTTTGACTGTCAACAATTCATTTTTGGCAACTGATTTAAAAGGGGGAAATAGTTTGTTTACAGATTTTAGACAAGAAAATCATCGAATTAGTTTCCTGTTTTTTCACAATAAGTTCTGGGCAAAAAAATTTATTTCCAGTTCTATCAAGCATGGAAAAAATCACGGCAACAACAAAATCACGCAAGGGCAAAAAGTGAACATATTTATTTTTCCAGAAATTCATTTTGTTATGGCAACAAATTCAAACTCAATCAAAGTCGTGGACATCATCTCAAAGAAGAAAACAAATTCACACGCAATTAGGCCAAGCCATATAACGAAATCAGAGTAGTAATAGGATTTTCTAATCTATTTAAGCCCCACTTCCTCACAGGCATTAGGGATTGAATCCATATAACAACAATTTCAGGAATAAAGCAATTTCAGAAAAACTCACAATCTTTTAAGGGATTCAATCAGCACCAAATTGATCGAGCAAGACAGAGGAAGCAACGTTGTAATCATCGAAGACATGGAGAACCATTTCCAGAAGCAATTTATCACCACGTCAATCGATTTGGGAATCAAAGAGAAAACCCTAGGAGTCGACGCCATTTTTGTTCAAAAGGGAAAGTGATCGGGGGAAATAAACAAGAGTGCAACACAACCAAAAAGGGGCCGGCCAAGTTTTTAAATGAATAAGGGGATGACCGTTCAATTTTAATTCCTAGGGTTCCAGCTTGTATTACTTTATTTTGAATTTTTTTTATATTCTTTTGTAAACCGTCTCAATAGTTTCTAGGTCTGTAAAATCTAGGAAACCAGTTAGGGTGTTAAATTGGCAGTTTACTAGAGTCTGTAAAAACTAGGGTTACTGGTTACGGGGTTGTAATCAGAGGAAATCTGATCTAGGGGTTTAGATCAGTTTAGGGTTTTTAGCGTAGGGTTAGTACAGGAGCAGAGAGTGCAAATTTACAGAGTCTGTAAGCGGGATCTGTTATTAACACCTAGTAGAAACCTCAGAAATGCAGCAGTAGGCAGGATTTTGCCGAAGCTGGGTATATCTTGTGTCATTTACTTTCTGCATTTTTATTTCTGCTATATTCTGTGATCTGATTATTATTATAATATCCCGTCAGTTTTTAACTCAGCGAAAATTTGTAATAAACCCTATTCACCCCCCTCTAGGTTTAATCTAGATCCAACATGTTTCTCCTCCGCCTGTTGAGAAATTCAAAGAATTTAATTCAAGCATTCAAGGGGCAGCTGGGAACAACTATTTCGATTTGATGGGAGGAACATTGGAAATTTTCTTACTGTAAGTACCTTCTTCTGATTATTAATTTGATACTGATGTTATTTATACATTTGGAGCATTATGTATTATATTTAAGACTGTTATCAAGGTGCAGCATTTCACCTAATTATTTTGAAGACAATTAAATGTGCTGCTGAGTGTTGGTGTAATTCACCGCTGATTCTCTAAAAACTCTCCGAGGCACGATGTGGTGATCGCTACCCTAAAAACAGTATTTCCCCTCTTATATTGTGTGCACGAGTAATAGCAAATCTGTTCAAAGATACAATAGAGCAGATATTGAATATCTTTAATCGAAGTGGTTGCACAAACACGACGATTCACTATCTGGATTTATCGCTGCAGTAACAAGATAATTAAGTTATAGCCTGCAGAACTATAACTTGTATAATTTATCAGAGATTTGGTAGATCAGAGAGAAGATGCTAGAGAAGAATTTCAAGTGTTTCAAAAATGAAATTTAGTTCAGTTTTTATAGCAGTGAGGAGATATAGGTGCTTCCATTCAAAAGGATTGCAACTCTTCAAACAGCAACGACTGTTTCTTTTGAGAAATAGTTGCAACCTTTCGTACCAGTCGATTGGTCTGAAAATAACCAGTCGACTGGTAAGTATACCAGGCAACTCTATTTAAACAGTCATGTCTGTTTGTTTGAACTTAAACAAACTCCTTTGGGTAACACCAGACCAGTCGACTGGTAAGTATAGAACCAGTCGACTGGTTCAGTTAGAACCCTGCATCAGTGGACTGGTGCAAACAACACCAGTCGACTGGTAACGACTTCAGTCCTGAGAGCAAAACAAAATGGTATGCTGCTCAGTAAACCCATTGGCATTCCAAGGCCCATCTGATCACGAGACCCCAAGGCCCATCTTTTGACCTTTTAAATATTAATGTTCATTAGCCAATGTCATGTTCTTGCCTTATCTCTGCTCATCTTTCTTTTCATGTAACATATCATGTGTTTACATATATAGTGATAAGCACATGTATATTTCATGATGTGGGACAAAACTTTTTTTCCACCCTCTTCCTTTATTTTAAATTTCCTCTAACAATCCTCCACCAAATTTTAAATAAATTCCTCTTGTCATTTTATATATAGGAAATTTTGTGCATAAGTATAGATGTCTTACAAACTTGAATCTATACGTAGTGAAAACCCATCAAAGTATTTCAAGACGGAGTGGTTGACTAAGCATTGAACCATCGATCCTATATGATCTACCGGATGTGATTATCACACACTCATTTTCATATTTTCAGATAGTAGTTTTCCCGACCCGTGGATTGGTCTTGGGTCTGTATCTTCTTTCATGAAATGCCCTTAGAGATCAAGCCAAAATCTCGTAGAAGGCGGCACCACCTTCGTTGCATTTATATAGGTAGGTTTATCAGAATTGCCTTATAACACACACCTAAACAATATATCTATTATAAACCTATTAAGTACTAAGCAGAACATCCTCTTCTTGTCATTATAAGTACCAAGCACTTCTCCTTGGAATGTATGATAATACTTAGTTTTTAAGACTAAATATTATAGTGCTTCCAACCGCAAACATATGAAGTACTTTTGCTCTTTGAACTCAAGATAACAAATTGTTTTATTATGTTGAGTTGAGTTTCCTTCATTGGCGACTATATTGTATAGGCTTTAAACCCATTCTCTGTGACATTTTCATCACTAAGTTCCTTGCAAGTCCTTTAGTAAATGGATCTACCAAACTCCGGCTAGATCTCACAAAATCTATGGTAATTGCCCCTTCAGTGAGCATTTGCCTAACCAAACTGTGCCTTAGACCAATATATCTAGATTTACTATTATAAACTTGGTTGTAAGCCTGTGATAATGTAGATTGACTATCACAATGGACATATATTGGTGGCATAGGTTTTGGCCACATAGGAATTTCTAATAATAAATTCCTTAACCATTCTGCTTTTGTACTACCAAAAGCTAGTGCTATAAACTCAGCAGCCATGGTTGAATCAGCAATACATGTTTGTTTCTTTGAGGCCCAGGATATTGCTCCCCCACCAAGAGTGAATATCCATCCACTAGTTGACTTATTATCTTCACTTCCCGTGTTCCAACTAGTATCTATGTATCCTTCTATTAAAATCGGATAAGCGTTGTAATGTATACCATAATTTATGGTACCTTTTAGATATTTTAATATTCTATGTATTGCATTCCGGTGGATATGACTACGATTACTAGTATATCTACTCATTTTACTAACAGCATAGGCAATATCTAGTCGCGTGCATGTCATTGCATACATCGAACTTCCAATAACTCTAGCATATTCCAATTGCTCTATAGCTCTTCTAGTATTAGTGTATAACTGCATATTTAGATCAAACGGAGTAGACATAGGTTTACAATCGAATAGATTGAACCTTTTCAGAATTTTCTCAATGTAACAAGACTGGGTAATTGGTAACCCATCTTTTGTAAGAATCATTTCAGCCATTCCCGTATCTTTCATGTCAAAGCATGAAGATTGATATCTCTTAGTTTCTTCAATACTTGAAGTATTCGTTCCAAATATAAGCATATCATCCAAGTAAAGGCATATAATTACATCTTTACTTGAATGAAACTTGCTATAGACACATTTATCCGATTCAAAGATCCGAAAACCATTGGATATGATAGTTTTATCAAACTTTTCATGACATCGCTTTGGTGCTTGTTTAAGACCATAAAGTGATTTGATAAGTTTGCATACTTTATGCTCTTGTCCAGTCATTATAAAGCCTTCTGGTTGAGACATATATATCTCTTCATCAAGTTCTCCATTTAAAAAGCGGTCTTGACAACCATTTGATGAATTTCAAAATTATAGACAGAAGCTAATGCAATTAAAGTTCTAATAGTTGAAATTCTAGCTACTGGGGCATATGTGTCAAAATAATATATTCCTTCTTTCTGTGTGAATCCTTTGGCAACTAATTTAGCTTTAAAAATTTTGATTGTGCCATCTGATTTTAACCTTTTCTTAAGTATCCATTTACATCCTATTGGTTTAGAACTTGGAGGTAAATCTACTAGTTTCCATGTTTCATTTCCCATAATAAAATCCATTTCATCATTTATGGCTTCTTTCCAAAATGATGAATCTTGAGATTTCATTGCTTCATAATATGTTAAAGGATCAGATTCTATATTTGTAGATATCATAAATTGATGCTCTACATTATTTCTAGATCCTTCAACCAAATATACGACGAAATCTGGTCCAAAAGATTTTTCAATCCTTCTTCGTTAACTTCTCCTAAGAGAATCACCATTTTCGTCGATATTTTCGTCAGTGTTTTTACAGGTTCAATAGTTGGTTTATTAACCTCCACCATTTCATTAATAGGTGTATTGACCTCCACTGTTTTGTGAATCGGTTTATTTTGAATATATGTAAATCTATTCTCATAAAACAATGCGTCCCTTGATTCAATTATCGTATTTACTTCAATAGAGCTATTAGGTTCTATTACTAGAAACCTATATCCTTTGCTATGTTGAGCATATCCTATGAATATGCACTCGATAGCCTTTTGTCCTAATTTCAGAATTTTTGGTTCAGGTAATCGGGCAATCGCTCTACAACCCCAAACTCGATAATAATCAAGATTTGGTTTTCTTTTCTTCCAAAGTTGATAAGGAGTAACTTTACTTGATTTTGTACTTCAGTTTTATAAGTAACAAATGAATTTAATACTTCATTTTTAGCATGCATAAGATAAACATAACAATATTTTGAGTAATCATCTATAAATGTGACAAAATATTTCTTTCCATCTCTAGTAGGAGTACTGTGCATATCACATACATCACTATGAATAAGTTGTAACAATTTAGTTGCACTTTCCGTTTTATAAGGAAATGGTTTCCTAGTGATCTTAGTCAATGAACATATCTTACACTTATCTAGCATATCATTTTGGTGTTTGGGAATAAGATTCAATGATACCATATCAAGCATGCGTTTATGACTAACATGTCCTAATCTATTGTGCCACAATGAAAATGAATCAACAATGTAAGCAGAATTCATACTTTTATTAATATCAACATTCAGTTTGAACAAACCATCACACATGTACCCTTTTCCTACAAACACACCAGCTTTTGGTCAATACGTATTTATCAGACTCAAAGACTTGTTTGAAACCATACTTATTAAGAAGTCTTCTTGAAACAAGATTCTTTTTAATTTCAGGTCCATAATATACATCATTCAAAGTCAGAACTTTTCCGGATATGAATTCCAATCTACAATCCTCTTCCCCATGACCATTGCTCTTGCTAAATTTCCCATGTATAGGTAATCTTCATCTTTAGTTGGTTCCAGTGCCTTGAATTGATTCTTGTCAATGCATACATGCTTAGTAGCACCAGAATCGATCCACCAAGAATTATCTTGCTCAATCATATTCACTTCTGATATGACTGCTGCAAATTTTTCTTTTTCAGATTGTTGCTTCTTTTTCCAGAAGCGACAATCCCTTTTGAAATGTCCCAGTTTACCACAAAAGTAGCAACCACCATTTTTTCTTTTCTTGTTCTGGGAATTTTTGTTGTTCTTCCCTTTCCTCTCTTTTTATTAGTAGGGTTATTCGAAGCATTATTAGCTTTCTTTTCCTCCACCATATGGACTTTTGATGTATCAACAACTATTTCATCTTGAGCATCTTTCTGCCTTAGTTGTTATTCAACTTGCAAATATTGTGCAAGGCCGTCTAGACTCATATCCTCCTTCTAGTGTTTTAATAGTTTTCTTTGATTTTTCCAAGAAGGGGGTAATTTGTCTATTAACGATGAGACCTTAATTTCCTCATCCATATTAAGGTTATGTTGACTGAGTTGGTTAAGTATGTGCACGATATCATTGAATTTCTCTACTACTGGACGATCATCAGTCATTTTATAATTAAAAAAATTGTTGGCAAGAAATTTCTTACTAGTTGCGTCCTCTATAAGATACTTTGCTTCTAATGCATCCCAAACATCCTTTGCAGTTGCCTTGTTGTAGTACATATCAAAGAGAGCATCAGTCATTGCATTGCAAATATGTCCCTTGCATATATAATCATCCTATTCCCATTTGATCTTATCTTGTGTTTGCGCAATAGTTTCATTTTCCGTCTCCACTGGCTTTTGGCGTCAGTACATATACGACTTTCATTCCGGTCAACAAGAAATGCATCTTTTTCTGCCATCGTTGAAAGTTGACGCCATCGAACCTCTCCATCTTTGAAAAATCAGTGGAAAATTCCTTAAGACTGTGAGGATCCCTTGCCAAAATACTGTTTTAGATTATTGGTGTAATTCGTCGCTGATTCCCTGAAAACTATCGGAGGCACGATGTGGTGATCACTATCCTATAACGGTATTTCCCCTCTTATATTGTGTGCACAGTAATGGCAAATCTATTAGAAGACACAACGGAGCAGATATTGAATATCTTTAATCGGCATGGTTGCACAAACAGACGATTCACTATCTGGATTTATAGCTGCAGTAACAAGATAATTAAGTTATAGCCTGCAGAACTATAACTTGTATAATTTATCAAAGATTTGGTATATCAGAGAGAAGAAGATGTTAGAGAAGAACTTCGAGTGTTTCAAAACTGAAATTTAGTTCAGTGTTTATAGCAGTGAGGAGATATGGGTGCTTCCATTCAAAAGGATTGCAACTCTTTAAACAGCAGCGACTGTTCCTTTTCAGAAACAGTCGCAACCTTTCGTACCAGTCGACTGGTCTGAAAATGACTAGTCGATTGGTAAGTATACCAGGAAACTCTAATTAAACAGTCACTTCTATTTGTTTGAACTCAAACAAACTCCTTTGGATAACACCTGACTAGTCAACTGGTAAGTATAGAACCAGTCGACTGGTTCAGTCAGAATCCTGCATCAGTGGACTGGTGCAAACAACACCAGTCGACTGGTGACGACTTCAGTCCTGAGAGCAAAACAAAATGGTTTACATATTTCTTTTGACCTTTTAAATATTAATGTTCATTAGCCAATGTCATGTTCTTACCTTATCTCTCCTCATCTTTCTTTTGATATAACATATCATGTGTTTACATATATAGTGATAAGCACATGTATATTTCATGATGTGGTATAAAAGAATTTTGCCCCCCTCTTCCTTTATTTTAAATTCCCTCTAACTTTGAGTTGCCCTGTTGAATGTGCAAAATTAAATCCATCATTTTATTTTTTGTTGCTTAGGCATAGAATTAGCATATGGTCACATTTTGCCGTAATATAGTACACATAATTTTTTGTTTATCAGAGATGCTGGTAATTTGTTGCACTCTATATTTTTTTTAATCCAATTCATCTTTTGCAATGGAGAAATCCTTGAACCTGATGCTATTCATGTAGTTTGTTACAACTACGAACACAATTACTGATACAATATTGCACTGTGATTTTCTTTTGGGCTAAATCATTGTAGTTTTTTGTGTAGTGAAGATAGAGGCATTAGGTGCAAAGTGCTTACGCTAAATTTGATCACGATAAATTATCGGTTCCTTGAATATTTCACAAGAGGATGATTATTGTCTGACATTTTGAGAAATCTGCTATATTAAATAATAAGAAATGAAAATGGATGCAAGCACTCGTAGCTGGAGGAGTTTTGCCATGGTAGGCTAAGATCAGATTTCTTACTTATAAAGGATTGGAGCATGTGTAAATTCAAAATTATTATGAGAAAATTCTCTTGTCTATTGCATGCTTGCTCGTATTACTTTGGTTTCTTTATGCTTAGCCTGCAGTCTTGTAGTCTTTGATAATTAAAATGTTGAGCATTGACAAATTGATTGGATGGGTTGGTATTGAAAATATTGAAACTAGGAATCAATATCATGATAAGGATGTAAAATTTGAATGATTCTTTTGTTAAACACATCGAATGTTATATACTTTATTAGACAAATGGCAAGTTTTATACCAATTGACGTTTTGTTGACTGAAATCACATTGTGAAAACAGAGTATTATATTTAAAAAAGAAAAAAAGAGTATCTTATTCATTGTCCCAAAATGATATTGTCATTGTAAATTATTGCAATTTTTCCTCTTCCTTTTAGTTTACCGGCTGCACCACCCACACGAGCGTGCACTGATTACACTTTCTGATCAAGCTTCATTTGATTGATGATAGCTGTAATTTATTTTAAATTTTTTAAGATCAGATATGCTTCTGTTAATTTTTTTGGGGATTGTTATTGACACTCCATGTATTGTTAAAAGGAAGTCAATGTTCTTTTTAAAAAAAAATTGTTAAAGGGAGTACCAATACAGAGAGCACCCCCTTAATAAGTAAAGTTTATTTTACCAAATTAACCTTCTGTACAATAATCTCTTTTTTAGTTGTTAATCAAAAATATTTATACGGTATATTAGTCGAACTACATCATATTTTTATACCAAATTATCAATAGTCTCATTTGTTGATATGCATCAGATCAGGTGAAAATATATCATTCATAGGAAATCGATATACATATATCGAACAATTTTTTTTATATGGTATCCCACCGCCGAATTTGTCGATACATCTCATTTATTACGATTGCTTTTTTTTGTTTGCCATTTTTTTGGGGTTTTTTTATTTTTGCATTTGAAATTGATTGGGATTTGGGATGGTAACTGATGTTATTACCAGATGTTATTATGAGGGTAAAAAGAGAACGTAAAAAATTAAGTACGTGACCCCCTCTAACATTATTTTTATGATTGGAGTGTTTTTAAAATTTGACCCCCTTTAATAATATTTGGAGTGTCAATAACAATGCCCATTTTTTTTGGGTGTGAATGTAATTGATTTGGACTAATTTGTCAGGATTCTCCTGGTGACTATTTATCTGCTATTTCCCCCCAAATGTTTTGTTTTTTCTGGTAGTTTTGGGTTATAATATCAGTTTATGAAATATATGATAGGAGTGCAGGATGCATTTAATTTTGTAATTTGGGGATCCTAGAGATTATTGGTCATTTCTTTTCCATTTGATCTATTGACTTGTCTCTAATTTAAAGGGTTATTGAGGGCACAACGTTTCCTTTTTCCTATATTTAGCGGAGTATAAAGCACTGTGTTGCTGTAATTAGCATGTAGTTTTCTGGTTAATTTTGTTGTGATGCTTAATGATGACTGTTCATAACTATAATAGTACTACACTAATTTTGGGATTAAAGTTGTAAAGTTGTAATGAGGTGCATAGTATTTTAAAAATCCAATGAAAGTTGTACTTATTAGAACATATAGGAGCACTTTATTTTCACAGTTGTAAATATCTACCCATTAGGTACGTTATCAAGTCCTTCCTTTCTATTTTCATGAGGCTATAGCTGTCAAATGTTCAAAACTAAGGGTTACAAGCAATGCAAATTGCATGTATCAAGTCTATTTAAGACAAGAGTCCATTCGAACAAGTGTCTGGATTTCTGGAATGTTTACAGAAGCTTTCAACCTTGTCCTAAAATGATGCATATGATAACGTACCACTATCACATTGTTTGTTCAATATGTGAATTTCACTGACATTAACTACGAATGAGTTTTATATAGAGCAAATAATTTGTCTCTTACCATATTGCATCCGCTTAATGCTTCATTACTTTGTCTTATCTTTTTCCTATTTTGGTTTTGTGGTATTTGTCTTTGTTCTTGCCACATAGTTACTATATTTTTATGAGCCTTCATGTATACTTACACCACATCATTTCAAGTATCTGATTCCTAGTTGACATGTATCTAAGACACCTTTTGGAAAAGCAAGAAACAAACATATGAATTTATAAAATTCTTTTTCTAACATTTTTAGGATGGATTCTGCGCTACCAGTTCAAATTACAGTTGTTCCATCTCTATATACATTTTTATATGATGAAAATCATATTCCATCAATATTGCCACAAATTTTTGGACTTCTACAAAGTGTTAGTAGTTGAATATGATGCAACGTCCGAGGTTAAAAATATAACTATCTAAGGCTAGCTTGGGCAGGTATTCTTGAATTTTCTTTGTGGAACCACTAATATTAATGGCAGACATATACGCTATATAAATATGTTATATATGGTTGTATGACACTTTCATTCACTCACTTCTGCTTGTTAATTGACATTACTGTGAAATTTTATGGGATAAATGAAGCCTATAGAGGTACATTTATGTAACACCCCGCATTTATATATATATAAATATATATATATATATATATATATATTCCGAGATATTTAATAGTAATGGTGATACACGAAAACAAGCCAGTTAACAATGATGGAAAATATGGAATACTTAACTTAAAACTAAGAATTAAGTCAAACGAATTTCACCATTACATTCGTCTCGGAATTCTGCATAGAATCGAGTCTGAGTTTTCGAAAATCGGATACCGTATGAGTCAGATATAGCGTTTTAAAGTTTCAGAAATTAATTAAACTAGACAACTCGAAAACCAAGCCAAAATTCGAATTTCAAACACAGGAAGCCTGGGCGGGAAAAATCCCGCCCAGGGCAGGTCGACCAGGGGGTCGACTATATAGTCGACCTCCCCCCCCCCCCCCCCAGGTCGACACTATAGTCGACCTGGGTGTCGACCTGCTCCACTTTTCCCAGATTCAGTTCTGGGTACACTTTGACGTATTTGGACTAGTTCTGGGGCAAGATTCATACTTTGGCACCTATATAAACAACTCTAGGCTCATTATAAACTCCACAACAACTCATGGCGAAGCCATGTCTCTCTCTTCCTCTTGTTATCTTCTTCTGCTTCAAAAAGAAAAGAAAAAGCTTGGAACCTACTCTTCCTTCCTCTCTACAACAACTATTCTATAAAACAAAATGAATGAGATCTAGAATAGAAAATGAGATAGAAAAGAGATTTAAAGAGAGGATAATGGATCCAGACTCGCAAAATTTGTGGCAAAAAGAAATTAAAGATGATTCAAAACAGAAACTCAAGCTAAGCAAAAGAGGGAAAGCACTTCTAGAGTTATCTAATCCTTATTTTGAAGATGACAACCAATGTGAGTGGGTTATAATACAGCTTTGGTATAAAGTTATTATTTATCGTTCAAACATTCCCCATGTAACATGAAATGAAATTATTATGAAAGATTGGATCTGTAATGTTTCTATACGTTTAATTCTAATTATTATGCCTATGGTTATGTTTCTCCTCTTTATCCTTTCCTTTTATTGTTATAAGTTAGGCTATCTCGAGCCTAGGTCTATTTCAAAATAAATACGATTAAATGATTATTGTGAACGAAAAAGGGAATTACTTGATTTTGGGAAATGACATAAATTGGAGAGTTATGTTGCGAACTACAACAGGTTTAGGTACAATATGACATTAGCAAGGTTTGAATATGAAAACCAATTGGGAAGTATAAGTATGAACGTAATATGAATTGTGGCATAAGATTTTTATTATTTAAAGGGTTTGAATATAAATTGGCTTATGAACTTGCAAAATTAGCCTAAGACACTAGGAAATAAAATGAGGATTGAGATTAGGTAAATTTAATATGTTAATCATATAATTTAATATGTTAATCATATTCTTAGGGAACTTGGACTTTATTAAAAGTACGAATACCATAGGAAATAAATGATTTGGGATTGGTAAATTTGAATAAAAGATGGGAAATTGGGTTACATCATATTTTATGAATCAACATGAAATTGGTCTAACTTATGACCACTCGACTAGACTTAAGAATTAATTTGAACTGTGTAGCATGAAATTTGGGGGTTTAGGTGAAATACGAATATAAATGAACCTTTGACACGAGGTTAGACACAATTGTGGTGTAAGACTGCCCGGAACCGCCCGGCGAATCCAGCCGCCACAATTGATGTCTAATGTGAGGGGTCGAAGGAGGGAATTTGAGCGCAACGATTTATGACACGAGGTTGGACTCAGATTGTGGCGTAAGACTGCCCGGAACCGTCGGGTGCATCCAGCAGCCACAAAATGTTAATCCAATGTGGGTGGTCGTACATCGCTATAGCATAATAAATGAATTAAAGAATACTAATCATAATAAGACATGTGGGTGACATGGGTATGGTTAGAGAATTAAGTAGGTGCATGTAAGTATAGACTTAACTGTAATAAAACAAGATATGTATGAACATGTAAGTATAGACTTAACCATAGTAAGACAAGTGTATGACATGAAAATAATAACGAAAAGGTTCAATCCGAAGTAATGATAGAATATGGGGAATGGTTAACAACCTATTAAAAAGTTTGACCAAGAAAAAGGAGGATAATGGGTTAGACTTGTCCTAGGGACAAGGGGGAATGATGACTTATAAGAAAAGATAAGTTATAAGAACTATAAGGAAAAATATGAAATAACTTATAAGAGAAGGAATACTCAATTACAAATTAAGAGGCTTGAAAATAAAGAAGGAGCAAATTTGAATCATATATGTTGGTTGGGAAGAATGATTCCCGGGGTATCAGTTTGATGTTGATTTCGGTCTTCGGGGCTGGTATTTAGGGGATTGCTCTCCTAATCGGTATATATGTGGGATGAGGCATACTTAACCATGAATAAATATAACATGTTGTTGTGGCCCACAAAGAGGATAATTCATGAAATTGATAAATGGCATGTTATAAGGCTTGTTAATGGACTTAAGTGAGTTAAGTATAAACAAATAAGCCAGGGAGTCTTGGAAAACCTGAAAAGTTAAATCGAATAACCAAGTTAAAGCTGGAAACTGATAAGCGCAAAATAAATGGTTAGACGTAGGTCTAATGACATATATAACTAAGGCGCTTGGGGACAGCCCGTACGTTGTAGGATGAATAACCACAAGAGGTAGATCATCACGGTGCCCTAAGGCACGAAAAGGTGCAAATGCCCGTCCGAAAAAAAAAAGAAGGCTCCAACGAATTGGGTTACGAAGCCCGAGGCTTCGAGGGGACGTGAGGGTACTCTTGGTATCCCTCTGTGAGGCTGCAGATGATCCTCCTGGGCTCACAGAGGTTAAGGTCTGCGTTAGAAGAACCAAGAGTATACCTTGGTTGCAAATTATGGCAACCTAAAGACTAGGATGGGCCAACGTGATTCGGCGAGAAAACGGTAGCCCTGTGATAGCAACTCGTCGTCTACCATCCATCTTGAGTCAGTAGAGATACGTGAAGCGGAAAGGCGGAGAACTCCAAAAGACCATATACATGCTATCTAGTTATGGGTGAGGATAGCCATAGGTTAGTGGGGCATAGGGGGCCTGCGTATAGTTCTCATTTTTTTTAGTGCCTTTCATTAGTTGAGGGAGGGGTCGAGTGGGACCATAGCCACTGGAATAAAAACAGACCTTAACATCTGCAACGGCAGATATCTGAAAACTCCCGACCGAGTTCTGTGTTTCTTGACTTGCCCTGCCACGAATTCGGGTAGCACATATAGAATACATGTGCATCTAGTCTTCGAAAACGGTTCACGATACTTACACGGGGAAGGTCTACGAACATATATCGCTCTGGGTAGTATGTCCTAGACCAGGGGGCGTATTTCGTTGGGTAGCATGATCCCTAGTAGTCCTAGTTGGCATAAGCCCTAATCGAAATAAGGAAACGGGGCAGTCCAAACAATTACGGAAATGATGGCACTACGCTAATATAGTATATAGTTACGTAACAAAGTCTGTACGGTGAATGGAAAGGGACTGTACACACATGGGGGAAAGAAAATACGAGTAGGGGGTATCCCCACATACGAGACATTAGGTCCAAGTGAAACACCCCACCTCCGTTAGGGTCACTCTCAACGGGAATGCCCTAATTTTTGGTGGAGGTTTATAAGTATAAGTCACAGATATACAAGACAGATATAAGAACACATATTTTTGAACAGCGGAAAACAGCAGCAAATTTTTATTTCAACAAAATACGTGTTACACAAACCATGTCATAATTTGTCTTACAACCCTTCCAAAAACATAACATCATCATAACTGTCTTGATTACATTATTTAAAGATGCATAAAAACATAAGTAAACTGCATAAGTCCCACAGTTTCTTCCCAAAGCCATAGTCCAAAACGAAAAAGATCCAAGCAATACATTCTTTCTCTTCAAGCTGGATGTGAAAACTGGTCAAGCTGCGGTATTCCCGCCCTGTGGACCTGGGGGGGAAACGAAAGAAAAGAAGACGAAAGAAAAGTAGAGTTAGACATAAAGCCTGAGTAAGTCTTACTATAAACTGGAAATGGGAAAACACTATAAACTAGGTTAAGTTATCTAGAGTTGAATGTACTTATCGTACCCCATATTAATCTCTGTACCCATATAAACTAGTTCCCAACAAGCACCCCATAATCAGGGTGAAGTGATTCGTTTCTAACGATCGACTCCTACTCATGTAGTTACATGTGTCTTACGGCCCCCGTTGTTGTAGTTACCTATGCTGGTCCCACCATGGGGTGTATCAAGTCCCATGGTGGCGGCCCGACACAACCCTAGAATGCACAGGTATGCTACTGGTGCCCAGTGCCTTATTTTTCTGCACCGGAGTGCGTGCACGCCCGCACCCCGTTAGAACCTACACTGCTGCACCACCGCCGTCGATTTGACCTCTTATAGTCAGCCCAGTAATCGTGCCCCACCCTGCCTAGTTCAGGGTATCCTGATATACCTTGTAGGGTTACTACTGAAAAGGGTCCCCCGCTACTAGGTTTTCTATTTCTAGCCAACATGCTAAGTTGGTTAAGTGTTTCATAAACCTAACCCCCAATTATTCTGTATAGTTTAGCATGTTCCATTTTGATTAAGTATTAATTTTAATTTACTTAATCCTATCAATCCTGACTCAGCCTTAATTGTCTTATTAAAGCCTCGACCTCTCACATTAGACAGGTATTGTTGTGGCTGCCTGTTGTCGGTTGGGTCCGGGCAGTCTTACGCCACAACTCAGTCTAACCTCGGGTCTTTATTGGGCTCCGTGTTTAACCACCCACATTGGATAGGTATTGTTGTGACTACTGGACAGCCGGGCGGTTACGGGCATGTTTACATCACAACTCAATCCAACCTCGGGTTAAACACATCGTATTTTCTAAATTTACATATTTTGTCTCTTTCCTTTTTATATGTAAATATTTGCGGCCCATTATTCAAATTCATCTTTATTGAGTAAAATTAATTTATACAACTTAATTATTTTTCAAGGTCGTTGGCATGCGTCAGACATGCCAGCACACATGTTTTATATTTTAACCCAAACGTCATTACCCTCGTTTTACACGTTCGCTAAAACATAACATATGTTGGGTTTAACATTTAAACCCAACTTAGCCACATGAAAAAGGGGAGGCTTAGAACATGGTGTTTATATATTCTAAGTAACATAAAAAGGAGAGTATGTACGCATGAACTTGCAACATAGCGAACTAATTAACATGAATTAGGCACATGTGAACTTGCATTGTAATAGCATATAATCATGGCATAGACATATTTAAACATGAATCATTCTATTCATATAATCATGGCATAAACATACCTAAACATGAATCATGGTTTTTAATTAATTCATGTAAACTTGCAATTGGAATGTAAGTCAAACTTAATTATGTGTCACATTTATCACCCTATGATTTTGATAACAACATAGGCCTAAAACATGTTTTCAACTAGGCATAACACCAAACATAGTTTAGTCATGTTCATAAAGATGTTTACTTTTGTCTCTAATTCAAAAGTATGGTTTTACACTTGAATCATTATGCCAATTCCAACATAAATTCATATACACCATAATACTTAGTTGAATCTAATTACACACTAAAAGTGATCATCATCATATTGGCATAATGGTGAATCATATACTTGCATGAAGCTCAAATAAACTACTACAACATA
The DNA here is from genome assembly GCA_030737875.1 of Allium sativum. Classification (NCBI taxonomy): domain Eukaryota; kingdom Viridiplantae; phylum Streptophyta; class Magnoliopsida; order Asparagales; family Amaryllidaceae; genus Allium; species Allium sativum. The sequence continues at coordinate 657,122,578 of CM060913.1, forward strand.
TGGTCGTTAACATGAATCATATACTTGCATGAATCTAAATTAAACCACCACAAACATGTAGTTGTTAACTTCCAACATAAATCACATACTTGCTAATATCCAATCGTGATACCACAACAATTCCAAATCGTTTAGAATCAAAGCAACATACAAATATAGATTATTATATCCACAAATCGAATACAATTCTATTTCTCATTTTACACAAATCAAAACACAATTATTTATTCACATCGGAATAACACTCTACTTACAACGTATGACGAATCTTCAATTCAGGAATCTGAATTCTGAATTTGGAGATGCTATCCTTTGTTGTAGGCGTTGTTTTGATTTAATTGACGTTTCTTTAAGCTTTCGAATTGTCTCCTAATTGTCTCTCAATTTCTGACGGCTATTCCTAGTCCTTCCTCAGCAGCATGACGGTCTCATCTCCATTTTTGTTTGTGTGAATTAGGGTGACTCTTAGGTCCTTTTTATAGAGTTTGTGAGTTGATTAGGACCGTCGATGGAGCTTGGTTCAATAACAGCCGTTCGTTTGAAGGAGAGACCAATCAGGAGCTGACACCTAGCCCTAGTGACAAGGTAAGACTCAAAAATTCGGCCAAACACAGAATAGGCCAGCCAGGGGGGCTGGGTTCGACCTGGCTCAGGGGCCAGGTCGACCCCCCAGTCGACCCCCAGGTCGACTATGTAGTCGACCTGGGTGCCCCAAGTCGACTACCCAGTCGACCTGGGTAGCCCAGGTCGACTACCCAGTCGACCTGGGTATCTTGGGCGGGAAAATTCCCGCCCTGGCCAATCCGGCCCGATTTTTGAATTTTAAATTTGTTTTCTAAGCTGTTTTGGTCTGTTTGAATTTTAAACTGATTTCTGAAACTTCCGGAGGTCATAACTCCCTCATACAGAGTCCGTTTTATGCAAACTCGGACTCTATTTCAAGCAGAATTCTGAGACGAACGCAATGGCGTATCCCTTTTCCCTTAATTCTTTGATTTGAAATTAGTTATACTTTAAATTGTGAATTTCACTGTTATGGAATACACGGGCCAGATGTGACAACCTGGATTTCGACTGACCGAATTCTTTTAGAAAATCCAGTCAATCAAGACCCGAGTAGGGTGCTCTGGTATCCTACATAAAAGGACAGAAATAAAGAAAGTATGTCAGAACTTGTGAGAATCTCACAGCGGAATGATTAAAATATAATATAGTCAAAACATAGCTTTTACCTTATTAACAATACTGCTAAACCAGTATCCAAAGCTATACCATCTCCGTCATGAACCTAACCTGGAAGAATGTAATGAGGAGGGGGTCAGAACATAAGTTCTGTGTGAGTGAACTTATAATAAATTTCTGTATAACCCTACATACCGTTCCGTATATTTCTTAGTTATTAGGTTAATATGCTAGTACGTGAAAGTGAACGACACACGCTAAGCCTTGAGTGCTAATGATGAGATTAACCTAATAACTAAGAAATATACGGAACGGTATGTAGGGTTATACAGAAGTTTATTATAAGTTCACTCACACAGAACTTATGTTCTGACCCCCTCCTCATTACATTTTTCCAGGTTAGGTTCATGACAGAGATGGTATAGCTTTGGATACTGGTTTAGCAGTATTGTTAATAAGGTAAAAGCTATGTTTTGACTATATTATAATTTAATCCTTCCGCTGTGAGATTCTCACGAGTTCTGACATACTTTCTTTATCTCTGTCCTTTTCTGCAGGATACCAGAGCACCCAACTCGGGTCTTGATGGACTGGATTTTCTAAAAGAATTCGGTCAGTCGAAATCCGGGTTGTCACATCTGGTATCAGAGCTTCGGTTTAGTTTTCCTTGGGAAAAATTATGAGTGAGCGTATTTGTATTTTTGAAATATATGTATATATATATATAAATAGACTTAGATTAGTGTAGAGCCCGCCCAAGAAATAAATTTGAAAAAAAAGAGGAAAATGAAGGATTTGCCCCGTACACGGAAAGTGGAGTTTAAGGAAAAAATTTGAATTTTTAAGAGAAATTTTAAAAAGTGTACAAAAATATGGACATTTAAGATTTCATGATCCGCGTAAGTTTATATTTCATGGAACCGGAACCGACATATGGAATGAATAAACGGTCGCCAGTATACATGTCAAGTTTTGAACCGACAGTACAACGCAAGAATGGAGGTGGGTCATCGCGAAGGCAGACAAAGAGACGCAGCACGAAAAAAAAAATTAGGGGCAGGTCGACTATAGTGTCGACCCCCCCCCCTGTAGAAAAAAAAATATAAGTGCTGAAGGCCGAAGGCCTTCAGCACAAATTATTTTGTGCGTCCTCTTTCTTCCAACAAGCTCCAAAACCCATCCCACTTCAACTTCCTCCACCTCCCGCCTCTTCATTTCTCCACCATTTCTTATAAAATTAGTCTTAAATCAAAGCTAGAGCCATCTCCTATCCAGATCTATAATTTTCCCCTCTCAATTTGGACTCAAATCGCCATGGCGGACTTACCTTCTCTCCTTGAGCTTTACCCTCAACTTACACCACAAGAGATAGCTTGGTGTGACACGCAACAAGAGATAGTCGAGCGATACGTGAAGACCGCCAATTTGAAGTTATTGCTAGGCCGTCCCGTGAGGTTTGGAGATTTTAATAACACCCCTGTACAAGGGTTATTTGAAGAAGCCGGTTTGATTTCTATTTTGGATATACACACTGTCGAGAGAAGAGGCTTCAAGCGTTTGGTAAGACTTTTCGACGCTTATTTAGATGTTGGTACAGATAATGAAGGTCTAGTAACCTATAGCTCATATGTTAAGGGTACACACATATATTTTAATGAGGTCCATTTTGGAAATATGTTAAATATCCGCGGTACGGGACTTGATGTAGCGGATCTTGAGATGGAGGACATAACTGTATGGCGTAGGATTTTTCTGAATGAGTTTGAAAGACAATGGGATGGTATGCATCTATGCCCACTCGCTAGATTTGTTATCAGGATATTACAGTATAATCTTGTGGGGGCAGAACGGTGGGTTCGATAGGATTCCATCCACCGTTAAGAGGGCTACTTATGCTGTTTTTGGGGGCATACAGGTAAACTGGGCGCGCATTATTTTACAACATTACGATGCCACTAGGGAAGTGAGACAGTCCAATATTTGTTTTGGAAATTGGTGGACTTCGGTTTTTACACAATATGGCATGGACCTACTCGACGAGGATTTTGTGACTCTTTCTTCTCACCCCTCTAGTACTATCAACGTAGCTGCAATAACAAGAATGGGTATACATTTGTTTGACTTACTAGAACGGCAGCCAATGGAGCATGATGAGGAGGGTGAGGAGGAGGAGGAGTATGAGGGCGAGCCACACGACGGTCATGATCGTCAGGCCGGACACGATGCGGACCCCCAGTATATGCCACAGACGGGGTCTGATTCACCACAGGCGGGGCATGCTTGGGGAACTGCTTGGACCTCCCAGGCTCTGGGACAGGGGACTTCCGATACATCTGCATGGGATCCATGGCCTGCTAGAGATCCAGATTGGAGGACCGAGTTGAGATATGTCTCGGAGCAGCAGGCTCGTATAGTTAGGGGCCACCATGACATTTTGAGGACCCAGCAGGAGATGCTACAGACACAGGTTGGCCTAGCTGAGACTCAGAGACAGATGATTCAAGATATGGGCACCTCTTACGATCAGTTGGGAGCTGAACTACAGGATCTGCAGTTAGAGGTTAGGCAGGGGAATCGACAGCAGGGACAGAAGCTTGACAGCATAGAGGAGCTCATTCGTAGTAACTTTCGTTAGACTTGTCCTCTATTTTTAGTCGTAGCGTAGTATTTCTTTCCGTAATGTTTGACTGTTTTCTTTGTTTAGTTGAAATGATGTACTGGAGACTATTTAAATATGTTTCACGAGTTGCTTAAATCTGTTGTAATCATATAACCTTGGAAATATTACGTCATTATAAGAATAACAATAAGCGAACAAAGAAAACGAGGAATGGAAAACATGGAAAAATACGGATATAAAATTTGGAAAATTAGATTTTTCCAAATTTAAAGATGAATGATAGGATTTTGGACGCGACAATTGGATGAACTGCACTCTTAAGGGTGTGGGAAAATTTGGATGAAAAATATTTTAAGTTTTTCAAAAATATAGCATTCATATGGAACTGCAAGTATAATTAGGATATGAGCATCATATTTTGAAAAGGGTTTTCTTTAAAAGATTGCATGCATTTAGGTGGTACAAAAAGTAGGCATACATATGTTTATTTATGAAGTGTAATTCACTTTGCACATGTGCGCATGGATGCAACTATTGGATGAACACATTTTGGATGGCTACGAGGGGTTATTAATTTTACTCTTATTGAATTTCGGGGACGAAATTCCTTAAGGGTGGGAGAATGTAACACCCCGCATTTATATATATATATATATATATATATATATATATATATTCCGAGATATTTAATAGTAATGGTGATACACGAAAACAAGCCAGTTAACAATGATGGAAAATATTGAATACTTAACTTAAAACTAAGAACTAAGTCAAACGAATTTCACCATTACATTCGTCTCGGAATTCTACATAGAATCGAGTCCGAGTTTTCGAAAATCGGATACCGTATGAGTCAGGTATAGCGTTTTAAAGTTTCAGAAATTAATTAAACTAGACAACTCGAAAACCAAGCCAAAATTCGAATTTCAAACACAGGAAGCCTGGGTGGGAAAAATCCCGCCCAGGGCAGGTCAACCAGGGGGTCGACTATATAGTCGACCTCCCCCCCCCCCCAGGTCGACACTATAGTCGACCTGGGTGTCGTCCTGCTCCACTTTTCCCAGATTCAGTTCTGGGTACACTTTGACGTATTTGGACTAGTTCTGGGGCAAGATTCATACTTTGGCACCTATATAAACAACTCTAGGCTCATTATAAACTCCACAACAACTCATGGCGAAGCCATGTCTCTCTCTTCCTCTTGTTATCTTCTTCTACTTCAAAAAGAAAAAAAAAACTTGGAACCTACTCTTCCTTCCTCTCTACAACAACTATTATATAAAATAAAATGAATGAGATCTAGAACAGCAAATGAGATAGAAAAGAGATTTAAAGAGAGGATAATGGATCCAGACTCGCAAAATTTGTGGCAAAAAGAAATTAAAGATGATTCAAAACAGAAACACAAGCTAAGCAAAAGAGGGAAACTACTTCTAGAGTTATCTAATCCTTATTTTGAAGATGACAACCAATGTGGGTGGGTTATAATACAACTTTTGTATAAAGTTATTATTTATCGTTCAAACATTCCCCGTGTAACATGAAATGAAATTATTATGAAAGATTGGATCTGTAATGTTTCGATACGTTTAATTCTAATTATTATGCCTATGGTCATGTTTCTCCTCTTTATCCTTCCCTTTTATTGTTATAAGTTAGGCTATCTCGAGCCTAGGTCTATTACAAAATAAATACGATTGAATGATTATTGCGAACGAAAAAGGGAATTACTTGATTTTGGGAAATGACATAAATTGGAGAGTTATGTTGCGAACTACAACGGGTTTAGGTACAATATGACATTGGCAAGGTTTGAATATGAAAACCAATTGGGAAGTATAAGTATGAACGTAATATGAATTGTGGCATAAGATTTTTATTATTTAAAGGGTTTGAATATAAACTGGCTTATGAACTTGCAAAATTAGCCTAAGACACTAGGAAATAAAATGAGGATTGAGATTAGGTAAATTTAATATGTTAATCATATAATTTAATATGTTAATCATATTCTTAGGGAACTTGGACTTTATTAAAAGTACGAATACCATAGGAAATAAATGATTTGGGATTGGTAAATTTGAATAAAAGATGGGAAATTGGGTTACATCATATTTTATGAATCAACATGAAATTGGTCTAACTTATAACCACTCAACTAGACTTAAGAATTAATTTGAACTGTGTAGCATGAAATTTGGGGGTTTAGGTGAAATACGAATATAAATGAACCTTTGACACGAGGTTAGACACAATTGTGGTGTAAGACTGCCCGGAACCGCCCGGCGAATCCAGCCGCCACAATTGATGTCTAATGTGAGGGGTCGAAGGAGGGAATTTGAGCGTAACGATTTATGACACGAGGTTGGACTCAGATTGTGGCGTAAGACTGCCCGGAACCGCTCGGCGCATCCAGCAGCCACAAAATGTTAATCCATTGTGGGTGGTCGTACATCGCTATAGCATAATAAATGAATTAAAGAATACTAATCATAATAAGACATGTGGGTGACATGGGTATGGTTAGAGAATTAAGTAGGTGCATGTAAGTATAGACTTAACTGTAATAAAACAAGATATGTATGAACATGTAAGTATAGACTTAACCATAGTAAGACAAGTGTATGACATGAAAATAATAACGAAAAGGTTTAATCCGAACTAATGATAGAATATGGGGAATGGTTAACAACCTATTAAAAAGTTTGATCAAGAAAAAGGAGGATAATGGGTTAGACTTGTCCTAGGGACAAGGGGGAATGATGACTTATAAGAAAAGATAAGTTATAAGAACTATAAGGAAAAATATGAAATAACTTATAAGAGAAGGAATACTCAATTACAAATTAAGAGGCTTGAAAATAAAGAAGGATCAAATTTGAATCATATATGTTGGTTGGGAAGAATGATTCCCGGGGTATCAGTCTGATGTTGATTTCGGTCTTCGGGGCTGGTATTTAGGGGATTTCTCTCCTAATCGGTATACATGTGGGATGAGGCATACTTAACCATGAATAAATATGACATGTTGTTGTGGCCCACAAAGAGGATAATTCATGAAATTGACAAATGGCATGTTATAAGGCTTGTTAATGGACTTAAGTGAGTTAAGTATAAACAAATAAGCCAGGGAGACTTGGAAAACCTGAAAAGTTAAATCGAATAACCAAGTTAAAGAGGGAAACTGATAAGCACAAAATAAATGGTTAGACGTAGGTCTAATGACATATAAAACTAAGGCGCTTGGGGACAGCCCGTACGTTGTAGGATGAATAACCACAAGAGGTAGATCATCACGGTGCCCTAAGGCACGGAAAGGTGCAAACGTCCGTCCGAGAAAAAAAAAAGGTTCCAACGAATTGGATTACGAAGCCCGAGGCTTCGAGGGGACGTGAGGGTACTCTTGGTATCCCTCTGTGAGGCTGCAGATGATCCTCCTGGGCTCACAGAGGTTAAGGTCTGCGTTAGAAGAACCAAGAGTATGCCTTGGTTGCAAATTATGGCAACCTAAAGACTAGGATGGACCAGCGTGATTCGGCGAGAAAACGGTAGCCCTGTGATAGCAACTCGTCATCTACCATCCATCTTGAGTCAGTAGAGATACGTGAAGCGGAAAGGCGGAGAACTCCAAAAGACCATATACTTGCTATCTAGTTATGGGTGAGGATGGCCATAGGTTAGTGGGGCATAGGGGGCCTGAGTATAGTTCTCATTTTTTTTAGTGCCTTTCATTAGTTGAGGGATGGGTCGAGTGGGACCATAGCCACTGGAATAAAAACAGACCTTAGCATCTGCAACGGCAGATATCTGAAAACTCCCGACCGAGTTCTGTGTTTCTTGACTTGCCCTGCCACGAACTCGGGTAGCACATATAGAATACATGTGCATCTAGTCTTCGAAAACGGTTCACGATACTTACACGGGGAAGGTCTACGAACATATATCGCTCTGGGTAGTATGTCCTAGACCAGGGGGCGTATTTCGTTGGGTAGCATGATCCCTAGTAGTCCTAGTTGGCATAAGCCCTAATCGAAATAAGGAAACGGGGCAGTCCAAACAATTACGGAAATGATGACACTACGCTAATATAGTATATAGTTACGTAACAAAGTCTGTACGGTGAATGGAAAGGGACTGTACACACATGGGGGAAAGAAAATACGAGTAGGGGGTATCCCCACATACGAGACATTAGGTTAATATTCTAGTACGTGAAAGTGAACGACACACGTTTAGCCTTGACTGCTAATGATGAGATTAACCTAATAACTAAGAAATATACGGAACGGTATGTAGGGTTATACAGAAGTTTATTATAAGTTCACTCACACGAAACTTATGTTCTGACCCCCTCCTCATTACATTCTTCCAGGTTAGGTTCATGACAGAGACGGTATAGCTTTGGATACTGGTTTAGCAGTATTGTTAATAAGTTAAAAGCTATGTTTTGACTATATTGTATTTTAATCCTTCCGCTGTGAGATTCTCACAAGTTCTGACATAGTTTCTTTATCTCTGTCCTTTTCTACAGGATACCAGAGCACCCAACTCGGGTCTTGATGGGCTGGATTTTCTAAAAGAATTCGGTCAGTCGAAATCCGGGTTGTCACAATTTACTTTGTTTTATTCCTTCAGGAATTGCGTTTACACATGCAATAAAATACAATATATGTTGGTTCGTACAAGGATATATATGTTTTTCCTTTATGCTATGTTTTGGATCATTTATCCTTTTGCTGGCATATCCCTGAATTGTAATTAGGGACATATTAACAATGAGATACTCATTTTTGGTTAGCAATGCTTAGTGGCCCAATAAAACTTTTTGATTATGGTATATCTGGGAATTAGAAGATTAAAAAAATATAGCTTATGGGTGAAAACTGTTCGTACTTGAAAAAGTTTTCTATTGTTGTAATATCTAAGAGCACAAAGAAGCTGCAATTATTTTCATGTATAAGCTTTTGTAATCCATTCAAATCATCCTTAATGTTCATTTTCTGACATTTGCCTTAACTGTATGCTATTTCAACCTTGAATTTCTCAGGTTGCATATCTAGATTTTCATTATCCTTTCGAAGCACTGGTTCCTCTTGTAGCTATTGAAGCTGATTGAGAGGCAGTTTAAGGTTTAAATTTTATGTTCATCCAATTTCTATAACAACCCGTATTTTGAATAACAAGTTATAACATAAATCAAGGCAGAATTAAATGATAAAATCTGAATCAAGGGAAATGGGCTGTGCCATTACGTTCGTCTCGGAAAAATACGCGAAATAGAGTCCGAGTTTTCGAAAATCGGAGTCCGTATGACCAAGTTATGACCCATCAAAGTTTTCAGAAAATTTCAAGTTCAAAATTGAATTCAGAATTCAAATTCAGTTGAGCAGGATAGGCGGGAAAAGGTCCCGCCACCCCCCAAGTCGACTGGGGAGTCGACACACCCCAGGCTGTGTCGACTGCCCAGTCGACACCCCTGTCGACTTGGGTGGTCGGCCAGTTTGGCCTGGGTGCACCTGACTTGTTCCTCAAGACATGTTTGGAGGCTAGTGACGTGAATTGATGGCCCAGATCTGAATTAGGGTTAATCCTATGGCCTAAACTAACCGAATCTTCTATAAAAGGACCCTAATACCTAGCCTAAATCATCGTAAATCAATCCTACAACTAGACTATGCCAAAATGTTTAATCATGGCCTCCACCCTCTTGTCATAGCCTCCATCTTCATTCATATGAGAGTCCCTAAGCTTGTTTGAGAGTTTCTAAGTTTGATTCAAGGCCAAAGTTCAATTTTTCTTCATTAAAACAAGGATCTTTCTTCATACAAATCAAAGGAGCTTCTTGGAGCTTGTATTCAATTCGGGTTTTTAGAGTTGCTAGTGGCTTCGTCTCAATCTTATTTTATTTTATAAGTCTTCATAGCATTGTAAGCCCTATTCTACTCTTAGATTCTAACTATGAAGTTAAATATGACATGTTGCAAGTTGAGTTTGGGCCTAAGTATGATTTGTGCTTTGATTCTATCATGTTATGCATAGATTTATTCTATGCATGTTTGTAAAGCTATCACCTTGACTTTGTGCATAGAAAGCTATGAGCTTTGACTCTATCATGTTATGCATAGATTTATTCTATGCATGTTTGTAAAGCTATCACCTTGACTTTGTGCATAGAAAGCTATGAGCTTTGATTTGAAATGTTGCATAAAGCAACATAGAAACTCTCATAACCCTTATGTTATCTTGCATATGATGTTATATGCGAATCACTAGCTATCATCCTATGTCATTTATGGCCATGTTTCACCTATTTTGCTAAAGTTGATATCATGCATGTTTTGAGGCTTATAATGTAATATGCAAGTTTATGAACACATTTGCCTCATATGCCACCATGTTTAACTTGTGGCCAAACCTTATTAATTATGTCATGCTTCTAAAGTTCCCCCTTTTGAGATCTATTTGCGTTTATGCGAACTTACATGCGATGGGGTTACACTATGGGTAAACTAAAATAACATAAAATCATGACTTGAAAAATGACATGAAATATGACATGTGATTATGCTTGGAACATGAACATGAACTTGGACATGACTTCTAGAAAACATGGGAATGGCCAACTCGAGGTTGGGTTGAGTTTGTAGCATAAACCTACCCGGAACCGACCGGCTTAACTAGTGGCTACAAGCAATAGGACCCAATGTGAGTAGTTGGTCATGTCGCACTTGAAACCCGAGGTTAGACTAAGTTGTGGTGTAAAGCTACCCGGACCCGCCCAGCTTAACTAGTAACCACAACAAGGTCTAATGTGAGAGGTTGGGTGCATTAAATTAATTAATGCCACATGATAGGGTTAAGTCATGGACCACTTGAATACTTAACCAATTAAACATGATGGGTTGGTAGGGTTAAGTCATGGGCTATTTGGATACTTAACTAATTAAACACGATGTATTGATAGGGTTAAGTCATGAACTGCTTGGATACACTTGACCAACTCAATACATGGTTAGGATAGGGTTAACCACATTTAACCCTCTTGAAATCCTAGTCACGAGGTCCTTTTCAGCAGTAACCCACTTGGGAGTATCTGGATACCCTAGACTTGGCTAGGGTGGGGCACGATTACTGGACTGATTGTAAGAGACCAAAAGAGACGGTTGAATGGTGCACCGGTTGTTCAGGCGGACCATGGTCGTGCACATTAAGTCCGGAGTTGAACATGGGCACCAGTAGGTTTAGACTGTGCGTGCTTGAATTGTGTCTGTGGTTTACACCTTAGGGCTGGATACACCCTGGGGTGGACCTTGCACAGTTAACTACATTCCATGATTAAGCCGTATGACACCGATACACGACGAGTTAGGCTTATAGGGAGCCGATCGACTAGACCGAGTAGTTGGACCTTGATTTAGGTCACCTCATGATATTGGGCCAGCTTTGGGCCAAGGGATCATTACTTGTTTATACTTGACATGGATTGGAATACTAGTACACACTTGGTGCAACTTAACCTTGTATATGCGATGCCACACTTGATCTATCTTGTTAACTTTTCACCATGCCAGTTATCACCCTATGTTTCATCTTTGCTTTACATGTCCAGTTAACTTTATTAGTTTTTATACTAATAGTAGGTAGGACTTACCAGTCTTTTTGACTGACCCGTTTTCTTTCGCCTCTTTTCTTCCGTTTCCCCCCAGGTTTACAGGGTGGGAACATTGGTACCTAGCTTGGATCTTTAGCTGCTTTTCTGGGTAGCTCATCTACGGTTTGGACTTGAGCATGTTATGGCTTTATTCTACTTTGGGGATAGTTACTTTATGTTTTTTTTCCAGTTTTCAGTTTATGTTTCTAGACTTTGTTTTGTGGGAAAATAATGACCAAGTACTTTGATGTAACTTGACTATGGTTTTGAAATGTTAGTTTTATCCGCTGCTTTACTTACTCTGTTTTACTTATATGTTCTATCTTGTGATATCTGCATGCATGTTTACCTTGTTTAACGCCCCTCCAAAGCTAGTGTGCTTGCAAGAGTGGCATTGGCGGAGGTGGGGTGTTACATTTGGTATCAGAGCATAAAGTTTGCAAGATCTGAGCAAAAAGGTTTCTAAAACTTACCTTTTGGAAAACTATTTTCAAAACCAATTAAGTATTTTCCAAGAAAAGTCTAGTTTATTTTAAAAGGCTATTCCCCAAAAGACATTAGCATTATCCTTTGTTTCCTCGTTCTAAATCTATCTTCTCCCTTTTTCAGCATGGCCGATCTTAACCTTCCCGAGGGAGTAACCATTCCTGGATGGTTCCGGAGGTACTTGGAAGCTAGGGCCAACAATGCGGGCCCAGCAAAAACTCCCACCGTAACTGAGGTTCCTCCTCCTCCTCCTCAGCATCCACAAGCAGATTTCGCTAAGGTTTGCAAAGACTTTAAGGCGATGGATGGCAAGAATTTTATTGGGACGGAGACTTTTGTTGAGGCAAGAAATTGGTTGAAAGAAACTGAAGATCTCTTCGCCATCTTTGATGTGGAAGACCGTAGAAAAGTTCTGTTGGCAGTATGGCTATTGAAAGAGGAAGCTGCTTATTGGTGGGAGGTCACCAATGCTACTAGGCCTATAGAGACTTGGGCCGACTTTAGGACAAGGTTTGGGCTTAAGTTTCTATCATCTGCTGAGGCGAATCTGCAATTGGAGAAGTTTATATCTTTGAAGCAAGGGGACATGACAGTGAGGGAGTATGTGAATAAGTTTAACCAGCTTGCTCGATTCGGTTTGGACATGGTTAATACTCCCCAGAAGAAGGCTTTACGCTTTGCATGAGGGTTGAATGAGCCATTACAAGGTTTAGCCATGTCTTATATACCCATGGGGGCCACTTTTGAAAGCCTAGTAGACATGGCATTGCTTCAGGGAGATGATAAGAATGGCAAGAAAGAAGTCAAGCCTAATGAGACTCAAACCAAGAAGACAGATTCCAAGTGGGGAGGCAATCAGAGCAACCGGAACAACAAGAACAACAAGGGTAACAAGGCCAAGGCAAGGGACACAAGGAAGTGCAACTACTGTGGGATCGTTGGGCACATAGCCAAAGATTGTAGGAAGAAGAAGAGGAAGTTGGGCGAATGCTTCCATTGTGGAGAGACTGGACACTTTAGCAAAGATTGCCCTAAGAAGCAAGGACAAGGGCAAGGGCAGACTCAGCGTGCAGGACCTTCTGGAGGGCAAGTGCATGCTCTCAACACTGCTCCAGTTCCGGACCGAGGTAGTATTTCTGTAGAAAGCCTTGTTTATATTTCTGATTTTCCTGTTCGCACTTTATTTGTCTGGCGCATCGCATACCTTTATTTCTTCTGACATTGTTGAAAGTTTGCACCTAAGTACTAGTCTAGTTGAAGATCCCGTTAGTGTTTCAAATCCAATTGGGGGTTCCGCCCATTTATCTATGATTTGTGTGGATTTGAAGATTTCTATCTTGACCGTGGAATTCACGTGTAATGCTTATGTTCTCGGGTTCACGGGATACGGGTTGATTTTGGGCATGGATTGGTTGTCCAGTTATGGAGCCATTCTCGATTGTGAGCATAGGGTAGTGAGGCTCATGACTCGCCTCGGTAATACCCTAGAGATTTCTTGTAACCCTCTGGATCTCGTCATGTTATGTTTTCTTGAATCTCTTGACTCGTCCATCGATGATCTGCAATCTGTAAGGGTGGTCCGAAAATATCCTGATGTCTTTGAAGAGGTTAAGGGGTTGCCCCCTAAACGAGAGATAGATTTCCGCATTTATCTTGTTGATAATGCCAAGCTAGTTTCATTGCCCGTTAGGCACATGGCCCCACGAGAAAGGAGAGAGCTCAGTAAGCAAATCAAGGAGTTGCTTGAGAAGAATTTTATTAGGCGAAGCATTTCTGAATGGGGTGCTCCTGTGGTATTCGCTACTAAGGCGGATGGTTCGCTTCGTCTATGTGTTGATTATCGTGAGTTGAACAAGCTGACAAAGAAGAATAGACACCCGTTACCGAGGATTGATGATCTCTTTGACCAGCTTGCTGGTGCTTCTGTTTTCTCTCAGCTCGATCTAGCCACCGGATTCCATCAGCTTAGGGTGGCTGAGGATAGTATTGATAAGACTGCGTTTAGGACTCCAGATGGATTCTTTGAATGGCTTGTCATGCCATTCGGTTTGACTAATGCACCCGCCTACTTCGTAGATTTGATGAGTAGGGTGTTTAGGGAGTTCCTTAACAAGTTTGTGCTTGTCTTCGTGGATGATATTCTGATCTTCTCAAAGGATGAGGAAGAACATGCTAGACACCTCAAGGAAGTGATGGATACGCTGAGAGTTCATCCGTTGAAAGCCAAGTTCTCCAAATGCCATTTTTGGAGAAGGGGAGTTCGGTTTCTTGGACATATAGTTTCTAAGCAAGGCATAGCGGTGGATCCCGCGAAAGTGGTTGCAGTTCAAGACTGGAAGACTCCTAGGAATGCAGCCGAAGTTAGAAGCTTTCTCGGTCTGGCGGGCTACTATAGGAAGTTCATCAGGCACTTCGGCTCCAGTTTTGGCATTACCCGATGGCGGTAAGATGTTTACCGTGTACACCGATGCATGTGGCACGGGGTTAGGTGCTGTTCTGATGCAGGAAGGAAGAGTGATATGTTATGGGGGTAGGCAACTTAAAGTACATGAGTGGAACTATCCCACTCATGATTTGGAGTTAGCGGCGATCGTCTTTGCACTCAAATCCTGGCGCCACTATCTTCTAGGCGAAAGGTTTGAGTTATTTACTGATCACAAGTCGCTCAAGTACCTCTTCTCGTAGAAATATCTGAATCTAAGGCAGCAAAGGTGGATGGAATTCTTGGCATCTTATGACTTCGAGATAGCTTATACCCCTGGCAAGGGTAATGTTGTGGCAGATGCACTAAGCAGAAGTAGGTTGACTTTGAGTCCCTTGTTTGTTGAGATGAGGAGCCTAGAGTTCTTGGCATCCTTTGATTTCACAACAGCCGTTGGTCGATGACAAGTTCGTTAGCATCTCTTGAGCTTAGACCTACACTTCTTGATCAGGTAGGGACTTCGCAGAAGGAAGACCCGCAGATAGTCGAGATCATGGACAAGTTGATTCGTGGTGAGATGTCTAGTCACCTTGCTAGATATGCTATTGATGACAAGGGTTGGCTAAGGCGTGATGGAAGGCTATGCGTTCCACAAGTAGGAGACTTGGTGCATAAAGTTCTCGAAGAAGCGCATCACTCGAAGATGACTATACATCCTGGAGGAGATAAGATGTATAGGGACATGAAGCGCATTTTCTTTTGGGCTGGAATGAAGAAGGATGTGGCAGAGTATGTTTCAAAGTGCATGGTGTGCCAACAAGTGAAAGCCGAGTCGAAGAAACCCGGTGGGCTATTACATCCATTGGAGGTCCCGCAATGGAAGTGGGAAAGTATCTCTATGGATTTTGTGGATGGATTGCCTAGGTTAAGGAAAGGGAATACGAGCATATGGGTCGTAGTTGATAGACTTACGAAGAGTGCTCATTTCATTCCAGTGAAGAGCAAGAGGACCGCATCATGGCTAGCATCTGTTTATCTTCGAGAGATAGTGCGATTGCATGGAGTTCCTTCTAGAATAGTTAGCGATCGTGACCCAATCTTCACTAGCCAGTTCTGGAATAGTTTGCAAGAAGCGATGGGTACGCGATTGAATCTAAGTACAGCCTATCACCCCCAGACGGATGGCCAAACCGAAAGGGTGAATACAGTGCTAGAAGATCTTTTGAGACTTTGTGTGCTTGACTTTGGTGGTACTTGGGAAGACCACCTCCCTCTTGTAGAGTTTGCTTATAATAATAGCTATCAAGCTAGCATAGGGATGGCACCATTTGAAGCTCTGTATGGGAGGCCATGTAGGTCACCATCTTGTTGGTGGGAGACAACGGATAGGCTTATACTTGGGCCCGATATGATACGGGACACATCCGAGAAAGTTGAATTGGTGAGAAGAAGGATGAAAGCGGCCCAAGACAGACAGAAATCCTATGCTGACAAGCGAAGGACAGATTTGGAATTCGAAGTGGGAGATATGGTTTTCGTGAAGGTTTCTCCTTTGCGTAATGTGGTTCGTTTTAGAGCAGTTGGGAAGCTGGCACCAAGGTTCGTTGGACCCTTCCCTATCATAGAGAGAATTGGGAAGATGGCTTATAAGGTGGAAATGCCCGAGAAGCTGGCCGGAGTGCATAATGTCTTTCATGTCTCGCATCTCCGAAAGTGCCTACATGAGTCCGCTGAGGTGGTTGAACCTATCATTCTTGATGATGTGGAGGTAGAGAAAGAGGCAACCTTGAGGAGAGCTCCGATTCGTATCTTGGGAACGGAGATCAAGAAGCTAAGAAATCGAGAAGTCAAATTGGTGAAAGTTCAGTGGAGTGAAGCCGAAGAGGATGCAACTTGGGAAACCGAGGAGAAGATGCGTGGGCTTTATCCATTTCTTTTTGAGGGTACATTCTCGATTTCTTTTCCTTTTTAGCATATCTTCATTTTTGCTATCCATGTTTATCCTATTTATCTTGTAACTTCGTTAACCTTGTCATGAGAACCTTAGGTAGAAACCCTTTAGATGAAACATGTATTTGAAACATGTTATGCTTGATGTTTGCAAGTGGTTGCAAGTGTTTGCAAGTGGATACTCGTGGATGCATGATACACATTAGGCACTAAGATCGGCTCAAACACTTTCATACTGCATATGCATGAGTGCTTATACTTATTCATGGATGAAACTTGTTATGCTATCACATGGATGTTGCATATGGATGAATGATATGTGCACTCATGTAGAGATTATAAATTATGTTAGGAATTTGCATACATATGGACTCATTTCACTAACATACTTTGCATTAAGGAGGTTTACTGAATCAGTAACCGCCTGATTTTTGCATTAGATAAGTACATATACACACACCTTTCGCATATGACCATACAGCATTTAGAATCTCTTAAGGACAATGACTGCTCTTGGATGATGTTTTGAGTAGATGGATGGTAGGATACGTTCTTCCTAACTTAGAGATTTCGGGGGCGAAATCCTTTAAGGTGGGAAGGATGTAACAACCCGTATTTTGAATAACAAGTTATAACATAAATCAAAGCAGAATAAAATGATAAAATATGAATCAAGGGAAATGGGCTGTGCCATTACGTTCGTCTCGGAAAAATACGCGAAATAGAGTCCGAGTTTTTGAAAATCGGAGTCCGTATGACCAAGTTATGGCCCGTCAATGTTTTCAGAAAATTTCAAGTTCAAATTTGAATTCAGAATTCAAATTCAGCTGAGCAGGATAGGCGGGAAAAGATCCCGCCACCCCCAAGTCGACTGGGGAGTCGACTTGGGAGTCGACACAACCCAGGATGTGTCGACTGCCCAGTCGACACCCCTGTCGACTTGGGTGGTCGGCCAATTTGGCCTGGGTGCACCTGACTTGTTCCTCAAGACATGTTTGGAGGCTAGTGACGTGAATTGATGGCCCAGATCTGAATTAGGGTTAATCCTATGGCCTAAACTAACCGAATCTTCTATAAAAGGACCCTAATACCTAGCCTAAATCATCATAATTCAATCCTACAACTAGACTATGCCAAAATGTTTAATCATGGCCTCCACCCTCTTGTCATAGCCTCCATCTTCATTCATATGAGAGTTCCTAAGCTTGTTTGAGAGTTTCTAAGTTTGATTCAAGGCCAAAGTTCAATCTTTCTTCATTAAAACAAGGATCTTTCTTCGTACAAATCAAAGGGGCTTCTTGGAGCTTGTATTCAATTGGGTTTTTTAGAGTTGCTAGTGGCTTCGTCTCAATCTTATTTTATTTTATAAGTCTTCATAGCATTGTAAGCCCTATTCTACTCTTAGATTCTAACTATGAAGTTAAATATGACATGTTGCAAGTTGAGTTTGGGTCTAAGTATGATTTGTGCTTTGATTCTATCATGTTATGCATAGATTTATTCTATGCATGTTTGTAAAGCTATCACCTTGACTTTGTGCATAGAAAGCTATGAGCTTTGACTCTATCATGTTATGCATAGATTTATTCTATGCATGTTTGTAAAGCTATCACCTTGACTTTGTGCATAGAAAGCTATGAGCTTTGATTTGAAATGTTGCATAAAGCAACATAGAAACTCTCATAACCCTTATGTTATCTTGCACATGATGTTATATGTGAATCACTAGCTATCATCCTATGTCATTTATGGCCATGTTTCACCTATTTTGCTAAAGTTGATATCATGCATGTTTTGAGGCTTATAATGTAATATGCAAGTTTATGAACACATTTGCCTCATATGCCACCATGTTTAACTTGTGGCCAAACCTTATTAATTATGTCATGCTTCTAAAGTTCCCCCTTTTGAGATCTATTTGCGTTTATGCGAACTTACATGCGATGGGGTTACGCTATGGGTAAACTAAAATGACATAAAATCATGACTTGAAAAATGACATGAAATATGACATGTGATTATGCTTGGAACATGAACATGAACTTGGACATGACTTCTAGAAAACATGGGAATGGCCAACTCGAGGTTGGGTTGAGTTTGTAGCATAAACCTACCTGGAACCAACCGGCTTAACTAGTGGCTACAAGCAATAGGACCCAATGTGAGTAGTTGGTCATGTCGCACTTGAAACCCGAGGTTAGACTAAGTTGTGGTGTAAAGCTACCCGGACCCGCCCGGCTTAACTAGTAACCACAACAAGGTCTAATGTGAGAGGTTGGGTGCATTAAATTAATTAATGCCACATGATAGGGTTAAGTCATGGACCACTTGAATACTTAACCAATTAAACATGATGGGTTGGTAGGGTTAAGTCATGGGCTATTTGGATACTTAACCAATTAAACACGATGTATTGATAGGGTTAAGTCATGAACTGCTTGGATACACTTGACCAACTCAATACATGGTTAGGATAGGGTTAACCACATTTAACCCTCTTGAAATCCTAGTCACGAGGTCCTTTTCAGCAGTAACCCACTTGGGAGTATCTGGATACCCTGGACTAGGCTAGGGTGGGGCACGATTACTGGACTGATTGTAAGAGACCAAAAGAGACGGCTGAATGGTGCACCGTTTGTTCAGGCGGACCATGGTCGTGCACATTAAGTCCGGAGTTGAACATGGGCACCAGTAGGTTTAGACTGTGCGTGCTTGAATTGTGTCTGTGGTTTACACCTTAGGGCTGGATACACCCTGGGGTGGACCTTGCACAGTTAACTACATTCCATGATTAAGCCGTATGACACCGATACACGACGAGTTAGGCTTATAGGGAGCCGATCGACTAGACCGAGTAGTTGGACCTTGATTTAGGTCACCTCATGATATTGGGCCAACTTTGGGCCAAGGGATCATTACTTGTTTATACTTGACATGGATTGGAATACTAGTACACACTTGGTGCAACTTAACCTTGTATATGCGATGCCACACTTGATTTATCTTGTTAACTTTTCACCATGCCAGTTATCACCCTATGTTTCATCTCTGCTTTACATGTCCAGTTAACTTTATTAGTTTTTATACTAATAGTAGGTAGGACCAGTCTTTTTGACTGACCCGTTTTCTTTTGCCTCTTTTCTTCCGTCCCCCCCCCCCTCGCCCTAGGTTTGCAGGGTGGGAACACTGGTACCTAGCTTGGGTCTTTAGCTGCTTTTCTGGATAACTCATGTACGGTTTGGACTTGAGCATGCTATGGCTTTATTCTACTTTGGGGATAGTTACTTTATGTTTTTTTCCAGTTTTCAGTTTATGTTTCTAGACTTTGTTTTGTGGGAAAATAATGACCAAGTTCTTTGATGTAACTTGACTATGGTTTTGAAATGTTAGTTTTATCCGCTGCTTTACTTACTCTGTTTTACTTATATGTTCTGTCTTGTGATATCTGCATGCATGTTTACCTTGTTTAACGCCCCTCCAAAGCTAGTGTGCTTGCAAGAGTGGCATTGGCGGAGGTGGGGTGTTACAATTTCCTTTTATATTTGTCACACATGTTTTTAGCGTATTATATATTAGCTTATTCACACCCGTCGTCCGTAGCTCGGGTGGTTTGGGAGTCAGGAGATAGGAATCAAAGCACTGGGTGCCGGTAGGTTCGAATCCAGCTGCAAACCACTTTGGGATCTGGACGTTACGCATCCATGTGCGATGACTAAACAAAGCGGGGTAGACACACGGCGTGGGTTTTACTTTAGTGTGTATCAATTTATGCTATGATCTTAAGGTTCCCCATGATATAAAAAAAAAAAATAGCTTATTCACTTGCAATGGTCATTTATTTTTCATTTTCTATTGGACAGTTTTGATTGTATCACTCTTTCCTTTTCCAAACCAAATTATACTCTCTTTTAAGGTAGATGCTTGAACAAAAGTTAGCATGTGGCAATTTTTTGCTTATGCGGGATGTGATTCGCACTTATCTTTAGTCTTTACTCATAAATCATAATATGTGCATTTGAAATTTTTGAAAATGGATCTAACATATATTCAAATTTTGATATGAATACAAAATTGATCTGTATATATGAAACTGGTTATATGAAAATTAACATATACTTTCAAGCTCGGCACAGTTGATATATGGCTAATTATACCTGTATGTAAATCATCAGGACTTGTATATAATTCTAATTGTTGACCCTTATACTTAAGTACATATTACTATCATTTCCGAAGTGAAGAACTGAATCAAAGAATAGTCGGTAATTAAGCTATGAACAAGACTTCAAAAACTTCAACCATTATGTATTATAATATTTTTTTCGTACTAGTTGTGTAGACTTGTCTATAAACGGTTTTGTTAAAATACTATTATAGAAATGAATATGGATATTATACTATTATGTGGTTAATGTGTTTTTTTTAATTATTCAAACATGGTGATGATCGATGTTGGTTTGAAAATGGTAATTATGTGATTGATTATTGATTATTATATATTAGTGATTGTTGGAAATGATACAAGCTATTAATAGTAAATAGCAGCGATTAAAACATGTTGTACATTAATTAATAAGTTTTAGTATCGTTTCAAAAGTGCTATAGAAAAAAGTTGCAATTTAAAAAAACTATTGTAGCAAAAGTAAAATGCAACAAAAGGTATATAGTAGAAAAGATAAAATGCTACAGAAAATATACAAAAGACGGGTGTAAATACCACTTTGGTTGCGTTTTTTAGACGCTGCTGAAATTATTTTTTTAGGGTTTTAGAAACACTACAATATGTTTATTTTTGGTAACGTTTACGGCAACGCAACTAACACTTTTAGACTTTTAGTTGCATGTTGTATCACAACGTTTATCGAAACGCTACTGCAAGCTTTAGCAGCGTTTTTTCAATGCTACGAAAAGCCTTTTCTGGTGTAGTGAATGCATGTTTGAATTTGGAAAGATAACGTGTGTCATTAACGGAATGGAATCGCGGATGAATGGAATTAGTTAACGTTGGCAAAGTAACATTTGAATTTAAATGAATGAAATAAATACGTATAAATTAAAAAAAAGTAGGATGCATTAAATAACATGTAAGACCTATTTGAATTTGACCTTGGGTATAGTCGGGTCAACCTATGTAGGTCGACCTTCATGCAGTATGGGTCGATTCATACGTATTTTAATAATTGCATTATTTCGAGCGATGTTCATATGGATTTTGATCATTTTAAAATGAACGGACGACGATGCTCTGGACCTCTATTATTATGCTTGTACGTCGAGCCTCCAAACCCATATTTCTTGAAATGGGTATGAAAGCTCTACTACTTTCCTTTCTTTATTTCTTAAAAAAATAAAGAAAATCATGGTAGATTTGTCAGAGAGTACGCTGATCTCACAAGACACGTTTGTAGAAACATTCTCATTTAGTTGACGATTGAGAATTTCAAGAAGAACAGGCATGCTATGTTAGAGCAGAAATTGAAGGCTTTAAACAAGACGGGAAGCATACCCTAAGGATGGCCCTCCGATGTAGGCATAGTAGAGCGGACCATTGGAGGCAGATCTATAGTGTCCAGCGAGAGGGCATGCCTTGATTGCATTTGTATTAAAGGCCTGTTGGAGCTTTCCTTTACAAGCAGTCATAAGGCTGATTGGTGGTTTGCGGGTTCGTGCGACTTCCTGGGGCAGACTCAGTGGTCAGGACCTATTAGGAGAGTAACCATTTGGACACTTGTCATCTTTTGTTAGAAGCGAGCATGTGTCGGATCTTTTGTTTGAACCAACAGGCTAGTGAATATGTTGGATGATATAGCTATGCCATTTGGTAGCTTAGTTTGTTTGCTATAGGGCAAGGCCTTCACCTAATAAAAAGTCTTCTAACTAGTTAAGGGGTGGCTACATAGTGCTATAACTATGCTGAGAAGGGATAGACCATGTTAAATATCTGTATTACTGGCCTAGAAGTTGTACTTTACAAATTGTAATTAATCCTCGTTCAAGTTCCATGCTAAGTGAGCTGTAGAAGTGCTATTTGTTAGAGGAACTCAAAACTATAAATAGAGAATTTAGGTATAAACCATTAATGCATCACTGAGTGGTACATCGTTGATGTCCGAGCATTGGAGCAGTCCACTGCAGACAAAGTATCACATTTTCTTACGAATGACGGAACATCTATGTTGTAGGCTTAACAAAACTATCATTTTCATATGTAGTTTTAGCACTCTCCATATGAGATGGTTGTGTCCCATTGAGGAGTATACGAAGGATACTATGGGTAATATCTAGGACCGTGGTGGTCCAAGGACATATAGCCATATATACATTAACTATTAGGTTTAGTCTACATGGAAGCGAAAGGGTACGACTTACACATGGTGGTGAGGGCATTATAACTTATGGGAACCTAATATAACTAAAATGGAAATGGAACAATATATGTATTGTTATGCTTAAAGGCGTATACTCTTGCCATTTACTGGAACTTCAGTTTTGACCCCTTCATCATAACAACAGGAGGTTAGATAGAAGGTAGAGGTTTTTCAGCTTAAAAGAACTTGATTTCGAAAGTGCCATTTCCTTGGTAAGCATTTTTTACTATTAAAATTTAATTATTTCCACTCTAATTTATCTATTTAGCTCTAATATATTGTATTTTCCTATTTGAGGGAAATCAAACACCCAATTAAGATTTCGTTGAACTTTGTTTTTCAATATTTTGCAAAAAATCAATTACTTTACACATTTGTTATTATTCTTAAATTAATTATTTTGTGGCATTACATTATATTTATTACCTTATAACATTATGCTTATATAACATTAGTATTTTATTTCCCTTCCATTAATTATTATATAAAGTTAACATTTATTGAATCTCATATATTATTTTATCGCGTTAACTTTTCATTTAATTCTCAATTACTCTACGCGTTCAATTTTAAAAATTAAAGCATGGGTTATTTCAGGAATTCACATATTTGTAATATAAAATATATACACGTTCGTTTGCACATATAATTATTTTTTGGCATGGAAATTCGAACATCAACAACTTTCCTATATGAACTCCATCCAGAACATATTATATATTTAAATTAAACAAAAAAAAATTTTTGAACACAATGGTTTTTATCTCGAGGCCAAATTCTAACAGTTCTAAAAGTGCTCGTTTTCAGCATATTTCAATTATTTATTTACTCTGAAAAATATGAGGTGTTACAAATGTTTTGCAATCTTTCAAATTGTTTTCACACTATTGTGGGATGACATCTTTCCATTATATTCAGATAAAGAATATACCCACTATACCAAGCAATATCATTAAATGAATGGAGTGCATATGCACTAGCATTCAGATCAAACATAACCAAATATACAGAAGCTAATAACAATAATATTTTCTTCATACCAAATATGTGTTATGGTTGATTCATAGATCAACCAGCATTTACCAGATCAACCTCAGTGTTATCAAGGGAAATTCGTATCGTTGTCACAAACATAGAATCATCTGATAATGGATTCCAACGTGCTACCATAGGCATAATTTCTATGGGCAGTCATGTAGATGGATGGAAACATGGGTAATACTTGAAAATCACTACCCTAGACATCGATCAGACGATAGATATGCAACGTTGTATATCTATCGTCTTTTTCCATGACGTCTCAATCTATATTAGACTACAGATATACCCCATTGTCTGATGTGAGCTAGCATACCATGTAAAAACACGAATAGTTGTGGTAAATATTATATATTGTCTGAAAATTAACAAAATAACAATTTTACATGATCTTAAAAAATGCACATTTTCACTAATTTGTTGTAACGATCCTCTCTTTCGACCACTTTAAGTCGGTAATTGAACCGACTTAAACTGTTTGAAACAACAGATTATTACTGCTCATCCTAAGAATCATTTAATAAAATATACTAACCCATAGCAAAATAAATGTTATAATTTTATCAGAGTTACAAAATTTATATAGTGGAAGTGTAGTACATAAATTTTATTAACATATGAAATACGCAGGAATGATCGAACCAAGAGAAGGTCTTCATGAATCTCCAACTTCATCATCTGTAATCTTAAGCTATAATACTCAGTCTGACCCGAGCATAAAGTAAAAGAAAAAATACACTTGAGTCATGATTAACCTTTATTCAAGTAAATCAATTCAAATGCAATACTCGAAATATATTTGTTATATTAAACTTAAATAAAAATTGAATAAGTTAATATACTACATCATGGTCAAATTTTCATGTAACGCATATACAATTTAAAATGTATATGTAATCTGTACATATTTTTGTATAGAATATGTCCATACGTTTATGTGACAGTGACCTCTAAATTCAAAGGACGGAATGCAAATAAGATAATAATAATAGGTTTCCCAAGTCGTTTTTGCTTTCTGCAATTTGGGAGATACAAAAGACAGAAAATATGAGCACTTTGTGGTGAAATAAAATTGGTACAAAAACCAAATAAAGCCATTGTGGATCAATGTATCACCCCGTATTTTTATGACAATTAAAAATGTGCATAGACATAAATCAAGGAAGGATAATGGTGAAGTATAATAAATTCATATGTAGAAGAAAAAGGGAAATTTATACAGTAACAATATATAAAATAGAAGAAGCGATAAAATAAAATGGGTACTTAATTTAATAATGGGAATTAAGTAAAATGGACATCACCAATGCGTTCATCTCGGAATTCTGGTTCGGATGGACACCAAGGTTGCGTAAAACGGATAACATATGAGAGAGTTATGAGCCTTAGAAGTTGTATAGACAACACCAGAAAATGGTTTTTCTAACAGTTAATTATCGTTACTAACATACTTTATAACAGTTATAACTGTTACTACAACATACGTGACAGACTGTTGTCACGAATATTGTAACGATTATAACCGTTATAAAGTGTGTATACTGCAACAATTACAACCATTACAAAACTATGATTCTATCACACTTATAACCGTTGGTACTGAAAATTTTGTCACTTATAATTGTTATAATATTTATTTTTATAACTAATTATTGTGACAAATATTAAATATGTAACAGTTATTACTGTTAGTATGTCAAACCAACTATTTCATACAATAAACTTAATAACTATTACAAACTTGAATATTGTACTAGCAGGTAATTCCTTTAAACAAGTAACACATACAACAACATAACACAATTTGTATCGTAAAGCAAATTCCATTTCAACAAACATCAAACTGTCACAATTTAACGAGATTCATAACAAATATCAAATAACATCGAATTATCACAATTTAACATACAACCATTACACAAAACACAAACGATAAATGAACCAAATTACAAACCTACTATGTCAAAATTATCTAGACTTTGAGTTTCATCGTCAGCTTCTGATCTTTGCCTTGCTTCCACTGCTTCAATCAAATGCCTACAATGTTCAACAAATATAATAACATGAGTCAAGACATGAAGATAATATAAACAATGTTCAACGGAAGCAATTTAGTCTACATGCAACTAACCCATCAAATATCTAATGTTCCTCAATATCTGCATAATTATTCAATCTTAAAAATACAATGTACACAAGCTTCATGCATATAAGGAAACATACATACAACATTTATTACAAAAATAGTACAATAATACACAAAGAAGCAAGTTATACTGGAATGATAGATCAACATCGTCGCCATCATTAGCATAATACCACTTCAACTAACAATTGATGCCAACTTCTTAACTCATTTTTAGCACATTATTTTACTTTTTCTTTACTTCACAATCGTCAGTTTTTGCAAACTTTCCCGCAATATCATGACTTTGTTTCGGTTTCCTGAGGGAAACCGAAACCATCCTAAAAAAGAAATAGGTTTCGGTTTCCCGAAACCAAAAACCGAGCGACTAAGTTTCAAGAAATTGAAATAGTTCTTGAAACCAAGTATCGCTCGGTTTTCGGTTTCGGGAAACCGAAACCTATTTCAGGTTTTAGTTTGTTGAAACAGGAATCGAAATCTAAAACATGTTTCGGTTTCCCGAACCCGAGCGACTCGATTTCAGAAAACTGAAAGCTCGGTTTCGGTTCCTATTTCAGTTTTCAGGAAAATAAAACCTGAAACAGGTTTGTAGTCCCTCATGGAAGCTAACATGATCAAATATTAACGAAGACAACAATTGATTTTGATATAAATAATATGTGTGCATTTACAATACAATGAGCAACAAATCTTAGTGGATTTGGGGAAACTAGTAATAATGAATCATTGTCAGGCAAATTACTAAATCTAAAAAAAAAAAAAATCAAACTATTTGATGAAATTATTGATGAGTATTATACAGTTATTTTAATATAAAGAAAGATGAGATGCAAATTATTTTGTGTACACTACCATTTTTCCAGTAAATATTCACATATATGGTTATACTATGCATGCAAGTCAATTGATTTATACTATGCATGTTCTGGACGGATCAACGACAATACCGATCCAGTACAAACAGAACTAGGTGTACTAGAGAATACCTTGAACCTTGGGTCTTCTATTGATAAAATATTCACGTTTACACAATGAAATTAAAATTAGAAGCCAGGGTTCTATGAGGAAATGTAAAGACAACAATTAGCATAATAAACCTGAGAAAATATCGTTTCTGCCACCAGATATATCATACAAGAATGGAACAGGAAGGCTAGCCAAGAAAGAAGCACTCTTTATAGCTACCATTGCAGAAAACATATTGAATACAAAATATAGTACAATTAGACAACAAGACATGATAATGATTTGACATTTGATACAATCACGTAATTTGCAATTTTATACACACATTAATTACACTACAAGATGGTAGTGACGTAGCAATGAAAGATATACTCATCAATATTCAAAAGCCAAGAGAAACATTAATAAAAGAAATATCAATTTCTACCAAGAAGCAATCACAATGTTAATGTATGGTTATAAGATAGTCTCAAATGTTAATGTCACATAAACAACTTAATATGTCCTATTAAACATTAAACTTAACAGCCACATCATCATTTTTGTAAAATTGGTATAAATGATTCACATATTCTTAAAATAATTGTTCGCAACACAGAAAAAATTGTATACTATGCGTGCATAGTATAACCGTATATGTGAATAACCAAACTCGTTACTTTACTATATACTATGCATGCAAGCCAAATTGATTTCCAACATGACTATATGTGACAAATGAATTGATTTTGAAACATTTGATCGTTATTATAGAAAATTGGACAAATTTATATTAAGTTCACATGATCATAAACAGTATAAATGATCATCAATCAGTGTAGCCTTAAGTTCAAAACTATACTCTTAAAACAAAGCAATCCAAGAACTAATTGGTAGAACTCCAGCAATTACAGTTACAGAACAAACGTATCAATATGTCAAGACGTTATACACTTCATACCATTTTTTAATATCTTTTTATAGCTAAAAACCTATAATATGTCATGAACACTGTAATTTATTCTAACTCTGAAAGTTGTCTAAACTTTTTTTTGCTTTACTTTTATACCATTTCTAAATATATCTGCGCCCGGCTAGGCCGTTGAATAAAAATAAATAATATATCTGTACTAAACTGATTCATCATTGAAGCCAAAAAACCAACATGGAATGATCCAATTTAACATTACTTTCAATTTTAAACACATTTTTAATATTATCATCAGAATAAATATTTATCCTATGCAACCAAAGTTTAGAAGTTAGAGAACGTGGTAGACCATGCTATGACAAAAAATTAGCAATTTTTCTTTATCCGTTTATAGAAGACCATGCTAAAATGAATTTCAATTTAGTTTTGTTATCAATATTAACAAACTTACCAAGTAAAAGAATGATTACAAAATCCACAAATATAGAAACAAAAAACAAAATTGCTTTGATTTTGTTCCAATGCAGTTATGGTAAATTTCTATAATAGAAAATTTTATACATAACTACAGTTGAAAAATATTATTTTGTGGAAGTGGTCTATTTAACAATGATCTGCAAGAGTCGATCTACCGTATTACTATTTTTATTTCCTTATTAAATACATCTATTTGGATTACTATTACCAAGAAAACAAATATTTGCCTAAAATGTGAAAACTACTATAAATATAAATTGTTTATAATAGAACGACTTATCTAATCTTTTACATGACAATAAGATCATAAATTTGATTATAAAATACCAAAAATTGATTAGATGACTACATAATACAATTTTCTTGATAATAAACTCTATGTAGATTTTAATTTAGCACTTGACCAAGATATACAAATAATTAGTTTTTACTCTTACTGGTATATTTTATTGCTTATTTTGATCATTGTGGAATTGTACTTCTCTTCTTATGCATAGGTGCAAATCAACTGCCTTAAACTCAAATATACGCGTACACATATGCATTTGATATGTATATTTGTATGTTTTCTTTTCGATTTCGAGTTGAGTTCCTTACGTTATTTATTCATGATTATATTGCTGATGATATTATTTCAATAGACTACATGGACTTTTACAGTTATTATTTAGATAATAGTATCAATTTGATCAGCTCGAGTCATTAAATGAAATTCCTTTTCTGTTCTTCTTTTATAAAAGCAGAATAAAAGGTCTTTTGTTATTTGAATGACCATTCTTTATATTTACCATATCATTTTTGTTATACATGTTTTTTAATGGTAAGAATTCCTACCTAAAGGCAATATTTTCCCTATAAGTCAATTTGTATCTCAATTATTTCAAAAACATCACGTTCCCATATATATTGTTAGTAGTTGTAGTGGAAAATAGTTGAATAGCCATGTTGCAAGTTTCATATATATATATATATATATATCTTCCAAAGATCTAACTCTTCTTGGAGTAGACTCCGGTGAAGAAGTTAGTTGTTGAGGAAGTGAAGGAGGCATACCTGGTTTTTATTTTACTGTAGATACTTCAACTCTTAGCCAAGCTCAGAAAAGGGAGCTAAAGGAAAATAAACAAAAAGATTCAAAAGCATTATGTATTCTACAACAAGTAGTGGCCGATGCTATCTTTCCTACAATAATGGGAGCTACAAATGCCAAAGAAGCATGGATCACATTACAGGAGGAGTTTCAAGGAAGTGCAAAGGTACGCGCCTTTAAACTTCAAACATTAAGAGTTTGAATTAATAAGAATGAAGGATTCAGAGACTGTAAAGGATTATTACTCCAAAATAAAAGAAATAGTTAGTCAAATAAGAGTTTATGGGGATAATATTTTCGATAAGTGGATTATTGAGAAAATTTTAATTTCAATTCCCCGTAAGTATGACACAATCGTAACTATGATAAAGCAAACTAAAGATTTGTCTACCTTATCGGTGACCGAATTGATGGGCTCGCTTGAAGCATTTGAACAAAGAAGGAGCAGACATGAGGAAGATTCAGTTGAAAATGCTTTCCAGTCGAAACTCAAGTTATCATCCCAAAATAAAGGATATGGAGAAAATTCTAGAAACAAAGGAAATTCTAGAAATTTCTCAAAGAATAAACAAGATAAATATCCTCCATGTGGAACTTGTAAGATGATAAATCACTTGGAGAAGTTTTGTCATAATCATGGAAAGCCACAATGTCGACACTGTAAGAAATATGAACATTTAGAGAAGAATTGCTTTAGCCTAAATAAGCATCAAGCAAATTTTGTCGAAGAGCACGACAGAGAACAACATCAATATGATCGAGATCAACATCTTTTTAATGCTATCCAAGATTCCAAAGATGAAAATGGAGGAAACTAGTACTTGGATAGCAGTTGTAGCAATCACATGGCTAAAGATGGGAGCATATTCAAGGATATTGATGATTCTGTCAAAGTAAAAGTACGATTGGGGAAAGGCACTGTCGTAGAATCAAAAGGCTATGCTCTTCACTTTGAAGGAGACATTTGCAAAATAAATGACAACAAAAATAAAAGACTAGAGATAGCCCAAGTAAAAATGTAGAAGAGAAATAGAAGTTTTCCAATAAGTTTTAAATACGCTACTAATATAGCCATGAAAGCACAAGTTGATGATTCATGGTTATGGCATCGAAGAATTGGCCACTTCAACATTCAAGCCTTGAAATTGTTATATCAAAAGAATATGATGAGAGTTTTTCCATGTATAAAAGAAAATAATGAAGCCTGTGAAGGATGTCCTCTCGGAAAGCAACATAGATCATTATTTCCATCACGAAGCACTTGGAGAGAAAAAGACTTGTTGGAGTTAATTCACACTGATGTTTGTGGACCAATGAGAACACCTTCACTCCATAACGACAGGTTTTTTGTTATGACCCGTAACTTCCCCGTAAAGGAAAGCACGGATTGCTATTGAGAACAATACACATCATAACACAAACAGAAGAACATTTCATTGCTTATTACAACAATTCCACCAAAATACAAGAATATACAGAGTATGAATAAATATTACACATTATAAAATATCAGAGATTTAAATACATTACTACAGCGGAAAAATAATATAAAACATAACTGAAAGAAATACACGGATACAGAGCTTTCCGAATATCACTTCAGCTATAAACCAGGATCCTGTGAATATAAATCTGCAAAAACCCAACTACTAGCTGCCCGTGCGGAAAATAGGGGCACCCAGAGTTTAGGTTATAACAATAAACTCCAGGTCAGTCATGTGACTGGTGTGAGAACTAAAACAGTTATTTATCTTTATTTTTAAAGTTAGGTAAATCAAGGGACCACGCCGTAAAACACGGAACGGGTTTCCTCCCAAGAATACTAGTGCATAAAACAAACAGCGCAATGCTAAATAAAGAACAATGAAGCTATTATAAGACCCAGGTCCCATCACACAATGCAACGCAAGCCGAAGGATAGGGTTTTACCTTATAATAGCCAAAGAATGCTTGATACGCTAAATTTCATATTTTATTATTACTATAAGTGAAGAAATCAATTTCAATCATAAGTATCAATCATAGACGGCATGGGTACCATATATCATGTCGCCATACTAGGCTCTACAAATAAAACCACAAAATGTCGTATTGGAAATTGGATTTCCATCTGTGAACCGAGGCAAAAGATAGTCCTCTACCGATTCGAGACTGTCTAGCCCGAGTCTCAGGCAAGCGCGCAGGCAAGCCTTGGATCGTCAGGACCGGTCCACACGGAGTGGATTAAAATGCCTGAACATGTGTTTCCCCACCCTATGGGGCGTAAATGAGCCAACGAATGGCTCTATCGGTTTGAGAACGACCGATATATCCGAGGCGGCTCCAATTCCAACAACCACATGAGTCAAACTCGTCAGTCAGTTCAAGCACTGACGCCACTCCTAGCTACAAAGAAACACATGCCCTCCCTGATGTCCTCTCCAGTTTTTGGTTCACACCGGGGTGTGTGGCTTGCGAATTAACGCTACACAAAGCGGTGCCACAAAGGCCGTGCTTTGATCATCAACCACAAGACTCTACTTTTCAACAAAAGCCTTGATCATTTGCATCTTAGCATGCCACACAGGCAAACCACTCCATGCAACCGATATACATCAATCACACAGAATGATATCCCATGTCAGACACACAGTCCATTTACAAGTCCGTTCTGGGTCTGAACGAAACCGGAGGCAACTTGTACCTCGCATATCCATCGATCTCCAAGTACGTCTGGACGATCACCAACTGATTCCCTCCTCTTGGGTGTACATCCCAATCAAGATCATCAGAAATCATCCAAACGATGTGAAGACCTCCGGTCTTCGACCACCGTCTTCATCTTCGACTTATCGTCGTATCAGTTATTCAGAATGGAATAAACCCGGTCTTTCTGAATAACTCGCGTAAATGATAAACAAATGTTACACACAACATACGCCTCATTCCAATTCAGAATATTCCTTTAATTAAATATTCACATCATTAGGGAAAGGTTCCCATTAATTTTATCAAAGATAAATTCTTTTAAATTTATTCTTCAATCTTCCCATCGGTTTCTTACCGTAAATTAGTAAGAGAACAATTCCCTAAGCATTGACCCCGAAGGCCGAAACCAACATCAGATCAATACCCAGGAAACCATTCAACTTATCTAACCTCTAGTTAGTTTCTAATTTTCTTATCTCCATTGGGTTTAAGAACAGTATTATTAAAGATACCATTCACGACAAACCCAAAATCTCATTCAATTGTTAATCGGGTTAAAGAACAAGTGTTATTTAAAACACTGTTCACGATAAACCCAAAATCACATTCCATTAATAATGGAATTTTCACAGAAAACAGATCAATATATAATCAATATCAATTTCCGTATCCAACCGATAATGTAAATGGAATAACGGCAAAGCCTTTCAAATTCCATATATAGTACCGGTCTTCCTTCACAGAAGCTCACTTCGATTATTACTAAATAAAATTCCTTTCCATTCCAATTTATATATTGGAAAATTTTATTTTGGAAAATTTCCATTAAATCTAAATAAAAAGATTTATAAATTCCAAATCACATTTCACTATTAATCGGGTTAAAGAACGAATGTCGTTTAAAACACAATTCACGATAAACCCAATTCACATTCCATTGTTAATCGGGTTAAAGAACAAGTGTTATTTATAACACCGCTCACGATAAACCCAAAAATCAATCTCAATTCAATTCCAATTAAATGCTAATTAACTGGACAATTTCACTAAATCTTAATTAAAAGATTTATTCTTTTCTAAACTGGGTTCAAGAACAGTGTTATTTAAGATACCATTCACGACGAACCCAAAATCCCATTTGATATTAAATATAAGGCTCTGAATAGAAAATATATCGGCTTATATTCAATATCAAATTCTGCAACCAACAAATATCGTATTGGAAATAACGATATAAGTATATCTTTCAAATTCCCTTAACCATATCTGTATAATCACGAAATCCAACATCGAAATATTCCAAAGATAATTTCGATTCAAATCCATTACATTACGTATATTGGAAATTCTGGTTATATTAACACTCATTCTCACTCCATTTTATTTATTTAAAAATAATTGGATATTAGTTCTAGTTATAAACTAGTTCATTTCGATAAAAATATATTTTTATCCTTAAAAATGTGGATTTTTTCATCCCAGTTCTTTCCAATTCATAATTTATGATTTTATACAAATTATAGATATTTTTAATAATTTTATCAAGGCCCGTACAGTCGATTTCCAATAACGGTCATCGAACTGCACTTACAGCGACCTTTTCTAAATTTGATTTGGACGTATCTCCAAATCCAACCGTTAGATTTCATATTTCTAATATTCATTGGAAAGCCCTTTTCGATATGAACCCAACGGTCCCGGTTTCAGGAGAATCTGACGGTCGGATCTCCCGTAACGTCAATTCGAAGTCAATGGTCGAAATTCGCGAACTGCCGCAGCGCGACGCGTTCTATTCAGGCCATTAAATATATATAATATATACTATATATATTTCATAGATTTCAATTCAAAACGTATTTTATAAATCGTTTTGAGTTCATTTTCAAAACAATTTCAACTTCATATTCAATTTTAAATCAAGATTGAATATTCCATATCGTTAATATATAAATGATAATATTTTCAAAACATTATATTTTGAAATCACTTCTTTTTCGATATTTGAATAAAATCGATATAAATATCGTTCGCGTCAAAATGGCGCATATCTAATCAACACGGCTTTATATATTTCTATTTCAATATTTCATCTCAAATGTTTCTTTTCAAATGTTTCAAATTTCAAATATTTCTATTTTAATACTTCTTTTAAAATATTTCTATCTAAATATTTCTTTTCAAATATTTCAAATTTCAAAACCAGAATGAGGCCCAATTAATTACCATAGATTTTATTTCTATGGATTTCCATACAATACATGTATATATCAACAGTGATAACTAATCGACCATCATCCAGGGTGCACCACACAACTGTCTGTCAACCTATCGATCGACATACAACTAAATAATCGGGATTAGTGTACGTCAAATATCATCACAATACCCGTGTGGGGTTTCAGTCAACAAACACAGCTTTTTATTTGTGCAGTTGGGCGATGTGTAAAATTTATCGTCCCAATCAATATCAATCAAATGGGTTTACATAAACAAATCGTCTTATTTGTAAATGGATATTTATTTTATTCACACACACATTAAAAATTATATTTTTAACGATAAAATATTTTATTCAACCTATGAATATTCTATTCAGTTTATTTACTCAATAAAATGATATTTTTATTTTTCTAACTTATTTTAGAAAATTTCAACGGCATAACGACATGATACTAGAAACGGGACAAGGCCTAGCCTTATCCCCGGTCTAATAATGGCCCACGCCATACACATACCAATTTAATCAATCACATTTCACTCAAACAACCAAATTCAAACCAATAATCCTATCAACTACACAACCAAACAAACAAGTCGTCCATGGTCTGTGGACGACGGGTGTCAGGTGCTGCTAAGCACCGTCTGCATCCTAGTATATATTTTAACTAGAAATTAAAATTAAAGTGAGAAGTTCTCACCAAGGGTTCCACTCCTCCATACTTTATTTCTGAACGGTCTGGATTCTGTTTTGATTACCGTCGGTTCCATCGCACTCCTTTCCACGCTGTTCATAATAAAAACCACATTTTTAATAATGTTACATGTACATAGAAAGCATATTTCTATTTCCACTTCATATATATATAAATCGTATTTTTACCTTCAATTCATATATATAAAAATCGAATTTTTATCTTCACTTCATATATATAAAAATCGAATTTTTATCTTCACTTCATGTATATAAAAATCGAATTTTTATTGTTTTAAAATCATCTCTCCTTATGTTTTAAAAATCTAATCTTTTTCTACAACCCTAGATAATAAAAATCGAATCTTTACCTATATAAAAATCTTATTATTTTTTTTCTTATCATAAAAATCCGATTATAAAATCAAATCTTTTAAACTATAAAGTCAAATCTTTTCTTCATGAAAACATTAATCTTTATATTTATAAAAACATAATCTTTCTAATAAAAATATAAGCTTTCTTTTAAATAAAAATATAAGCTTTTCAGTTTTTAAAAATAATCATTTCTTTTTTAGCAAAGAAATCAGAAATCCATTTTATCACTAAATTAAATAACCCCCAAAAAAAACTCACTGTACATGGATTTTCTTCCGGAGGAGGGCTTGCTGGCGGTCTTCAAGCAAGGGGGCCTGCGCGTCAGCTGGGGATGGCGCGGCTTCCAATGCGGCGGAGTCAGCAGGTGTCAACGCTTTTTAGTGGAGAGGGGGGTGCTAGGGCTTCCGCGGCTCGGGCTGGGGGAGTAGAAGGAGGAGAGAGAAAGGAAGGGGGAGGCGGCGGCTGGCCGTGGGGTGAGGCGGAGGGCGGCGGTGGCCAGCGAGGGAGGGCGCAATTTCTTTTTGGGGTTTTTTTTTGTTGAGATGAATCTCGACGGGGAGGAAGAGGGATTTGGGGGGGCTTAAGTGAATATATATATATATATATATATTATTTAACTTATTATTTAATTTAAAGCAAGTTTTTATTTCGAACTCGAAATCAAACCCACCGACTGTTGTCCCTAGCGTATTATCCCCATTCCGAACACAATGGGATATGTATCGCAGGCCAATTCAACTGTTACGATCAGTTTCCATTGAATTTAAAATATAAATTTATATATTTAATTTTAAATGTACATTTCAATTTACCGGGGCCACATACAGTCTCCAAAAATTCCCGAAAAATTATTTCTAGCTTCATAATGACGATACGGTCCTAACGAAACTAATTTCGTCAATTTCCAAGACCATTTGAAAAATTGTCATTTTCTGGTCGATCGAAATTGACTGAAACTGTTAAAACACGTTTAACTTCGCCACGCTCACATATTGATTCAGAAAATTATGCAAATTGGAATCTAGCAATAATTTGACATCCCGGATCCAACAAAAGTGGTATCATCGAAAACGAAGGTCGTTTGCATAATTTCCATTTTTAAGGGCCTTTATATATATTAAATTATATATAAATTCCACAGCGACTTTTCTGAATTTTAAACTGGACATATCTTTCAAATTCTAAATTGAAATCTTAGTTTATTAACTTCTTAGAAAGATATCATCAAACAGATTCAAATATTTATGGTTTCGCTCAATTCTGAGTTATAATGAATTTTGTATATTCATTTGAAATTCGAAATCGAATTTTCGAACTGCCGCACCATTTCAGGCTCGTTATATAATTAAAATAAATTTATTCGTTTTAACTTCGTCAAAAATAATTTTTTAGCCGTTATTATTTAAAATATCCAAAATTCTTTAAAATCGTCAAAATAAAAATTTTAATTGGTAAATTGGCTCAGAATTTCCGGGTTGTTACAATCTCCCCAACTTAAAATCTTTTCGTCCTCAAAAAGGAACGAAGCTGAAAGTTGTTTAACTAATCAACTCAACTTTCATCATTTTAATTATGGCTTAGGTTCTTCAACTTTTTAGTTTCTAAGAACCTTTCAAATTTTTCAAAAATTTGGCTAACACCCTATATTTTCGAAAAATTTCGCCATAACCTCCTATGCACCGAGAGCTTCGGGATATTTCAAATAGCCTCCCATGGCCCTCACCAATCCAAAAGAAAAAGAAAAAGCCAAGCGGCTAGCCAATCGGCTCATAAAATCATCAAATCCCAAAGAAATACAATAAACATGTAAATATTTGTCGGGCAAACAATTTTATTCCTCTGCTCTAGCCTCCATGCTATAACATGTTCAATGGATATACTTGTACATGCATGCATTTTCAAACAATTTGCAATTCAGTTCAACATTTGACTAAGTTTGGCTAAATTTCTCTAATTGGTTTTAATAATTTTATTAGTCAAACAAATAATCAAACAACACAACCAGCAATCAATTAGTGGATTATCGTTTCAAATTCATAATTTTGATATATATACAGAAAATCATGTTTTTGATGTCAAATCATAACAATAAGCCCTATCTAATTTTGGTTCTCACACCAGTCTAATGGAAATATATAGATATCCCACTTTCGAAACTCGAATATAAACACTGATGATGAAGCTTCAATCATCAGTGTCATCTCCGGGCGACTAGAGTGTGATTCTATATCTATCCAGTATATTAAAACTTTGAATATACGTTCGTGACGCGTATATGCAAAATCTTTATATATTGGATTGTCCAAATTCAATATAAATAAAATATTCAAATACGCATAATTGGTTTTAATTTTCAAAATAAAACTTGTTTTCATTTTTATTTGAAAAGAATATACTCTTCACACTCGTTCTAGGATACTACTGATCCCATCTCTAAAAAGTCATTCTCATTGGATATTACCAATCCAATTTCTGATGAATTCTTTCGTTCGGTTCTAATGTGTCTTGTTCTCGAGCTCTGTAAACCAGAGCTATCATACCACTGTGATGACCCGTAACTTCCCCGTAAAGGAAAGCACGGATTGCTATTGAGAATAACACACATCGTAACGCAAACAGAAGAACATTTCATTGCTTATTACAATAATTCCATCAGAATACAAGAATATACAGAGTATGAATAAATATTACACATTATAAAATATCAGATATTTAAATGCATTACTGCAGCGGAAAAATAATATAAAACATAACTGAAAGAAATACACGGATACAGAGCTTTCCGAATATCACTTCAGCTATAAACCAGGATCCTGTGAATATAAATCTGCAAAAACCCAACTACTAGCTGCCCGTGCGGAAAATAGGGGCACCCAGAGTTTATGTTATAACAATAAACTCCAGGTCAGTCATGTGACTGGTGTGAGAACTAAAACAATTATTTATCTTTATTTTTAAAGTTAGGTAAATCAAGGGACCACACCGTAAAACACGGAACGGGTTTCCTCCCAAGAATACCAGTGCATAAAACAAACAGCGCAATGCTAAATAAAGAACAATGAAGCTATTATAAGACCCAGGTCCCATCACACAATGCAACGCAAGCCGAAGGATAGGGTTTTACCTTATAATAGCCAAAGAATGCTTGATACGCTAAATTTCATCTTTTATTATTACTATAAGTGAAGAAATCAATTTCAATCATAAGTATCAATCATAGACGGCATGGTTACCATATATCATGTCGCCATACTAGGCTCTACAAATAAAACCACAAAATGTCGTATTGGAAATTGGATTTCCATCTATGAACCGAGGCAAAATATAGTCCTCTACCGACTCGAGACTATCTAGCCCGAGTCTCAGACAAGCGCGCAGGCAAGCCTTGGATCGTCAGGACCGGTCCACACGGAGTGGATTAAAATGCCTGAACATGCGTTTCCCCGCCCTATGGGGCGTAAATGATCCAACGAATGGCTTTATCGGTTTGAGAACGACCGATATATCCGAGGCGGCTCCAATTCCAATAACCAACTGAGTCAAACTCGTCATCCAGTTCAAGCACTGACGCCACTCCTAGCTAGAAAGAAACACATGCCCTCCCTAATGTCCTCTCCAGTTTTTGGTTCACACCGGGGTGTGAGGCTCGCGAATTAACGCTACACAAAGCAGTGCCACAAAGGTCGTGCTTTGATCATCAACCACAAGACTCTGCTTTTCAACAAAAGCCTTGATCATTTGCATCTTAGCATGCCACACAGGCAAACCACTACATGCAACCGATATACATCAATCACACAGAATGATATCCCATGTCAAACACACAGTCCATTTACAATTCCGTTCTCGGTATGAACGAAACCGGAGGCACCTTGTACCTCACATATCCATCGATCTCCAAGTACGTTTGGACGACCATCAACCGATTCCCTCCTCTTGGGTGTACATCCCAATCAAGATCATCAGAAATCATCCAAACGATGTGAAGACCTCCGGTCTTCGACCATCGTCTTCATCTTCGACTTATCATCGTATCAGTTATTCAGAATGGGATAAACCCGGTCTTTCTGAATAACTCGCATAAATGATAAACAAATGTTACACAAACACAACATACGCCTCATTCTAATTCAGAATATTCCTTTAATTAAATATTCACATCATTAGGGAAAGGTTCCCATTAATTTTATCAAAGATAAATTCTTTTAAATTTATTCTTTAACCTTCCCATCAGTTTCTGGCCGTAAATTTGTAAGAGGACAATTCCCTAAGCATTAACCCCGAAGGCCAAAACCAACATCAGATCAATACCCAGAAAACCATTCAACTTATCTAACCTCCCGTTAGTTTCTAATTTTCTTATCTCCATTGGGTTTAATAACTGTATTATTAAAGATACCATTCACGACAAACCCAAAATCTCATTCAATTGTTAATCGGGTTAAAGAACACGTGTTATT
Organism: Allium sativum; assembly: GCA_030737875.1. Taxonomy (NCBI): domain Eukaryota; kingdom Viridiplantae; phylum Streptophyta; class Magnoliopsida; order Asparagales; family Amaryllidaceae; genus Allium; species Allium sativum. The sequence goes on from CM060913.1 coordinate 657,162,321, forward strand.
TAAAACACTGTTCACGATAAACCCAAAAATCACCTTTCATTAATAATGGAATTTTCACGGAAAACAGATCAATATATAATCGATATCAATTTCCGTATCCAACCAATAATGTAAATGGAATAACGGCAAAGCCTTTCAAATTCAATAAATAGTACCGGTCTTCCTCCACAGAAGCTCACTTCGATTATTATTAAATCGAATTCCATTCCATTCCAATTTATATGTTGGAAAAATTTACTTTGGAAAATTTCCATTAAATCTAAATAAAAAGATTTATAAATTCCAAATCACATTTCACTGTTAAACGGGTTAAAGAACGAATGTCGTTTAAAACACAGTTCACGATAAACCCAATTCACATTCCATTGTTAATCGGGTTAAAGAACAAGTGTTATTTAAAACACCACTCACGATAAACCCAAAAATCAATCTCAATTCAATTCCAATAACTTGACAATTTCGCTAAATCTTAATTAAAAGATTTATTCTTTTCTAAACTGGGTTCAAGAACAGTGTTATTTATGACACCATTCACGACGAACCCAAAATCCCATTTGATATTAAATACAAGGCTCTGAATAGAAAATATATCGGCTTATATTCAATATCAAATTCTGCAACCAACAAATATCGTATTGGAAATAACGATATAAATATATCTTTCAAATTCCCTTAACCATATTTGTATAATCACGAAATCCAACATCGAAATATTCCGAAGATAATTTCGATTCAAATCCATTCCAATACGTATATTGGAAATTCTTGTTATATTAACACTCATTCTCACTCCATTTTATTTATTTAAAATAATTGGATTTTAATTCTAGTTATAAACTAGTTCATTTCGATAAAAATATATTTTTATCCTTAAAAATGTGGAGTTTTTCATCCCAGTCCTTTCCAATGCATATTTTATGATTTTACACAAATTATAGATATTTTTATTAATTTTATCAAGGCCCGTACAGTCGATTTCCAATAACGGTCGTCGAACTGCACTTACAGCGACCTTTTCTGAATTTGATTTGGACGTATCTCCAAATCCAACCATTAGATTTCAGATTTCTAATATTCATTGGAAAGCCCTTTTCGATACGAACCCAGCGGACTCGGTTTCAGGAGAATCCGACGGTCGGATCTCCCGTAACGTCAATTCGAAGTCAATGGTCGAAATTCGCGAACTACCGCTGCGCGGCGCGTTCTATTCTGGCCATTAAATATATATATTATATATATTTCGTCGATTTCAATTCAAAATGTATTTTATAAATCGTTTTGAATTCGTTTTCAAAACAATTTCAACTTCATATTCAATTTTAAATCAAAACTGAATATTCCATATCTTTAATGTATAAATGATAATATTTTCAAAATGTTATAATTTGAAATCACTTCTTTTTCGATATTTGAATAAAATCAATATAAATATCGTTCGCGTCAAAATGGCGCATACCTAATCAACACAGCTTTATATATTTCTATTTTTATTTCAAATATTTCATCTCAAATATTTCTTTTCAAATATTTCTATTTTTGAATGTTTCGAATTTCAAATATTTCTATTCAAATACTTCTTTTCAAATACTTCTATCCAAATATTTCTTTTCGAATATTTCAAATTTCAAAACTGGAATGAGGCCCAATCAATTACCATAGATTTTATTTCTATAGATTTCCATACAATACATGTATATATCAACAGTGATAACTAATCAACAGTCATCCAGGGTGCACCACACAATTGTCTGTCAACCTGTCGATCGACATACAACTAAATAATCGGGATTAGTGTACGTCAAATATCATCCCAATACCCGTGTGGGGTTTCAGTCAACAAACACAGCTTTTTATTTTTGCAGTTGGTCGATGTGTAAAATTTATCGTCCCAATCAATATCAATCAAATGGGTGTACATAAACAAATCGTCTGATTTGTAAATGGATATTTATTTTATTCACACACACGTTAAAAATTATATTTTTAATGATAAAATATTTTATTCAACCTATGAATATTCTATTCAGTTTATTTACTCAATATAATGATATTTTTATTTTTCTAACTTATTTTAGAAAATTTCGGCGGCATAACGGCACGATACTAGAAACGGGACAAGGCCTAGCCTTATCCCCGGTCTAATAATTGCCCACGCCATACACATACCAATTTAATCAATCACATTTTACACAAACAACCAAATTCAAACCAATAATCCTATCAACTACACAACCAAACAAACAAGTCGTCCATAGTCTGTGGACGACGGGTGTCAGGTGCTGCTAAGCACCGTCTGCATCCTAGTATATATTTTAACTAGAAATTAAAATTAAAGTGAGAAGTTCTCACCAAGGGTTCCACTCCTCCATTCGTTATTTCTGAACGGTCTGGATTCTGTTTTGATTACCGACGGTTCCATCGCACTCCTTTTCACGTTGTTCATAATAAAAATCACATTTTTAATAACGTTACATGTACATAGAAATCATATTTTTATTTTCGCTTCGTATATATAAAAATCGTACTTTTATCTTCACTTCATATATATAAAAATCGAATTTTTATCTTCACTTTATATATATAAAAATTTAATTTTTATCTTCACTTCATATATATATAAATCGAATTTTTATTGTTTAAAAATCATCTCTCCTTATGTTTTAAAAATCTAATCTTTTTCTTCAATCCTAGATAATAAAAATCGAATTTTTACCTATATAAAAATCTTATTATTATTTTTCTTATCATAAAAATCCGATTATAAAATCAAATCTTTTAAACTATAAAAGTCAAATCTTTTCTTCATGAAAACATTAATCTTTATATTTATAAAAACATAATCTTTCTAATAAAAATATAAGCTTTCTTTTAAATAAATATATAAGCTTTTCATTTTTTAAAAATAATCATTTCTTTTTAAGCAAAGAAATCAGAAATCCATTTAATCACTAAATTAAATAACCCCCAAAAAAAAAACTCACTGTACCTGGATTTTCTTCCGGAGGAGGGCTTGCTGGCGGTCTTGAAGCAAGGGGGGTCTGCGCGTCAGACGGGGGTGGCGCGGCTTCCAATGCGGTGGAGTCAACAGGTGGCGACGCGTTTTAGTGGAGAGGGGGGGCTAGGGCTTCCGCGGATCTGGATGGGGGAGTAGAAGGAGGAGAAAGAAAGGAAGGGAGAGGCGGCGGCTGGCCGTGGGGTGAGGCGGAGGGCGGCGGTGGCCAGTGAGGGAGGGCGCGATTTCTTTTTGGGGTTTTTTTCTATTGAAATGAATCTCGACGGGGAGGAAGAGGGATTGGGGGGCTTAAGTGAATATATATATTATTTAATTTATTATTTAATTTTCAAAAAGCAAGTTTTTATTTCGAACTCAAAATCAAACCGACTGTCCTCCCTAGTGTATTACCCCCATTACGAACACAATGAGATATGTATCGCAGGCCAATTCGACCGTTACGATCAGTTTCCGTTGAATTTAAAATATAAATCTATATATTCAATTTTAAACGTACATTTCAATTTACCGGGGCCACATATAGTCTCTAAAAATTCCTGAAAATTATTTCTAGCTTCATAATGACGATGCGGTCCTAACAAAACTAATTTCATCAAATTCTGTGACCATTTGAAAAATGGTCATTTTCTGGTCGATCGAAATTGACTGAAACTGTTAAAACACGTTTAACTTCGCCACGCTCACATATTGATTCAGAATATTACGCAAATTGGAATCTAGCAATAATTTGACATCCCGGATCCAACAAAAGTGGTTTCGTCGAAAAAGAAGGTCGTCTGCAAAATTTCCATTTTTAAGGGCCTTTATATATATTAAATTATATATAAATTCCACAACGACTTTTCTGAATTTTAAACCGGACATATCTTTAAACTTCTAAAGTGAAATCTCAGTTTCTTAACTTCGTTAGAAAGATATCACCAAACAGATTCAAATATTTCTGGTTTCGCACAATTTTGAGTTATAATGAATTCTGTATATTCATTTGAAATTCGAAATCGAATTTTCGAACTGCCGCGCCATTTCAGGCTCGTTATATAATTAAAATAAATTTATTCGTTTTAACTTTGTCGAAAATAAATTTTTAGCTGTTAATATTTAAAATAATTCATTTTAAATATCCAAAATTCTTTAAAATCGTCAAAATAAAAATTTTAAATTGGCTCAGAATTTCCGGGTTGTTACATATTTCATCCTCTTTATTGATGATTTCTCTAGAATGACATGGGTCTACTTCATTAAAGAAAAATCAGAAGTCTTTGGAGTATTCGAGAAGTTTAAGGCTCTTGTCGAAAATTCAAGATATATTCATAATAATCAATATCTTTAAATGGTTTTACATAACATTCAAGTATGTCAATAGTTTACATCAATTACCAGTCATACTTTATTTTCATCGTCAGTTCGTTGTTCTAAAAAGATAAATTGTATAAAGAGAATACTCATATTAATCAAAATATACATTGAAAAATGATGCCTTTTATGGCAATGTTGCATTTTATTTCCAACCTTAAATTTTTGGTAACATTTTATTCAACTTATATTTCAGCATCATGATCACCCACAAATGGCTCACAAGATGGTACCCAATATGAGATCACGTGATCTTAGAGTACATGATATGCTGGTACTTGGTTATTTAAGAATAATTATTATTTCAATCTGCAGCCAAATTTTGCCATGCAATTTGTCCAAAATTATTTGAAGCAACTAATCATACATCCTTTTCTCTATTTAAGATTTGTGCATGGAAAGCATTAAGAAATCATTTGAAATCGTTTTCCTATAAAATGAAGGAAACACATGGACACTGTACTGTTTAGAACTTGAAATGAATAAGTAAAAGTAAATTATATATATATATATACGTGTGTGTGTATATATATATATATATATATATATATGCATGTGTGTTTATCAATACTTGCAGTTCAAGCTAGAAAATGATAATAAAAGGGCCAAAAAACTCAATGGATGAGAAGTTAGTTAAGAAGCCTATGTCATCATTTTTACTGTTTGTGAAAAAGTGTAGGCCATGATTACTCAAAGAAAAAAGAGTATTGTTGAGATATCTAAGGTAGCTGGCAAAGAGTGGAAGAACATGACTGATGAAGAGAAAGCTCCCTACGATCATATAATGCAAAGCTGTTGCAGGAAGAATATAGCAACAAAATGGAGGTCTGCTAGCAAAACAAACTATAAGAAGCTAAGATGGAGCAGAGAAAATATTTGGAACATGATTCTCTTTAGTCACTTAAAACAAAAGAAAAAGAAGAGGATATCATCAATAAAATGAAGGAGAAAACGAAGACACAAACTGAAAAGATTCTGATTTGAACAAGCCTAAGAAGTTCCTTGTCTTCTTTTCAGCAATGAAATGTACAAAGTGCTTATGAAGGAAAAACTGGATATGGGAAATTCTACTCATAGTGCTATGATCTCAGTGAAATTAAAGGAGATAAATGATGAAGAGGAGATATGGAACTAAAGAGCGAATGAAGCAAACAAATTACTTTTAAAAAGGATGAAACAGTACAACAAATCCGCTTCTTAAAACCACGTACGTGGCTACTGCTTTTAAAGAATGGTTAGCTCACTCGGTTGCATTGGACTTGATTTTGCAGTACGATTTTCAGTTGTTTGTAGTTTCTGTTTGTATTGTTTAAGTTTGGTTAAAAATTATTCAACTGCAAAAGAGTTAAAATGATAAAATATCTATGTCAAATTGTCTTTTTAATTTTTAATTTGTATTGTTCTGGTTTTTATCACTAAGTTTATATTGTTTAATTTCATTTTATTACGTACTTCTTTCATTAAATTGTAGCAATAAAAGAACCCAAAATTTATGACATTATGCTCCATAGTTGATAAACTAGCTTAACTTGAATTACCTCAGCATATTTGATTTATATTGATAAACAAGAGATGTTACAGGAGGTAACTTCAATATAATATACATATACAAGTTCAAATGCATATGTCTATGCATATATTTCATTCCAAATGTACTTGGTTTGCATCTATGCATAGAAAGAGAAGTATCATTCCATTATGATGCAAACTGAGCAACAAAACATATCAGTATAAGTGAAAATTAAATATATAGCACCTTACGTCGTTAAGTGCTAAATTAAACATATATATAGAGTGTCAAACAAATTGTGTTATGTAGCATTTAATCAATATTTTGTGCTTTATAACCAAAATTGAGATTTAATCAAATTAAAAGGTACAATACTGATTTGGTGCAGCCTACGGTGGCAAGGATCTAAACATGCCCATTAGAAACAACATATATTAGCGATGGAAAAAATCGATTATTTAACACAAATAAAGGATTCTAATATCAAATGAAAGGTCATTTGATACAACAAATTAAAGTAATTTATTAATAGTGAAAAATTCAACTATGTGCCAATGAAAAATTTAGAATATGGTATGCTATCAACTTAAATTCAAATTCAACATTTGCAACGATGAGAGACTGCAGTCACAACCCAATGTTAATGGCAGTAGCAACAAAGTAACAGTGAGTTAACACATATAATATGCAGCATTATATACATGCTGATATATTTCATCAAATTTTGCAATGTTCTACATAACAATTTAACATTACATTATATATCTGAGTTAAAATAGTGTAACCCCCAAATATGCAAACAATTTCTCTACCTTCGTCATTTTGACCATATATTTCATCAAATTGTGCATATGTTTATGGATAATATTACATTATTTTCTATGTCGATCATCAACCTGAATAAAACTGAAAGAAAAATACAAAATTTTGAGTGCTTTATGGTAAGAACCCGTAACTTCCCCGTGAAGGAAAGCACGAATACTTTGAGAACAACACACAAATGAACGCACATGGAAGAACAATTTATTGTTATTACAACAATTCCATCAGATACAAGGATATACAGAGTATAACTGAATAAATTACATTCAACAAATATCAGAGATTCAAATTACATTTAAATATATCGCAGCGGAAAATAATACAAAAGCACAACTGAAAGTGATACACGGATACAGAGCTTTTCGAGCATCGTTCCAGCTGTAAATCAGGACCCTGTGAATATAAATCTGCAAAACAAAACTACTAGCTGCCCGTGTGGAAAATAGGGGCACCCAGAGTTTAGGTTTTGCAGATTTATATTCACAGGTTCCTGATTTACAGCTGGAACGATGCTCGGAAAGCTCTGTATCCGTGTATCACTTTCAGTTGTGCTTTTGTATTATTTTCCGCTGCGATGTATTTTAATGTAATTTGAATCTCTGATATTTGTTGAATGTAATTTATTCAGTTATACTATGTATATCCTTGTATCTGATGGAATTGTTGTAATAACAATAAAATGTTCTTCCGTGTGCGTTCATTTGTGTGTTGTTCTCAAAGTATTCGTGCTTTCCTTCACGGGGAAGTTACGAGTTCTTACAGTGGTAACACAGAAAGAGAAGAGGGGAGGAGCGAGTAGGGAAGGAGAGGGGGTCATCGGAGCTCAGGCGTTGGGTGGTCGGCTCGACGGCGAGTTGCTCCGGAGGCGCGGTGGGATCCAGAAGCTCGATCGGGATTTTTTTATTATTTTTGATCGATCTGAAGTATAAAGGGGGGCCAGAGGAGATAAGGGGAAGAGATTTTTTTATTTAATTAATTAAATTTCAAAAAGGTGACTTTTTATTTCGACCTCGTAACGAGGCCCACCGCCTGTCGTCCATAGCGTTTCACCCCCATTCCGAACATAATGGGATATGTATCGTAGGCTGATTCGATCGTTTCGATCTGTTTCTGTTAAAATCAACATATAACTCTATATATTGAATTCGAACGCGCATTTCAATTTACCGGGGTCACATAAGAACTCTATAAATTGTAGAAAAATATTTTCTAGCTTCGTATTGACGATACGGTCCTAACAAAACTAATTTCGTTGAATTCTGAGACCGTTGGAAAAATGGCCATTTTCCAGTCGATTAAAATCAACTAAAACTGGTCAAACGCGTTTTCCTTTGCCACGATCACATATTGATTCGAAAAATTATAAAATTTGGAATCTAGCAATAACTTTACATCACGGACCCAACAAAAGTGGTTTCGTCGAAATCCGAGGTCGTTTGCAAAATTTCCATTTTTAAGGGCCTGAATTCCATAGCGACTATTCAAAATTTTCAACTGGACATATCTTTTGAATCCCGCTATGAAATTCCAATTTTTCGGATTCGTTGGAAAGATATTCACAATTAGATCCTAATATTTTTTGTTTCACTAAAATCCGGTTTATTTTGCACCCGGTACATTCAATTGAAGTTTGAAATCGAATTATCGAACTACCGCGCCATTTTCAGTTCTATTTATAATTAAATATAATTATTTATATTCTAACGACGACGTATATAATATATATGTTCGAATTCCATTCAAAATAAATTTCTCGTCGATTTTATTTAAAATAATTCATTTTAAATGTTCAAAACTCGTTAAAATTGCCAAAATAAAAATTTTAAATTGGCCCAGATTTTCGGGTTGTTACATTTATTTAGCACCAAACCTTAAATGGTTCATTAGTATAAAAGACAGTACTGGGTACATAATGCAACCAAACAGGCACCATATGAATTTTCAGAATGAACGAAAAACATAAAACACATCCAAAAGTTAACATTACAAAAAAGTAATATAAGCATGCCAATTGGAACAAATTCAAATAATCTATAATTTAACTCATAGAGAGATTTAACATAGGTTTTATGTGGAGAGAACCATTGAAGATAGTTGCCTAACATATTGGACCAAATTTGAATAATCAATAATTTATTTGCTTTGTTTATTTTAAATTAGAAAATAGCTGATTTTTGAAGTCCCTTGAAAACAATTGAATGTTTATAGTATAAAAACAAGAACTTAGTTTAAAAGGTATATAATGCCATAAGTGTCTGTCCATGGAATAAAATGACTCGATTTAGGATCTATCTGTACAAGTCTATAACGTTAATGCTTTAATCGAACACTCTCCACAACGGAAACTTATAAAGAAAATTGGATTTTAAGTTCATAATGAAAAGAAAAACATTTCAAATCAAATTCACAAGTGAACGTAATACACATACTGATGCACATCTGTAACACTCCACCCCCATTAAGGTCACTCACAAAGGGAATGCCTTAACTTTGGTGGAGCATTTAGGTAAACGGACACATAATATCACAAGATAGATATAAAAAATTTGCAGCGGAAACAAACAATTTTATTAAATCACCTAAATACCTTGTTTCATAACACCATGAGTTATAAAACTATTACAACAAAATACTTCTGTCTTACATTATCAGAGTACATAGGTATTTAAAATAAAAAATCATTCCCCAATTAAAAGAGCAAGCCATATAAGAGACAGTGACTCGAGCCATACTTCAAAAGTAGCTCCTAGAAGATGATACCCAAATCCTGACTAAGCCTGGTGTTTCCTCCCTGAGAACCTGGGGGGAAACGGAAGAGAGAAGGAAAAACAAAGGGAGTCAGACATAAAGTCTGGCGAGTCTAGTAACTTTTAGCCAGTAAATAAATAAAGGTAAACATGGTAGGCATAAAGTGGATAAGGGGGTTCACTATACAGATGGCAGGGGTGTCAAGACAGATAAGATAAGGTGTATACATGCTTCACTACAAACTACTCTGCACTATTGCTAGCATAATCAAGATGAGATGATCCCTTCCGTTACAAGTTGGTAGACTTAGGGAATATGTCTGAATATACCCTAACTACTACCCTAATCGATCGGCACCCTACTCGGTAGATGTCCTGGGCTGGCCCCACAGTAGGGTGTATCACTTCCCTAAAGTGGCAACCCAATATTTACACAGACCTATCTATTGGTGTCACGGTCGGCTTAGCCCCTTCTTCCTAGCCCATGCACGCACATGTCCCCGGTCGGTTTGCGACGTTCCCACCATCTGTCTCGTTTGGATCTCTTACAATCAATCAGTAAGCGTGCCCCTTCCCTGCCTAGTACGGAGTTCTCTACTTTGATACCACTCCGGGCTACTGACTGAAATGGGTCCCACACAACATGATACAATCTCTCCCCTATGTCTTGTATCCCCACTCGGTTTTCTACTGACTATGTATACCCTAAGGTGTCTTTAATTACATAGCCCTCAATCAGTTATGCTTACCTATTGGTGTCTTTAATACGTAACCCTAAATCTACCTATCAGTTATGCTTACCTATAGGTGTCTTTAATACATAACTCTATCTCTTCCCACTAGTTATGCGTACCCCTATGGGTATCTTTAATACATAACTTTACTATTTTGCCCCGGTTATGTATACCATTAGGTGTCGTTAATTACATAACCCCTTTATCCGGTTAAGTTTGTGGGCCTATATATATTTATATTACCCACCTTCCCTTCAGATGTACTTAACCCTCACACTGATTTAATCCTGTTTATTTAATGGTTAAGTTTGTGGGCCTATATATACTAATATTACCCATCTACCCATCAGTTGTACTTAACCCACCCACAATCCAACTCATTTTACTTAACCCTAACTTATGTTCATTATCATACAATCCACATGTATTAAGTTAGGTTAAGTAGTCATTTCTTATTACCATGTCCAATTATGGTTATATTGGGCTAGACCTCCCACATTAGGCCTACGACATGTGGATGCTGGATATGTTGGTCGTGTCCAGGCAGTCTTATTCCACAGTTGGGCATAACCTCGTGTCTTAGCCCGATTCGTATTTACGTACTTAGACCTCCCACATTAGGTTCAACATTAGTCGCTGCTGGATAGGCCGGTCGGGTCCGGGCAGACTTCCACCTCTAATGTAACCTAACCTCGTGTCATAAGTACAATTACAAATTTCTATTTGTAATTAATAACATTCCATTTTTAATTAATTTACCAATTAATTAATCTTTTCCTTTTATAGGTGCCAATACCAATTTTACTCAACAAATTGAATTTCTTATCCATAAATGGTCATATTCAAGTTAAGCCATTTTTACCCAACTTTACCTATGTTATAATAGTTAATTATTTATATGTTTCCCTACTTGAATCATGTGTCCAATTTATATAAACATTATATAAATTATGCCCATTACAAATCCTGTTTTTCCCCGTTTCTTAACTAGCGTAATCGTATACATTTTGGCATCATCGAGGCTACAGGGTAGCCTCGCCATAACAATAAAGTTAAGGGAATGACAAGGTGACAGTTTCAGTACAAATCTTTGGCATATGTCAACAAGGTAATGGACATGTAATCGTAATAGGACGGACACAAAACCGATGAACTTGTGGCATAAAGGTTTAATTTAGGTTAACAAGTTCATATTCACCACAACATAATTAACAACTTGCATAGGTTCATGATTCACAACATAACAACTTGCATAGGTAACTTGCATGATTTCACAACATAACAACTTGCATAGGTAACTTGCATGATTTCACAACATAACAACTTGCATAGGTTCATGATTCACAACATAACAACTTGCTTAGGTTCATGAATTCGCAACACAATAACTTGCATAGGTTCATGAATTCGCAACATAATAACTTGCATAGGTAACTTGCATAGGATTCATGATTTCGCAACATAATAACTTGCATAGTTTCATGATCACAACAATAATAAACTTGCATAACTACATACAACATATACCCAAATCATAGTCTACCACAATTCACATTTATCTATTTAAACCTAAAAGTGACTAGAACTCACAGTAAAAGCGGGTCTTGAGTTCTGGGATCTGATTTATGGATTTGTTATGCTACTCCCTTGATGTAGACTATTTGTTGTTTTTATTTAGGCTTTGATTTGAATTGATTCGTAGTCTTTAGCTTGCTTCTAGTTGGAGATGAACGGCGGCTACTCTAGGTTGACAAATGACGGCATGACGACTCTTGATATGAATTTGTGTGATTAGGGTTAAGGGTTTGGGGTTATTTATATAGATGTTTAATTTAATAAGAGCCGTTAGATCAACCTAGGAACAATCAAAGCCATTCAAACCTAAGAGAACCAACCAGAACATGCCATACAAGCCCTAATGACTCAGAAAGGAGTCAAAAATCGTCACTGTTCAAAACTGTCCGGGGGGGGGGGACAGGTCGACCCTCAGGTCGACACTAAGTTCGACCCCCAGTTCGACCTGTAGGGGAGGTTGACACTAGGGTCGACCCCCTGGTCGACCTGGCCTGGGGCGGGAATTTTCCCGTCCAGCCTGCTTCTGCGTTTAAGTTTGAATTCTAATTTGAGCTGTTTTGATTTATTTAAATTTTCTGAAACTTCTGAACTCCATAACTTCTTTATACGGAGTCCAATTCATGCAAACTCAGACTCTATCTCAAGTAGAAGAGACGAACGCAATGGCGTAACCCGTTTCCCTTAATTCTCACATTTGAAATTAAGTATTCTTTAATTCGTTACTTTAATGTTAACAGAAAATACGGGGTGTTATAACATCTAAAGTAAATAAAATCGATTGAATTTGAATATACCTAAGCTGAATTGAATTGGTAGTAGAAACCAGAAACCCTAGATCTCGATGCAAACCGTAGATCCTAACGTGAAGCCCCAAATTGTACCGAATAGAGAAGATTGACAACGAGGAGGCAAAAGCCCGGAAGAGGCGGAGGAAGAGGCGCATGACTTCCGAAGCGATGCAGCAAAAGGAGGAAAGAAGGAAAACGCCATTTTTTGATTTGGAAAAGAAACCGAACAAAAAGAATGAGAGTTTAGAAGATAGAAGTGTGACAACTGACCAAACTGTAAATAAAATAGGGAAGGACTATTGTGTCCATCGCCATTTCATGTATCTACGAAATTCCCAAATATAATAACAAAAATAACCGTTATAACACATTATAACGAACATAAGCGTTATAAAATTATCACAATAATAACCGTTACAAGTTGATGCGAAAAAAGTGTTACAAAAAGCTTTGTTTGGTGCAGTGATACACATACGGTTCATATATATATATACACATATAATTAATATTATCCAGAACCTATCAAACTGACGTGGGAACCGGGGGGGTCGACACTAGTGTTAACACCTGTGTTGACACCCATGCAGGAATGTCGACCCCTGTGTGAGAATACAACGCACCTAAACCCTTTTTGTGAACTTTTTATTATATAACGTGGACGGTTCTGATGGATTCTAATTTGATCTAAAGGATCTAGTTTCTCTAGTATGCCTACAAATAGAATGGCAAAGCCTAGCTTCATTCTCATATTTTCTGAAGTGCTGCCTAGACTGCCATTTCTCTTCTTCCTTAAAACTTTTTCAAAAAATATATATTAGATCTTAAGCTTCTTCTGATTCAAGGTTTGAAGATAAGAGATTAGATCTACGAATACAAGCATCTAGAATTCCGATATACGTGAGGTAAGTTATTGGATCTGATCTATTTAGTTCTCTTCTTCTTATTTTCTCTTTCTCTTAGTTAAAAGTTGTAGATCCATAGTTGTTTAGGTTCTAGATCCGGTTAGGGGAACCATGGAATGATAGATCTGGATCAGTTTCAGGATTTGGAAAGCTTTTAGGTGAGTGGATTGAAAATATACATTTTTGATAAAGGCATATTTATCGTTCAACAATCCCCGTTAATATACAGATTAATTTTATGAACATATTAATTGGATAATTACAGTCTTGATTATATGATTATTCTGTTCTTCTCTCTCTTTCCCTTTTATTTTATAAGTCTAGGCTACCTTCGAGTCTAGGCCAATCTCATTGAAAATATACACACGAACAAAAATTAGGATAATTGGGAAGTGTTTGGGAATAATAATGAAAAAGAGGATATGAGGCATATCATTTATTGAGGACCTAAGACTGTAATTTGGGGCATAACTTATGCTTGGGATTGTGGGCATAACTTAAATTGAAATTTTGGGTAAATTGTACATATTGAAATTTGAGAATTTAATTTGGGGCATAAACTATAATGAACATGAACACTTGGTAAGAATTGGAATAATTACATGATTAAGGATTACATGTTATTTTAAAGTAAAGTTAATTACATGTTAGGAAGAACATGCGACATGATTATAAGTTAGAATGAGATTACCATGATATATAGAATGACTTGTCAAAATAGAAATATTTGAAAGAATGAACATGCCCATTTTGTATGAAAAGAAACCTATAGAAACTTGAAAATGATAACGCACTTAGACACGAGGTTAAATTCAACTTGTCGTAGAAATCTGCCCGGAACCGCCAGGCAAATCCAGCATCCATAGGTTGTTAATTTAATGTGAGAGGTCTAGTGCGTAAACATATACATGAATATGTTTATATAAAAAGTTAGAAGTAAATGACACTAGTGGTGGTTATTGGAAATGAATTGGAAACAAATGAAAGTTACAATGGTAAAAGAAGTAACGGGGTAATAACCTGTTATAAATAAATTGCGTTAATGAAAAGGTTATATAATAGGTAGGCTTGTCCTAAAGACAAGTGGAAATTATAAATTAGGTTATAATGAACGATAAAGAAAACAGAATAACTTATGTAAATAGATAAGTTGTACTTAATTGTAAATTAAGTTATCCGTGAGAGCGAAAATACGAAATCTGCTGATAAGGACAACATAAGTTATATTAGTGGAAGAGTAAACTTATTAGAAAACCTTAGTTAAGAGAACTAAGTTAATAAGTAAAAAACGATAAGTTGTAGTGGCAGCGTAAGATGAAATTATGATTAAATAAGAGGGAATGAGGAAAACTTATGAAATGAAATAAGTTATATTTGATCATAAATAATAAGTGACATGTTAATAGGAAACATGTGAACTGAGATATACTTAATTATAAATTAAGTAGAACATGTTAAAGTAACCATGAGATTGGATAATGAATAGCGTAAAGAGATTGTAGATTACAAACCTTTAATTAAAATCTAGAGGATAACATGTTGTAGGCTTATTAATAAACTTAAATGGATTAAGTTATAAATGCAATTAGTAAACAAGAGGAACTTGGTAGCTTGAATAAAATGTCAATGTGAATGGGAACAACCAAGTTAACGGGAAATCTGACGGGGTAGAGAAAGCGCGTAATTAATGATTAGACATAGGGTCTACTGAGATATTAAACTAAGGCGCTTGGAACAGTCTGTACGTTGAGGGTGAATAACCCAACAGGGTAGATCATCATGGTGTCATGAGGCACGTAGGCAGCGCACGTTCACCTGATAATTCTATCGGCTCCGAAGGACTGGAAGGGGATGCACTCGGCTTCCTCAGACGTAAAAGGTTCTCCTGGTAGTCCTTTGTGGTGGTGTAGCTTCGGGTTGTTCTCATAGTGGTTGGGTCTGCGCGTAACTACCAGGTGGTTGGGCCTTGACTGCAAAGGTAGCATTGCAGTTAGAATGCTGTGACGAGGTGACACGAGGATGAGTCGGCGATTGCCTCAACGAGAGGTGGAGGTCAGGACCGAACAAAGATAGGAGATCGTCGGGTGTCGGTCATCGGTAGCTAGTGGAATGCGGAAATACTAGAGCTAAACCCAAGACGCCATCAACCTTTTCACTATCGAGGCACGGTGGTTGAGGGGAGACGTCAATTGGATGTTTAGACTGTTTGTTAGGGGCTTGTTGCTTAGCTCTTTTAGTCTTTATTAGTTAAGGGAGGGGCTGAGGTGGGGCCATAGCCACCATGAAAAACAGACCGGAGGGATATCTGTATTTTGAGGCTCTTAAAGGTGGGCTTGTACAGATTTGGAAAAGCTCCCGACCTAGTTCCGTGTTTCTTGTGCAGCCCTACCATAGAACTCGGTGCACGCACATTAGAGGTGTGCGGTTAAAGCATCGAATACGATTGACGATACTTACATGAGAAAGTCTAGATACATGCATGTCTGCTTTGGGTTGTGTATCGTAGACTCTAGGGCATTACTCGGTGATGGAATCTAACTCGATTGAATGGTTCAAGAATAGCAGTCGGTACGCTTACGTAGCACGACGATAGTGTTTCTATGTGGAATGTAGCGTTGATATATACAGAAATCCGTACTACACTTTGGCGTAGGATGAGGGACTGCGTATATTCCTGTGGTGTTACGGGGGAGACCTTGCGAGTGGGGTACCATGGGATGTACCTTAATTTGGGGGTAGCTACATATATACTGCATTTCTTTAATCTACTAGGGAGTATATGGGTACGACAAATGTGTAAGCCTTGAGTGATGTTGACACAAATAACCTAATAAATAAGAAAATGTAACTGAACGGTACATGTAGGGTTATCCAAAATGTGTAGTTTAAATCCAGTCACCAGAACTAGTGTTCTGCCCCTCCTCATAACATACTCGCAGGTTAGATTTGTGGCAGAGATATGATCGCATTGGATACTAGTTATGCAGTATTATTACTACGGCAAGGCTATATTTGATTACATTATATTTTATCCATTCCGCTGTGAGATGTTTTTCTGAGCTCTGATATGTTTTATATTTCTGTCTTTTCTATAGGATACCAGAGCAAACCAACATGAGTTTCGATGGATTGGAATTTTGAAAAAAAATGGTCTGTCGGAGTTTGGGTTGTTACATCTGGTATCAGAGCTTCGGTTTAGGATTCCTATATAGATAACGAGTGAACGTATTTGTGTTTTCAAAAATATAAATATATTATACATATACACCTAGATCCATAAAGGAGCCCACTAAATAGAAAGAGTAAAATATGGAAAGAGTTGGAATTTCTTTTTTGTACACTAAAGGATTGAACATGGAAATTATGGACCCTTAGCTAATTTGGGTAGGAAATGTACAATATGTTTGGTATTGGAGACAGATGTGTTTGTATCTGAAATGTTAGTGGGTTGGGCAGTGAAACCTTAAAAATTGGAAATAGGTTAAAAAGTGGAAAATGGATTAGGAAAATATATAGTGGAGAGAATTGACTTCATGAGAGTGTCTAGGAAAGCCTAGTTGAGTTGAAAACCCAATTTGAGTCTAACCCCAATGTTAACTTTTAAGAACTTAAAATTATTAAAGCTTTCGGAAGATATTTATGGTGTTTTCAAGTTTTGATCTTAAAAGTATTTTTGATGTTTGAAAGAGATATGTAAGGACATATTTGAAAAATGCATATTGGGTTTTCAAGTAAAATGAGGTACATTTTGGAAAACAATAATGTCTTGTTTTAAAAGGATTCTCTCATGAAAAGGTGCACATTATAGAGCATGTATAGCTTGCTAGTTTTCATATTATAATATATGGAAGGATTGAAAAGAAAAGCATAGAAAATGTTGCATTTTGTAAAGAAAGTTTAGAAATCTCTATTCTTTTGACAATAAATTTTGATTATTATTTTGAAAGAAAATTTGATTGGGTGGACAAAGTAAGTTGTAGAAATTAAGAATAGAATAGATGTTTGCACCTTGTAGCGAGTAACTGAACTGACATGGTAAGTTGTAAACCTAATTGAGGAATAGTTGTTCTTCTCTACTCCAATTTTTGTGATTTGAAAAAAAAAATGTGTTTTGCATTTTTTATGATGTGACATGTTTTTATGGTTTGGCAAAAATAAATTTTGGTGAAGAAAATAAAGTTTTAACACTTATAATTTTTGGAAGAAAAATGTAATGAAAAAAAAAAGAGGCCAAACCACGTTTAAAAAAAGAATGGAATAGGTAAGAATTAGTGCCTAGGGAGAATGGGAAAAGTTTGAGACTATGAAGTAAATAGCAAGGATTATCTTGGAATAACGGAAAAAAAATCCCGTAGAATGCATAAGCATTGTGAAGCCTGGGATTGTTGCTTGAAAAAAAAAAGGATAGTAATACACAGCAGGGACTAGTAGTGACTACTAAGTAGTGAAGTGCAAGTAAGTGTATAAATCCTACTGTTTGGACTTTTAATTGTCGGAGGTGACATAGTCCTAAGATTCTTAACCCTTGATAGTAGCTGTGTAGGATGGTTGTTTTTCCTGTATTAGTTGAAAGATGAAAGGCTAATTTGCAAAATAAACTTAGATCATTGGATTAAGTTAAGTAAGCTAAGAAAGAAAAATAGCATAACTGAAAAGGAAAAAAATAAATTAAGTAAAGCAACAAACATGATGGTTAAGAAAAATGAAAATTTTAAGAAAAGATGAATAAGAATTAAGGTTTTCCAAGATAAGTTGAAAAAGAAAAAGAAGATTTCTTATGTGGGTTGTGCTTGGATAGGAAAATAGGGAATCTTTATATAGTAGTTACATAAAATCCAAGTATAAATAGAAAAGGTACATAAAAGAAAAACAAAAAATGTGAATTTGTCCATTTTATACTTTTTTATAACATAAGAAATCAAATTTGGAAAATTAGATTTTCTAAATTTCGAAATTCAATGATGGTTGGTAGGATTTTGGATGCAACAATTGGATGAACTATGCTCTTATTCGGTAAGAGTATAGGAAAATTTGGATGAAAAAGTATTTTGATTTTCAAAATATTGCATTCATAAAGAACTGCCACTATATTTAGGATGTGAGCATCATGTTTTAAAAGAATTTGTGAAAAGTTTGCATACATATAGAAGGTACCGCTTATGTAACGTTCCATATTTTTAAAGGTCAAATATTTAATATATTATATTAAATATTGAATTGGTATTTTAATGGATTGATAGTATCGAATTCGTTTATTAAAACGATATTTGAATGTATAATTTATATTTAATTTATAAACGAGCTCGTAACGGCGCGGTAGTTCGTAATATTGAGTTTTGAACTTCAATTGATTATACATAATCTATTTTAAGTTAGAAATCTGTGAAACAAGAAATGTCGGGATCATACTGAGTTTTAACCACCCTATTTCGATCCAACCTAAATATTGAAAATTTTGGTGTAACATAATCTTTCTCGCAATTGTATTGACTCGACAATAGAAGCATGCAAAATTAACGGACATGATGATGGGCTGTTGATATAAATCTAATATATGTAATGACTATTAACTCAACCAAAAGCAAACACATATACTAAAATGGAATGGGTAACTTTGAAATACCTTTTTGGAAATGGGATGGAGTTTAAAATCTTTTGGTGTCCACTTAAAAGTTGTTTTCGGTTATGCCTGTTTACTATTTATTTTCCCGGCCGTTTCATATTGGTACCACTACAACATAGGAAATTAGCATATGAACAAAATTGCTCATTAAAGAATGAAAGTATGCATGTATCTCACATCCAAACATACACATTCAGCATGTTCGCATGTACATTTGATATTATGTCTCAAACATACACAGCCTATTCAGTGAATTATCATACCTCTTTGCCTTCATTCTTAATTGTTAAGCAACAGAAGTACCCTATTTTTCTCACCAACCTTTTCACAGGTCATACCCTCTTCTGCGCAACTATGGAAGTTCACCTCAAGATTGTCAAACCAAACAGCCTATGCGTTTTCTTTTAAATATCCATCTGTACCCTGAAACTGCTTCCTACCCATCAACAAATTTCAACTTCTACTCCTGCAGCTCTAACCGATGTATACACATGGCTCTGGGTAGGACATAACATGATCCTTATCTTCATCAATTCCTCGTGTATATAAACAGTGCTTCCTCTTCGCGTTTCTTAGTTTTCAGAAGCGAAAATGGCTACCATTAAAATTAAAATAAACCGTGAGCTTAGATAAAACAAACACTTTTGTTCTCATTTCGAAAAATAGGAAACAAACAAAAGCTCGCCCCTCCTAAATCAAAGCCGAACCCGAAGTTTTGGGCTGCCGAAAATAAAACCGCAGTTATTTCTCCTTTGTTTCGAAAGTTCAAAATCTGGTTTAGGGGTCGGGCTGGTCTCGTGAAGGCCGGAAAAACGGTGGCGGTGACTGTCTAACGTGGGGCGATAACTAGATGGTCGAAGTACCGGCGCAGTTCGTTGTCGAGGTTGATGTACAGATTGGTGGGTTTTGTTTTAAAAATATATGGAGAAATGAGGAGTTGTGGCCACGTGAAGCATCAGCATGGGGCAGGCATGGGTTGGTGCAGGGGTAGTGGTGACGGGATGATGGCAGTCCAGTGTTAGGCATTGGGTGCGTGTGTTCAGATCGAACTGGAAGTAAAGAGAGGGGATGGAGCTTGTACGGTTTTAATGAAAAAGGAGGGCCCTGTGTATTCGGAGATAAAGGAGCAGCAGCAGTGTAATACTGGGAATGACAGTGTATACGAGGCACGGTGGTGGACGAATATAAGAATGTGAGGTGGGTGACAGGGAGCAACAGTGAGCATTTGGGGGGAGGATCGGTGTTCAATTTGACAGTGCTGGAGGTGAATTTTTAGTTAGAGAAGGGGGGATTAACATGGTCCTAATCCATAATTTAACCGGCCTAATACGGTTTTAAAAAGGTAATTAATATTAGGGAATAGTATACCCATGTCCCCTATTTTATGTCGCTAAATCCAAGTGTATTTTGTACCCTTTTGTTATGTGCCCGAATAAGTAATATGCGTTGGGAGGAACTCATGTTACCTGGAGGTTAAGAAAGCCTAATCGTGATTTCACGTGTTAAATATAGGTCTATTAAAAATATTAAATAAGGTTAGTTAATAAAATATTATGTAAGTATTTATATTATTTATTAAATAATTAAATAACGTGTATAATTTATAACATTGTTATACAGTTACGGAATTGGACGAAACAAATAACATCGGATCTGTACCGATGAGGTAACATTTTGGAGTTGGTTTGAACAAAGTAGGCGCAGATGGAAATTTTAATTAAATTAAACGCTAGTTTAATTTAATTAAAATGAATTGTTTCGGCGATCAAGGTGAGTTCAACTCACTCAGTTTTGCCCCACTTATATTTTATATAAGTAGGGTTTATTGTTTGTGTGTTTTGTTTGCTAATTGTTGGATGATGTTTGGATTGCTGTTATTGTTTGATTGTTGAATTGATTATTTATGAAGATACCAAATGGATTGTTCTAACCTATTTGGATGCAGAGAAATAACAGGTTGGAGGAATCCAACTGGATTCCTTGCATTTATTGTTTATTTCATATATTTCAATTATATGAATTGTTTAGGTAGTTTGAGTGGATGATTAATTTGAGCGTTGATGGTTGAATCTAAATTCAACGCTTGTTTTGTTGTTGAGTAGTTGACAGCGGATGGCCTAGAAATCCATTGTTTTACAAATACTAATTCACAGTCCAGTGAATCAACAGAAATGAAATTATAAATTTATAACTGAAGATAATTTTGAAATCTAATATTTTGAGTTAAAGTTTGTTAAAAAGGAAATTTATATTTATTATTTATTTATTTAATTATAAGTGATTGGCAAGTTGTTTTATTAAATAAATTCGTACGTTAATAAAATTTAAACATATGAGCAGATATTTACCTAACGACTAGTGATTGGAATTAATTGTTTTTATGAAACAAATTAGATAGGGATTATATTGGAATTGATTATTATTTAGTTAATAATAATCGAAGTAAAAAGGGAATGAATTAAATTAATTATCTTATAAATTAATTTAAATGGAAGATCCAATTGGGATGGATTAACAAGTTAGCTGTATTAAATTGAATAAGTCAACCGCTTGAATGGTGATTGATTATTAAGTTTGTTATAACTAGGAATGGTTAAGACGAAGTAAACCATGTTTATAAATATTGAAATCAATTTCTATGCATTTAATAATAATCGAAGCAGTGATTTTGGAATTCAACTAATGGAGGTTATTGAAACCATAAAGCCTTGTTTTGAAGCAAAAGTACATTAAATTTATAAGTAAGTATAATTGAATTTCCCGAAATTCACGGTGTGACAAAGATATTCGAAAACGAAGTTTATTTGAAAGTATCATAATTAATTGTAATTATGGAAACGAGTCAATAGAGTTGTAAACTTTGAAATCAGTTATGAAATAAAAGAAAGATTATAAGTATAAGATATGAAATGGAAATAGAACCAAAGTGAATTAAATTGGTTGGGCGGATTAAGATAAGATGTTGACCTAAAATCGTGTATTTTAAAACAAGAGATGGAGTTGGATTGAGATATAACCAGAATGGATTTGAAGTAAAGTTTTTGTATAGTATCTGATTTATTTTCGAATCAAGGCTTATTTATAATGGCTTAAAAGATGTATTAAGTATGATAAGAAATATGATGTAGTTTTTAATGAAATTAGATTAGAACTTATTGTTCGTTGGTTTAGTTGAGTAAATTTTCGAGGTGTTAATCTGATGTTGGTTTCAGCCTTCGGGGTTGATACTTAGAGATTTATTCACTTACCAATTTACAATAAGGAACTAATGAAATAGAAGTGAGGGGATTATGGGATATTCTTATATTAAGTAAGAAAAGGGAAACATTTTCCAATTATTAAAGATATTGAAGGTTTAAATTAACCATTCATTAATTATCAAAGAGACCAAGTGATGCTGAATACTGGACCGGTACATTTATTTTATTTTTATGGATGAATGTTTGTTTATTTGATAGTTAAATAAATGACTATCAAATCTGACTAATTATCGATTGTTGGTACGGAAAGACCGAGATCGAATTTATATTTTAAAACCATTCCGAACCAGCAGACACGTGAAGATGAAGATTGAAGATGGAGCATTGAAGACCTTGGATCTTTATAAAGCGGAAGGATTACTTACAATCTATGGTTCGCGCCTAGAGATAAGCTGTGATTCTATCGTGGTTGAGATTTACGGATTGCAAGGACTACTCGCTACTAATCTATAAGGTGATACCTAGGATGTGGTAGGAAGGTGCCTTCGGTTGTACAGTCCCAGGACAACTTGTGTGAGCGGATCTGACGATGTGAAGTTCAAGATGAATGGTGGGCAGATGTTCTAGAAGAAAAATTAAAACTAAACAATTAAATAAATAAATTATAACCACAAGTCTCACAATCGGGAAATGACAAAAACCGGGCAGGCAGCATGGCTATGTGGGTCGCACCCATTAGGGTATATTGTCACCATCTAGAGAACATTTACATTTGCTACTTCTTTTCATTTTTGTGTCTCCCTGGAAACGGTAGCTGCGCAGCCGTTAGGTGACAATCTATTTGGTACACTCAAGAGAAATGAGTGGTCGGTCATGTGTGGGCCGGGTTACAAGATGTTCTTGTTGAACCTAGTGTATACCTCTCTAAAGATACACTATCGGAAGGTCGGAAGGTGCTTCCATACCTTGTCATAGTTGGAAATCCAATCTCCAATAAGCGCCCGCGGTTTTGATTGTATACTATGTATGTAGAGCGTGAGATGCAAGCGTTCTGCTAGATTGCTATATACTTGTATTACATCACTATTATAATATCAGACAAGTATTGATTTTCAAAATGATTTGGGTTATCGTAAGGTAAAAGCTGTCCGTATTTATGTATGGATTTGGTCTTACGATTATCTTTTCTTTCGAAAGGATTTTTAACTTTAAAATCAAGTTGGATGATACCCTTAAACTTAGTGAGTTTTATTCACTTTGGTTCACCAGACTGATCCGACGCTTGAAATGTTCAAGTTAGCCCGGGTTGTACAGGTTCAGGTTATCGGATGCAGGGAGAAGGCGAGCTAGAAGTGTCCAGACATATGATATTTAATATATATCCCGTTGTGTGATTGTATCGGTGAGGACAGATTATTATAACTGTTCAGATGTGTTGATGTACTCTGATGACTGTAAGTTTATTTCAAGCTCTCAATAAAGATTTATTTCTATAATATATTTGTTCCGCTGCAGTGTGAGACTCTGATGTTATTGCGTTGATCTTCTTATTTCTTCTATTCTAACCTTTCTTTCTTGTCTTTTTCTCATCCTCTAATTTCTTTCTTAAACGTTCTGGATTTCAGTACTCGAGTTTGAACACAGGATGTATTTTTGTCGAAAATTCGAGCATCGAATTTTCCGGGTCGTTACAAGTGGTATCAGAGCAATGGTTTAGGAATAACCTTGGCTCTGTGGCATAACTCGATAGAGATAGGGTTAGTAACACCCTAGATTGAGTTAAGTGTATATATGTATACGAGGGAGCATATTTGTAGATTTTATAAAAATGTTTTGTATTGTGTTATTTGTTCGGTTCAATTTTGGATTGACAATAGACATGATATTGTTTTGTAAAGTGGGCAAATAAAATAATTTTGCCCAAATTATATTTTTATATAGAAAAAGAAATAATTTTCCAGATTGTTGAAATTTATGTTTGTTGATTGATTTGAATGGAATTCAAATGGGAATGTAAATGGTTTAATATAACTAGTAGAAATATGAATTAGAATTTAAGTATATGATTAAATAAATTAGAATTTAACTTAAAGATAAGTTAATATGGGATGATTTGATTATGTTGATTGTTGATTGATTGTTTGTTTGTTGGATGTTTGATTGATTTAATAAAATTTCATTAACAATTAAATGAACTGAGAACTAATGAGATAAAAATTCAATATAATAAATTTGAATGAAATCAAATATGAAATGAAATTAAACGATTTAATTTTGTATATGTTATTACATTTTGAATTGAGTTAGTGCAGGTTGGAAAGAGAAAAGAGCTGTTAATTGCTTTGCTTTTGAATTAAAATTTGATCGCCCGACAAATAGGTAAACCTTAATATTGTTGGTTGGATGATTTATTTTATATCCCTGAATTGGGTAGCCGCTTGGCTTTTGTTTCTTTGGATTAATGTGAGGCCCGGAGTGGCGTTTGTATTTAGACCAATCGAACAGTATAGAGGAGATGCTGGCGAAATTTTTATAAAAGTTTAAAACTTTAAATATTTTTGGTAAAAATTTAAATAATTATTTTTGAATATAATTGGGATTAGAGAATACCTTTTATCTAATAATTTCAGGGACGACTTTAAGGGGGAAGGAATGTAACGTCCCGTATTTTTAATGGTCAGATATTTAATATATTATATTAAATATTGAATAGGTTTTTTAATGGATTTATAATATTGAATTCGTTTATTAAAACGATATTTGAATTTATAATTTATATTTAATTTATAAACGATGTCGTAACGGCGCGGTAGTTCGTAATATTGGGTTTTGAACTTCAATTGATTATACAGAATCCATTTTAAGTCAGAATTCTGTGAAACAAGAAATGTCGGGATCATATTGACTATAATTTTCTAATGGAAGAGAAAAATAAAGATTTCATCTTATAAATGGTAAGTTATGTCCAATTCAAATTTTAAAATAGTCGCTATGGATTTATTTATAAACGATAACGTCACTACTACAAAAGTGGGCATATTCGACACTAATTTGTGTGCGTTGCATGAAAAGTGTGGCGAAAGCTATGCATTCTTTGATCTTCTGCAACAACATTCATTTGTTGTTGCATTAGATGTGAACGCAGTGTTGCGGTTGGAATTCTTGTGCTGTGACGTGCAACACCAGGTCAAAATGTTGCATTACATAAATACATGCCAAGTCAGCGATCAGCGTTATCAGTTTAAACAAATATATAACCGTAGATGTAAATTAATCCAACGGTTCAAGCCGATCCTTGCTACACCAGTTCAAAGTGTTGCATTAGATAAATACATGCCAAGTCAGTGATCCGCGTTATCAGTTTAAAAAATAAAGAACCGTAGATGTAGATTAATCCAACGGTTCAAGCCGATCCTTGGTACAGCTTAGTGAAAATTTGGCGCGATAGTTTCCCCATTCACGAAATACTTCCGCCCAAAACAAATTTCTCCCGTACGCCTCCTTCGGTCCATTTCTCTCTCCACGAAATCTGTCCAAGAACACCTCCGATTGCTACTGTAAGTCTGTACCTCCGGTTAAAAACTATAAACCTTCGATTGCTCCTATTTTACAAACTTTACACCTCCAATTTGGATCATTTAGGACAATTACAGGTAGTTAGGGCTTCATTATTTCGGTTTTATTTAGTTGATTTCATCGCTAACTTATTTTGGTCTACGTTCAAAATCTCTGGGTGATTTGGGTATACTGATTGCCTTAAATTAGGGTTTTTTATACTTGAAGTGTTGTATTTATATGTTTGCATGTGTTGAAATTATGCAAGTTCTGTATTTTTATGTTTGCCAAACCATTGATGTATTGGTAAATAATGCTTATTTCGACAGGTGGAAATAAAATTTAGAGGACAAAAGAAATCTAATTTAAATGTTTAAATGTCTATTTTTGTTTGTAGTTAAATAATGTCTATTTCTCTTCCTATATCATATGACTACGAAGATACCCTGGGCATGGGTGATCTAGGATTGTCAAACCCATCATCACCAGAAACTCCCATTGATTTTTATATAGAGATGCAAGAAAGGCACTACGATGATCTGCTTGAGTATCAACTAGAGCAAGAAGAACTCCGAAGACAACGGCTAAAAGAAGAACGACGTGAAGAAAGGGCGATGCGACGGCATAGTCGTGCTGCCTTGCGTCGTCAGCATTAAAACAACCAAGTGGTTAACGAACAGCAAGCTGACTTACCAATCATAAAGTGTGATAGTGGGTATGTCGCTGTAGAAGATGTTATTTCGATTGGATTCAACATTGGTCGTCGTTATTTTAGATGTCGTGTTTATCCCACAGGGTGTACCTTTTGGCGGTGGATTGACCAATAGTTTCCAAGTCGAGCCGCTGAGTACACAAATGAATTACAACATCAACTTACAACGCTGCAAAATCGAGTTATTGGTTTTCAAACTAACGTTAGTAGACTTAACGACCAGCTTCAAGGGCTAAACATTAGAAGATAAAATTAAATTATTGCATTGTTCTTTGTATTAGGTACAACTGCATCGTCTTTGTATAACCTGTATGGTCTTTGTATCTGTACTGTTTTGTTTTGATGCAGTCATGTAATGTTATGAATTTGTGTTCAGTATCATTAGTTGCTTGTTTTATGTATTATCCTGATAACTCAGTTCCAAAAGTTAGTGATAATTCATATCAAAACAATTGCCTTTGTATCATCACACTGATTATGTATATTTGTAAATTATTAACTTGTTTTGTTTTTATTCCTAATTTAGTCAAACCTTACTGGGTATCCCTTGTTCGTGTCATGAAACTATTAGTGGTATCAAATTTGGTCTTGCTAGGTCGTGGTTAGATTGTGGCAATGGATGGTGAGTATTACATATGGATAGGACTTCCGAGATCGAGTGCAGAATATGTAAGAGGGGTAACAGCTTTTCTAAGAAATGCATTTCCCATTTATAAAGTAGGTGATGAGATGAAGTGCCCCTGCAAAAAATGTACATAACGTAATTGGTATTATGAAAATGTCATATATGATCATCTTATTTTTAATGGCCCTTCTCCACTAAATACCGGGTGGATTTATGAAGTTTCACAGACAAAATTATTAGGTGTTGATGACCATATGGATTGTGCAACGGAGATGGATTTTGAGGATAATTTGGATGTGATGTTCAAATGTGCAGGTTACAAATTTGGTCAAAATCCCAGTGGCTTTGTAGGAGAACCAAATCCTGAGGCCGAGAAATTTTATCGGCATGTTAAAGAAGGAAAAAATCCGTTATATCCTAGCTGCACTAAATTTTCTCGATTAAGTATCTTGATCAGGCTTTATCATTTAAACTGTGCTTATGGAATTAACGAGTCTGCGTTTGGGGAATTACTAAAGCTTATAAAAGAAGCCTTTCCTGATGCCCAGTTGCCTTTGTCTTCCTACGCTGCAAAGAATATCAATAAGGATTTAGGTCTTGATTACCATAAAATACATGCCTGCCAAAACCATTGCATGTTATATTGGACAGAGAATAAAGATAAAGAAGGTTATAATATTTGTGGTTTTTCGAGGTGGGCTGTAAAAGAAAACGAAGACATCGTTGATAATAATGATCCACCAAAGTTGATTCCCAAAGTGCCGGCAAATGTTATGAGGTACTTTCCTCTAAGACCAAGGTTACAAAGGATGTTTATGTGCAAAGAATTTTCCAAACTTATGAGATGGCACCAAGTGGAACGAAAAGAAGATGGAAAACTAAGACATCCGGCTGATGGTGTGGCATGGAAGATGATGGATGCTCGCTATCCTGAATTTTCATCAGAAAATCGTAATGTTAGATTGGGTCTAGCATTTGATGGATTTAATCCATACCGTTCAATGAATTCAAGATATAGTACATGGCCAATTATGTTTGGTAAACTACAATCTTCCGCCTTGGTTATGTACGAAATAAGAGAATTTGATTCTTTCAACATTAATATCTGGTCCAGATTCTCCAAAAAACGGTATTGACGTATATATGCAGCCTTTAATTGTGGAATTGAAAGCATTATGGAATGTTGGCGTCGAAACATATGATTCCTTGACTGATGGGAATTTTAATTTACGTGCAAGCGTCTTATGGACCATTAGTGATTTCCGGGGATATGCCATGTTGTCAGGCTGGAGCACGAAGGGGAAACTAGCGTGTCCAGTATGCCATTATTAAACTTCTTCAAATTATTTGAAGCATCGCAAAAAAATGTGTTATATGCACCATAGAAAGTTTCTTGATCTGACACATAAGTGGAGGCTGGATAAGAGGAGATTTAATGGCGAAACTAAAATGGGGAGCATTCCAGAAATATTATCAGGAACTGATATTGAAGAGTTATTGCGGGGGGTCAAAAATCGGTTTGGGGATAAGACGAAGAAACCTGGTAAAAGTGATGGCCCTTTTATAAAAAGGTCAATACTGTTTGACTTACCATATCGGTGTCATAATCCCCTTTGACATAACCTGGATGCCATGCACATAGACATGAACATATGCGACAAAATATTAGGTACTTTACTTAATATAGGTCGCATGTCAAAGGATCAACTAAACGCTCGTTTGGATTTACAGGAATTGGGCATAAGCAAGGAACTTCATCCTGTTGAATGTGGTGACGGAAAGCATGTTGAAATTAGAGCTGCAATATTTGATATGACGAACAAGGAAAAAGAAATCTTTTGCTCTGTATTGAAGAACGCCAAACTGCCCTATGGTTGTACGTCGAATGTTAGTCGGTACGTGCACATAAAAGAGAGAACGGTTGTGGGATATAAGAGCCATGATGCTCATTTCATGCTCCACTATTTATTACAATTTGCCGTGAAGAAAGCGTCAAAACCCGAGGTTGCGTTTTCAATGATCTGATTTAGTGCATTTCTTAGAGGACTATGGTGCAAGGTTATCGAAGTGGATGATATCAAGAGGCTGCAAAAAGAAATTGTCGAGATACTTTGTCATTTTGAAATGATTTTCCATAGGCTTTTTTCGATATAATGGTACACTTGCCTGTTCATTTATGTTGAGAAATCAAATACGGCGGGCCTGAACATCTTAGATGCATGTATCCAATTGAGCGATATCTAGGAAAGTTGAAATCTTATGTGCGAAATAGAAACGGACCGGAAGGTTCGATTGCAGAAGGTTACTTGGCAGAAGAGTGTGTGGCCTTCTGTTCAAGATTTTTTAGCGTTGGTGGAGGAACATAAAACACGTCGATTGATTTTGGAAGATGTCCAACATATTTGGAATATCATATTGGAACAAAGAAGAATAAAGATGGGAAGATGTTCAATTTGAAAGATACAGAGTGGAAGGCAACGCATCGCTATATTCTGTTCAATTCCGGTAATAAAGAAATTGAGAGTTTGATCGAATAAGTTCTTAAGTTCCTATATCATTTTCCTTAACTATAAATTAACATCTGCATTTCGTAGTTTTTTGACCTTAATTATTATTTGGGGTTCATCGAGCTATTGTAGATGGTCTTGCAAATCCAAGAAGATACAAGAGGGAACGAGAACATTTCGAAGAGTTTTGGAATTGGCTTAAAGAAGAGGTTCTGAAAAAGGGCAATATTTCAACAGATTTAGAGGTGTTTGCATTAGGTCCTAATCGAGTAGCTAGGAAATTTACCGGTTATATAGTAAATGGATATAGATTCCACACAAAATTTAGAGATTCTCGATGTACCACACAAAATAGTGGTGTATTTTTGACTGCCAAAACCACCAACTTTGCAAGTTCGAAAGACCAAAACCCAATAGTGGGTGATGTCAATTACTATGGACCAATCGAAGAAATTTTTGAGCTTGATTTTTAGGGAGCTTTCATAGTGGTCCTTTTTAAGTGTTGCTGGTACCAAGAGGAAAAAGATTCATATGGTCTTACTCGAGTTAATTTTAGCAAGTGCCATAAAACTGAGCCTTATGTCCTGTCTTCGCAAGTGCAGCAAGTATTTTATGTGGAAGATGCAGTTGAAAAGAACAGTCATTACGTTATTAAAAAATCGCAGCGAGATTGGTGTGATACTGAAAATCAGAATGCAATGGAAGAAGACATGAGAAATATGCAATCACATGATATGGGCATAGGTGGTGAACTAGAACCAAAAGTTGTTGATGTGGGTTGGATTAGGAATGATGTCCCCGTAATACAACTAGAAACAGAAGTAGATGCAGAAGTTCATGATCCTGTTCCGTCTCATTAGGATAAAAATTCGTCTTTCTTATTGCTTTAATTTGATCTAATTTATGATGTATTTGGCACTTATTGTTTTAGCTGGGAACTATTATCTTTGGTGAATGTATTTGTCACTCTTTTCTCATAATGCAATCTACACTGTTCACATGTTTTATGATTAAATGTCTTTCTTTACTGTCATCTGACTGTGGTTATAGACCAAAATGTTATAGTTGTTGTTTTTTGTCCACTTAAACATGCATGCACCTTGTTCTAAGGTATTTATTTTGTATAGGATTGATGAACTTATTAATATCCGACTGCAACATGTCGGACAGTTTCGAAAGACATGTTACGTTGGTGGAGAACCCTTCTTAGTAACAAATTATGATGTAGACCGCTTTTCTTACAATGTGATTATGGACTTTATTAAAGATGCTCTCCATTACACAGATATAGGAGGAGTCTATATCATCAGCAAAGAAACAAGGGGTGGCTGGCAGCTAATATTGAATGACAAGGACGTAAACGAGTACGTACAGGGCTGCATTTAAAAGCAAGAAGTGGTATTTTACAACGACAACACCATTGACAAAGACATTGAGCCGGTGACACAACTGCAGCCACATGTAATCATACGGCCAAGGAAAAACATAATTCAAGGTTTATAGTATATGTAATATAGATCTATTCTTATATATATATATATATATCTGTGTGTGTAAAGAACTACGAAGGAGGCCATCATTTCGGTTTCTTTTGTTCCAGGTTCTGCTAAGAAGCCGATTGCAAAGTGCAGGTATACTACTGCATATAGACTTCAGCAGCAACACAAAATGGTGAAAAACAACCCAACTCAAGTTTCTGGGATGTATTATTTGTTTATTACTTATTGTCTTTGCCTTTATGAACGTAAAAAATCTTGACCTTCAACTTAATTGTAGAGAATCAAAATTGTTAAGTCAAAGGAGCCTTTACCTGAATCAAGAACTCGTTCGCGAACCAATGCAGTTATTGAAATTGAGAAGGAAGCGATGATCTGCACCCCTCTTCAAAGAAATCTGGCTCCAAAAGGGAGTTGATCAAGACACGCACTCCCACTCCAAAGAAAATGAGTAACCGGGAGAAATTCGCAGAAACATTAACGAAATTGACGAAACCTACACCGTCTTTTTTAGGAGTTTTAAAACCTACAACGTCTCATCCATCCGTTTTAAAACCTGCATGTAGCAAATTGTTCAAACAATCAACCACTTCATGTGAAGCCGCTGGTTCAGTTGCTGCTTATTTAGCGATGCAGAAACATCAAAAGAAGAATGTTGAAGCGCTTGAAACAATGGGAAATCTTACTGATCGATTAGAGCAGGAATGGATTGCACAGGAAGATGAAGTAGGTACAGGTACAATATAATGTTTCTTTATCTGTGCACTGCACTGTTGACTGTGTCTATTTTCTATTTATTTTTTTGAACCAGGTAGATAAAGTACAAGGTCCAAAAAAACCTAGAGGAAAGTCAAAAATGACCAAGGTGCATGCTAGAACCCCTGATGATAAAGTAGTCATTAAGTTGAATGAGGATGGTCAGGCAGTATCTGATAATATTACAGAGTTAAGCAATTTTCTTGGGACAATAGCAAAGGATAATGTGTCTCTAACTTACATCAATTGGCATGTTGTTCCAGATCAATTAAAGCGATAAATGTTGGAATATGCTCTGGTACGATCTAATTTCCTTAACCATATCAACTGACTTCCTAAATGTTTGGTTTTAATTAATTAGTTTGTTTCCTGAATTTTATGATTGATATATTGTAGGCTAGGTATGTCATTCCGGAAGAAGGACACAAATGGGTCTTGAACACGCTTAACGACTCTTGGAGGCAGTATAAGTCTCGCATCAAAGCAAGGTATTATAAAAAAAATATTCAACTGATGAGGAAAGGCTTGCAAATAGACCGAGTACAATTCCGTTGGAGGATTTTAAAATGCTCTTGGAATACTGGGGGGATAAAGCAGTTCAGGTACGGCTTTAATGATATTCACATTTGTATAATGTTTAGTAGTTCACATTATCTTGTTTAGTGCTAATCTTTTCTTTAGTAGTTCGCATTATCCTTGTTTAGTGGTAATATTATTTTTTTGGATTTCCAGGCCCTAGCTGATACTAATTCCGCGCATCGTAATTCACTAAATGAGACACATACCATGGGTCCCAAAACTCATGTAGTACCCAAAGAAAAGATAGTATGTGTTTTTTTGAACTTAAGTTACTTTTTTTTTGTGATTGAGTTGAATTGGGCACATGATAATTCTAATTTGTTATATCATTGAATTATATTTTATATATCATTATCACAATGTTCATAGGCAGCAGCTAGATCTGTAAATTCTTAACATTGAATGTTAAAAATTGTGTTTAATTTTTGGTGATCCTAATACTTGACAGAGAAAGGACCCAGAAAAAGCCTCCCCATCCGCTGCCTTGGTTTATTTGGAAACATATAAACGAGAACCGGGTAGAAGTTACAAGACTAACACGGATGAACTAAAGGCCAAATACGTGAGTACATATATAATTAGATACTGAAATAGCAATACTTGTGTCAGTATAATTGGGACATTGTACATTTGTTGGAGCTGCTTATTAAATCGAACACATAGTTAGTTTGAAAGAAAACAAGTTCTGTTAATAAATTCATTCCTGCCAGCTGCCTATTTATATATAAGCTTGCCTGGTTTTCATTTTGTAGGTGAAAGTTCAAGCAATGTTGGTTGCAGGAAACATTGCTGAGGCAGATGCACTTGTTTTTGGTGGGAAGAGCCACACGCGGAACTGGCTTGTAGGAAAGCGAGGAAAAGTGGCCGAAAAGTTTCCAACAACTCCTTGTTCTTCGGACAGTTATGTGCAAGAGCTTGCCCAAAAATTAAGGCAAGAGCTTGAGGCAGATTTGGAAGAAAATGTGAACAGAAAAGTGAAAGAGAATGTGTCATTGATGTTAAAAAAGCTTAGTGAAGCCAATCCAGATCTTAATTTAGACGTCGGAGACTTTTATGTCACCACAACAAGTGATGAAGATGACCTTGTTATCCCTGTAACCTCGGCAACTGACTGAAGTATTTGGATGGTATGTGTTAGCACTTGTGATATGTTCTGTTCTTTTAAATTATGGCACCTGTGGTATGTGTTCGTGATGGCACTTTTGGTATGTTTGGATGATGGCACTTGTGGTATGTGTTGGTGATGACACTTGTGAGTTGGTATATATAATTGGTTGGTCTGACTGTGGTTCTGAATGTTTTGGGAGGATTTATTGTATGAATATTTTGGTATATATGTATGAAAGTGGTACAATGATTTGGATTGAATATATGTACTGCAGATTGTAATTACAGGGTTGTATTACAGCTGCATTTGATTTTTTCTGGTGTTGCATTTGATTTTTTCTTTTTTTTACCATTGCAGTTGATGTTTTCTGGTGTTGTAGTACAATATTGTGGTGTCGTATTATATGGCACTGTGGTGTTGCATTAGATGGATGTGTTGTTGCATTAGACTGTGCTGTGGTGTTGCATTAAGTGTACTATTATTAATTTCACAATGGTACGACACGTGGGGCCCACACCTTACGTGGTGCCGCGTGAATAGCTGACGTGGCATGTGACACATGTGAAGCTGACGTGGTGAGATGAAGTGTCATGCGACACGTTGGAAACTGACATGGAAAGTGCATGTGGCCCCCACTACCATGACCTGTAAGCCAGGCTCTGGCTTCTACTTAAGGCAACGTTGTATGTTGTTGCATTACATGCATATACTGTTGCAATAGGGTTATAATGCAACACTTTTTGTCTGTGGCCGTAGATGTGCAAAAGCGTTGCCTTAGAAGGCTAATGCAACGGCCGCGGATGTCACGCCCCTTAATGTTGCCTATTTGAAAAAATGGCCTACGGCAATGCTTTTCTGATCTACGGCCACAGTAAAATAGTGTCGAATATGCCACTTTTGTAGTAGTGCGTTTTTTATTTTAAAAAGGGAATTTCATATATTTTAGATATCACTTAATTTGAAATTATTAAACGATGAATTATAATTCGAAGTAATATGTTATTTCCATTTGGATATGTGACAATAATAATTTATTTATTTATGGATTGTTTTAGAATTAAATTGATTATATATAAAAATAAACTTACCATATGTAACATTTTTGAACTCATCTACGCAGGCTACAACTCAGAGAAAGATTGTATATAATCAAAGAAGTACAAGAAAAGAAAATAAACAGACTACCACTCTATTTCGAGCCAACCTAAATATAGAATTTTTGTGTGTAATATAATCTTTCTCAAAATTGCATTGGCTCGACAATAGAAGCATGCAAAATTAAAAGACATAATGATGGGTTGTTAATATAAATCTAATATATGTAATGACTATTAACTCAACCAAAAAGAAAAGACATGTACTAAAATCGAATGTGTAATTTTGAAATACCTTTTTGGAAATGGGATGGAGTTTAAAATCTTTTGGTGTCCACTTAAAAGCTGTTTTGGGTTATGCCTGTTTGCTATTTATTTTTCCGTTTCATATTGGTACCACTACAACATAGAAAATTAGCATATGAACAAAATTTCTCATTAAAGAATGGAAGTATCCATGTATCTCACGTCCAAACATACACATTCAGCCAATTCTCATGTACATTTGATATTATGTGTCAAACATACATAGCCTATTCAGTGAATTATCATACCTCTTTGCCTTCATTCTTAACTGTTAAGCAACAAAAGTACCCTATTTTTCTCACCAACCTTTTCACAGGTCATACCCTCTTTTGCGCAACTATGGATGTTCACCTCAAGATTGTCAATCCAAACAGCCTATGCGTTTTCTTTTTAATATCCGTCTGTACCCTAAAACTGCTTCCTACCCATCAACAAATTTCAACTCCTACTCCTGCAGCTCTAACTGATCTATACACATTGCTCTGGGTAGGACGTAACATGATCCTTATCTTCATCAATTCCTCGTGTATACATACAACTCTTCCTCTTCGCGTTTCTTAGTTTTCAGAAGCGAAAATGGCCACCATTAAAATTAAAATAAACCGTGAGCTTAGATAAAACAAACACTTTTGTTCTCATTTCGAAAAACAGGAAACAAACAAAAGCTCGCTCCTCCTAAATCAAAGCCAAACCCGAAGTTTTATGCTGCCGAAAATAAAATTACACCTGTTTCTCCTCTGTTCTGAAAGTTCAAAATCTGGTTTAGGGGTCGGGCTGGTCTCGTGAAGGCCGGCAACACGGTGGCGGTGACTGTCTGACGTGGGGCGATAGCTGGATGGTCGAAGTACTGGCGCAGTTCGTTGTCGAGGTTGGTGTATAGATTGGAGGGTTCTGTTTTAAAAATATGTGGAGAAATGAGGAGTTGTGGCCACGTGAAGCATCAGCATGGGGCAGGCGCGGGCTGGTGCAGGGCTAGTGGCGACGGGATGATGGCAGGCCAGTGTGAGGCGTTGGGTGCATGTGTTCAGATCGAACTGAAAGTAAAGAGAGGGGATGAAGCTTGTACAGTTTTAATGAAAAAGGAGGGCCCTGTGGATTCGGAGATAAAGGAGTAGCAGCAGTGTAATATTGGGAAAGACGGTGTGTAGAGGTACGGTGGTGGAGGAATATAAGAATGTGAGGCGGTTGATAGGGAGCAGCAGTGAGCATTTGGGGGGAGGATCTGTGTTCAGTTCGACAGTGTAGGAGGTGAATTTTTAGTTGGAGAAGGGGGATTAACATGAGAGCAATTCCTCTGTACCAAGTTTTTCCTGTACCTCTGTCCCAGCCTATCCAAAACTGTCATGTGGCACCATCAGTAAACTGACTAACCTATATTATTTCACTCCGTTTGCCCTGAAATCAGTTCAGCTAATTACTAATATAATTGTTTATTGTGCCAATGAATAGCCATGCAAGCTCATTTGATAATAGTTATGAAAAATGTTGATATTGGTAAACAGTTGTGTTTTTTTTATGGCACAAGAACAAAACAAATATTTATAATTTGGTTAAGCTATATTTTAAATAAACAAATATTAGGAAACAGTGCATGCTTTCCTTCCAGACCATCCAAAACAAACTTTATTGTGCCAACTGAATAGCCATGCAAGCTAATTTGATAATTGTATACAAATATAATAATCTTAACAGAGTAAAGATAATAATAGTCATGCGTGTGTATTCTACCCAAATGCCCAGCCTGTTAAATACGAAAAGAAATAATTAATAGTAGCATTCATGTTTAACCGAATTATCCATGCATGTTTATTGAAGGGGTGTTACGGTTACAGCAACCGTCAATTTTACCTTCAACCGTAACCGCAACCGTTGTTGACGGTTGACAAATTTTATAACCGTTACCGTAATCGTCTAACCGTAACCGCAACCATTACCGTAAATTTACATTGTTATCCATAAATAATTCAAGTTCTAACTTCTTTTTTATGAATTAGTTTGCTTATATATGAAACAAGCCATCAATGTGCATGTTGTCTATAAATAAAAATACAAATAATTTATACATATGTTATTTTTCTAGCTTAAATTATTGAAAAACATACTTTTTTTTATTAAATACTACAAAATAAATCATGTGCGGTTGGTACGGTTTACCGCGGTTATCAAAATCCACAACCGTCACCGTCACCGTTACCGTAGTAGAAGGCAACCGTGTGAACGGTTGTGCGGTTCGGCGGTTGAACGGTCCAACCGTAACAGCGTATTCTGCCAAACTGCACAACCAGCTAAATACGAAAATAACTATATGTTGATTTTAATCATAATTGAAGCAGAAATAACGTTCAACTATTTTTTTCTTTATCTGTAAACTTTTGTCTCTTCCTCTTCTCCAACCATCTCTTCAAAGAAGCAAATCTTAATGTCTCATTCAAAATCTAAACATTTATTCTCTGTTATGCTTTGAGTTTAATATTCTACTCACTTATTCTTCATCAAATTTGGAACAACATTTGAATGTTAATCATATCTCCATGGAAAGTGATAATAAAGCCTGCCGCAAGCTAAATTTTCAAAGTGAAGACGAGCAAGAAAAATCAACACAAGGTATCGGTGATGAAACGAAAAATTCAATCGATGCAATGTCCATCGTAGATTCTATTCATTCAAAAAATTAGGAAAGAGTTAATTCCAATGATAGGTATGACGTTTGAAACCGAATTCGATGCATTTAGATTTTACAATGAATACGCATACCGTTTTGGTTTTAGTATCAGGAAAGGTAGAACCC
Source organism: Allium sativum (assembly GCA_030737875.1). Classification (NCBI taxonomy): domain Eukaryota; kingdom Viridiplantae; phylum Streptophyta; class Magnoliopsida; order Asparagales; family Amaryllidaceae; genus Allium; species Allium sativum. The sequence goes on from CM060913.1 coordinate 657,200,114, forward strand.
ATATCTTACCGAATCATGTCATTGTGAACGATAGAGTTTTTGTTTGCTCCGCCGAAGGTTAGTGCGGAAAAGACAAACGTGATGTTTATGTTAAATCTCATCGAGCCGAAACAAGATTTGGTTGTCTAGCAAAGATGAAAATTGTTTATTGTCAAAATAGTAAAAAATATAGCATTGTCGAATTTGTTCCACGTCATACACATATGGTGTCAAGTCCTTCTAAGACTCTTTTCTTTAGATCACATAGAAAAATGACTGATGCACAAATAGCTCAAGCTAATATGGCGGACAACTTTGGTATTGCACCGAAAGAAGCTTTAGAATTTTTTAGTAAACAAGCTGGAGGTCGTGAAAATCTTGGTTTTATTCCGGAAGATTATAGAAATTATTTACGTTCGAAACGAACAAGAAATATTAAAAAAGGGGATACAGGTGGAGTGTTGGAGTATTTACAACAAATGCAGTTGAAAGATCCTAACTTTTTTTTATGCTATACAAGTGGATGAAAACTGTCACACCACATGTCCGTTAATGTCACTCACTAAGGGAATGCATTACCTTCCATGAAGTATTATGAGTAAACAGAACAGAATATCACAAGACAAATACGTAAAGCAGTACTTGAAAAATTTATAACGTTTATTACAGAAGAAACAGAAATAATTTTGGTTACATCTTTCCAAATCACAATACCAAAACCCAAGTACACAAATTTTAGTCTTATACAAAATCCTTCAGAATGCATAATTTTAAAAGCCATAATCCCCAACATGAACTGCCATGAAAAGATAGAATCAAAGCCAAGCGGTAATTCGAGCACTTCAAGCAGAGAGAATCTGAATCAAGCTCCTATGTTCCCACCCTAAGTACCTGGGGGGGGGGGGGGGAACGAAAAGAAAAGGGACAAAAACAAGCGAGGTCATACATAAAGTCTGGCGAGTCCAGTGACTTTCAGCATATAAACAGATAACAGTATCATGACATGTAAATAAAGCTGGATGAGAGATAACAGCAACAAGAGTAACAGGAATACTTAAGTTAAACAGAAGAAACAGAATGATATAGACCAAGTTATGTTTCTTACTTAATCTTACTTCTCTGCACTAATACTAGTATATCAAGATTAGGTGTAAACCTAATGTCTAAACAGAAACAGAACAGAAATATCTTTACAGTAACATGATGCTAGAAATGGGCCTTTACCACCCTAAAAGAGACAGACGGTACAGAAACAGAAACGGAGTCAGAGACAGAAACAAAATAATCCCTACGGAAATATTAAAATTAGGTGTACACTAGTAATGGGCCTTTACCACACCAACAGACGGTACCACACAGAAACAGACAGGTGTTACCACCCCCCAACAGATTCAGACGGTACCCCAATAGAAACAGACAGAACTAAGTGTACTCTAAATTCTACCCCAAGCGATCGGCTCCCTAATACATAAATACCCTGTGTCGACCTCACAGAAGGGTGTATCATTCCCTAAAGTGGCAACCTACGGAAAGACACAGACCTATTTACAGATATCACGGTATCATAACTTCCCCAGAGCAAACCGGATCCATGCACGCACATGACCCGGTTGGAACGCGCCATCAACACCCCTCGCCATTATCAGATTGAACATCTTAGAATTAGTTCAGTAAGCGTGCCCGGACCTTACCTAGTGTTGGGTCATAGTTTTGATACCAGAAAAGGGTTAATGACTAATATGGGTCCCACACAACAGATGACACAAGTAATTACCCCTCCTAACCTTGTGTCCCCAGACTAACAGATTTCAGATTAACTTGTTTACAGGTTTCAGATGTACAAAGTTCAGATTAACTAGTTCTCAGATCAGACAGGCATGTTAATAAGTATACAGACTAACATATCAGATGTACGGATTAACAGAATTACAGATTATTTCACCTAACTTTGTGTTAGGCCTACAGATTCACGAAACGGGTTTAATAGAGTCATCAGTCCAGTTGATTTAACCCTACCCACTCAACACGTTTTATGCATCATATCTATCTTAGATTTGCATTAACTAGTTATTAATGCACAGACCCCTCACATTAGGTCGGTAGCTTGTGGCAGCTGGATGTGTCGGGCGGTTCCGGGTAGACTTCTGCCACAAGCCAGACCTAACCTCGTGTATAAGCATCTTTTAGTTATGCCTACGACCTCTCACATTAGACTGACAGTTTGTAGTTGCTAGTTAGGCCGGTTGGATCCGGGCAGGCTTCTACCTGTAACAACCCGTATTTTTAAATAACATAAACCAAGGCAGAATTAAATGATAAAATCTGAATCAAGGGAAACGGGCTGTGCCATTGCGTTCGTCTCGGAAAAATACGCGAAATAGAGTCCGAGTTTTCGAAAATCGGAGTCCGTATGACCAAGTTATGGCCCGTCAAAGTTTTCAAAAAATTTCAAGTTCAAAAACAGTTCAAATTTGAATTCAGAATTCAAATTCAGCCAAGCAGAACAGGCGGGAAAAATTCCCGCCACCCCCAAGTCGACTGGGGAGTCGACTTGGGAGTCGACACACCCCAGGTGGTGTCGACTGCCCAGTCGACACCCCTGTCGACTTGGGTGGTCGGCAAGTTTGGCCTGGGTGCACCTGACTTGTTCCTCAAGACATGTTTGGAGGCTAGTGACGTGAATTGATGGCCCAGATCTGAATTAGGGTTAATCCTATGGCCTAAACTAACCTAATCTTCTATAAAAAGACCCTAATATCTAGCCTAAATCAACACAAATCATTCCTACAACTAAACTATGCCAAAATGTTTCCTAATCATGGCCTCCACCTTCATATCATGGCCTTCATCCTCTTCATGAAAGTTTGAGTGTCCTAAGCTAGTAAAAGAGCCACCTTTCTTCATCAAAACAAGGATCTTTCTTCATACAAATCAAAGGGAGCTTCTTGTTTCTCAAGACAACTTGGAGCTTGTATTCATTTGGGGGTTTTTAGAGTTGCTAGTGGCTTCGTCTCAATCTTATTTTATTTTATAAGTCTTCATAGCATTGTAAGCCCTATTCTACTGTTAGATTCTAACTATGAAGTTAAATATGACATGTTGCAAGTTAAGTTTGGGCCTAAGTATGATTTGTGCTTTGATTCTATCATGTTATGCATAGATTTATTCTATGCATGTTTGTAAAGCTATCACCTTGACTTTGTGCATAGAAAGCTATGAGCTTTGATTTGAAATGTTGCATAAAGCAACATAGAAACTCTCATAACCCTTATGTTATCTTGCATATGATGTTATATGCGAATCACTAGCCATCATCCTATGTCATTTATGACCATGTTTCACCTATTTTGCTAAAGTTGATATCATGCATGTTTTGAGGCTTATAATGTAATATGCAAGCTTATGAACACCTTTGCCTCATATTCCACCATGTTTAACTTGTGGCCAAACCTTATTAGTTATGTCATGCTTCTAAAGTTCCCTCTTTGAGATCTATTTGCGTTTATGCGAACTTACATGCGATGGGGTTACGTTATGGGTAAACTAAAATGACATAAAATCATGACTTGAAAAATGACATGAAATATGACATGTGATCATGCTTGGAACATGAACATGAATTTGGACATGACTTCTAGAAAACATGAGAATGGCCAACTCGAGGTTGGGTTGAGTTTGTAGCATAAACCTACCCGTAACCGACCGGCTTAACTAGTGGCTACAAGAAATAGGACCCAATGTGAGTAGTTGGTCATGTCGCACTTGAAACCCGAGGTTAGACTAGGTTGTGGTGTAAAGCTACCCGGACCCGCCCGGCTTAACTAGTAACCACAACAAAGTCTAATGTGAGAGGTTGGGGTGCATTAAGTAAATTAATGCCACATGGTAGGGTTAAGTCATGGACTACTTGAATACTTAACCAATTAAACACGATGGGTTGGTAGGGTTAAGTCATGGACTACTTGAATACTTAACCAATTAAACACGATGGGTTGGTAGGGTTAAGTCATGGACTACTTGAATGCTTAACCAATTAAACACGATGGGTTGGTAGGGTTAAGTCATGGACTACTTGAATGCTTAACCAATTAAACACAATGAGTTGGTAGGGTTAAGTCATGGACTACTTGAATACTTAACCAATTAAACACGATGTATTGATAGGGTTAAGTCATGAACTGCTTGGATACACTTGACTGACTCAATACATGGTTAGGATAGGGTTAACCACACTTAACCCGCTTGAAATCCTAGTTACGAGGTCCTTTTCAGCAGTAACCGACTTGGGAGTATCTGGATACACTGGACTAGGCTAGGGTGGGGCACGATTACTGGACTGATTGTAAGAGACCAAAAGAGACGGCTGAATAGTGCTCCAGTTAAATTCAGGCGGACCATGGTCGTGCACATTAAGTCCGGAGTTGAACATGGACACTGGTAGGTTTAGACTGTGCGTGCTTGAATTGTGTCTGTGGTTTACACCTTAGGGCTGGATACACCCTAGGGTGAACCTTGCACAGTTAACTACATTCCATGATTAGGCCGTATGACACTGATACACGACGAGTTAGGCTTATAGGGAGCCGATCGACTAGACCGAGTAGTTGGACCTTGATTTAGGTCATCTCATGATGTTGGGCCAACTTTGGGCTAAGGGATCATTTCTTGTTTATACTTGACATGGATTGGAATACTAGTACACTTGATGCAACTTAACCTTGTATATGCAATGCCACACTTGATCTATCTTGTTAACTTTTCACCATGCCAGTTATCATCCTATGTTTCATCTCTGCTTTACATGTCCAGTTAACTTTATTAGTTTTTATAATAATAGTAGGTAGGACTTACCAGTCTTTTTGACTGACCCGTTTTCCTTCGCCCCTTTTCTTCCGTTCCCCCCCCCCCCCCCCAGGTTTACAGGGTGGGAACACTAGTACCTAGCTTGGATCTTTAGCTGCTTTTCTGGACAGCTCATGTACGGTTTGGACTTGAGCATGCTATGGCTTTATTCTATTTTGGGGATAGATACTTTATGTTATTTCCAGTTTTCAGTTTATGTTTTCTAGACTTGTAGTAGTTGGAAAATAATGACTCAGTACTTTGATGTAACTTGACTATGGTTTTGAAATAGTAGTTTTACCCGCTGCTTTATTTACTCTGTTTTACTCATATGTTCTGTCTTGTGATATCTTCATGCATGTTTACCGCGTTTAACGCTCCTCCAAAGCTAGTGCGCTTGCAAGAGTGGCATTGGCGGAGGTGGGGTGTTACATTTGGTATCAGAGCATAAGGTTTACAAGATTTGAGCAAAAGGGTTTTTAAAACTTGCACTTTTGGAAAACTAATTTCAAAACCAGTTAAGTATTTTCCAAGAAAAGTCTAGTTTATTTTAAAAGGCTATTCCCCAAAAGCCATTAGCACTATCCTTTGTTTCCTCGTTCTCTATCTATCTTTTTCTTCGTTTCAGTATGGCCGATAATTTTGCCATTCTGGAGGGCGTACCAGTACCTATTTGGTTTAGAAGGTACATGGAGGCAAGGGCGAATGAAGCTGGCCCCGCGGACATTCCTCCTCCTTTCCCCGTGGCTAACATTCCTCCCCCTCCCGTAGCTGAGGTTCCTCCTCCTCCTCCTCCGCATCCACAAGCGGATTTCGCGAAGATTTGCAAGGACTTTAAGGCGATGGGTGGCAAGAATTTTATTGGGACAGAGACTTATGTTAAGGCAAGAAACTGGTTAAAAGAAACTGAAGACCTCTTTGCTATCTTTGATGTGGAAGACCGTAGAAAAGTTTTGTTGGCAGTATGGCTATTGAAAGAGGAAGTTGCATATTGGTGGGTAGTCACCACCACTACTAGGCCAATTCAGACTTGGGATGACTTTAGGAGAAGGTTTAGACTGAGGTTTCTATCATCGACAGAAGAGAACCTTCAGATGGAGAGGTTCCTATCACTAAAGCAAGGGGACATGACCGTTAGGGAATACGTCGATAAGTTTAATCAACTTACTCAATTCGGTTTAGACTTGGTTAACACAGCTCAGAAGAAGGCCCTACGCTTTGCTTTAGGATTGAATGAGCCATTGCGCGGTTTGGCCATGTCTCATATACCCATGGGGGCGATTTTCGAGAGTTTGGTAAATATGGCCCTGCTTCAGGAGGAAGATAAGAGTGGCAAGAAGGAGGTCAAGGCAAATGAGTCTCAAGGCGAGAAGGTAGGTTCCGGAAAAGGAGGCAAGAACAACAATAGCAAGGACAACAAGTCAAGAGAAAGGAGGAAGTGCAACTTCTGTGGGATCACTGGGCACATAGCCAGAGACTATAGGAAGAAGAAAAGGAAGTTGGGAGAATGCTTTCATTGTGGAAAGTCTGGACACTTCAGTAAGGATTGCCCGAAAAAGCGAGGACAAGGGAAAAGGCAAATTCAGCGAGCAGGAACCTCTGGAGGGCAGTTGCAGGCTCCCCTCGCTCTTCCAGCTTTTGATCGAGGTAGTGTTTCTATAGAAAGTCATGTTTACATTTCTGATTTCCCTGTTCATACCTTATTTGATTCTGGCGCATCGCATAGTTTTATTTCTGATCTTGTTGAAAGTTTGCACCTAAGTACTAGTCTAGTTGAAAATCCCGTTAGTATTTCAAATCCGATTGGGGGTTCCGCCCATCTACCTGTGATTTGTATGGATTTGAAAATCTCTATCTTGAGCGTAGAATTCATGTGTAATGCTTATGTTCTCGGGTTTATGAGATACAGGTTGATTTTGGGCATGGATTGGTTGTCCAATTACGGAGCCATTCTTGATTTTGAACATAGGGTTGCGAGGCTCATGACTCGCCTCGGCAATACCCTCGAAATCTCGTGTGACCTTTAGGGTTCCGTCATGATTAGTTATCTAGAATCCCTTGGCACTTTTATTGGAAATTTGTAATCCAATCGAGTAGTGTTCGCCACTAAGGCGGATAATCCATTTTGCTTAAGCATGGGTTAGAGAAATCACCCTAGTAAGTACATTTGGCAACGTGGATTGGCATTTGTTTTCAAGAGATAGTTCTTCTGCGTGGGATACCGTATAGGATGTAAACGAGATCCAGGATTCACTAAAGAATTTTGGAAAGCTTGCATGAAACCATGAGCACGCAGTTATGTTTAAGCCAAGTATTTTAAGAAAAGAATAAGTGGAAGCGGAACGAGAGGCAACGGTGAAAGGAGTTCTAACTCATATTTTGGAAATAAGAATTAAGAAGCTACGGAATTGTGAAGTTAAAAGACGGTCAAGGCACGATAGGATTAAGCTCAGATACGCGCATTATATCTCTTTCTAAGAGTATATCCTTGATCCCTATTATTCTGTAGAGCTTACTCGCATGTTATCGTTTAAGTACATCTTCTCGATCCTATTCTCAATCTCAGAAGTATGACTCGCCTGTTTGTGATATATAGTTGGGGTGAAGATGTTCGTCAAGTTGACCAAACTATTTGGGCTTTATGGGATATGGGTCATAGTTGATAGACTCACGAAGAGCACCCATTTCATTCCAGTAAAGAACAAGAGGACCGTATCAGGTCTAGCATCTGTTTATCTTCGAGAGATAGTGCGATTGCATGGAGTTCCTTCTAGCATAGTTAGCGATCGTGACCCAATCTTCACCATCCAGTTCTAGAATAGTTTGCAAGAAGCGATGGGTACGCGATTGAATCTAAGTACAGCCTATCACCCCCAGACGGATGGCCAAACCGAAAGGGTGAATAGAGTGCTAGAAGATCTTTTGAGGCTTTGTGTTTTTCACTTTGGTGGTACTTGGGAAGACCACCTTCCTCTTGTAGAGTTTGCTAATAATAACAGCTATCAGGCAAGCATAGGAATGGCACCATTCGAAGCTTTGTATGGAAGGCCGTGCAGGTCACCAACATGTTGGTGGGAGACAACGGATGAGCTTATACTTGGGCCCGACATGGTAAGGGGCACATCCGAGAAGGTAGAGTTGATTCAAAAACGGATGAAAACGGCCCAAGACAGACAGAAATCCTATGCTGACAAGCGAAGGACAGATTTGGAATTCGAAGTTGGAGATATGGTTTTCGTGAAGGCTCTTCCTTTGCGAAACGTGGTTCATTTTGGAGCAGTTGGAAAGATAGCACCAAGGTTCGTTGGACCCTTCCCTATCATCGAGAAGATTGGGCAAATGGATTATAGAGTGGAATTGCCCGAGAAGCTGGCCGGAGTACACAATGTTTTTCATGTCTCGCATCTCCGAAAATGCCTATATGAGTCAGCCGAGGTAGCTGAGCCTAGCATTCTTGAAGACGTGGAGGTAGAGAAAGAGGCAACCATAAGGCGAGCTCCGATCCGTATCTTGGGAACGGAGATCAAGAAGCTGAGGAATCAAGAAGTCAAGTTAGTAAAGGTCCAGTGGAGTGAAGCCGAAGAGGACGCAACTTGGGAAACCGATGAGAAGATGCGCGCGCTTCACCCATTTCTTTTTGAGGGTACATTCTCGATCTTTTTTCCTAGCCAGCATATCTTTCTTTCACTATCCATGTTTATCTTGTTATCTCGTTAACCTTGCCATGAGAACCTTAGGTAGAAACCCTTTGGATGAAACATGTATTTGAAACATGTTATGCTTGATGTTTGCAAGTGGTTGCAAGTGTTTGCAAGTGGATACTCATGGATGCATGATACACATTAGGCACTAAGATCGGCTCACACACTTTCATATTGCATATGCATGAGTGCTTATACTTATTCATGGATGAAGCTTGTTATGTTATCACGTGGATGTTGCATATGGATGAATGTTATGTGCACTCATGTAGAGAATATAAACTATGCTAGGAATTTGCATACATATGGACTCATTTCACTAACATACTTTGCATTAAGGAGGTTTACTGAATCAGTAACCACCTGATTTTCGCATTAGATAAGTACATATACACACACCTTTGCATATGGTCATACAACATTTAGAATTTGTTAAGGACAATGACTGCTCGTGGATGATGTTTTGAGTAGATGGATGATGGATGGTAGGATACGTTCTTCCTAACTTGAAGATTTCGGGGACGAAATTCTTTAAGGAGGGGAGAATGTAACAACCCGTATTTTTAAATAACATAAACCAAGGCAGAATTAAATGATAAAATCTGAATCAAGGGAAACGAGCTGTGCCATTGCGTTCGTCTCGGAAAAATACGCGAAATAGAGTCCGAGTTTTCGAAAATCGGAGTCCGTATGACCAAGTTATGGCCCGTCAAAGTTTTCAAAAAATTTCAAGTTCAAAAACAGTTCAAATTTGAATTCAGAATTCAAATTCAGCCAAGCAGAACAGGCGGAAAAAATTCCCGCCACCCCCAAGTCGACTGGGGAGTCGACTTGGGAGTCGACACACCCCAGGTGGTGTCGACTGCCCAGTCGACACCCCTGTCGACTTGGGTGGTCGGCCAGTTTGGCCTGGGTGCACCTGACTTATTCCTCAAGACATGTTTGGAGGCTAGTGACGTGAATTGATGGCCCAGATCTGAATTAGGGTTAATCCTATGGCCTAAATTAACCTAATCTTCTATATAAAGACCCTAATATCTAGCCTAAATCAACACAAACCATTCCTACAACTAAACTATGCCAAAATGTTTCCTAATCATGGCCTCCACCTTCATATCATGGCCTCCATCCTCTTCATGAAAGTTTGAGTGTCCTAAGCTAGTAAAAGAGTCACCTTTCTTCATCAAAACAAGGATCTTTCTTCATACAAATCAAAGGGAGCTTCTTGTTTCTCAAGACAACTTGGAGCTTGTATTCATTTGGGTTTTTTTAGAGTTGCTAGTGGCTTCGTCTCAATCTTATTTTATTTTATAAGTCTTCATAGCATTGTAAGCCCTATTCTACTCTTAGATTCTAACTATGAAGTTAAATATGACATGTTGCAAGTTGAGTTTGGGCCTAAGTATGATTTGTGCTTTGATTCTATCATGTTATGCATAGATTTATTCTATGCATGTTTGTAAAGCTATCACTTTGACTTTGTGCATAGAAAGCTATGAGCTTTGATTTGAAATGTTGCATAAAGCAACATAGAAACTCTCATAACCCTTATGTTATCTTGCATATGATGTTATATGTGAATCACTAGCCATCATCCTATGTCATTTATGACCATGTTTCGCCTATTTTGCTAAAGTTGATATCATGCATGTTTTGAGGCTTATAATGTAATATGCAAGCTTATGAACACCTTTGCCTCATATGTCACCATGTTTAACTTGTGGCCAAACCGTATTAGTTATGTCATGCTTCTAAAGTTCCCTCTTTGAGATCTATTTGCATTTATGCGAACTTACATGCGATGGGGTTACGTTATGGGTAAACTAAAATGACATAAAATCATGACTTGAAAAATGACACGAAATATGACATGTGATCATGCTTGGAACATGAACATGAACTTGGACATGACTTCTAGAAAACATGAGAATGGCCAACTCGAGGTTGGGTTGAGTTTGTAGCATAAACCTAACCGGAACCGACCGACTTAACTAGTGGCTACAAGCAATAGGACCCAATGTGAGTAGTTGATCATGTCGCACTTGAAACCCGAGGTTAGACTAGGTTGTGGTGTAAAGCTACCCGGACCCGCCCGGCTTAACTAGTAACCACAACAAAGTCTAATGTGAGAGGTTGGGGTGCATTAAGTTAATTAATGCCACATGGTAGGGTTAAGTCATGGACTACTTGAATACTTAACCAATTAAACACGATGGGTTGGTAGGGTTAAGTCATGGACTACTTGAATACTTAACCAATTAAACACGATGGGTTGGTAGGGTTACGTCATGGACTACTTGAATACTTAACCAATTAAACACGATGGGTTGGTAGGGTTAAGTCATGGACTACTTGAATACTTAACCAATTAAACACGATGGGTTGGTAGGGTTAAGTCATGGACTACTTGAATACTTAACCAATTAAACACGATGAGTTGGTAGGGTTAAGTCATGGACTACTTGAATACTTAACCAATTAAACACGATGTATTGATAGGGTTAAGTCAAGAACTGCTTGGATACACTTAACTGACTCAATACATGGTTAGGATAGGGTTAACCACACTTAACCCGCTTGAAATCCTAGTTACGAGGTTGTTTTCAGCAGTAACCCACTTGGAAGTATCTGGATACCCTGGACTAGGCTAGGGTGGGGCACGATTACTGGACTGATTGTAAGAGACCAAAAGAGACGGCTGAATAGTGCACCAGTTAAGTTCAGGCGGACCATGGTCGTGCACATTAAGTCCGGAGTTGAACATGGGCACTGGTAGGTTTAGACTGTGCGTGCTTGAATTGTGTCTGTGGTTTACACCTTAGGGCTGGATACACCCTAGGGTGGACCTTGCACAGTTAACTACATTCCATGATTAGGCCGTATGACACCGATACACGACGAGTTAGGCTTATAGGGAGCCGATCGACTAGACCGAGTAGTTGGACCTTGATTTAGGTCATCTCATGATGTTGGACCAAGTTTGGGCTAAGGGATCATTTCTTGTTTATACTTGACATGGATTGGAATACTAGTACACTTGGTGCAACTTAACCTTGTATATGCAATGCCACACTTGATCTATCTTGTTAACTTTTCACCATGCCAGTTATCATCCTATGTTTCATCTCTGCTTTACATGTCCAGTTAACTTTATTAGTTTTTATATTAATAGTAGGTAGGACTTACCAGTCTTTTTGACTGACCCGTTTTCTTTCGCCCCTTTTCTTCTGTCCCCCCCCCCCCCAGGTTTACAGGGTGGGAACACTAGTACCTAGCTTGGATCTTTAGCTGATTTTCTGGATAGCTCATGTACGGTTTGGACTTGAGCATGTTATGGCTTTATTCTACTTTGGGGATAGTTACTTTATGTTATTTCCAGTTTTCAGTTTATGTTTTCTAGACTTGTAGTAGTTGGAAAATAATGACTCAGTACTTTGATGTAACTTGACTATGGTTTTGAAATAGTAGTTTTACCCGCTGCTTTATTTACTTTGTTTTACTCATATGTTCTGTCTTGTGATATCTTCATGCATGTTTACCTCGTTTAACGCCCCTCCAAAGCTAGTGCGCTTGCAAGAGTGACATTGGCGGAGGTGGCGTGTTACACTACCGCAAAAAGAGTCTAACCTCGTGTCTCAGCTTTCTTATTTTAGCCAATGAATTCATTCACAGATTATGCCAATATCAGACTAATTATGTCGTTTTTAACAGATTTAAACTTCTTTACAAGTTACAGCAGATTATCTATTCTACTCAATTGAGACTACGGATTTACATACCCAAATTTCAGAATTCAGTTTTCAACATATTTAGCAGATTAGGCAATTAAAACACTTCTATAAAGTCCCACTTACATATCTTGCTTAATCATAAATTAAGCCTATAAATCTACATGCCTAAATTATGGTCATAACTCACAACATAACATATTCCCCCAAATTTAAGTTAAATTCGCACCGTACAGAATATTCTCTAAAAACCCCAAAATCATGATGCACAATATAAATTAAGCCAACTTATAGCCTTTGATTACCGCATATGTCAAATATCCAAAAACCCAAAATTAGGCGTATCCACATTAATAGTTATCCCTATTTTAATATAGGTTTTAGGCCTAGGTCACATATCTTTTTCTTCCAAGTCATAGATCGTTATATGAAATATGCCCCAAATCTAGATCTTAAATTACACCATCTCAAAATCAGATCTTGAATTATGACATGCATTATGTCCTCAAATTACAAGTCATATGATATTATACAATCCTGAACCATCATACATAGTATGCCTAGATCTAGATCTTAATTTACAATATATGTTGTGTTCTCAAATCAGTCACAAATCAGTTATGTCCAATTATGCATCATTCAATATTTTCCCCCAATTATTTTAATGTTCGTATGTTCATCTCTTATGAGAATCTGGCTCAGGCTCGTGGTAGCCTGGCTATAAAACAAAAAGGAAGAAGAGAGGGAAAAAGATATAGGACAATCACAACAAGATAAATCCACAGAAAACAGATATGATGCAAATCTCAGATTCAGGTTCATAACCATGTCAGGATAATTAAATTTCATATCTGAAAATAACTGTACTCACAAACGAAAAGGAAGTCTTGTTTTCCGGGATCTGTTTTCTGAAACTGACTTGCTCTCCTTTGATGTAGACTAATCGTTCTTTTAGTCCTATTCAGATTGGTAGAAGAAGCACTAGTTCTAGCTTAGGCTTCAGCAGAGTAGCGACACCATTGATTTATTTTAATTAGAGTAGAGGCAGAGTGTAGACGCCATGAAATTGTGTGGAGAGAAAAGGGAGTTTAGGGGGTGTTTAAATAGGTTAGAGCTCACGAATCTGGTCGGAAAGGGGTCTAGGTGCAGAAACAAGGATCTGTCTCCAGATCTGGAAACAAGGGGGGAGGTCGACCCCTAGGTCGACCCTAGTGTCAACCTGTGTACTCAGGTCTACCCTAGTGTCGACCAAGGTCCTGGGCGGGAATTTTCCCGCCCAGCCCGGGTGTCTGTTTTGAATTCGAATTTTAATCTGTTTTGAATTTCGGGCTGGTTTTTATTGAAACTTCTGAAAGCAATAGATTCTTCATACAGAGTCCTATTTACGCAAACTTGGACTCTATCCCAAGCAGAATTTCGAGACGAACGCAATGGCATAACCCGTTTCCCTTAATTCATCTTTTAAAAATTAATTATTCTCAGATTTGTTACCCTTAAGTTCACAGAAAATACGGGGTGTTACAAAAAAGATTTGATAACTAATATTTTTTGGGTTGATGCGAAAATGATGGTAGACTACGATTATTTTGGCGATGTATGCTTTGACACTACTTACAGGAAAAATAAAGAAGTAAGACCTTTTGCAATGTTTGTCGGTGTGAATAATCATAAGCAAACAATAATATTTGGTGTTGCATTATTATATGATGAGACTACAGAAACTTTTGCCTGGCTGTTTGATACGTTTGAGAAGGCGATGGATGGAAAAGGACCTATGACTATACTTACGGATCAGGATGTTGCCATGGCTAAGGCGGTTACTTCTCAATGGCCCAAGACAAGACGCCGGTTATGCATTTGGCATATATATCAAAATGCAGCTAAGCATCTTAGTCATTTGTTCGATAAATTCTCTACTTTTGCTACAGACTTTAACAGTTGCATATATGATTATTAGGATGAAATCGACTTTTTAAATGCTTGAAACATGATGCTTGAAAAATATAATCTTCAAACCAACGATTAGATAAGTCGATTATTTGATTTAAGAGAGAAATGAGCATTAGTTTATGGGCGTGAAATATTTTGTGCCGATATTACAACCACCCAACGTAGTGAAAGCATGAACAATGCTGTGAAAAAATATGTTAGTTATAAGTATGATTTACTACAATTTTTTGAGCACTTTTAGAGATTAGTAGACAATCGTCATTATGAAGAATCAAGGGCTGGTTTTAAAGTAAATCATAGTACCCCTTCACTATCCTTTCCGGTTAAAATTTTACAGCAAGCAGCAACTAGTACACCCCTCCGGTGCTGAAAATGTTGCAAAATGAGTTATGTAAAGCTCACGATTGTACGATGATTTTATTGGAAGAGATTGGGACAATGACTAAATATGAAATTTCTCCTCATGGAAAAAATTTCAAGCATATAGTGACATATAACTCAACAAATTCTGTTATTTTGTGTAGTTGCAAAAAGTTTGAGTTTGCGGGGATCTTATGTGCGCATGCTTTAAAGGTTATATCTATAGAGGAAGTTATGAGTATTCATCCTCAATACATCCTAAGAAAATGGACAAAAAATTTGAAGGATAAGAGTGCAAAAATTGATTGTCCAAAAAAAAGTAATAATGATCCGAAAATAGAAACCGTAAGGCGCTATAAAGTGTTGTGTCGATTGTATACACAACTTACAACAAGAGCAGCGGGATCAGAAGATGCATATAAGATAGCTCTTTTTGGGCTTAACAAAACTCTGAAAGAAGTAGATGACTCATTTAAAAAAAAACTTGAAAAATGAAAAGATTCAGCTTGAAGCTTCACTTGTTGGCTGTGATATATTAGAGCCTACATCTACTAATGAGATTAAGCATAAAGTGAAAGGAATCAAGATAAAGCAGAAGGGGAATATTTTTGCTAGTTCGAGTCATCCAGAAAATGCTTTAGAAAAAGCTTTCAGGAAAAAAAGACCTAGAAAAGATGAGCATGTTCCTTCAAAATTTGATAATCGCGGTATTACTCAAAGAAGACAATATTTCCAGCAACAACAGGTAATCCTACAACTATATACATAATGTAATTTATACTCGTTGTTTGTTAGATTTTTAAAAGAATAAGTTGCTATCCAAATATTAGGAGCTTAATTCACAACATTGTGTAAAGGACATGGAGCCTAAGGAAGTAGTGTCTTCTTCATCAAATTATTATATGCAGGTAGTAAATTATGTTGAATTTTAGAAGGTATAATTGTTACTACATTATATGCACAGCTTTTTAAATTCTTTGTATTGTTATTTTTATTCTTGTAGGGTTTGTATGGAAGTGGCGTGCCCAACATGACTGAGAACTTTAATATGACCTCATTCACCGAACTATTGCAAAAGTTCTCTTGTACGACTAATCCTACAACAAATATTGATATGGTATTTAAACATTAATTATATTTTTTAAAGCAAAAAATA
Source organism: Allium sativum (assembly GCA_030737875.1). Taxonomy (NCBI): domain Eukaryota; kingdom Viridiplantae; phylum Streptophyta; class Magnoliopsida; order Asparagales; family Amaryllidaceae; genus Allium; species Allium sativum. The sequence continues at coordinate 657,215,830 of CM060913.1, forward strand.
CGTTAACTCGATAAGATACTCATAGTTTTGTGGCTTAAATATTTACAGGTTTCAAATAATAAAGATCGAGTAATGTTTGATAGCGAAGCTTATATGGATGGAACTAATGAAATACCTGAAAAGATGCATGATATGTTATGGGAATTGAATCCAATAATTTGAAAATTTATCAAGAGCTGGGAGGATGTAGAAAGAGACGGGCATTGTGGGTTTAGAGTTGTCGCCGAACAATTAGGCATGGGTCCTGAAAATGGATGGATACTTGTGAGGAGAGCATTACTTGACGAGCTGAGAAAGTATGCATATGAGTACACATTGTTCTTAGGAGGCGAAGCAAATTTTAAACAATGTGAACTAGCATTACAATGTGAATCAACATTTGCACCTATGGAAGCTTGGATGAAACTTCCTTACATGGAAATCATGGTCGCTAGTGCTTTTCAATGTGTGTTCATTGTTTTAGCGCCAAAGGAAAGTGCTACTTACCTACCGTTAAGAGAACCTCCCAATTCATTATGCAATAAAGTGGTCATCGTATGTACTATATGAAGTTACAATTGACTGAGGATGCTCCTTTCCCTCCCATAGCTATATGTTGGGAAAAAATGAGATGCTCGGTAGCAAGGCAATGGGCTAATCTATACAAAGACAAATTCGAGGAGTGGCATTTAAGGATCCCTTTTACAGCAGAACATAGTTTTTTGGATTTGAATGATTAACTATGATCTTTAAATTATGGCTTGTACTATGTTGTATTTGGGCTCTCACTTGCTGTCTAGATTTTTTTTTTTTTTATTGATTAAGATTTTTGTATGCATGAAAAATTATGTTGTTTGGATTTATGTTATTTGATATCATGGAACATGGTTGAACTGCTTATGTATGAATGCATTTTTGTCTGTGTATAATTTCAGTTCATACTTGTTATTTGTTTCTTTGTTCATATGTATTTTGGTAATATAATTTTTGTTCATGTTCTCTTTTCAACCTGAATAAGAGAAAATTTTCATTAATATAGACATTGTAACTTAGATCTTGGTAATTGCAGCGACAACAGCCTGTGAAAGTTTCTATTTTCATGTGCATCTTAAGTTTTGTTAAGCCCAAATTTAAAGCTTGTGCAAGTTTCTATTTTCTTATGTATGTCGAATAATAAATGTAGAACTGTTGTTACATCTTACAGTAGCTAATGTAATATCTTGGATCTTCATTTGCAGGCTGTGGAATGATTTTGTGCATGTGACTGTTGATAGACTAGGTAGGAAAAAAAAAAAAAAAAAAAAAAAAAGAACATGCATTACTGCTGTGTTCATGTGCAGGCTGTGAAATTATTATGTGCATGTGTTTGTTGATGGACATCTTCGCATAGAAAGTGAATAATAGTGAAATTGCTACAAAATCAATCCACAGCCTAGTCTATTAACAAATTGGGCTTAACAATCATTCCACAACCTAGCGAATAATAGAAAAGTCGTGTATTTGTGTCCCCCTGCTTCAGCCAGAATGCTCTGCTGCTTTAAAAAATGTTGTTGCATTATCAAATGGTCATTCAGTTCTAGTCTTTTAACGTGCAAATTTTTAAATAGATTTTCATTTTCCTTATTTTGATCACTGCTGTAGAAATCCTCAGTGAAGTCTAGCTACAGTTTGACAATTGAATTTGATTTCGCTGCATTTTAATCATTCAATTCTAGATGCAGTTTTTTGTGTACAAGTTTGTGTGGTGCTGTTATTAGTCCTTCAATTATGGTTACAATTAACATATAAGTTTGTGAAATTTAAGTTTTGCAAAGGCTGTGAGATGAACACAAAGGCAGAGCCCGTCCTGAGACTTATGATGACCGGTGCAAAATATTAAATGATGCCCCCAAGGTTTAAAAAAATTCACAATAATACTAAATAATTTTCATATTGAAATAAAAGAACAAATTAGGAGTAGCCAGCTATGATCATGATTTAATTTATTCATTTCATTTTTATTTTGAGGTGCTATAATTATCAATTTGGTAGCTAAATTATAAAACAACTTTAATGTGAGTCGAAGGCATTGTCAATTGTGATGTAACTGGTTATATAATATTAAATAAGTTAAATGAACAATATCAACTACTAAGAAGTGTGTCAGTATTTTATAATTTATGAGATGAATTTCAATTACATTATTAGATTCATCCATTTTTCTCTAACAAGACATTGTTTATTAAATTGTTATCGTCTAACATTGAATACTGTAAAATATGTACATAGCCTAATAGATTAAAAGCAATGTTTCATAACAATTGTGGTATACTTAAAAACAAAGTAATTAAAAGGCAATTTACATTTTGATGTCATTCGTTTAAATTACTACGTAGAGCAAAAGAATCCAGTCATTTTTAAAAACGAAGGTCACCAACATCATTTGCCCAAAAAAAAAATTAAATAATAAAATTGGGGAAATTAATAATAATAAGTGAGAAGAAAAGATTCAAGAGCCTCTGATAAATAAGAACCCATAAAACCTAACGCATAATGAATGTAAGGATCAAAACAAAAGAATCTTTTTTTCTTCCGTAAACTTGAGTGTATGAACTCTGAAGTATTATATGTATTTAACTCTTGCAGCGGAGGGTTAAAGATTTCATCTAAGTTGCACTCTAAAGTTAGCATGGTCGAAGCACTACAAAAGATAAGCGATAGTCCTGAATGAATACACAGTGTGGAAAAGAGAACATCACTTCTCACTTTAATGTATTAGTTATATATACAATCATAATTCTACCCATCAACCAAAAATCAAACTAAGTAGGGTAATTAAAAATTTAACATACCTAACGTCAGATCTAGGAAGTTGAAATTGAGAAATTGTACTTCTTTAAGTTGCCTTGCGGTCCTTGCCCAGTTGCCCCTTGAGTGTCTTCAGAGAATCAGGCTTCAGTATTCCTTCTCCTCCCTATTTCTTCTCCAACGCGCAATTCAATTTTGGGTTTTCACCTTCGTTCTTTTTTCTTTTTTTAATGTTGTACGCGTTTTTTTAGTGGAAGGAAAATTTATGCCCTGGAGCGCGATGCTGCCCTGTGCGTGTGCCCCGTTTGCACTAGGTCATTGCCGGTTGTGCACAAAGGCAAGCATAGGTTGTACTATGTAAATATAAGTTTCTGAGGAAAAAATGGCTAAAACCTTGCAGTTTTGCTTTAAGTTGTGTTAAGTACTCTTTTGTAGGCGATTGAGGGTGTTTTATTGTACTATTTTTACTACTTGTGATGTTATGTTTGTATATATGAATTTGGCATTTTGGATATTATAAGGTAATCAAGTTAGCAACTTGATTTCATTCTAATGTTACTATAATGTCTCGAGTGATTAGTTAATGGTGTCTTCTGACTTGAATTTTGTGGAGTAGGAACACTGAAAATAGAGTTGAAATGTTTTATGAAATGAAATGGAAAAGTAATCTTGAGTTTTAAAACATTAGCCAAAAAAACTATATGCTGACTGTAGTAATGTGAAAGTAGTAGCATCGGAGAGATCAAATGAGCTTGCATGGCTATTCATTGGCACAATAAACAATTATATTACTAATTAGCTGAACTGATTTCAAGGCAACCGGAGTGAATTAATATAGGTTATTCAGTTTACTGATGGTGCCACGTGGCAGTTTTGGATAGGATGGGATAGAGGTACAGGAAAAACTCGGTACAGAGGAATTGCTTCCGATTAACGTGCCATGATTTAACTGGCCTAATACGGTTTTAAAAAGGGGGATTGTTAATGACACCCCTGTTTTGGTTAAGGGGTGTCACAACATTTAATTTTTGAATTTTTGTTAAGGGGTGCACTGTAAAGACCGGACCCCCTTAACAATTTATTATTTCAAGACAAAAATGCCCTTTCCTCTCCAATAACATTATTTAACGTAAATACAAATAAATTTTCATCGCAGAAAAGAATTTTCATGGCTGAATGCAGAAAAGAATATTCATGGCTGCCATAAACCCTAATTATGAGATAGATGATAAAGATGAGGTAAATTGCACACAAAAACGTGAAGTATACGAAGATGATGAAGACCGATCTGTTAATGACAAGGTTTGATATTTATTTTTGCGTTAACACGTACGGAATTGAAGAAGGAGCACGGATGAAAAATTCGGTCGCGATGGACCATGTTTATACGGACCAATCAGTATGAAGTTACGCATGTAATGACCGTTTTAAGTATGAAAACACGGTATAGTACGACCGGTTTTATCACGTACGAAATACAGTTTGTTACAGAGATAGAAAATCTGTAAAATAGCCACCGTATTTATTAATTTTTATCGATATTACACAACCGTGTATACGGTTTTGTGGTACTAATGTTACCATGCATGTTTTGTACCAAACAATTGTTATTTAATAGACAGGGAGAGACCGATTTTAGTTTATTGGTATGAATATTTGATATCGTTATTTCTTTGTCGTGTGAATAATACTCAGCTGTTTTACAGTTTGATGCAATTGCTCTACTAAATGACGTATACGGGAATGAGGATTGTTCAGTTAATGAGGAGTCTTACGATACCGGGGATGGCAATGTTAATGATAAGGTTTTTCTATTGGAAAATGGTGACAGCAACGATCATTCACATGAGGAATCGGAAATATTGTGTTGCGCGTACCCCAATTTAACTTCCCATTTCACCACCGAGAAGGTTTGAAAACTTGATTTATGTTTTACATTAAGTATTTTACTCTAATCGTAATATCTTGTTTGTTGATGCAGTTGTTCGATTCCAAAGAGGACGTACGTAAATGGTACACGGATCGTGGACTTGATACGAATTGTGTCATTGTTATCAAAAGAAGCAAAACCAAAAATCTCTTAGGTAATGGGAAAGGCTCATATATGCTGCTTGCTTGTGAAAGAAGTGGAAGGTACATTGATCATAAGGGTAAGCAGCATGTACCGAAAACTGAAAAGAAAAGGCGTAGATCGGGAAGTAGGAAATGTGGTTGTCCATTTGAATTAAGAGCACACTGTCAAGATGATGGAAAATGGACTTTGAAAGTTATAAACGGATGCCACAATCACGGTCTTCCTGTTGTTTTAACCGGGCATCCGTATGTTGCGCGATTAAAAGAGAATGAAGTAAAGAACGTTGAAACAATGGCAAATAGTGGGGTTAGGCCACGGAATATTCTAACTGCTCTTAAACTTGGCAACCCAGGAAATAAGTCTACGATCAGAAATGTGTACAATGCTAAAGTGAAGCTTAAACTTCATCATACAGAAGGTAGAACGATTATGCAACAGTTTATGAAGTTAGCTTGTAGTCACCACTATTCTGTTCATCATAGAGTCGACGATAAGACAAATAAAGTTACTGACTTATTCTTTAGTCATCCAAAATGTGTTCTGCTTGCGCAATGTTTTTATCAAATTTTGTTTTTGGATTGCACTTTCAAGACAAATAAGTACAAGTTGCCATGTTTTCATATGGTGTCGCAAACTTCAACGGGTGCATCCTTCACTGTTGCCCTAGCTTTTATTAGTCGGGAGACCACTGAATCATATATTTGGGCCTTAGAGTGTGTTAGAAAATGTTATCGAGAAAAAGAATTTCCAAGTGTTATCATAACGGATGCGGAAATTGCTCTTAACAATGCAGTGGCCACTGTTTTCCCAGCAGCTCGTCACATTCTTTGTGCGTGGCATATTTCAAAAAACGTTCAAGCAAATTGCAAACTAAATTTCATAAAGAAGAAACGGGTAATGATTGGGGATAGAGAGACCGTAGTAGAAGATGAGGAAGGAAAAAGAGAGTACGAGTTATTTTGGGAGGGTTGGAGCAATGTCATTAGTTCGCTGTCCGAAGAAGAGTTCCATCGGAACCTAAATTCTTTTCGTGAAGCATGGCGGGTGAAGCAAAAAAAGTCGTTGAACTATGTGTTGAAGAACTGGTTGAACAAGTATAAGGAGATGTTTGTGTTAGCTTGGACAAATGAAGTAAAGCACTATGATAATGTGTCAACCAGTGTAGTTGAAAGTGCGCACCATCGTCTCAAATTGTATTTTGATTCAGCTGCAGGTAGTTTTGTTCAGTGTTGGACTAGCGCTCATCTATGCTGTGAGAATGAATTAGTTGCAATCGAACATGCGTTCGAAACGAGTTCATCAAAGTCACTTCATAGATTTCGAGATGAGGCAATGTTTAAAGATGTGTTGGGATTTGTTTCTCATAAGGCGCTTGATTTATTGCAAACCGAACTATGTAGTATTCCAAAAGGAGGCACGAGTATTCAAACTTGCGGTTGTATTTTATGGAAAATTAACGGTCTACCTTGCGCACATATGCTAGTAGACTTTAGACATTCAGACGGCTTCATACCCCTCAGTGCTATAGACTGTTATTGGAAACAGTTGTCATGTATTCCGCCTACACCGAATCGGTCCACTCTTGATTTTATGGACTTGCCTGAGTTTCATGCATTGAAACGTAGGTATGACGAGGCTACTGATAATGTGAGGATTGATATTCAGCAAGGTATGAAATTGTTAGCCTTCCCGCCTACTACGAACATTAAAGAACCTTCCATGGCGACTATAAGAAAAGGAAGACCATCTAAAAAGGAAAATTCGACTAAACGAGATCCTTCTTACTTTGAGCATGTTGACACCGCATTATCTTGCAGCCTAAAACTTACTCCAGTTAGTCATTGTTTGAAGAAACTTGGAGTAAAACAAAATGCATCTAAAACCAGTCAAATTGATGAAAAATTCTTATTGCAAATGCCCAAGTGTATGCGACCGTATATAACTCGTATAGACGACATGCCTGCTGATGGTAATTGTGGATATTGGGTGGTGGTTAAACAACTAAATCTTTACAATCGAAGACCAGATAATCCTTGTAAGTTCGTACGTGAGGCCATGGTTGATAATTTAATAACTCAATCGGATATGTACAAAAGCATGTGGGATGAAGATGGCTTCGTAGAATTGAAAAGAAGGATACAAGGCGATAACTCAGTGGGGTTAAATGGTTGGATGCAAATGCCGCAATCCGGATTTATAATTGCAGAAACATTTGGTACCGCTGTTGTCTTGCTTAGTATGCAAATGAGTTACTTGTTTGTTCCGTCAACAATACAATTAACCTTGTTAAACCGGGATAGGATGGTCGTAATGGGATTCGTAGACAACTCACATTTTGTTGGTGTTACTTTGAAGTACGAGTCGCCTTTACCAAATGCACCTCCGTTCTCGTTCTTTTACCGAATTTACAACATAAATACGCAGGATTGGGTCAACACATATGCGGAGAGAATTTCTCGCTTCGATGATTCAGAAGATGGACATGTTGCCGAAGATAAAACGGTTGTTGTGTTAAGTTAATGTCGAATACTTGCATATGTTCGTAGTTCACTGCTAATGTAACAGTATTTTGAAGTATTATGGCATATGCTCGTAGTTCAGTGCTGATGTATCAGTATTTTGAACTATTATTGCATATGTTCGTAGTTCAGTGCTAATGTAACAGTATTTTGAAGTATTATTGCATATGTTCGTAGTTCAATGCTAATGTAACAGTATTTTGAACTATTATTGCATATGTTCGTAGTTCAGTGCTAATGTAACAGTATTTTGAAGTATTAATGCAAATGTTATATTTTCTGGCATATGTGGGTTACCCTTGTGAGCTATTGTATTTAAAGTTTTGTGACACTTCTGATAATGTGAATACCGAGATACTGAATTTTGACAATAGCAGAATCAGAGATATTTCGGTCTTAGATCACCGGTTTTGTATACATAAAACGGGCACCTCCTGCCGTCTGCACATATTCATTTAACATTATCATAACCTGAGATATTTCGGATTGGTACCACCGATTTTCTAACTATAAAACGGTCACTTATTGCCGTCTGTACATATTTAGTTAACAATATCATAACCTGAGATATTTCGGATTGGTACCACCGATTTTCTAACTGTAAAACGGTCACTTATCTCCGTCTGCACATATTTAGGTAACATTATCATAACCTGAGATATTTCAGTTTGAGCACGCCGATTTTAATCAATTAAAACGGTAAGCACTAACCGTCTGCATATTTCTATTCTAACCTGCAAAATTTTGGTTTTGGATGACCGAATTTTTGTTAGTAGAACGGATTTTTGTAACCGTTTAGCAAATTATAGGCCTTTTAAATGATTGTTCGGTGATCACGTACCCTTTTTGTGTCTTAAAAACGGAAAGCCATTCCCAATGTTTAACTATAAGGTTGATTATTTCATACATATAATCCAGTTTTTTGTGCATCGACAAAATGAAACTTGTACATGCATCTTTGATCATACAAATACTTCAAACTTTCACATGCATCGTCGATCATACAAAAAAATTGAAACTTGTACATGCATCTTCAAACATAGAAATAAACACAAACATACTCACAAACCATTTCATACATTAACCTTCCTTTCAAAGTACCCTTCATACTGTATTGCCAAAAGCAAGTCACCAACCAAAAGACATAAATAAGTCACAAACATAAAGTCACCAACCAAAACACCAAGTCTTATAACTGTTACATACTGTTAACCAAAATAATACGTAATGCTACCAAGTTAAACTATTTTTTCCTTGCTCCGCCTTTCTTCTTGGTAGCACTCCTCTTCCCTTTCTTTCGTTTACCTCGACTTGTCGTACCCTCAACAATCTTATCTCCTTCATCAGCTACCATGTTCTCTCCATACAGAGCAGACGGTTCTGGGTCCTCTAAATGCTCTATCATTTGCAAAGCTGTAACGACTGCCTTACCACGTCCACATGAACGGATTGTATCAGCAACTAGTCCAAGTCGACGTTTCTGAAATTCAAGTCTACTTTAGTACGAAAAACAATCAATAACATTATTTTCAATTAGCAAATGCAACAAACTTACAACACGGATGGGTAGCGACTTCTCCCCGGTTTCATTCGCAGGCTCGGTTATTCTTCTTGATGGATTTGCAACAATCGGATGTGAAGCTTGCTGATACCACTGTATATAGTTGTCCTCACAGTCCCAGGGGTTAACCACTTCTTTAGACGTTATACTTTCATTCAGCATGTGATTTGCCCATTCAGCCCATATAAAATCCCCAACATTAAAGTAAGCGGCTTTGAAAGATTTACTAGACGACTTGTACTTCTTCTTGTTAAGCGTGAAGGGATTGGTTGGGATGGGTTGAACAATCCAAACTGGCGTGGAAATCTTTGGGGTAGGTACAATTCTTCGGTTTCAAAACAAATGACAGGTCCGTTATACAACGAACACTCATGAAATGGATACACATCACGTTTATCTCTAAAGCAATCCCATATAATTTCATTGCACTTCAAGTCATCAATCCTTTCTCGTACTGTAACTAAATCAGATGCTAACTGCGAACTCTTGTTCTTTGCAAAGTAAAACGCGGCTCTAATTTCTCCTTCTGGTATACCAATAACACGATTATGTCGACGAAGAACTGGGAAATGCTCATATATCCAAACCTGCATTAAGGTGCATCATGTACACGCATATAATTAGACTACACTATTCACCTATAGTTACAATACAACGGTATCAAAAAAATTCTTTGAATATACCTGTAGTAACGTCATGCAACCAGTCATTTGATGAACATCAGATCGAGTTGTTACGGCAAGATTACGTAATAACCAACTCAAACATGCAGTGGCCCATGAATATGAACCCACCTCGTCTAAATTCTTCAAACACTGCAGAAAATGAACTGACACTTTATTTCTGGACTTGTCACAACAATCTAAACTGCCAATTGTGTACAAAAGATATGCTATCGCACAATGCATCTTTCGTTCTTCACTATCGGCCTCCCTCGAACCCTCAAACTGACTTCGTAACCATTCAAATTTAATTTTTTTATCGCCTGCTAACACTTGTATAGCAGTTGGTCTGTCAACACCAAGGCAATCTTCAAGTAGTTTGTACACATCTTCGACACCTATACCCCTCGAGCCACCAAGAGAACCAGTAACTGCTCTTCCTTCCAACGGAAGGCCAGTTATGTGCTACTTCATCAAGGGTTATCCCCAACTCACCAAATGGAAGGTGAAATGTGTTTGTCTCCGGATAAAATCTTTCGACGAATGCATTGATTAGGACTTTGTCTAAAGTCTCGTGAGCATGTAGCGCTAGCTTATGGAATCCCGACTTAACTACAACCTCTTTAACAAATGAACATTCTTTTCTATAATCCCACAATCGTTGCATGCCAACATGAGTATGGACTCTCACCAGTCTTACTTCTCCTCGAGGTTTCTATATGGTATGCACATATATATATATATATTACAGTCTAATAAAAGATAACAATTCACGCGTAGTCACAAGTATAAATAAAATCTTAGAAAAAACATATGAAAAACTTACAGTAGATTTCCATATTTCATGAGCAATGTGATGTTTGAATGCAAACAACAGTGTCCGTTCATCTTCAGTGGTGGATGATTCTATTTCTTTCCGCTTTCGTTTGCCTTTAATTGTACGTTTTCTCTTTTCCACATGTTCAACCTCTTCAACCTCTTCCTCTCCTACCCTGCCTTCCTCACTATCATGTTCCTCGCTACCACTTTCACGGCCACTATATTCAGACTCAGATTTGTCACCTTCTTCATCTGCTTTCTCCTCAACTCCATCACCTCCTTCATCACGCTCACTATCATCTCCGTCGCTATCTTCTCCAACAACATCTTCTTCATGCTCACTACCTCCCCTGTTGCCCTCTTCTCTGTCGTCGTCTTCTTCACGTTCTTCACCAGCTTTGTTGCCCTCTATTGTGTCATCGTCTTGTTCCTCATCAGTACCACCTTTTTCACCCTCTTCTCTGTCATCGTCTCATTCATGATCACTACCACTTGTGTTGCCCTCCTCTTCTCTGTCATGGCCGCTATGATCACTACTTTTTTCGCCTCCATCGGAAGTACTACGTTCGTTGGACTCTTCTTTTTCACTTGAACTTTGCTCGGAGTTATTCGCTTCAGCTTCTACTGCTTTCTTATTCTTTTTCTCTTCCAATTTGCGTTGTTCTTCAGCACGTTTCTTCCTATTTGAAGCAGTAGGCGGTAGACGAGGGAACGTAGACGAAGTCGGTTTCCTGCAATCAATCACGTAAACAATTTAGTTATACGCCGTCAACAAAGTACGGCAACAATATAACCTACTTTAATACTATAAGAAGGTAAAGAGCCACCATGTAAACAACAAGTAAAACCGAATGTGTAATCTAAATTTCAACAACAACTAACCCTAAGTCGACATCAATCAACTTGCCAAATACTATAAAGGACAAGCTTTCCTAAATATTTTAATACTCACAAACCATAGAACCCTTTTTCAACCATAAGTCGACATCAATCAACCATTTTTATCACCTATAATCGGACAACACAAACCGAAACCAAAGTTTAAAACAAATTGAACAAATGAAACTTATATATGGAAAACAAACGCCGATTTTGAATTATAAAAACGGTGACAACAAGTCAAATACTAAAAGGGACAAGCTTTCCTATTCCAGAGGATTTACCCACCCAAAACTGTACCCTCCCAACCGTATTCTCTGCAAATCCAACAAAATTTCCCAATGTTTAGCCCTTCTTCCCCACCAAACCCCTCCACACGCAAACCCATTGCTCACAATTGGTAATACCAAGCATACATGTGCTAATACCAACTGAAATTACCATTAATCTAGTACAAACATACCTCTTTTCCACGGTTTTCTTCTTGGCAACAGATTCCTTCGTCTTCCTCGCAGTATGCTTGAATCGAACCATCTTTAATGGCAACCCCTAGCGTGAGAGCACTGCAGAACCCTAATTTTGAGAACGAAACGCGATTTGGGAACCCTAATTTTGAGCACTGCAGGATTTTTTGAGAAATAAAGCGCGGGCTTTGTATTTCGTGAGTGGGGTTGAAGTTTGAAGGACACGAGGTTATTTTGGGGATTGAAAAGTAGACGTGGTGTTGCCCCTTAACACTTTTTAAAACAGTGGTGTGCCCTTAACAAAATGTCACCCCTTAACCAAAACAGGGGTGTCATTAACAATCCCCTTAAAAAGGTAACTAATCTATTAAATAATAGTAAAGCAGAAGCTTTTAAAGCTGCCTCCTCAATTCTCTACCTTATCTCTTCTCTCCTTAAAAGTCTCTAGATTTTAAGGGTTATCTCTTTTACCCTTAATTGTCTCTTGATATTTAATATTTAATTTTTTTAATTATCAATTCAATTATTTAACTAAACCTAATCTATACTATTCTGTACTATGCTGTAAAAATTTTGTTTGGCTTCAACCTCTACATAATTAAAACTCAATCGTCCTACAAGTTGTTTTTTGTTTCCTTCACGTCTTTTTTTTCCACTCTCCTTGCCTTTCGGCCCGGAATATTCTTCTGCCTCTAAAATTCATGCCTCTTCCTACATGTCCACCTCTTCTTCGATGAATGTCGCAAAACCCTTCCTCATGTTTCTGCATCCCTCCAGGCATCGCAATTTCAAGGACGCAAAAGCTTTCTCTTGGTTTTGGTGAAATAAACAATAGCAATTCTGATTTCTCTCTTTTCTCTTCCAGCTCTCCCCTTTTTTCGTTATCCTCCACACCCCCAAATTAACGAAATTCGCAATTTAAATTTGTTCCCTCAAACCTAAAAGTTACTAATTTTCCCTCAATTTTGTACCCGTGGCTCTATCCAAATTTTGGATCGTCATTTCTAGGTCTTCTTAAAAATTAGATGGCAGTTCTTCACCTCGAGGTCCCTACCTACAATCGTTTGGACCGAGAAAGCAAAGCATTTATTGTGGTACGACGGCGTAACGTGGTAGATTTCTATTTCGCAGCTAAACTTATCATTTTTGAAAGCAAGATGAGCTGCTGAATATAGAAGCATAATGAATTATTTTTGATCTGAAAAGCGTATTATTATGTTTGCTTAATATTCGTTGATTTATTATCGGGATCCCTTTGACTTAACATGTTTTCTCATGGTGATTCCCTGTCTTATAATTTGATATGATATCAGTGATATCTACATACAATTCTATTTGTATTCAAGCCATTATTATTCATGTAAGAAATATCATAGATCATGCAAAAATTTTTTTACTGACCTGTGTTAATTAGAAATTGTGTTTTTTCTCAATTTTTCTGTAAGTTTCTCATTTTTGGACTAAATAAAAATCATTTTTAGTGTTTCTATGCTCCTAAGAAGATGCAAATGGTTTAAATCATAATAAATAAGTTATAGTTAGAGGTTAAAATGTGGTATTTTTCTAATTTGATTAAGAAGACGGGCTTATTTGCGTATAGTGTTAGCACAACTGGAGGTTAATGCATTGATTAAGTTGGCTATTATTTTGTGTGGTGGCTCGATCATGAGATGCTATAAAATAGAGCTATGATTCATTAACAATTATTTTGAAGTGAGTAAAGAGAAGCATATTTTCTATAGCATGATTATCCATTGGTGCTAGATAAACTCATATGATATGGTTTTTCTAACTAAATTCATAGTTTGCTTAGATCTTTAAACGAGTTAGTTGTTTAACCATGAAAACCTGAAAATTGGTTAAACTTGGATTATATCAATTGGTATAAAATATGCTATTAGCTCAACAATGAAAATCGTGATTTTGTTCTCCTTTGTATATATACTATAGAGTGGAGAAAATGATAACAACAAAAATAGAGTATAAAGGGAGTTGTTTTGAAATACTGCACACCTTTCTTTAATAAATATTTTCTTCTGTGTGAAAGATATCCAGTGCCAATAACAAATTCCACAAAGTTTCTGTTTAAACATTCATATTTGATTTATCAAATCAAAATATACAAGAAGAACAACAGATTGCTTGGCTAAATCTTCCCATGTTGATTTCACATTTTGTCTTATCATTCTTTCGAGTTTAACCTTTCTTATATCTCCATTTTTGTTTATCATATGAATTGCGATATGATTTCTTTTGTCAATTTGAGCACTGACATAATTAAATCTGCAAGCATGCTTATTTACCAATTAAAACACTCAAATGTCCGCCTGTAAACTGTAAAGTACACGGCTTTTCCTTGCTCCTGCTCTATAATGCGTATGTGCGTCCTCAAATTAATCATGTCATTTTATTATGTTCTTCGCTACTGGTATATGTAACTTTATATAGTTTAAAGGATAAAAACTTTGATTTACACATCAATGAAGTGAAGTTGCTTTATGTCCAATTATTGCTTCACCTGTGCAACCAGTTCTGCTTTGGTATTTCCATTTCTACAATTTTAGCCATTAGGAGCATAGCTGAAAATTTAGCTTAATTAACCAATAAGTTCTAAAATATATGCGTAGGCATATGATTCTCTGACAAATGTGTCGTTTCCCCCCGTTTCTTGCCATGCCTCCATTTATCATTTTGTTATCCATCTCCTAAGATAATACGGTGACATAAACCAAGTATATTATTTGTCACCATTTCATATTTGTTTCGTTTGCAAACTTTTTGTGCATGGTATTTATTTGCAGTGGAGGAACATCAGTTGATGGATTTTGCTTATTCTACACCGAGTTTAGCTGGTAAGACTTAGATTTGTCCATTTGTATGGTTTAACTTTCCTTTTATTTTGCTTGCATTCCATTGTTTCATTTAGTTATATCCATAACCTATACAGTCAGAACAATTAATGTTTCTATTTTTTTGGTACGTCTTACTTAATTGAAGACTTTTACATAGTTTCGCTCACTGTTTTCCATTATATGCCTACATCATCCATTGTACATTTCCATAAACTGATTGGTATTTATCTGTAATGTGATGAATCTTGGATTGATACTTTGAATTCAATATCCAGCAACAACCCAATGTCGGGGTATGCTCATAAGTGATAACATATCCAACTTTGGCAACATGTATCATGAAACAAGTGTTGAAATTTTTCGAATGACATCTTATTTTTACATGTTATTTGGGTTTCTGGTATTATGAACTAAAATTACAATATAAATGCATGCTTCGGGACAGTGGGGAGGCTAACATAGATTTTCTACTACACTTCAACTACTAGATGTGAGCTCCATTATTTCTTGCCATGTTTTAGAATATGATTGAAACGAATGCCGTAATTCAATCATTTATATCCAGGCCTATAATATTTCACCTGAGGAAAATTCCTTAGCTACCCTATTACCAGCTTACCAGACTAAGCTTTGAAAGGATTTTAAGTTGGTCAGTAATGCATGTAAATTTTGTTATATATTTTTTTGTATGTTGGGTTGCCATGGTCAATAATTGATATCCTTCGCATTATGTTGTATTGTGAATGTTAAATATAACTATTATTAAATGACTTATTTATTGGTTACTTTTCACATGTACATAAAGGTAGATAGTTTGTTTCCAATTACGATTTTCTTTTTACAATAGTCACTGCCATGATTACTGACATGTTCTGAAATTATAAGCTTTAAACTAAAACTGGGCCATGTAGCTATTATGCAATTCTTCAGTGAATTAGGCGAGTTTTTACATTATGCAATTTCATATTGGGCTGCATGATCAGGCAAAGTTCCAAGAGAAATAGTTGAAGGGTCAACATATAAACATATTTATCTACATGTGCAACCAGACACCCAGGACACGTCACAAACAAAACATTGGACTGTAACAGTGCATTTTGTGCTGATATATTTTCCATAATGTGTTCTCATTCAACGTAGAACATTCTTAGTATGCAATGTATGGTAATTCCTCTTTATGTTTATGTTCTCATTCCATATCAAAGTCATTGAAAATTGAAGTTTTGTCATAAGTTTCAACATTCTGCTGTTTTCTAAGTGAATTATAATGCTAACAATTTTTTATTATGAAGTGAACTTGCTAAAGATGGTAACAAAAACTTTTATGTTTTTATAATACCTACAATTTATAAGTCAAGTTTCAAACCTCAATCCATTAAGAATTTTAATTTTATGTTATGCAGCTAATAGAAGGTTCATTATAACTTTGTACAGGTTGAGTTTTTGATTGAAAAAACCAAGTCTAAATTGTAGTTTGTTGCCATTCATAGTTTTAGCATACAAGGTTCAACTATCATTAATTTTGTCATGTTTTCTAAAGCCAAGATATAATTAACATTGAGTTATGGAATGTAATCCAAATAAAAGCTAATCTACTTTATTTCCTGCCATTAATGCTGATTTAGAGAAATATTGATCCATGCACAAGATATACAATATTTTGCATTTACAAGGCGGATCGAGAAACTTTAATTTGTTTACTTATTTTTAGAGCAGCTATGGTTTGCATTCATATTGTTGTAAATAACTTTCAACCTAAAATGTATCTTTTATTTCTTTCATGCTCAAATTGTGTAATATATCCCCATTTTGTACAGAAATTGGAGAGCCGTAGAGCTCGGATTAGTTTGGCAATAGAGCTGATGTGTCATATTTAAGGTAAGTTATTTATTCATTCTAAAATATAGAGAAGTGTTGTACTCCATGTGGTATTGTTTGTTGCGGTGTACAGATAGTAGCATGAGCCACAAAGTTCCTTTTTTTGTTCCCCTTTTTTGTTCCCCTTTTTTGTTCAGATTTGCACTCATATATATGGGTTAACAAAATGGTTGAAGCGGTGATCCAAATGATTATATGAAACATTATTTTTTAAAATCACTCAAGAAGACAAATAGTGTACTATTTGTGGAACAAATGGAGAAGCTCAAGTTCTTTATGTCATATAGAGACCAGGAGCTTTCAAAAATAGAAAATCTCGATGATAAAACCAGATCGAACAGTTCAACGATAATTATATTGAGTTTCAGGTATGCTTACTATGCTTTGGGTTTTATTTCCACCTATTAGTAT
This sequence comes from Allium sativum, assembly GCA_030737875.1. Taxonomy (NCBI): domain Eukaryota; kingdom Viridiplantae; phylum Streptophyta; class Magnoliopsida; order Asparagales; family Amaryllidaceae; genus Allium; species Allium sativum. Next base: position 657,232,715 of record CM060913.1, read on the forward strand.
TATTACAGTTCGTATGTACTATATATGGTTATTGGATAGTTATATGTGCATCATTAAATTTTGTAGACTAAACTGTTATGGAAAATATATGATGCAAACGTGGGTTTTTTCCTTAATTAATATGTAGATTATTTCGATGTGTATAACTCAAAAACGAAGAAAAGTGGATGAACGCATAATATAATAAATTTGATAAAGTTGACGTAAGGTTCAGTAGTATAAAAACTTTGTTTTTTGTCACATTATCTGAGAACTTGACTGTATATAATAATTTTGCTATGTACAGTTCACTGTCTATATTATTATTTACTTTGTATATAAGTTTCTTTTGAGAGTACATATTTTCTGTTATACGAATGTCCGAAAGCTACAGGGAGCATATGTGTTTTGAAAAGTTTGATGCTGCACATGTTACATGTTGCTTTTGGAAATTATTTCTGCATTGTCTTCTGCTGCGCTACTGTGGCAATATGAATGAGATTATACAAATTTAACTTTTGAGATAAAACAAAAAATAATAGCAAAAGGTTTATCAAAATAACTATCAACAAATTTGCCATGCATTACAAAATTATGTTTTTTTAATAGCAAAAACCTTAATTTTAAAATTTGCTCAACCTCTTACTGACTATCTCAGTTCTCTTTTAATATTTTATATTTAACTTTATATATTACAGTGAATTACGAATCTTAAAACTATAATTAAACTTAGTAAACTATTAGCTGTTTTGTCAAATAAATCATAAAAATATGAAAATTTCAATATTTGCATAGTATTCACATTAGAAAAAGGATATAAAATTCATTTGGATATACAACTACATCAGTTACATAGCATAATTACATGCATGAGCAATGATTACAAATTTAATTGATAATTCACCCATGTTGATACATTGATGCTTTACGTTGTGAAACTATTATTTTGACTAAAAGTGCCTACATTGTGAAATTTCTAGGACTGCTTACAAAACCCACCTCAATATCACATAATTTTGTAAATTTACATCAATATATTTTAATTAACCATGTAATATTAGTTTTATTTTGTTAGAATAAATTTAATTAATAAATATTCATTAATTCATCTGATAAATCCGTAAATGTGATGGTTTCAATTTGTATCTCACATTCATATCAAGAAAAGCGATTAAATAGAGTTTTCATTTAAATATAAAGATATATAATTCCGATACCATAAATATTTTACGTGAATAACATTAGAATAACTAATTTATTATTCATTTATCTCATTAAATTTATCTACACTTTTGAATTCTGTTTTTAACTTTAAATATCAATATTTTGACATTTCTATAGTTATTTACAACTTCACTGTCTGTTTCCTGATCTTTCATGTTTAGATCTATGTATTCAAATGTCTGAAGAAATCTCAAATTTAAAGTGTTTTAATAATCCATATATCAATCATATATGTAATCCATATATCAATCATATATGTATACATACATATACCAATAAAAACAAAAATGAAAATTTTGTGCTTAACCATATAGATTTATAGATCTAATGCATATATTATGTACATAAACAATAATAATAAAGTTAATTTGTAGATTGACTATAATCATTTATGTACACAAACAATAAATTTATCATACAAAACATCAAAAAGTCCTATTTTTAACTTTAATAACTCCGCATTAAAATGTCCGCGATCTTTTTACAAAATCCTTCTAAATTGATTCGTATTATTTGCTCTTAAGTCAATATACTTTTAACTAATTACGTATTTTCAAATTAAATATATATATATATAAAAGAAATAAGTTAAATAAAATAAAGGTCCAATTTTACCATGTACATTTAGTTTGCCGATTTTACCATGTGTTGTATAATAAAGGTCCAATTTTAATATTAAATTTTTTAAATCTATATTTTATAATATGTTCGTGTGCAACGCACGGGTTACACACTAGTATTACGGAATAGTGTACCCACGTCCGCTATTTTATATCGCTAAATCCAAGTGTATTCCGTGCCTTTTTGATATGTGCCCGAATAAGTAATATGCATTGGGAGGAATTCAATTTGCCTGGAAGTTACAAAAGCCTAATCGTGATTTCACGTGTTAAATATAGATCTATTAAAAATGTTAAATAAGGTTAGTTAATAAAATATTATGCAAGTATTTATATTATTTATTAAGTATGTAAATAACATGTATAATTTATAACATTGTTATACAGTTACGGAATTGGACGAAACAAATAACATTGGATCTGTACCGATGAGGTAATACTTTGGAGTTGGTTTGAGCAGAATAGGCGCAAACGGAAATTTTAATTAAATTAAACGCTGGTTTAATTTAATTAAAACGAATTGTTTCAGCGACAGATGAAATCAAGGTGAGTTCAACTAACTCAGTTTTGTCGTACTTATATTTTATATAAGTAGGGTTTATTATTTGTGTGTTTTGTTTGCTAATTGTTGAATGGTGTTTGGATTGCTGTTATTGTTTGATTGTTGAATTGATTATTTATGAAGATACCAAATGGATTGTTCTAACCTATTTGGATGCAGGGAAATAACAGGTTGGAGGAATCCAACTGGATTCCTTGCATTTATTGTTTATTTCATATATTTCAATTATATGAATTGTTTAGGTAGTTTGAGTGGATGATTAATTTGAGCGTTGATGGTTGAATCTAAATTCAACGCTTGTTTTGTTGTTGAGTAGTTGACAGCGGATGGCCTAGAAATCCATTGTTTTACAAATATTGATTCACCATCCAGTGAATCAACAGAAATGAAATTATAAATTTTATAACTGAAGATAGTTTTGAAATCTTATATTTTGAGTTAAAGTTTGTTAAAAAGGAAATTTATATTTATTATTTATTTATTTAGTTATAAGTGATTGGCAAGTTGTTTTATTAAGTAAATTCGTACGTTAATAAGATTTAAACATATGAGCAGATATTTACCCAACGACTAGTGATTGTAATTAATTGTTTTTATGAAAAAAATTAGATAGGGATTATATTGGAATTGATTATTATTTAGCTAATAATAATCGAAGTAAAAAAGGAATGAATTAAATTAATTATCTTATAAATTAATTTAAATGGAAGAACCAATTGGGATGGATTAACAAGTTAGCTGTATTAAATTGAATAAGTCAACCGCTTGAATGGTGATTGATTATTAAGTTTGTTATAACTAGGAATGGTTAACGACGAAGTAAACCATGTTTATAAATATTGAAATCAATTTCTATGCATTTAATAATAGTCGAAGCAGTGATTTTGGAATTCAACTAATGGAGGATATTGAAACCATAAAGCCTTGTTTTGAAGCAAAAGTACATTAAATGTATAAGTAAGTATAATTGAATTTCCCGAAATTCACGGTTGACAAAGATATTCGAAAACCAAGTTTATTTGAAAGTATCATAATTAATTGTAATTATGGAAACAAGTCAATAGAGTTGTAAACTTTGAAATGAGTTATGAAATAAAAGAAAGATTATAAGCAGGGCCGGCCTTTTGCACAAGCAGCAGAAGCCGCTGCTTAGGGCACCAAAATTTGAGGGCACCATCGTCGCCACTTCTTTCTACCGAGAAAAAAAAATTCGTGATCCGCATCTTCAGAATAGCCCTAACTCATCCCCCTAATTGCGATTCCTTGATAGCCTCATAATCGCGATTCGATTTTAACCCAAATCGAAAGCTGTACCGGCGGCGATCTTCATCTTCTTCTTCGTTCAGGCAAAGGGTTAGTAATTCAGTTATTCAGTAACCTAAACTATGCAGCTATATGAAAATTTGTTTGTACTGTATAATAAGTAATGCGGTTCCACTGTTCAGACATTCTTAAGTCTGAATTATTAATACCGAGTTAGTGATTAGTTATTGTTATTTGGTGAATTCGTGAATTGTTGTAGAAAATAAATTACTGCCTAATTTTGGTCCTCTAATCGAATTATAATTTGTTGTTCAATTTTCTTTTATAATTTCAGTTTGCCCTGTAGTTGTATACTCAGTCTCTGCGCTCAAATTCAATACTCATTATACTGGTTATTGGATTGTGAGATTGGTGTTGATAGGTATTTTGTACAGAACTTGCTATTTGCTGATTCAAATAGATTGACTCAGAAGTTAACTAATCCAATATGATGGCATTAGAGTTAAAATCTGCTGCTGTTCTTTTCTAATGCTCTCTAATCTTCTTCCTTTTTTTCTTTTTCTTTTTCTTTTTTCCTTTTTTTTTTGGTTTTTTTTTCTGTAATTTAATACTCTAAAAAGGAATCATTTTGCTGCATCTACTACTGATTGTTGAGTACAAATGGATAAACGTACGATGCATATCAAAACAAAATCATATCATGCTTGTTGTTGTAATATCAAAACAAAATCATATCATGCATATCAAAACAAAATCATCTTCTTCCTTTTATCTTTTTTTTTTCTTTTTTTTTCTTTTTTGGGTTTTTTCTGTAATCGTTTGTAATTTTAGCTTAAATTTCAAGTAAAATTAGGCTTAGATTACAACTTAAATTTCTTGGTTTTCTTAATTTCAAATGTATAACATTCAAAGGTATTTTACGTACAGCAAAATTTATTGTTTCAATTTTATTCTCCAAAAAAGCTTATTAAATTTTGTAGCTAGGATTGCATATCATTGGAAGAAAAATGTTATAACCAATGCAAATTAACAATATTATTTTGCAACGTTGGCTACTTTTACTGTTTTCCTTTATTTGATTTCATTATTTGATTGAAAATTAAGTGTATATACCTTACTTAAAAGGTGAAAGTTTGCTAATTATTTTGAAGTTTTTGCATTGGATTTGGAAGTACTATAAAATTTCGACTTCCATATTCCAATTTTCTATAAGATATCAAAGTGCTTATTGGATTGGGAAAGTCACATTGAAGTAGTAAAATCTATAAGATATCAAAGTGCGGAGATAAGAGATGCTCTAATTTCTTTATCAAATAGCACCAAAGATTCTATGGCGAAGAGTGAAGCAAGAAGTCTTGCAACAAATGAGATTGAAAATTTTGAATTCTTATTCGGATTGTGCATTTGGTATGAAATTTTAAAAAATGTAAACACCGTAAGAAAAATTCTTCAAACTGAAGATATGCAAATTGATGTTGCTATTACCAGATTACAAGAGCTTATTGATTTTTTTGAAGATTTCAAAAACACGGGTTTTAATTCTACGATGGTTGATGTTAAAGAAATAACCCAAATGTTGGATGTTGAACCGGTTTTTGTTCAGAAAAGAATTATTCATAGAAAAAAACAATTCGATGAAGATATGAATACTGAAGAATTGATGCAAACACTAGAAGAATCTTTTAGAATCAGTTATTTTCTTCAAATTGTGGATAAAGCTCGTGTTTCATTAATGGCCCGGTTTGAGCAATTCAAAGAATATGACGATAGATTTGGCTTTTTATTTGATTTAAAAAAATTCATTTTTTTGGATGATGAGAAATTGAAGGGGAATTGTTTACAACTTGAGGAATATTTGAGACATGATTTGCACTCTGATATTGATGGAAGAGAGCTATTCTCAGAATTAAAAGTATTGAAAGTTATCTTGCCAAAGGAAATAACAAAAGCAATTGAATTGTTGAATTTCATAAATTCTTGTTCAAGAGAGTTCAATTTTCCTAATGCTTGGATTGCATATAGAATAATTCTGACTATACCAGTTACAGTTGCCTCAGCCGAAAGAAGTTTCTCGAAGCTAAAGTTGATAAAGTCTTATCTTCGTTCTACCATGTCACAAGAAAGGCTAAATGGCTTGGCACTTTTATCGATTGAACAAGATATGGTCAATGAACTTGAATATGATAACATTGTTAGCAATTTTGCAAGTCAGAAGGCTAGAAAAATGTTCATTAGTAATTAATGTATTTTTGTTATATAACTTGGATTATTATCACGAATAAAGTTATTTGTTTTTTTTCGTTATTTTTAACAGAATAAATTGTTTTGATGCATATATTAGCATATGTAGAAGGGCCTCTTTTCCACTTTTCGCTTTAGGTACCAAAAGTCCTAGGACCGGCCCTGATTATAAGTATAAGATATGAAATGGAAATAGAACCAAAGTGAATTAAATTGGTTGGGCGGATTAAGATAAGATGTTGACCTAAAATCGTGTATTTTAAAACAAGAGATGGAGTTGGATTGAGATATAACCAGAATGGATTTGAAGTAAACACTACAAGAAAATGGTGTCTTTACCTACCAATTGTAAGCGTAGGTAAAAATAACATGATGGTAGGTAATGTATTTTAGCTGCCAATATGGAATTGGTAGAACTTGGTAGGTAAAGCTTAGTGGAGAAAGAGCTTTTATCTACACTTATTGATATTGGTAGGTAAAAGAATCAATGGACCCCACTACGTTATGACTCAAATGATGAGTCATCAGCTGATGTGTTTGATGATGCATCATCCTACATGGCTACTGACATGGCTGATGATGTGTCATCCTACATGGTTGTCGTAGTAGTATACACATGGCATATATTAATGTCGCCACTTGGCATTTAATGGTTGGTTCATGTGTCAAACAATAATTTGTTCATGTGTCATCATTTGATTAGTGCATATGACATCATTTTTTAGGTCACATGACATTATTTGATTAGTCCATGTGGCATTATCTGATTTGCCACATGGCATTATGTTATTGGTCTACATTATATAATGTTATTGTAATAGCACAAATGGCATCATTTTATTAGTTTATTAGACGATTCATATTTTGGTCAAATTAAATGGTTATGTGTAGGTAAAATGTAATAACAGTTATTTATGACCTTTTTTTTAGCAAAAACAATCCATTAGGTACTACAACTGCCTGGGCAAAGCATGATCAACAAATACAGAAAACATAGTGTAAAAATAAAATACATGGGATTCAAAAGTTCTCATTCTTCAATTTCGTGCTATCAAACTATAAAATAACATATGGAAATTACATTTTAACTCTAAATTATACTAATTTAATTTCAATTCCATCTGATAAATCCATGCTTCCGGCAGCATCGAGGAAAAGCTAACGGAGCCTTTGTTCAAATTCTTTTTTCTTCTCGTCTGATGGTGGGAAAAAAATTCCTAGTGATGGGGGGCAAGGACATACTCTTCTTCACCATTGTTTTCATTGACAACCACATCACCATTTGTAGAGTCGTCCATTTCTACCTTAATAGTGTCTTCCCCTTTACCTTTGTGTTCAACATCAGCTTCAGTAGCGCCCCAATTCCCATCTCTACATTTTCAATTGGCGTAGTAGCTTCTTTATTTATCTGCATGGCTTTGAATTTTTTCCATGAGATTCACCTTCATCTTTTCAAATTGGTTCAAGTAATCTTCAGCAGGTAGAACTGAAAGCATTGGACGATTAATATTCGCTTAAACATTAAAGTCTTAGTGCTAATCCATATTTCATTTAGTATTGACCCACAATAATTGGTAGTGAAAATGGAAAAACCATAATTTTCTAAAAACTAAAGTTATTTATATACATACAATTCTGGTATATATATAGTTAGAGAGATAATTTTCACTCAAAACTGAATATTAAATAAGCAAAGTATTTTTATATACGTATTTTTAAGATTAAGCATTCGTCTAACAACAAAATTATTTAAAGTCATACACACACTAGAAGTAAGGATGTGAAGTTGATATATGAATTTTACGTAACTGCAATACTGGTGAAACAAAGATTTTATAAATGCATTTGTGTGTTCACTGCTGTAGACAATTTACAATTGAATGCATGTAATCAGCAATGTCAAGCAACTGCAAAGGTGAGGAAAAACATTGCATTTATGTTCCATGACTTAAACCATCGAATGTTGCTATGCAATTTAACAAATTAATATAATATCAAAACTTGGGATCAAATTAAAGATTATAAATTTTGTACAGGACTCCAAATTGACAATATTTGTAATATAATTTGTTAGAAAAACATAAATTATACCATCTTCGAAAGAAAAGAAAAGGAAAAAATGCGGACTTATCTTCACGTATGGGATATTTTGCACATCAATATCAATTATAAGGAGCTTGCAGACTATCCCAATAGAATAAGTAGACTTTCTCTCTATTAACTCAAATGCCATAAGACCTTCGACACAATAAATATTTTGATGACCCTGGAGTTCTGATTCCAACTTTTCAAGAAGCCATTTTTCATATTTAAAAAGTAATAAAGTTTTGTTGTAAAAGCAAAGCTACTATGAAGAAGGAAACATAAATTTGGGTTAAGTAACAAACCTTCATTGTTAATATGTAAGAATTAATTGAATCTTCTTTGTAGAATTAATTATTCCACTACTCCACCAATGGAATTCACTGGGTTACATAATTTGTAAGAGAGGGTCCTTTTTATTTACAGAGTAACCATATGACCAGAATAAAAAAAAAACATTAGCATCTATATAAAGTTTCTGCATAGCCACATGATTCCCAATAGTGGCAAGATTTCCATGAATTCACCAAAGTAAATCGTATTAAAACTTAGATTTAACAAATGAAGAAAGAATTTTATTACCTCTGCCATAGTTGTAAATTACTTAGATTTAATCAATTCAAAAGTTGAAAATACTGCAAATTTGCGAATGGAGGGGTAAAATAAGGGGATTGTTATTGACACTCCAAGTATTGTTAAGGGGGGGTCAATTTTTGAAAAAGAAAGAATTTGTTGAGGGGAGTACCAATGCAGAGAGCACCCCCCTTAACAAATAAAGTTTGTTTTACCAAATTATCCTTCTTTGCAATAATCTCTTTTTTAGTTGTTTATCAATTAAAAAATTATACAGTATATTGTTCGAAATGCATCAGACTTTACACCAAATTATCAATAATTTCATTTGTCGATATGCATCAGATCAGATGAAAATATATCATTCATAGGAAATTGATATACATATATCAAATAATTTATTTATTCATTATCCCACCCCAAATTTGTCGGTACACCCTATTTTCTCCACTTCGCCAACCCAACAACGAATATAAATTTCAAAAATGATGAACAATGTCGAACAAAAATATATAATATAGTAGACCTACGTTGTTCAAACCGTTATGCAGTAATTAACCTATTTTGGCAATGACAAATCGAAAAATAAACGACCATCTCCACCGAATAAAATTTGACATTACAACGTTTCGCTCTCGAGACTGACAAAATAAAAATCTTAACCTCCATCATTTCCGGCATTATACAATCGATTTCACATACCTTATCAACAGCTTCTCCACAATCTTGGCATCTTAGAAAAAGCGTTTCACATTCATCTTTTACACCATTATTTCTCCTCAAACAATCGATTTTTTTGTTTGCAAATAATTTAAAGATTTCGTTTTTTTTTGTTTCAGATTATTTATGATTTGAGATGGTAAGGGTAAAAAGGAAATGTAAAAAATTAAGTACGTGACCCCCTTAGCATTTTTATTATGATTGGAGTGTTTTTAAAATTTGACCTCCCCTTAACAATAATTGGAGTGTCAATAACAACACCCTAAAATAAACATACGAATTTGCTTTATGATTAAGGAGAAAGATTAGTGCTATGATTTTGTGACGGACAAGAAAGGATGAAAGAAACAAAATAGAGAGAAATTAGCGTAAAATATAGTTTGGGAACGTAGGAGTAAAATAGATATCAGGGAGAAATTAATTAACGTATTAATCTAAGGAAGAGACGGGACAAGAGAGAAGAAATAGAAAGAAACGTGGAATCTAGGTTACCACAGCCAAATATAATTGGCTTGGTATAATTTAATTTTGGCTCTTTTAGGTCGGTTTGATTAGGCAATAAATATTTGACAAATTCTATTCAAACACTATACATTTTTTTGTTCACACCATGATATTTAAGATATAACTTATGATCAAATTGTCCATATTAAAAAAAAGAACAGAATTATATAATGAAAATCATAAACAACTATTCCTTGTTTGCATTATATTACTTGTATAATTTCTCTCATAAAGTCGCATGCATATCATTAATTATATTAATTTAAATCATTTTTAGTATTAAATTATGTTCATATCATTACAAACAATATTTATATGTAGTCCACTTTAATAGCTTTCACTTTAATCAAATATAAAATTTAAATTCTTTATTAAAATTAATGTTATTAAGAGTATTAAATTCTTCAATCCCTTGTTTAAACCAAATCATGTTTCAATTTAACAATGAAATTTAAGTAGTTAAACTTTTTAATGTACTCAAAAAAATAAATTCAAATTTCTATACAAAGATAACTAAATATTTTAACATTTGTTTGAAGCTTATAAATTTGGAATGTGCAGAAGTAAATTTAGGAATTTTGAAAGTATGGATTTTTGGTTTGATTAAAGCATGAGAAAGAAAGTTAGTAAAATAAGAAAAGATACATATTTTATCCTAAATGTGGATAAATTTGGAAAATGCATGTTGTTTACTAAGTAAAAAGCGATGCATGTGATCTTGTAATTATTTTTATTGTACGTATAGTAATCTATGGTGTCTAAATAGAATCTGCCTAAATATTTACTTATCATATATAAGACTTGACATTCTATAATACTTATATTAATTTAAAATATTTTTATTATTAAATTATGTTCATATCGCTAAAACAATATTTATATGTAGTCAACTTTAATAGCTTTCACATTAATCAAATATAAAATTTAAAACTAAAATTAATTACTAAAATTAATGATATTAAGAATATTAAATTCTTCAATCCTTTGTTTAAATCAAATCATGTTTCAATTTAACAATAAAATTTAAGCAGTTCAACTTTTTAATATACTCAAAAAAAAAAATCTATACAAAGATAAATAAAAGTTTTAACTTTTGTTTGAAGCTTATAAATTTGAAATATGCAGAAGTAAATTTAGGAATTTTGAAAGGAGAATTTTAGGGAGAAGGAAAAACTTTGCATATTTTTTGGGCAAAAGTATGCAAAGTTTATTATTTGGCCAAAAGTCCACTTTTTAGTACAAAGGTGGATTTCAGGGGGGCCTACCGCATTTTCCATTTTGCACTAAAAGTTGGTCTTTTGGCCAAATTCCAAACTTAGCATACTTTTGGCCAACTTTTTTGCTAAATTTGGCATTCTCCCTATTTTCCACTTTTGAAAGTATGGCTTTTTGGTTTGATTAAAGCATGAGAGAGAAAGTTAGTAAAATAAGAAATAATGCATATTTTATACTAAATGTGGATAAATTTGGAAAATACATGGTGTTTACTAAGAAAAAAGCGATGTATGTGATCTTTTAATTACTTTTATTGTATGGATATTAATTTATGGTGTCTACATAGAATCTGCCTAAATAATTACTTATCATATACGACTTGACATTCTGTAATACTTATTAGACAATAAATATTTACTTGGAATATTCCATTTCTTTGAATACTAAAAATTAAAACGACCGAAATCCACTTTATGCCCAAATTTTATTTTTCATTATTAATGCAGTTTTTTGTCATTTTGCTTTTAATTTTCTATTACGCGGGTGGCCAATCAAAAGAGACTACATGGATTGAGACCACAAAAGAGATCACGTGGATTGAGATTTATACCGTTAGATTTGATTTAAAATAAGCTGTTAAATTTATATCTTGAGAGGATGGTATGCATTGCGCCTCTGTAATAAACTAGAGAAAATATATTTTAGTCATTTCAAATGATGACATATTAGTGTGAAATTATGAAACATTTAAGAAATTTTGAAGTGAAAACTTTGGTAGTCAATTGTTTGGAAAAAAATAACAATGTATGCTAAGTTATTAAATAATGATTATTTAATATTAATTATTTACATTTTAGTTATTGTTTATCAATTCATTAACTGTTAATTTTTCATATTTCGAAATAATTATTAATAATTAATAAAGAAATAATTTTACAAAAAACATTGCTAGGATATGTAAACAAAATCTTCAATTAAAAAAAATGCTGGAATATACATTTTTGGCACATCAAACAACACAGTATTATTTTTAATGAAAGATTAAAATGATATAAGAAAAATGTAGGGGCTAATCGCAAAAAAAACTTCCTCTTACATATATGTGTACATAATACATTTTGCCAACCTATAATTATTGGTAGATAATCATCCTTCAACAATTTTATAACATTGACAATATTTTTCTACAAATAAATTTTACCGTTAAATATTTGTAGATAAAGGTTCTCTTTACCTACCCATATTTATTGGTAGTAAAATATTGGTACGTAAAGGTCAAATTTCTTGTAGTGAAAGTTTTTGTGTAGTATCTGATTTATTTTCGAATCAAGGCTTATTTATAATGGCTTAAAAGATGTATTAAGTATGATAAGAAATATGATGTAGTTTTTAATGAAATTAGATTAGAACTTGTTGTTCGTTGGTTTAGTTGAGTAAATTTTCGAGGTGTTAATCTGATGTTGGTTTCGGCATTCGGGGTTGATACATAGAATTTATTCACTTACCAATTTACAATAAGGAGCTAATGAATTAGAAGTGAGAGGATAATTGGATATTCTTATATTAAATAAGAAAAGGGAAACATTTTCCAAGTATTAAAGATATTGAAGGTTCAAATTAACCATTCGTTAATTATCAAAGAGGCACAACCGGCCCTGGCCTAGTGCAAACGGGGCACACGCACAGGGCAGCATCGCGCTCCAGGGCATAAATTTTCCTTCCACTAAAAAAACGCGTACAACATAAAAAAGAAAGAAAAAAGAACGAAGGTGAAAACCCAAAATTGAATTGTGCGTTGGAGAAGAAATAGGGAGGAGAAGGAATACTGAAGCCTGATTCTTTGAAGACACTCAAGGGGGACTGGGCAAGGACCGCAAGGCAACTTAAAGAAGTACAATTTCTCAATTTCAACTTCCTAGATCTGACTTTAGGTATGTTAAATTTTTAATTACCCTACTTAGTTTGATTTTTGGTTGATGGGTAGAATTATGATTGCATATATAACTAATACATTAAAGTGAGAAGTGATGTTCTCTTTTCCACACTGTATATTCATTCAGGACTATAGCTTATCTTTTGTAGTGCTTCGACCATGCTAACTTTAGAGTGCAACTTAGATGAAATCTTTAACCCTCCGCTGCAAGAGTTAAATACATATAATACTTCAGAGTTCATACACTCAAGTTTACGGAAAAAATAGATTCTTTTGTTTTGATCCTTACATTCATTATGCGTAAGGTTTAATGGGTTCTTATTTATCAGAGGCTCTTGAATCTTTTCTTCTCACTTATTATTATTATTTTCCCCAATTTTATTATTTAATTTTTGTTTTTGGGTAAATGATGTTGGTGACCTTCGTTTTTAAAAATGACTGGATTCTTTTTCTCTACGTAATAATTTAAACGAATGACATCAAAATGTAAATTGCCTTTTAATTACTTTGTTTTTAAGTATACCACAATTGTTATGAAACATTGCTTTTAATCTATTTGGCGTATGTACATATTTTACAGTATTCAATGTTAGACGATAACAATTTAATACACAATGTCTTGTTAGAGAAAAAGGGATGAATCTAATAATGTAATTGAAATTCATCTCACAAATTATAAAATACTGACACACTTCTTAGTAGTTGATATCGTTCATTTAACTTATTTAATATTATATAACCAGTTACATCACAATTGACAATGCCTTCGACTCACATTAAAGTTGTTTTATAATTTAGCTACCAAATTCATGATTGTAGCACCTCAAAATAAAAATGAAATGAATAAATTAAATCATGATCATAGCTGGCTACTCCTAATTTGTTCTTTTATTTCAGTATGAAAATTGTTTAGTATTATTGTGAATTTTTTTAAACCTTGGGGGCATCATTTAATATTTTGCACCGGACATCATAAGTCTCAGGACCGGCTCTGCAAAGAGGCCAAGTGATGCTAAATACTGGACCAGTACATTTATTTTACTTTTATCGATGAATGTTTGTTTATTTGATTGTTAAATAATCGACTATCAAATCTGACCAATCAATGATTGGACGTACGGAAAGACCGGGATCGAATTTATATTCAAAAACCATTCCAAACCAGCAGACACGTGAAGATGAAGATTGAAGATGGAGCATTGAAGACTGTGGATCTTCATAAAGCGGAAGGATTACTTACAATCTCTGGTTCGCACCTAGAGATAAACTGTGATTCTATCGTGGTTGGGGTTTACGGATTGCAAGGACTACTCGCTACTGATCTATAGGGTAATACTTAGAATGTGGTAGGAGGGTGCCTTCGGTTGTCCAATCCTAGGACAACTTGTGTGGGCGGATCTGACGATGTGAAGTTCAAGATGAATGGTGGGCAGATGTTCAAGAAGAAAAAATAAAATTAAACAATTAAATAAATAAATTATAACCTCAAGCCTCACAACCAGGAAATGACAAAAATCGGGCAGGCAGCATGGCTATGTGGGTCTCACCCATTAGGGTATATTGTCACCATCTAGAGAGCATTCATATTTGTTACTTCATTTAATTTCCGTATCTCCCGGGAAACGGTAGCTGCGCAGCCGTTAGGTGATAATATATTTGATACACTCAAAAGAAATGAGTGGTCGGTCATGTGTGGATCGGGTTGCAAGATGTTCTTGTTGAACCCAGTGTATTCCTCTCTAGAGATACTCTATCGGAAGGAGGTTCCATACCTTGTCATAGTTGGAAATACAATCTCCAATAAGCACCCGCGGTTTTGATTGTATACTATGTATGAAGAGCGTGAGATGCAAGTGTCCTGCTAGATTGATATATACTTGTATTACATCACTATTATAATATCAGACAAGTATTGACTTTCAAAACGATTAGGGTTATCATAAGGTAAAAACCGTCCGTATTTATGTGTGGATTTGGTCTTACAATTATCTTTTCTTTTGAAAGGATTTTTTAACTTTAAAATTAAGTTGGATGATACCCTTAAACTTAGTGAGTTTTATTCACTCTGGTTCACCAGACTGATCCGGCGTTTGAAATGTTCGGGTTAGACCGGGTTGTACAGGTTCAGGTTATCGGATGCAGGGAAGAGGCGAGATAGAAGAGTCCAGACGTATGATATTTAATATATATTCCACTGTGTGATTGTATCGGTGAGGAAAGTTTATTATAACTGTTCAGATGTGTTGATATACTCTGATGACTGTAAGTTTATTTCAAGCTCTCAATAAAGATTTATTTCTATATTATATTTGTTCCGCTGCAATGTGAGACTCTGATGTTATTGCGTTGATCTTCTTATTTCTTCTATTCTAACCTTTCTTTCTTGTCTTTTTCTCATCCTCTAATTTCTTTCTAAAACGTTCTGGATTTCGGTACTCGAGTTTGGACATAGGATGTATTTGTGTCGAATTTTCCGGGCCGTTACAGCTTAGGCATACATGTATTACCATGATGTATTACACTTTGCATATGTGCATAATGTTTGCAAAAATTGGATGCACACATGATGGATGTATATTATGCAAGGGATTATTTGATTTTACCCTCATCGAATTTCGGGGAAGAAATTCCCTAAGGGTGGGAGAATGTAACACCCCGCATTTTTATGACAATTAAAAATGTGCATAGACATAAATCAAGGAAGGATAATGGTGATGTAAAATAAATTCATACGTAGAAGAAAAAGGAAAATTTATACAGTAACATAACATAAAATTGAAGAAGAAATAAAATAAAATGGGTACTTAATTTAATAATGGGAACTAAGTAAAACGGACATCACCATTGCCTTCGTCTCGGAATTCTGGTTCGGATGGACACCAAGTTTGCGTAAAATGGATAACGAATGAGAGAGTTATGAGCCTTAGAAGTTGTATACACATAAGGTTCGTATATATATATATACATATAATTAATATTACCCTGAACCTATCAAACTGACGTGAGACCCAGGGGGGTCGACACCTGTGTTGACACCCATGTAGGGACGTCGACTCCTGCGCGAGAATACAGTGCACCTAGACCCTTTTTGTGAACTTTTTTTTATATAATGTGGACGGTTCTGATGGATTCTAATTTAGATCTAAAGGATCTAGTTCTTGTAGTATGCCTATAAATAGAATGGCAAAGCCTAGCTTCATTCCCATATTTTCTGAAGTGCTGCCTAGACTACCATTTCTCTTCTTCCTTAAAACTTTTTCAAAAAATAAATATTAGATCTTAGGCTTCTTCTGATTCAAGGTTTGAAGATAAGAGATTTGATCTACAATATAGGCATCTAGAATTCTGATATACGTGAGGTAAGTTCTTGGATCTGATCTATTTAGTTCTCTTCTTCTTGTTTTCTTTTTCTCTTAGTTAAAAGTTATAGATCCATGGTTGTTTAGGTTCTAGATCCACTTAGGGGAACCATGGAATGCTATATCTGGATCAGATTCAGGATTTGGAAAGCTTTTAGGTGAGTGGATTTAAAATATACCTTTTTGATAATGGCATATTTATCGTTCAACATTCCCCGTTAATGTACAGATTAATTTGATGAACATGTTAATTGGATAATTACAATCTTGATTATATGATTATCCTATTCTTCTCTCTCTTTCCCTTTTTATTTTATAAGTCTAGGCTACCTTCGAGCCCAGGCCAATCTCATTGAAATATACGCGCAAACAAAATTTGGGATAATTGGGAAGTGTTTGGGAATAATAATGAAAAAAAGGATATGATGCATATCACTTATTGAGGACCTAAGACTGTAATTTGGGGCATAACATATGCTTGGGATTGTGGGCACAACTTGAATTGAGATTTTGGGTAAATAGTACATATTGAAATTTGAGAATTTAATTTGGGGCATAAACTGTAACGAACATGAACATTTCACTACACCAAAGACGTTGTTTCGCAACGGCTTTCAGCCGTTGCAAATTGATTTTGCAACGGCTCTAAGCCGTTGCTGTTTAAGGGGTTGCTATTATTTTGCAACGGCTGATGTCCGTTGCAGAATTTGTATTTAGCAACGGCCATAGTCCGTTGCTGTTTGGTATTTAGCCAAGGCTAAAAGCCGTTGCTGTTTTGTATTTAGCCACGGCTTTTAGCCGTTGCTAAATCCTACAATATATAAAAAAATAGCTTCTGTCCTCCTTGTTACTTCCAATAAATTGAAATTTTCATACTACTCAGTACAAATGTTTACAGATTTAACATAATACCACAAAGAAATATCAATAAACTGACAATTTCCAATAAATTCAACACATGAAGACCAAATGTAACATAATTTTAAAGTTCAACAATAAATTACATACTTAAAACATCTAATAGTTTGCAGTAACAAAATTAATATTACAGTGCATTCTAGAGTTCAATAGCAGTAACCACATGATATTACATATTTCAACTTCACCACAATAATACTATATTAATTGTTCATATATCATACATTAATGTTGCTTTTCTTCTTGAGCTAGCCTGTCTATGGCGTTATCATCACCTACCTGCATAAAATCTAAACCATATGAGATGTTAATTAAGAGAAGGTAGCTTTCAATAATACACAGTTCATTGGAACATTAATAATGACTAATTATCGATCGAAACACGACCGTTTCTCTTGTAAAAATCAAACTCGACGTGAAGTGATTTTCATATATTTCAACTTCAAGTACTGTACTGTTTCTAAGTTAGTTATAAACTACACCCATCTTACTCAAGATCCTATATTTCTAAGTTAGTAATAAAACGTAGCATCAAATTATGGGGAAATGAATATTATACAAGAACTACACCTATCATATATTACAAAAGAATGAGACTGGTGGTATTGGAGCAATGCTCGATTAATATACATTTTTCATGCATTGAAAACTTTGCACTGAAGTAGAGTGTGCAGCAGCAATGTATTTATTGTGTGCAATATAATACTTTACGTAGCACAAAGAAATAATTAGACGAGATTTCATGTTTATATTTGTTGAAACGCTCTCAGGGAGCGATCAGCGAAATATGTTAGGATAACTTATTTTATAACCTAAGCAAAATAATTAGACGAGATTACAGTCATATATATTCTAAGTTGAAAATTTATGTATCTCTCATGGTGTATCTGATGTGGTTGAAGCAAAGATAAAATTGTAAGTGGGTTATGAACTTATTTTTTGAAATTAGATTCAAAAGCTGGATGAGTAGCTTGATTGCATTAATTTATATATCCATGAGAAGCAATGCATTACACAGTGTAAAACTATAATAAAATTTTGCATCTTAAAATAGCTAAATGTGTAACTTAAAAGAAAGTACGTAGAAGTTGTGTCAAAACATTTGTTTGCAGGCTCTACTAAGTTCACTATTTCTAATTTGAGATAATGGGATTTAAGAGCTAAAGATTTGTTCCTTCTCTTTTTCTTCTAATTTTATTATTTTTTGTAATTGTAAACATGTCTTCATAAACTTAAACAAACGGAATTTTGGCTTCTCATATGTTCATATCACCAAACCATACTCATGTGCAGTTCCTATTTTCATGTACATTTTGTACAACGGTTCAAAAACAGTGACGAGTATGCTCTAGCTATGTTATTGTCATTTTATATTGTTATGAATAACTGATTATTGTATATTTATCATTTTCAAGTGTATCATAATAATTGCTTATAAGTTGGTGACACCTACTTAGAATATTTGTTGATTAAATTTTAATTTTAGAAAATTACAAGATGAACCCATAATTAAGGTCGACGGAATAACTGTTCTGCCAAATAATGTTACTGTTCTGCCAAATAATATACGTACGAGCATTTTATCACGGAATTGGAGGTACCAGTGGCATTCACTCTCAAAATTAAGCCTGGAATTGGAGATAACCCGTCTTGCATCTATTCATGTTCCGATTTAAGTCGTCTGATACTTTTTAAATGTAAAACTTGTATATATTAATAGTATCCTCTCGTAAGGATATGTCTAAAAATGCAGGTAATCTTTTGCATATTAATTTTTGTATATATTAAATGTAAATTTTTGTTTTGTCTGTCTCAAAAATAAATCGAGTTAAAACTCGTATATTAATTTAACAAGTACAGTCTCAGTAGTCGTTAGCATCTTTGTCAACCTCCATTGATTCAAGCATGATGGCTCATTTAAAAGTATTAATTAATGATAACTGTAATTTATAAGATCGGTTTTATTTTCCCTTGTCCTGATAATGAAACTGTTAAGCGAACTGAAAAGAGAATTGAGAAAAATATAACCATAAACAACTATTTTTACGAAATATTATCCTTGAATTAAAAATCCAAACTTGAGGGGAGGGGTTGGGGGAGGGAGGAACAAAAAAGAATTATTTGACTAAAACAGGATATACGATGGGAACCTTTTGGTATAAAAAACTCAAGGAGAAACCTGAAATGCTTATGTTTTAAACGGTGGAGATTTCAACATGACAAGGAGATATACTGAACAAACCTTAATGTATTATAATTAAACATATGTTTTTATTTGCCCATATTCTACTTTGCTTACATCGCTAAGAACATTTGCCAAAAGGGATGTCAAATGAGTGAGAAATAACTTGCTCACTAGCAGTTCTGAATCCCAACAGAGCACGATTGAGTGAATTTTTAATCATCAAACTCTCATCCTGAATCAGTGAAGCGATACTATGATGCGTAAACGATTTCAAAATTCCTTTTTAACATTTACCAAAGATTTTAAAAACTCGTTCTTTTATTTCTTTCGACAATTCATATATTTCTAATTTCTTTTGGGTGCAATGATGTGTCATAGTTATAGTATTTGCGCTTTTTAAGATACTTTTCGCCTCTTCAGTTCTATGTTGTTCTTTCCATCATTTTTAGATATTTATTGTGAGTTTGGGATGGAAATTTGTATTGTTAGTTTGGTTTTCTTGTAGAATAACAAAGTTGAAGGTAAGTTGGATTTTATCTAAGGTAATAAAAACTTGATCAACACCAAGTTGTCATTCGCATGTTATTATTGTTATTAAGCAATATATTAACAGTTTTCAGTATAAAATGCTTAATCATATTATTTTAAATGGTGTTTTCTTGGTGTATTTTTTTAGGTGATTTCAGAATATAAAAAGAGAGGCATGGAATTTGTTCTACAAGCTATTAATCACCCTACATATCTCGAGGATCTCACAGGATTAACAGAACTAATGAATGCAGCTAATACATTTGACGTTGACTGGGATGATGATGCAGAAGAAGCTGACTTCTCATTATTTGTATTACAGTGCATATTCGTGCACATATCGATAGATAATCATACCGCAAAATATGATAGCTGGGGTCATACATTTGCGTCCAATTTAATTATCTTGTATGTATGCTATTAAATCTTAAACGCTAATCTTAATCCTTTTATTAGATGATGATTCGGTTATAGAACATTTGAATTATTACCTGATTACCAGCTGTAGGGACGTTCTTGTCAAAATAACTGCTTACATATATTGTGCCAAACCTTCCTCTCTATTGGACAATTGATATGATTATATTACCTAAGGCATGTAAACAGAAACCTTTACCTGTGTATTTATGTACATGCGGGCATTTAGCTCCAAGCACTGGAGTTGGAGAATTACCTTCACAACCTCAGGTTTACAAATGTTTACCTGATTATTGACCATCTTATTTTGAAAATTATTTCCTACCGAATAATGTTAGGTTCATATGCATTAGGGTCCAGACAAATTCGAAGAAGAGTTAAGAAAACTAGTTTCTATGGGATTCGAGAAGGTATCGATCGGCATCTGCTTATTGTTTTATATTGTTTATATAGAAGCATTTTCATGACTCGGAAGGTAGCGACTGACAATTTGTATTGTCTACCTTTTCACAGTAATTAGCTTTCATATCTTTATCTCATGTACTGTATCTACAAAAATGCAGAATTGAGCTCATATGAATCAGCAAACTGAGGAAAATACAAAAATGCTAAATAGCCTACGAGATGTTTAAAGTGGCTGATTCTTATTCAACTGCTCAGTTCTGTTTCATCTCTTTCAAATAACCAAACAAAAAAAAAGACAAAACTTGAAATTCAAATTTTATCTCTTTCAGTTCTGTTAGATTTGAATTTGACAGTTTCTGTGATCCATTAGCCAAGCATAGATTAAAATGATGATGAAATAAAAAAACAACAGATAAATAATACGAATACTATTTTATCCTCGTTTTTTTTTCTATAAATCTCACCGGATTGCTTAGCATATTTAACATTCAAGTGTTTAAATAGAATTATACCAAAAGTTTGGTCTCCTCCAATGAAAAATAAATCTGAATTGTCCGATGGCCAAACATATGTACATGGTTCACATATGTTTTCTTTTCATTTTGTGGTAAACAAAGCTTATTCCGGAATTCAAATATGTTAGGTATCAATCTATTTTGAGATTGTAGGTTATGCAAGTAAGATCGATTGATAAATTAATATTGCAATCTAATCTTTACCTTTCACTACCGCTCTACTCAATCATTTATTTTATTTTATCATTCTTTTTTTCTTATGATCATTCAAAGGATTTGAAACCTGCAAACATACAATTTTAGACGTGATTTCAGGTTAAAAACATATACTCGTCGACAGTTATCTACAAAAGCCTCCATGGTCACCATTTTATAGAAAAAATATATATCTATTTGTATATTACAGTTTCTTAAGTTTTCAATCCATATCTTGAGGTAAATTTAAACTCTTATTTATTTTAATGAGTATTCAAATCTTATTAACAACATAATATACATTATGTATGTTTTAGTTCAGTCCTAATAAATTTAATTCAATTCATTCTTATTATTTCCCTTTGTATA
This sequence comes from Allium sativum, assembly GCA_030737875.1. Taxonomy (NCBI): domain Eukaryota; kingdom Viridiplantae; phylum Streptophyta; class Magnoliopsida; order Asparagales; family Amaryllidaceae; genus Allium; species Allium sativum. Next base: position 657,254,522 of record CM060913.1, read on the forward strand.
TCAATATTCATTACCTACTTATTCATTTTATATTCCACCCAATCTTGTTAAATTAGATTCACAACTGTATTATTATTACCATTGTAGATGTAACCTAAACTCAAATTTATTTTTAATAAGCAAAAATTCAAATGAAACACATCATCATTATCATAACTGCATAACTCTAAAAATTTGAAAATAAATCGAAAAGACAATAATAGTTCATACCTGCTCCTTCATCTAAACATATCGAATTGAACTCTTTGGATGACACACATAACCACCGACTCCAATATCACCAAAGGTCGTAGCAAGAGGATGGTTTTGTTTGGCTGTGATCTCATCCGGTAATAGTATGTTGTCTAGAATCACCTTCTCATGTGTCGGAGGAACGGGTTTCCCATGTATGATGGATGCCGTCGAATCTCTGCACACTAAACCAGTTGCAACGACCTCTAGATTAAAGCTTAACACTTCACTTTTTTGATTTGCCGAAACATGCAAAATCCGCGGATTAGCAACATTGTCGTTGTTCAACATTCTTCCAACATTTTCCTGATGTGTCCCGCTACTTCCTCCTTCGTTGGAAGTAATGTCTGGTGTCTGGTTTTCTCGACTCTCGTATCCTTTTAAAATGCCAACAATTGAGTTCAATGTCCGATCCATATTCTCCAATTTCCCCTCAACCTTATCAATCCTTGTTGTCAAATTCTCTGAGCCTGCTTTACTCCTTTTGAGTTGTTTACGTGGAATAGAAGAAGCTTTAACTTGTGATTTTGATATCATAGTTTCAACGCTTCGAGTTCGGCCCTTTTTATCCTTGCCGAACACTTGCGATAAAATGTCTTCATCCACTGTCAAATCTTGTTCTTGGTCATCATTGATTGTTTCTTTCGCTTTTGCAATTTTAACCTAAAATATGAAAATACTTGAGATATTACATGCATTGATAAATTAATAAACTCAAAACAATAGGCAGATAAACCATGTAAACATATATGTCATAATAATAACAACTAACAGTTCATGCCCCTTAGGGAATTACTGCATGAGATGTGCACTGCTGACTAGTATCAAATCAAACCCATTCCGCCTATTAGGGAATTACTGCATGAGATGTATCATGTACATGTATATTATTATGCCCCTTTCTCGGTTTATACTGTTTAATTTTTTAAAAACATTTTTTGTTTGATTTTTTTTCATTTTATTGACTCTTAAGTCTTAAGGCATGTCTATGGATTTAACCAAGAAACCGGATCTGTTTCTTTGGTTTATTTTAGCACATTCTTGAAGAAGAAAAAAGAGAGCTTAACGTTTCAAAGTACGAAGAATCATCATCAATGTATTCTATGGATTTAACCAAAAAAAAAAAAAAAGTAGTACATAAATCTTTTGATGCCTAGCCATCAATGTATTATTTAACTTACAAAGTACGAAGAATTTGAATCCGATATGGTGCCATCTTTTTTTGTATGAGTTTTCTCCCAAACCTGACGACGTGTGATTTCTTTTTCTGGATTTTCACTTACCTGCAACCAAATATTTGAAAATAACTATTCTTTTAAGTTGAAAAAAAAAATCAGGCTGTAATGTAGGTAATTTAATTTGAATGTACCATCTTATGTTCTACCACGGCGTGACTTATACGACCACTGTGATAACTATAATTGTATTGTGATCTGTTTTTTTTTTGCCTAGCTCTCTTCTTTCGCATGCATCGGGTTTTGCTTCGTTATTCAAGAATCCATCCCAATCTTCTTGGCTAACTTTTGGAGGACAGTTTTTCCTCCTTTCTTCATCATTATCAAATTTGTCGTAGTACCCTGTCCTCAATTCGCTTTTGTATCTTCTAAATGACTCACACATTTTTTTAAATAAAGCTCTTTTGCATCTGACTCTAGCTCAAAAAATGTCTGTATATGATGAAGATAAAAAGAACATTAATGTAATGCAAAACATCAAATTCATTTATTTAACTTCATTATAAAAACTGTTAATGTGTTAAGCAACTGTTAATGTATAATTTCTTATAAAACAAACAAAAAGCAAAATGAACATAGTTGTCATGGCTTACCCGCAATTCATTCCAAACGTCATCTTTACATTTCTTGGGTACTTTATCCCAACTTTCATATGATATTGGCACGTGAATTCGTACCAGTTTACCAATTTTACTGCCTATTTTTCCAGCATTATCTGAAATTGGAGCACCATAAGCGTTTGCCTCAACTTTATGGGGTTGTGAAGATGACGAATGACCGACTGAATGGATCGACGCTTCTACGGCTGCTGACATTAATGCTGTATGAAATTTTAATAAAAGAGAGCTAATCAGCAGATTCTATAAATTATTTTATAGGTGTCCTAATGCAAAAGAATATGCTACTTGGTATTTGGAATCGCACATTGTACATGTGTAGCAAAAAAATTGATTGCTTAAGGCCTAATTGTACATGTGGTAGATTTTGTCTAGGTTGGAGAAAATGGTTCAGAGTTGCACTATCCTAAGACTCAAAAAGTTGGATTCTTCTTGGGCTTTGACCAACTGAAATGTAATCCAAATATAGATACTAGTCATAATAGATACAATGTGTAAATTAATGGGTACAATGTGCAAAATAAATAGGACTGTAGATAACTGAATAATCAGTATAATGATATATTAGAAAGAATACAATGGATCAATATATAAGGGAGTCCAAAAAAATAAAGTTACTGTTTGAACACAATAGCTTATGTTTAAACACAGGCTTTGTTTAAAACACAAAAGCTTATGTTTAAAAAAATGATGTTGCTGTATATAAACATAGCACCAGTTGTGTTAAAAACACTTTTGAAACATAGATTGTTGTGTTTTAACACAACAGCCGGTGTTTAACATGGAGGCAACATGTGTTCAAACACAAATGCAACCTACATTCAAACATAGTGTTTAAACTTTAAACATAGTAGTTTAAACAAAGCTCAGGGTCTGCGTTGGAGAAGAATTAGCTTTTATTTGCCTGATGGTATGACAGCTTGTTTTATGGGGTTTGACCATGCCATGAGGTTGTCTAGTGTTTTTGCTTCTTGGCTTATTTTCGCTGCTGTTGAAATATATAATTTAGAAAACACATCTTATTACCGAGATATCCACTCACCATTTATTGTTTCTTATTTTTCTTATTTTTTTCGAATGGAGAAACGATGCTGAAATGCTTAGAAGCTTATTATACAAGATTTTCTTATTTTTCTATCCTTTTAAAATTTGATGTTTTTACTATGGTTACTATGGAAAATTCTTTGCCCTTTGGGCAGTCTGGACAAGGTTACTAGCTAAGATATATATCATCTCATTACGCCATGTTCTATTTATTTACTTGTTAAGTTTTGTATTATCATTTATGACAAAGAAAATGTTCACTTTGAAGGAAGATTCTCTGATGTAGAACGGAATAGTTGTCGCCGGTGTACTTATTAAATTTTTTATTGTTATTTATAGCGGAGAATACTTATTAAATTTGACCTTATCTCAAATGCGTAAATATTCACAAGACCTTCCAGAAAACCAATAACCGCTTTTTGGGGAATCCTTCAAAATACACAATCTTTGTAAAACAAAATAGTTATGGTTAGTGTTTCTGAGGCAATCTCCTGAAAATAATGCGACTAAAATATTAGTTTTGGACAAAATGCTGCCTGAAATGTTTTTCAATAATAGTTTTGTTAGGAAACTTTCATTAGAGCTTGGAAAATTCTCCGATTTGTACAAGATAGATATTTCTATAAATAACTTTGAAGAAGAATTGCAAAAAAATTATGTGCAAGAAAAGCTTTAACATCGTTTTTTTGACCTTTTCTTCATTTATTTACTTGTTAATTAAACATATGTTGGTGCTTCATAATTTATTTACTTGTTAATTAAACATATCAGGATATGAATATACTTTAATGTTGGTGCTTCATAAAAATTGTGCAAGAAGATATTACATACATTTATTTACTTGTTAATTAAACATATGTTGGTGCTTCATAATTTGCACATATGAATATACTTTAATGAATATACTTTACACATATGAATATGTTGCATTCTATAATGATGTTGGTGCTTCATAATTTAAGTAAAATGACGATAATTATTTGTAGAAAAGGTAGCCAAAAATGATAGTGAGCTAAATGCTCGGCTAAGAAAGTTAGGTATCATTAAATAAACATATTACCTGCTGGAATCAAGAAATCTCAACTGCAATCTCTTGTTGTCGTTGGCTCGGTGACAGCCTGCCTACAATGTTCATTAATAGTCAGTCAGGAAAACTAGTAAATCATATATAGTCAGTCAGGCATTATCTATAAATATCATCTATACATTATCCCCAACAGGCAAACTGAAAAGAAGTATAAAAGTTATAGCCAAATGATGTATAAGTGGAAAAAGATCTTACTTACCAGCCTTGCACCGTGTGCATATCTGACTATGATGTAAACATTACAAACAAGGAAACTCAACTTAATTAAGAAACAAACAAAACAAATTACATTAAGAATTTTAAATTCAAGGAGGAAACTCAATTCAATTAAGAAACATACACAACAAACATCACAAATGAGTTCACACACAACAAACATCACAAACGATTCCATACATAGCAAACATTACAAACGCTGATAATATTCATAGTAAAAAAAAAGTTAGCCACATTTGAAATTCGACTCAATTCAATTAAGAAATACATCTTATATTAACAAATGCATTTGGTAAGATCTTCTAATTTTTTGTTATCTTCAAAGACTGATTGATAAGCAGTAGGAAACTCAACGTCATCCACAGTTGTAGTCAACCGTTTAGGTGTGTGTAAAACCACAAACCATCCACTATTTTTAAGATCTTTTGAATAGAACACTTGACTTGCTTCCGACGCTAGAATAAATGGCTCATCATTAATCCTATCTTTGGTCTTTAATTTTCCTAAGTTTACCGTAATCAAGTTTGAAACAGAATCAAACTTGCAACCATTGACCTTATCTTCGATCTTCACCCAATCACAATAAAAAACCGTTTGTTTGAAATCTATGTAATCCAACTCAATTATCTCCTGAATAACTCCATAATACATTGCTTCCGCTTCTTTATAATTTTTATCTTTTCCACTGGCCCTAAATTTTGTAATTGCTCTCATGCATACACCGCTGTCTTGTGTTACCATCCGCTCTTCATAACGCTTTGGGGAAAATGTAAACCCATTTACTTGGTACTTCATATAACTACGTGCCTTGAACTTCGGCCCATTCACAAGCCGCCAAAGAGTTGAATCATCATCTTTTGTTTTCACCAACTAAAAAAATAAAATATGTGAAAATATTATTAATAAGGTGTATGACTCATCTAAGTATGTGTGAAATATATTATATAAACTTTAATATACCTCGCCACGTAACCATAAAGTAAAACTTAGACATGCTTCCATGGACGAAACCCCACTTCGAGATTGAGATTTAGTACTTTTGACATAAATGTTATACCTCCTTCAAGAAACACATTTCAAAATATTTATATGAATTGATTTAAAGTAGCGAAGATTCAGGAGTTATTCATGAACTTACTTCTCCCATTCATCCAATCCATCATACTTATTGAGGACCCATCTACGAACTTGTTCAAATTGCATTGTGGTTAAGGTTATGTCTTTACCATTATCTAGAGGCATCTCACCAGCAAACTCATCATCCTCATCTAAAAAAGCCTCATGGGTATGTTTATGCGTGTCATCGCCTCCTTTTGGCATATACTCCATGCAATAAAGACTAGCTTCCTGTGTGATATATCCTTCTACAATACATCCTTCAATATACCTTTTGTTGCGCACATATCCTTTATATGTTTTCATTAACCTATGAACGTAAATCAATTATAAATAACTAGTACCTATTTAAATCGAATGATGAACAAAACTAAATTTAGTAATTTACCTTTCAAAAGGGTACATCCACCTATATCTAACAAGACCGCAAATCAATGCTTCATCGGCTAAATGAATCATAAGGTGGATGCTAATGACAAAAAATGCAGGTGGAAAATATTTTCCAAACACACAAATTGCTTCTACCAAACTAGCCTTTGCTTTTAAAAGATGTTCTCTGTTGATCACCTTTGAGCATAAAATGTTAAAGAATAGACTTACACGATGTATAGCATTATGCAAATCCTTATGTTGTGGATAAGAATGCTGAATCAATACCGGAAGTAATTGTTGCATTATGACGTGATAATCATGCGACTTCATATTTGTTAATTCAGGAGGATTGATGCTCACATTGTTATTGAAATTGGAAGAGAATTTACTAGGCACTTTCAGGTTTTTCAAAATGGTGCAAAATCGTAATCTTTCGTCTTTGCTCAAGGCGAAAGCTGCCTCTGGTATGATTACTTTATTTGTTTCAGGATCTTCCATCATCCACAATTTTTGTTTTATGCCCATGATTTTCAAATCCTTACGTGCACTGATGCCATCTTTTGACTTGTCTTTATGACCCAATATTGTGTTAATGAGATGCTCAGTGGCATTCTTCTCCGTATGCATAACATCAATATTATGTCGGATCACATTTGCTTTCCAATATGGTAAATCAAAGAAAATGGATCTCCTATACCATGCGGGAACATTGTCAGCTTCTTCTTCATCGGTTTTCTTTTTCCGTTTTCGACCGATTTCCGATTTATTTTTACCAACTTTCATTTTGATATTAGCTACCTTCTCTTCAACTTGATAACCAGTCAATGGCCGTGGAGGACGACGATATTCTTGTTTGTTATCAAAGTTTATTTTATCGTCTCGAAACTTGTGTTTGAAAGGAAGAAATCTTCGATGTCCCATGTAACATATCTTCTTACTTTCAGGAAGATAGTAAGAACAAGTGTCCTCCCCACATGTAGGACACGCAAAATAGCCATGAGTTGTGCGTCCCGATAAAGTCCCAAGTGCAGGATGATCGTGAATCGCCCACAACAACCTAGCTCTCATTGTGAACTCAGATTTATTAATTGAGTCAAATGCAACGATCCCTTCCCATAACTGTTGTAACTCGTCTACCAATGGTTGCAAATAGACATCAATATATTTTCCCGGTTGTTTTGGCCCAGAAATCAACAATGTCAACATTGAAAACTCTCTTTTCATGCACATGGATGGAGGAAGATTATACGGTACTACAATTACTGGCCAACAGGTATAATGGCTACCCAGAGATGCATGTGGATTGAAACTATCCGTTGCTAATCCAAGCGTGACATTTCGTGATTCCACGGCAAACGTTTTATCAAAAGAATCTGCAGCTCGCCATTAAGAAGTGTCACATGGGTGACGCATTACATCTGAATTAGACTTGGGACGAGCATGCCAAGTCATAGCATCTGCTATCCGTGGTATAGTATACAATCTCCTCAACCTAGGAATTAGAGGGAAATGTCTCAACGTCTTTTGAGGTACTTTGGTAGTTCTTTTCTCTTCGTTGAATGTTGTTTTATATCTTGGATCTTTGCAAACTGGACAAAAAACCCTATTTGCGTCATCTTTCCAATATAAAATGCAGTCATTAATGCATGCATCATAAGTTTTATAATCCATCCCAACTTGTTTAATCATCTTCTTCATGTCGGGATACTTTGTTGGTGTTGTATTACCTTCAGGGAGTAATTCCTTTAAAAATTCAAGGAGTGCAGTCACGCCGTTGTCAGAAAAGCTGTACTGGGTTTTCAAGCTATTCAGCTTGACGATGAAATATAATGTTGTTATCCCTTTTGGACATGAAGGATACAACGGCTCTTTTGCATTATCAAAAAGTGATTTATACTCCTTTTTTTGATTGGTCTGCCAGTCAACATCAACCGTAGGTAATTCTCCACTATTATCTGGCAACAAACTTGTTGGTTGAAAATGATGAAATCTATCAGCATCATTAACCAGATCCTCCATCCTAGGAAGTTCAGACTCATTGGTACTTACAACTTCAATAACAGGTTGTTTTTGCCTCCTCGCCGACTCTTCCCCATGGAAATGCCAAACAGTATATGATTGGACAATTCCATGTCTAAGCAGATGATAATGAATTTCATCTAATTTCATCTTCGTTTTTTCATTGTTGCACTGTGTACAAGGACAAGAATAGATTTCCTTATTACCACCATTCTCCTTAACAAAATCAATAAACTTCTGCACTCCTTCCACATATCGTGCGGTTCTTCGATTGGATTCTTTCATCAACTCTTTGTCCATACTGGAAGACATATTGACCTGCTATATATACGATATGTCTTCATTATTTTTCAATTGGCTTAATATATTACCTCATCACAAACATGCAAGTGTCCCTTCTACGTGTTATCCTAATATTATGCATTATTCTTGTATCTACATAACGATCATATATGATACTCATCAGAGACAAGCCGAATTAAACATCCATAGAATTCTCTTAATATCATCATATAAGTGGTAGTTTTGATGTAAAATAAGGTGCAAACTTAAGCTTTAATTTAGACTCATCTAACTGTTCTGTAAAACTGCTAGACACAATGAATTTGTTGATCAGTATAATGTGAGTATTGATTTTTATAACTGGCAATGTCTTTGGCGTTTGGTTGTTGTGTTTCTGGTGATTTCGCTGTTTATAATAATTGGGAACAAGTTCTTGGTCATTTGCTAACAGTAAGTACATAATAAATAGCATAAAATTAAATTTATTCATCATCAGTATATTAGAGGAAGTAATATTAATTTAGATCGGCATTAAGTACTAAAATTAAGTAAATAAACAAATTGATAATTTTTTATCTTACAATTTAACATGCACTGGTTGGATTTGTTGGAAAATGAATGAGCAAAGAAAGAGAAAAGTGGGAAGAAGAAGAGATAGGGGTAGCAACATTTAAAGTCCCACATCATAGAAATATTAGCACAATCTCTCCTTATATATTAGAAGCCAAAAAGGCTTATGTAAAATAAAAAAGAGAGGGATGATAAAAAGGATGTGGACTTGGCCATATTAAATACATTAAAAAAGTCAAAGATAAGGGCCTTGGGCCTTGGGGCTCTTGGGGTCTCCTGATTGGATATGGCCGACGTTGCTGATTGGGCTAGTGCACTGACATGAGAATATTTTTTTCTCAGAATTTTAAATGGTGTGTCTGTTCAGTTCAGAATTCGAAAGGAATGTCTGTTAACTGAACGAGTACAACCATTTGAATTCTCAGCATATGCATATTAATAACAGAGCGGTTAAAGGGTCGCAACCTTTCCTATTCTGACGGTTACTGATGCATGCGAACAGGCACTCCTCCTTGCCTATATATACACTGCCCAAAACAAAGACAGAACTTACTTTTTCTGCTGAATTATTCCTTCTTCTTCAACGTAATTCTCTGACCTAGTTTCTATAACCAACTTCAGTTCGTCGGAGCTCCGTTTGCTGGCACTAAGCTACGGAGTTGGTCCGTTTTATCCTGGGAAACAAATTGCAACTACGTCGATTGGTGTATACGACAGCAATATTGTTTCAAGGAAACAGAAAAGTTCTGGACTCGGACATTATTTAAACAGAATACTTTCTGTTTATCTTTGATTTTATGCACAAATCGGTTACGCTTTCTATGATTATTATAAACATAGTCTGACGTGACAATTGTGACATAATTGATTAACAGTGATTGTTGTTGCTGTCTGTTTGTAATACAGTTGTGTAATTACAAAAGTTCTAACATTCTTGAAACAATATTTTGTTGCAGATGACGAAAAACAGCAGCACTGATTCTGCACCGATTCAGACGGTGAAAACTGCTCAGCCAGCGCCTGTGCTTCCGACAATGGCTCTGTCTCATGGCGAAAGGCCAGAGAAGTTCAATGGAATCAATTTCAAGCGCTGGCAACAGAAAATGTTGTTTTATTTAACAACACTAAGCCTTGCAAAGTTTCTGACTGAAGAGGCTCCTGTGGTAGACGAACTCGAACCTGACGCTACTAAAGTAGAGGCAGTTAATATCTGGACAAATTCAGATTTCATGTGCAAAAACTATATTCTGAATGGTCTGGATGATAGCCTCTACAATGTCTATTGTACTTTTGCAACGTCCAAACAACTCTGGTTGGCTCTGGAAAAGAAGTACAAAACTGAAGATGCAGGCATGAAGAAATTCATTGCTGGAAAATTTCTAGACTTCAAAATGGTTGACTCAAAGACGGTGATAAGTCAAGCTCAAGAACTGCAACTTATCATCCGTCAATTAGAAGATGAAAAGATGACTCTTAGCGAGACTTTTCAAGTTGCTGCAACTATTGAGAAATTGCCTCCTTCTTGGAAGGACTTTAAAAATTACCTTAAGCACAAGCGTAAGGAAATGACAATGGAAGATCTCATAGTTCGGCTTCGCATTGAGGAAGATAACAGAAATTCTGAGAAAAAGATTTCTCAGAATATTGCTGCCAAAGCAAATGTTGTTGAGTCAGACAAAACTAATAAAAGGAAAAGGGAGAATGCTCCTAAGAAGTCAAAGAAATTTCTGGGTTCTTGCCACAACTGTGGAAAGAAGGGGCACAAAGCAGCCGAATGTCGTGCGCCTAAAAAGAAGAAGTTGGAAGCAAATACGGCTGATGTTTCGAAAGGCATTTCTGATCTTGATTTATGTGCAGTAATATCAGAATGCAACCTTATTGGCAACTCAAAGGAATGGTTTGTAGACACTGGAGCCACTCGACACATATGTGCTAACAAGTGGATGTTTACAACCTATAAAACTGCAACTGATGCTGAACAACTTTTTATGGGCAATTCTTCCACTTCCAAGGTCGAAGGCAAAGGAAAAGTTGTGCTGAAACTGACTTCTGGAAAGGAACTGACTTTAAATGATGTTCTCCATGTTCCAGAAATTCGCAAGAACCTGATTTCAGGATCGTTGCTGAGCAAGCATGGCTTCAAATTGATCTTTGAAGCTGACAAATTTGTTCTTTCCAAGAATGGGGTGTATGTTGGAAGAGGTTATGTGTGTGATGGTTTATTTAAAGCAAATGTAACCACTATTGTACCACGCACTGAAATGAATAAAAGTGAATCTTCTGCTTATATTGTTGAATCTTCTAACATATGGCATTCTAGATTAGGGCATGTAAACTTTGATACATTGCGAAAATTGATTAATCTAGAATTTATACCAAAATGCAATATAGATTCCAACTATAAATGTCAAGTTTGTGCAGAAGCAAAATTGACAAGAACCTCGTTTCATCATGTTGAACGAGTGACAGAACCTCTAGACTTAATACATACTGATGTATGCGATTTGAAAATGTGTCAAACTAGAGGTGGAAAAAGGTACTTTATTACATTCATTGATGATTGTACCAGATACTGTCATGTGTATCTCCTTAGAAGTAAGGACGAAGCATTCGAAATGTTTAAACAGTATAAGGCAGAAGTTGAGAATCAACTCAACAAGAAAATAAAATCTTTAAGAAGTGATAGAGGAGGAGAATACGAGTCTCCATTTGAGGAATTCTGTGCTGAACATGGAATTATACATCAAACTACAGCCCCGTATTCACCTCAATCCAACGGTATAGCCGAACGGAAAAATAGAACTCTTAAAGAAATGATGAATGCCTTACTAATTAGCTCTGGCTTGCCAGATAACTATTGGGGAGAAGCTATTCTTTCGGCAAATCATATTTTAAATAAAATACCCCGAAAGAAAATATCTAAATCTCCTCATGAACTTTGGAAAAACAGACCACCATCCTACAAATACCTAAAAGTGTGGGGGTGTCTTGCCAAAGTAGAGGTACCAAAACCAAAGAAGGTCAAAATTGGACCAAAAACAATTGATTGTGTATTCATTGGATATGCACAAAACAGTGCTGCATATCGATTTTTGGTACACAAATCTGAAATTGATGATATTCATGAAAATACCATCATTGAGTCGAGAAATGCTAGATTTTTCGAACATGTATTTCCCTTGAAACATGGTACTGAAAATCATGCACCTAAGAGACCAAGGGAAATTGAAGTTCCTTACTCCATTGAGGACGCTGAACAAAATAACACTCAGCAAAGTAGTGTTGAGCAGCAAGTGGAGGAACCAAGAAAAAGTAAAAGGTCAAGGACTTTAAAAACCTTTGGACCGGACTTCTATACATTTATGTTAGAAGATGATCCATTGACATACAAACAAGCTATGTCTTCCAACGATGCCCCTTATTGGAAGGAGGCAATTAACAATGAAATTGAATCCATTATGTCGAATCATACATGGGAATTGGTTGATTTACCTCAAGGATGTAAGGCCTTAGGTAATAAATGGATATTTAAAAAGAAATTGAAACCTGATGGTTCAATAGACAAGTACAAAGCTCGTCTGGTAGTCCAAGGATTTAGACAAAAGGAAGACCTGGACTATTTCGATACATATTCACCTGTAACGAGGATAACGTCAATTAGAATGCTCATTGCAATTGCATCCGTACATGACTTGGAAATACATCAAATGGATGTTAAAACTGCATTCTTGAATGGTGAACTAGAGGAGGAAATCTATATGAAACAACCTGAAGGATTTCTAAGCTCAGAAAATGAGCATAAAGTTTGCAAACTGGTAAAATCACTTTATGGCCTTAAGCAAGCTCCAAAACAGTGGCATGAGAAGTTTGACAATACTATGTTATCAAATGGATTCACGATAAATGAATCAGATAAATGTGTGTACATAAAACATACACACATTGGATATGTCATTGTTTGTCTTTATGTTGATGACCTATTGATCCTAGGAAACAACAAGGCCATAATAACATCTACAAAGGATATGTTATCCTCTAGATTCGATATGAAAGACCTAGGACTGGCTGATGTAATATTGGGTGTAAAAATTCTGAGAACACCACAGGGATATGCATTATCCCAATCACATTACATCACCAAAATACTTGAGAAATTCAAGCAATATAATGTAACTATTGCAAAATCACCAGTAGATATGAACCAAAATTGGGTAAAGAACACTGGTGACGGTATTTACCAATTGGAATACTCTCGTATACTAGGAAGTATCATGTATGTTATGAACTGTACTAGGCCTGATATCGCATATGCTGTAAGCAAACTAAGTAGATTTACCAGCAATCCTGGTAAACATCACTGGAAAGCGATAATCAGAGTTCTAGGATATCTAAAGTATACACAGAGTTATGGTCTATACTATACAAACTATCCTTCAATAGTGGAAGGATACAGTGATGCAAATTGGATCACTGGATCAAATGATACAAAGTCTACAAGTGGATACGTGTTCACATTAGGAAATGGAGCAATTTCATGGAAATCATCCAAACAGACTTGTATCGCTAGATCTACGATGGAATCAGAGTTTATTGCACTAGATAAGACTGCAGAAGAAGCAGAATGGATTCGAAGCTTCTTAGAAGACATTCCTAATTGGAGCAAACCTATGCCTCCAATATGTATACATTGTGATAGTCAATCAGCTATTGGAAGAGCTAATAGTACACTATACAATGGAAAATCTAGGCATATTCGTCGTAGACATAAAACGATAAGACAACTTCTCTCTAATGGGGTTATCACAATAGATTACATTCGATCTAAAGATAACTTAGCGGATCCACTTACAAAAGGCTTGCCAAGAGAGAAAGTTCAAACCCTATCGAAGGGAATGGGGCTAAGGCCTATAGACTAAAGGTTTTTCTGAAATGGAAACCCCACCTAGTTGACTGGAGATCCCAAGATCTAGGTTCAAAGGGACAACGAAGTTTTAGAGAAACTTGATGGCACTGTTATACACAAACCATTCCTATGATAAGTCAGTGCATTATATGTTGAATAAGGATAAGTATTAGTACTTTTAATGATGTCTGTATTTGAGGAATTAAAGAATACCCTTTACAGAATCACCTACGTAAGTGCGAAGGCGCCGCTTCAAAGAGAATTATGAGGCCAAATTCTCTAAGCACTTATGAGACCAGGCAGGTGTTCAAGGCAAAAACGAACACATACAGAGAACGAAGGGTTATAAGAAACATTTATCGTGTGTTATCTACTTTAGAATTACACAAAAGGCTTACAGTTCAAGGACAGTCTATGTCTACTGATTCGCCGGTGATTCAAATAGGTAATCACTAGGAAAGTTCAAAGCCCTTGTGCTACTTTAACCGATGCGATAAATGGTTCGTGAAACTAAGATCGATTGCTCATTCATGTGGGGGATTGTTGGAAAATGAATGAGCAAAGAAAGAGAAAAGTGGGAAGAAGAAGAGATAGGGGTAGCAACATTTAAAGTCCCACATCATAGAAATATTAGCACAATCTCTCCTTATATATTAGAAGCCAAAAAGGCTTATGTAAAATAAAAAAGAGAGGGATGATAAAAAGGATGTGGACTTGGCCATATTAAATACATTAAAAAAGTCAAAGATAAGGGCCTTGGGCCTTGGGGCTCTTGGGGTCTCCTGATTGGATATGGCCGACGTTGCTGATTGGGCTAGTGCACTGACATGAGAATATTTTTTTCTCAGAATTTTAAATGGTGTGTCTGTTCAGTTCAGAATTCGAAAGGAATGTCTGTTAACTGAACGAGTACAACCATTTGAATTCTCAGCATATGCATATTAATAACAGAGCGGTTAAAGGGTCGCAACCTTTCCTATTCTGACGGTTACTGATGCATGCGAACAGGCACTCCTCCTTGCCTATATATACACTGCCCAAAACAAAGACAGAACTTACTTTTTCTGCTGAATTATTCCTTCTTCTTCAACGTAATTCTCTGACCTAGTTTCTATAACCAACTTCAGTTCGTCGGAGCTCCGTTTGCTGGCACTAAGCTACGGAGTTGGTCCGTTTTATCCTGGGAAACAAATTGCAACTACGTCGATTGGTGTATACGACAGCAATATTGTTTCAAGGAAACAGAAAAGTTCTGGACTCGGACATTATTTAAACAGAATACTTTCTGTTTATCTTTGATTTTATGCACAAATCGGTTACGCTTTCTATGATTATTATAAACATAGTCTGACGTGACAATTGTGACATAATTGATTAACAGTGATTGTTGTTGCTGTCTGTTTGTAATACAGTTGTGTAATTACAAAAGTTCTAACAGGATTTTGATAGTTTATTGCTCGGTATTTTGGTATTCTTGATTCCTCTTTTTCTATTACAGATCAACATTTGTTGATGCAGAAATGTCTCGACTCTCCACACATAATCTTCATGAAAGCATGTAAACTAGAACAAACCGTTTTCCTTATGTCGAACAAATGGAAGAAAAGATTACCTGGAAATTCAAGGTATTTCATAATTATATTATTCAGTTCGATATTCAATCTAATTTATAGCATGAATCATTGTTAGTTTAAATTTTTCGATAATAAACTCAAATTAGTGTTATTGCTGTTAGGTTAGGATAAGCGTAGAATCCCTATGACTGTGCAAACAATATATTGTCTACTCAATGCTAATTCATGGGATGTTTAGTTTTATATTTTTATACCATCTTACTAAATTTGCAGATGCGTTATTGCAAACCCAATATCTTGCTCTACATTATGATTATCATATTCGAGTACTTATGGTAATTCTTAGTTTAATAACCGTGCAAAATACATTTTTACTACTAGTAATTACTAAAAATGTAATCTAGCACAACTCAATTAAAATACATGTATGTCTGTACATGCATATAACATATATTCATATCTAACCAGATTTTAACTTCATAGAAGCAAATGCAAGCAAGTCTGAAAATATATCATAGATCTTAGATGCTGAAACAGTCAATTTATCAATATAGTACAAGCGAGTACCAAAGTTAATAATGATTCAAACCTAAATAGATTAGCTCAGTCTGAAAATATATCATAAATTTTAGATTAAAACATCAATGTGTTATTTCATTGATTTCTATACTATAAATTACACAAATGCATTATTATAGAAATGCATTTCTATACCATAAACATGTCAAGAATTGATAATTTATTCAGTTTGACACCATGATTATCTAAATTTGATTAGTTGCTACCGGTGATAAGAATCATACACAACTATATCCGCAAGAAACTACAATACACAATGAATACCGTAATTTGATTTGAAGAATAATAGGTTAAAATCCTAAATCGGTGTTGGTGCAAAGAGAAGGCAATTAGTTTTGAAAATAATTGTATTTAGTTTTGACATGAGAATTCCATTTTCCACAAATCATCACTTATTTGTAATTAGAATCCTTTTAATTCCTAATAATGATGATATCGATAAGGTCAAATTATAGCTTTATACCAAACAAGAAGGAAAAAACACTTGTTTTAAGTTCAGACCTGTTTCAAACTTATTATGGAAGTTCGTATTGTTTTTCATATTTTGCCTTTTTGTTGCGTATAAAGGAAAATTTAATTTGTACATATATAAATTCAAAATGTGCAAGAATATGCTTAAAAGAAAAACTACACACGTGCATCTTTAAAGTGTACATGTATAATGAAGTTTGAATATGAAGAAAAATACTTATTTTCATAATATGTTTCATACGAAGCTGAACTTAAATAAGTTTGTTTTTCTAGTTTCTAAAACTAAGGTAGTGCTTGGTTTACCCCTATTGACTTTGGATTTTCGCTGCATGTATATTGTAAAAAACGATCATTTAAGAAAAACACAATTATCACATAACATATAACACATAAGACAACTTTTATTTATTTTCGGTGTTTCAAAAAGTAATCAAAAAACCGTTGATAATCTATGCTTTCATCGTCCATTCATCTCTATAGCCCGTTCTCTCCATCTTTCTTTTATTTTCTCCACCTTCTTCAAATTTTCTTATATCTTGTCCTTAACGTTGATAATTGAAAATAATACAATATAAATCACGCATCATCTAAAATTTGTCCTGTTGGTAATGGTAAGCAGTAGCATGTGTTTATCGAATGGTCAATCTGACCATGCTCATATGTTCTTCTAAGCATGTGGACTGAATTATGTAGAATGAAATTATAACGAAAAAAATAGAAAATGAGAATTCTTAAATCTAAACTAGGTCGTTTAGTTTGGTACCAAAATTTTCAAAATCGAATATATAAGCATTACATTATTGTAGCTACCAAATGTAATACAGTTAAATTATGATTTGTTTTCAATGAAGTTGCTTATTTTAAACATTTAGCTATGTTATGTAGTCATACAAAGGGAGTGGATTATAAGAAAATACTTCGCCTACCTGAACCTCTAACAGAAACAACAAACCAAGCCAAAGTTGATGTACCATAACCAATATGTAAGGAGAAATAAGATCAACGCAAAGAGATGGTTGACCCTAAAGAAACACAGAAGATAGGATACCTAAATAAATATCCTTGCAGCCTCCAAACTCATTAAATCACAACAGATTCTATAATTAAACATTTAAATCCATCATCAACTATTGTATTTCCAATATGAGGCATCATCGACTATTGTATTTTGGATTCATACAAGATTGAACAAACAATCATTCAATGTAAAAATCTAATCAGCGATTTATATTTCTATCACGTTAAATCAACAATAAAACAACTAAAATTAGTTTTTACATACCGAAAATAGATTGACTTCGAATAGAGAACTCTGAGTTATACGTTCTGGAAAAGGGCACCTGAGAACCGACCGATATCTTAGCAGAAACTCTTTGATTGTTGTCGATCGAGATTTGATTGAGATTTCTTCGATTTGAACGAGATCTAATCGAGATCTGTTTTCTGAGATGGGAAAGTTTCTTTTTTGATGGAAGAACGTACGTTTGAGAAATGAAGGCGTACGTATTGGGAACATATGGGTTTGTAAGGCGTTCAGAATTAAAGAACGGGCTGCACCTGTGCTAAAATGTAGAACGGTCATTGACCGTCGTACAAATGTTCAAAACGGGTCAAAGCCGTTGCTAAATAGCAACGGGCTAAGGCCGTTGCAAATTGTCCACTTTTGGGTGTTGCGAAATGGCCTGTATGGTGTAGTGTTTGGTAAGAATTGGAATAATTACATGATTAAGGATTACATGTTATTTTCAAGTAAAGTTAATTACATGTTAGGAAGAACATGCAACATGATTATAAGTAAGAATGGGACCAACATGATATTGAGAATGACTTGTCAAAATAGAATTATTTGGAAGAATGAACATGCCCAATTTGTATGAAAAGAAACCATTAGAAACTTGAAAACGATAACGCACTTAGAAACGAGGTTAAATTCAACTTGTCATAGAAGTCTGTCCGGAAACGCCCAGCAGATCCAGCATCTATAAGTTGTTAATTTAATGTGAGAGGTCTAGTGCGTAAACATATACATGAATATGTTTGTATAAAAATTTAGAAGTAAATGACACTAATGGTGGTTATTGGAAATGAATTGGAAACGAATGAAAGTTACAACGGTAAAAGAAGTAACGGGGGATGGTAATAACCTATTATAAGTAAATTATGTTAATGAAAATGTTGTATAATAGGTAGGCTTGTCTAGGGACAAGTGGAAATTATAACTTAGGTTATAATTACTGATAAAGAAAATAGAATAACTTATGTAAATTGATAAGTTGTACTTAATTGTAAATTAAGTTATCCGTGAGAGCGAGAAAACGAAATCTGCTGATAAGGACAACATAAGTTATATTAGTGGAAGAGGAAACTTATTAGAAAACCTTAGTTAAGAGAACTAAGTTAATAAGTAAACAACGATAAGTTGTAATGGCAGCGTAAGATGAAATTATGATTAAATAAGAAGGAATGAGGCAAACTTATGAAATGAAATAAGTTATATTTAATCATAAATAATAAGTGACATGTTAATAGGAAACATGTGAATTGAGATATATTTAATTATAAATTAAGTAGAACATGTTATAGTAACCATGAGATGGGATAATGAATTGCATAAAGAGATTGTGGATTACAAACCTTGAATTACAATTTAGAGAATAACATGTTGTAGGCTTATTAATAAACTTAAATGGATTAAGTTATAAATGAAATTAACAAGCAAGAGCAACTTGGTAACTTGAATAAGAAGTCAATGTGAATGGGAATAACCAAGTTAACGGGAAATCTGACATGGTAGAGCAAGCGCGTAATTAATGATTAGACATAGGGTCTAATGACACATTAAACTGAGGCGCTTGGAACAGTCCGTACGTTGAGGGTGAATAACCCAACGGGGTAGATCATCGAGGTGTCATGAGGCACGAAGGGAGCACACATTCACCTGATTATTCTATCGGCTTCGAAGGACTGGAAGGGGGAGCACGTGGCTTCCTGAGATGTAAAAGGTGCTCCTGGTAGTCCTCTGTGGTGGTGTAGCTTGGGGTTGTTCTCACAGAGGTTGGGTCTGCGCGTAACTACCAAGTGGGTGGGCCTTGATTGCAAAGGTAGAATTGCAGTCAGAATGTTGTGACGAGGTGACACTAGGGTGACTTGGCGATTGCCTCAACGAGAAGCGAAGGTCAAGACCGAACAAGGATAGGAGATCGTCGGGTGCCCGTCATCGACAGCCAGTGGAATGCGAAAAGACTAGAGCTAAACCCAAGACGCCATCAACCTTTTCACTCTCAAGGCACGGTGGTTGAGGGGAGATACCAATTGGATGTTTAGATTGTTTGTTAGAGGCTTGTCGCTTAGCTCTTGTAGTCTTTATTACTTGAGGGAGGGGCTGAGGTGGGGCCATAGCCACCATGAAAAACAGACCCGAGGGATACCTGTATTTTGAGGCTCTTAAAGGTGGGCATGTACAAATACGGAAAAGATCCCGACCAAGTTCTGTGTTTCTTGTGCAGCCCTTCCACGGAACTCGGTGCACGCACGTTAGAGGTGTGCGGTTAAGGCATCGAATACGATTGACAATACGTACACGGGAAAGTCTAGATACATGCATGTCTGCTCTGGGTGGTGTATCGTAGACTCTAGGGCATTACTCAGTGATGGAATCTGACTCGATTGAATGGTTCGAGGGTAGCAGTCAGTACACTTACGTAGCACGACGATAGTGGTCCTATGCGGAACGTAGCGTTGTTACACACATGAATATGTACTACACTTTGGCCTAGGATGAGGGACTGTGTATATTCCTGTGATGTTACGGTGGAGAACATGCGAGTGGGGTACCATGGGGTGTACCTTAATTTGGGGGTAGCTACATATATACTGTATTAGGTTAATCTACTGGGGAGTAGATGAGTACGACGTGTGTGTAAGACTTGAGCGCTGTTGGCATAAATAACCTAATAAATAATTCACTACAACAAATTGTACGTTAGATAGCATTCAGGTATAGCGTTCCCGCCTTTCATCTTTCGTACATATACAAGATAGGATTTCAGCCGCTATTTTATTTGCTGAGTCAACGCTATTCATGAGAAAGGCGGGAGTGAAATAAAATTTGTGCGGAAAATTAAAAAACACGTATTCATTTCTCGCTTCCTCTAGAAATTCGTGTTCACTCCACTTTAAACTTTTTAATTCATCGCCTCCAGGAACGTTAACACCACCATCATCATCTCTAAAAATGTCGATAGTGTAACCCTAACCGCCAATCTAAAGTTCGGTCGATGCCACAGGTGTTCTTTCATACAGTCGATCCCGATCTCTAAACCTAACATCTCCGATTTAGACTTGCTGAGAGGTATGAGTATATAATTTTCCTAAAATATTGATAAATTATTTATTATGTAGCTACTAGTGTTTTTTAGCAAATTCTCAAAGGTCGATCGATGCCATAAGTTGTTTCTCACACAGTCCACCCCGATCCCCAAACCTAGCATGGATTTGAACTTGCTGAGAGGTATGAATACATAATTTATGCAAAAGATAAATAAATTATTTATTTATGTAGCTACTGATATTTTTTTAGTGAATTATTACTTTTGTTTGTGCAATTAACAATTGGATGACTTTTTATAATACAAAGACTCCTTAGACATACTATTTTATATTTTCATCTCAATTAAATGTATTTATATTTATTCTTATGCCAGAAAGGGGTTTTGCTGCTAACACGTGTGTCTTTGAGCCTTTTGTTTGTGTGTAGTTTCACTTTAGTGTCTGAAGTCATTTGCTGTCTTGGAGAAGCTAACATGCGTTATGTTTTGAGTTTGTGTGCCTTTTTTCCTTGTGTGCCAAGTGATACAAATATGATGGTTATTGATACGAAGTATTTTTAATTAATATTTTGTGCAATAAGATACAAGTAAAAAGACAGAAAATTTGAGATTGTCAGCAACAAACTTACATGTATCAATGAAACTAATAAATGAATTCTTGGTTACAACGTGGATGTAAGAATCTAAAAATCTAAACCTCATAAACCTCTGCATCATCTATTTACTGCATCTATTTCTCTTTTCAATAATATATGGGTTGGATAACAAAATCGAGTGTGGAGATTGGGGCATGGATGAGGCTGGGTGCAGGCATCGTGTGAAGATCGATGATTAGGAGGTTGATTTGAGGTTCTATCAAGAAGAAGATGGAGATGGTGAGCTCTGGTTTGTGGTTGAGATGTGGGAAGTGTTGTTCAGAATCGGGGTCATGGTGGGTTGATAGATTGCGATTTTGGTTTAGTCTTTGATTGAAATCAAAGGTGACAGTGATGAAGATGGGTTTGATCTCAATTTGGGTGATTGATTGAATGGTAGTAGGGCATAGGTGCTATGGGTAGTTGGCAGAGGTATTAGTGGATTGTGATTTTAGAAGGGAAGTTTTGTTCTTAGTAGTGTGGTAGGTTGAGCGGAGCGGTTTTGGATAAGGGAAGTGGCAGTGGGTTAGCAATGGATGATAAGAGAGGTGGTTGGCAGCAGTGTTGCAAATGGTTGAAGGTAATTGTGGAGGACTGGAAGTGGTATCGGCTAAAGTGGTGAAGTGTTGTCTATTGTTGCTTGTTGGGAGGGGGGATGGGATGGAGCGATTCAAATGCTGAGAAGAGGATGAAGTGATTGAACGTGGTGGTTTGGGTTTGTACGTGGAGTGGCAGCCTGGCAGTGACGTGAGTAGGGGAGAGTAGGTTAGAGTTTGGTGAAGGTGCTTACAATGGAGACTTGTGGGTTTGACATCAAGTTGTATGTGGAGGCTGGAGGTATGTATGTTGAACTGTGTGTTGGTTTTGGCTATGATCTATCACAGTGGAAAGTTGTCGGGTCTGTAGAAGGTTCGTAGAAGAAGTGGATGCTGCTGGGAAGAGCTGATGTGTTCTGGATGTAGAGGATGGTAGAGCAGTGGAAGTCGTTTTCTATTGCTTTTGAATGGAGAAGGTGGTAGCTATTGTGAAATTTTAGGCTTT
Organism: Allium sativum; assembly: GCA_030737875.1. Lineage (NCBI taxonomy): Eukaryota > Viridiplantae > Streptophyta > Magnoliopsida > Asparagales > Amaryllidaceae > Allium > Allium sativum. The sequence goes on from CM060913.1 coordinate 657,276,842, forward strand.
GTTTAGAAGTTTTTTTGTTTTTTCCATCGCTTTTGACTGCTTTTAGATGTTTTTGTATTTCAGTTGTGTTGATAATTCTTATATCAACATCAAATAATCTTTGTCATCATATAATCTCTTGCGCCATTGTGAATACAATATACTTGTCTGCTTTTAGATGGTTTTGTATTTATAATACAATATGCTTGTCTTAATCCTTGTCATCATATAATCTCTTGCGCCATTGTGAATACACACAGTGATGTGACTAACAACAAACTAAAAGTCATGAAAAATTGAGATTGTCTGTCATGTCATTACATTAATTGTATTTCCTAAGGTTTTATATATTTAGTTAGACATTTCACCATGTAAGGTCTTTTATCACTTTATATTTGACATGTTAATGTCATTCTAATGATATTCATTGACTAATCTCAATGCTGAGATATAACATAGTGGCTGTATTAATTTCAGATTTATGGCTAGAGATGGAAAGAAAAAGCTCAAGGCAATGCTTCCATCTCATTTCGCTCCTGAAGTTCAATTAGGAAACTTGCAAATTTTGGGACCCATTCGTATGCTTGATAATACTTGCAATTATGTGCCTAACCAACCTAACAAGTAATTTATCTTATCTCATATAAGTTTCAAGTCCATTTGGTTTGCAGACTGTGTTGTATATGATTAGTTATTCAATTTTTAGGGCCTTAATTGTCACAAACTGTGAAGTTGTTTCCCCTGCTCTCGACTTCGAAATAAGAACTGAAGTTTGCAAAGAAGATACAATAGTCAAAATAGAACATAAAGCAGAGGAAAGTGGGACTGTACTTAAGCAAAGAAAGAATTCACTGTAAAATCTGCAGCCCAGATATTGCATGAACAACGCATTATGTAAGCTTTTGCATTTTTATTCCAGCCTTAAAATCTTCTTGGCTATTTAATAATTCTGATTTTATTTATGTCTATACCATATAACTAAGAAATCAGTAGTACTTCAAATATTAGTTTTGCACTTATTATTTGAAGGGCCATGACTAAGAGTCCTTCCTCTTATTTATCTGAACCCTTCATTTTTGATTGCATTGTGTGTTATACATATTTGTCTATGACAGATATAGTGTAGCGTCCACACTACGTTGATCTGCATGTCTCGAGTGTGTGCGTTCTGTATGTACGAACATGTGTGCATGTGTTTGCATGGAGTGTGAGTGTATGAAGCGAGTTGCCTTTATTACTTAGATGTTTCATGATCCACATATTGAAAATGTATTATAATATTAAGAGTGTTTGGCTTTCATTTAAGTACTAGTTAAATATCGGCTTAAGTACGACGACAACAAACTCAAAAATAGCTAAAGTAAACATTTCATTGACAGTTCAACTAAAAGAGTTCGAGCAGCGGTTGAAATTGAGAAAGCTTCAACAATAAATGGTAGGGATATACTCTTGGTAAAATGTCCATTTTTTACATTTCGTGACAGTATTGCAAAGCCTCAAAGATAGGTATGAAGAAGCGTTGAGGAGAAATGATGTAAAAGCCATAGTTCTTACAGGTAACTATTTTTTCTGTTATGTTTTCACTATTTGTTAACTTATTTTTATAGCAATAGTTCTAAAATAATGTATGATTTGGCAGACGATAAAGGAAAATTTTCAGGTGGTTTTGATATCAACGCGTTTGGTAGTATTCAAGGGGGCAAAAGTTATAGCTATATTTTATTTTTACACCTTCACATCCGAACCATTCTGACTTTTAGTTAATGAATCTTCTTGTTACTCAAAACTAGTGGAACAACCAAAGGTGGAGTTCATTTCAATTGATATCATCACCGACACATTAGAAAGTAGATATTTGTGGTTCTATAGATTTCTCTTCTTCCTTTTTCCCTCTTTCCTGTTAATTGTCTTTCAACCTTAGTCTATATTATCTACCTTTCCTATTGCGATAATTTTTGTGCATATCAGGGGCAAAGAAGCCATCAGTAGCAGTGATCGATGGCCTAGCTCTTGGCGGTGGGCTAGAGGTTGCAATGGTATGTTTGATTGTACATGGACTTTTTTGCTATCAATTTTTTCATTATGCTCTATTCTTCTACATTATAAGGCATGCCATAGTCGTATATCAACATCAAATGCACAATTTGGTTTGTCACAGCTTCAACTTGGAATCATTCCTGGCTTTGGAGGTACGCTTACTTTACGTTAGCATGTATGATTTGGTAACATTAATGTTACCGTTAGTTGACAGAATTCTTTAGTGAGAAACAGCAAAAAAGTGGCTCATGTACCACTGCCAAATTTGATTAATGCAAACACCTTTTCTAGTATTGATTAATTGTGATTTATGAATGATCTTTTAGAATTTATTATATGGAAAGTGTAATATTTGGGTTTTCCATTAGATACTTATGATCTATTTATGTTTGACATTAGATTGATATCCAAACACTATTGGACTTCGTTATTATTTGATGTGTGCCTGAATTGGTTTAGTTGATCCTATATTAAGTTCGGTACAGAATAATCGAACTCATGCATGGTATCATTTTTAGTTTTTATCCTTTCCCATATTTTAACACCAATCTACCTTCTTTATGTTTAATAAAAATACATCTATCAATTCTTTCTAGGCATCTAAGCTCAAATTATTTTGTATAGCTTGTCATCTTGTGTATGTCAACTTGTTATTTTTCAAGGACTGCGAATCCTTTATAATTAACTAATTTTTTCCTTTTTAGGAATACAAAGATTACCACGACTTGTCGGCCTTACTAAAGCTCTTGAAACGATATTGGTAAAATGAGCAATTGTTGTTACAAGCATTTGATTTTAATGAATTTTTGTTTCTTATGTCTTTAGCTGTTAATGTTGATGTCCAAACCAATCAAAGGAGATGAAGCTCATTCTTTGGGTCTTGTTGATGACATAGTATCACCTAACAAGCTAGTTATTACTGCTCGGAAGTAGGCTTTGGACATAGTTGAATGTAGAAAACCATGGATCAGAAACCTTTATAGAACAGATAAAATAGAGCCTCTCAGAGAAGCAAGGGAAATTATAAATTTTGCAAGAACCCAGGCAAGGAAACAGGCTGCCAATCTGCAGCATCCATTAGTTTGTATGGATGTTATAGAAGCAGGCATAATCTCAGGTTAGATACTAGTATTGGTATTCATGTGTTATTTGCAGAATTGCCTTTTGCTTGTTACTTATATTGCCGTGTGCCACTGGTTCACACATATAAACATACGATATGATTTGTCGTCGTTACTAGTTTTTAGAATTTATCATTTTTGTTGTGAATTACAACAATACCTTACAGGAAATATTTTCCATTTCTTAAGATTCTACAGTAAGTTAAATTTATTGCAATTTTCGACTGGACTAATAGGCATCTAATGTTATCACAACCTCAGTGAGATGCTCTGCTTAGGTACTAGAAATTTATGTTGTTTATGTTTGTCTTACAATTATCTACTAACTAGTATTACTTACAGCCGTGGATCCATGGTTATAATTTATCAAATTTAACTCTTATAAAAACTTAATTGGAAGTTTTAGGGGTAGGGGGGAGTTTAATTTAATAATACACTGATGAACAGTTTGATTGGAGTATATATCTGCACTTTAGATTAAATTACAGAACTAAAACATTTTTCGATACCAGTTGGGTATGTCGAGATTGCATCGTTTTGGTTTCAGTAGATAAAACTAGTATTTTATCTTTCCTAAACGTGTATTACTGATTTTTGCAGGAAGCAGATGCCTTTGAAGCAAGAAAACCAGGCGGTTATAGAGAATGTGACTTTGAAGCAAGAAATATTTGTTGAACTGGAAAAATACTTCTCACCACATTGCATTCTTGCCACTAACACTTCAGCAATAGACCTGAATTTAATTGGAGAAAAAACTAGGTCTCGGGATCACATTGTTAGTGCTCATTTCTTCTGGTAGACATCTTTTTATACATTAACACTTTCTGAGACAACATTCCACATGGTCGAGTTGCCTGAAAGCTTATGCTTTTTATTTTGTTTAGTGCGTATTTTCTTAGTGTCGGCAATATATTTGGTGTAAACACAAATTTTGAAGTGATTTTTTTTGGGGGGGAAATTTTCATGATATATACTTTTGTGAACATAAAATCATATCCAAACTTTTTTTATTTAATTGTTATTTGAAGTTGAGAAGTTTAAAACTAATTACGACAATACATCTTGTTGACTTTACCCTACTTAATAACATCTCATTTTTCTAGTCCTGCTCATATCATGCCACTTCTGGAAATAGTCCGTACCCATAAGATTTCTCCAAAAGTTGTGGTTGATTTGCTGGACGTTGGAAAGAAGATCCATAAAACTTCAATTGTTGTTGGTAATTGTATTGGGTTTGCAGTTAACGGAATGTTCTTTCCTTACACTCAGTCGGCACTCTTATTTGTTGACCATGGTTTAGATGTGTACAAAATAGACAAAGCTTGCACAAAATTTGGTATGCCTATGGGACCTTTCAGGTACGTCATAACTTGTAAATGTGTATGGTAGGGAATCGTTAGGAAAACTCCACTATATGATTGTAGACAGGGAGCACGAATTTGTCATGCAGTTTTAGCATGACGTAAATATGGGTGCCAGTACTGCTACTCCAACAGGGAGAATGAATTCCTTTGGTTTACATATTACATGATTGTTTCCTGTTATAGAATAAAAAGGGAGGCTTTCTGCAAGCTCCCCATTTTTGTAAAATCCATTTTGCAGACAAATTCATAGAATAAACAGGGAGGTTTTCACTGTGCAACTCCGACTGAGTGTATGACAAATTCATGCTCCCTGTCTGCAATCATGCAGTTTTAGCATGAATTTGTCATGCAGTTTTAGCATGATGTAAATCCATTTGCACAGTTATCTTTTTCCTTTCCTATCAAAAATTTTGCACAAAATCTGCTAGCATTGCATTTGGACCCTAGGACGTCTTGGATATGGCACAAAATCTGCAATAAAAGTAGTAAATATCAATTATGCATGATAATTCAATCAGTAAAATAAAACATTATAGCGCATAGCTCAAGCCTTGCGCTATTTTTTATCTATTGACAACACTGTACTACTTGTTTAGTGTATATGCTTTTTGCTTATAACGAACGTTTCCAGTTGTCATGCGATCTGTACATGCATTTTTAAAATGAAATACTTGGGGATTTTGTGTTAAAATGAAATAACAGACAATCTCATTATTACTAATTAAGGTGCTTTTCTTGGTTCTTTTTTAGATGTGTATTACTGCGATGGTACTTGTAGAAATTCTATTCTTTAAAGGCACTGGCCCTAGCATCACTTTACAGGACATTATTGCTTACAGTAGTAGTGATATCAGTACTTGTACTAGCCGTATGCTCCTGCACCCTCAAGCAGCTCAATAATAGTGAGCAGCTCATTAGCGAGAAAGAGGATGCTGAAAACTGCTTTGCTTATGGCCACTATGCTAGTACTCACTTACTATACAATATTTACAATTCATTTTCATATATATATATATATATATATATAATGCATCGAGCAAAACATTTTTTTCTTCTACTTTTCTTTATGTAAAACATGTTGTCACATGTACTCTTATAATTGTCATTTACTACAGGTTCTTCCAAATGGCATTCCATGGATACCAAACTTGGTTCAGACAATCATATACATAATTATTAGTGGTGGAAAATATATCTTAGATTAATTGAAAGTGGTTGACAGTCCAAATCTTGATAGTAGAGGGAAGCTCTTCATCCCTCTTATTCTAGCATTTCAGGTGACCATTTATTAATTTTTTCATTAATTTTCTTTTCTTTCACGATCGATAATCAAACATACAAAATATTTGCTTGTATTTAGTGCTTTTTTATTATGATTAAAATACAAGAAGCAATAAAGAATATCTTTGAGAATGAGAGTAAGTCACAATATTGGAGTGATAGTGTTGACTTGTTCATTCCTGATGTACGATTAATTCGGCCTGATAATGTTGATTTGTTAAAAAAAACATATGATTTTGTGTTATTGCAGAGGAAGGCTAGAAGCAAGAGAGTGGGTAAATCTTCAAATATGTGGAGATGATGTTGGTTATACTACAGATGGGGAGTTGTTTGTTGCTTGCAACGAGTATGCTTTTCCTGTTTGTAAAGATTGTTATGATTATGAAAGGAAAGAGGGGAATCAAGTTTGTCCACGGTGCAAAACTAGATTCAAAAGACTCAAAGGTACAGTTTTTTGTCATTTCTTTTTCATGTATTGACTCACACTTGAGATATGTTAGTATTTTGTAATACTCATTGGATCAATACCTGGACCATAGTTTAATGAACTGGTTGTTATGTTTTAACTGGTTGTTATGTTTGTTCCCTGAATTTGTATTAATGAGTTTTGCTATTGTCATTGTTTGGTATGTAATATACACTTGTTGGTGCAGCCATAAGAAGGCAACTTTGTTGCTTGTCTCAGTGCAAATATCATGTAAATAGGCATGCTAACCTGGATATAATATCGACAAACTCTTAATGAACACTTCTTTAAAACCTATAACATTGCTTTGCTACGTCTTTTTTATAAGAAAAATGGAGCAATATTTAATTGGATTTTATACTTATGATGATTGTTGGAAGCTGGGACATTTATATTTATTGATGATGTGTTTCTTGACCTACCGATCTTGCCATGAGAACCACACTACATATGTATTGATTTGAACATTATAATTATTAGACAAGCTAAGATTTTTATTATTAATCACCAAAATAATAACAACAGAAATCCATTGAAATTAAAATTTATTGTTAATGAGCATTGTATCAAGGGATAACCCTCTTTTTTAAGTTCAATCTTCGTATAATCTATTTATTTAATCAGTGCTTGTTATTGCATAGGTTGATGATATTCCTCCCAAACAACATGCTTTCATGCCTGCTTATATGGGTGATGGAGGCAAAAAGGTTCATCCATTTTCTTTTGTTGATCCTACTAATCCAAGTATATATTAGAGCATTTTCCAACATTTTTATGTTTGCTCCTCTGTAGCTAATCTAACTGATTCTTCCTACCATCTCTAGATAGCAGATTATGTTCTAGTTCATAATGCCTTGTTGGCTAATCTCTCATCACAGTCAATATGTTCCAAGTCTGGGCGTCCAATCTCAAGTGTTCTTGGTGAGGCTGTAGTTTCTAGTTCGTCCAATCCAATGGCAGCTTTATTGGATGCCTTGGTTGCTCCCATCTCTCCAGGTCTATTGAAACTAGTAAGCATCTCTTATTTACTTTATTGGAATATGAAGATCGCCATTGGTGTGATGTTTCAGCTGTGTTGGATAAATGAGATTAAGAAAGTAGTTGGAGTTGCTGAATTTAATGATGAATCACTTTTTGTTAAGGGTGATAAGGTAATATGTATGATATATTTTGTATGGACATAAAATAAATGATAAAATAATATGTATGAAATTTAATGTTTAGATGTGTTGTTTGAATGATATGTATAAAATACAAAATTTGGAAATGTGAAAAGTTATCTGAATGATGTATGAAATATTTTGTTATAATTTATATGTTTGTTGCTCGTAAAACTATGTTATATATTTATATGTGAATGAAAATTATATTATATATGTGAATGAAAAAACTTGAAATGGCAGGTAAAATCTATAGAAGAATACATATATATGTTATAGCGTTTTAAAAACGCTATGGATGAGATAAACACTATAGAAACTAACTCTATAAACGCTATAACAGAGCTGTGAACACGCTATAGAAACTAACCTTACAAACGCTAATACAACTATGAAAACGCTATAGAAACTAACTCTGCAAACGCTATAGCAGAGATATGAAAACGCTATGGAAACATATTGCAAATATGTTAACAAACCCTATAAAAAATATAAAACGCTATAGGATATTTATTTTCCATAGCGTTTTTGTTAATGCTATTTAAAACTGAAGGTCTACCATAGCATGTCGTTACGCAGCGTTCTTTGAAACGCTATAGCAGGCTATTATAGCGTTTTTCAAACGCTGTGAAAGGACTTTGTTGTTGTAGTGAAAACGCAACAGAATGGTATATATAGGATTATCCAAAATGTGTAGTTTAAATCCAGTCACCAGAACTTGTGTTCTGACCCCCTCCTCATAACATACTCACAGGTTAGATTTGTGGCAGAGATATGATAGCTTTAGATACTGGCTAGGCAGTATTATTACTATGGTAAGCCTATATATGATTACATTATATTTTATCCATACTGTTGTGAGATATTTTTCTGAGCTTTGATATATTTTATATCTCTGTCTTTTCTGTAGGATACCAGAGCAAACCAACACGAGTTTCGATGGATTGGAATTTTGAAAAAAATCGGTATGTCGGAATTCCAGTTGTTACAATCAACAATGTAATGCTAAACAACTGCGAGCTGGAATATAAACCTGAAGTTATTAGGAGAAGTGGCATTTAAAGTATATATGAATTAAAATGCATGTTGACATAAGGTTGTTCGGGTTTAGCCATTTGTAGACATATTATTTTCTCTGCTTCAATCTATGCCCTGATGTATGAGTAGAGGGTAACTCATGCAATTGCGATCGTTGTGCCTGTTCCTGTTTGAGTAGTGATTTTGTTCCGTATAAAAGCAGAAATGAATAAAAATGAAATCCATTTATGTTAGAAATGGACACAGCAAAATTCATGAAACAACATGCCAAGCTTATGAAATAATCTGTAAAATAGAATGAGATAAACTGAAAATTATTATTGAAAACCCAATCATGAAGATGTGTTTCAATACATTGCCAACTGCGTGTGTCAGATGAGAACCTCTCTCTAAGGTGTCTGTTGCCAAACGTAGAGTCACATTGCAATAAATTTGAACAAATTTGGAAAAGAAATTAGAATGAGTTATACAAACATTGTTTATTTAATGTCATAATTTTATTAGTTGTTAATAATTTAATGTTACAGTAAACCAAAGTGAAGTTTAATGAGATATAGTAGCTAATGATGAGAAAGAGAGGTCGAGTTTGTTAATTTCTTGGATGCTCTTGCTTGTTGAATAGAATGTAGAAACAGTTGTTATAGTGATAACTTTTCCTGATTTTACAAATGATAGACAATCTAACCAAGACAAGACCGATGACAAACTTCTGCACTCCTACTTTTGCACACTACAAGAAAAGCAATAAGTAGCTACAAATTTTAGCAACGGAAATTTTCGTTGCTAATTTAGTGACGGATTAATTTGCAAGGAATAATATTCAAGACTATCCATTTCGTTTATTTTAAATTGTTACCATCATTTGTCATTATCCATTGCTAAATCATTACAAATTGCATCACTTTACCATTAGAAATGTTTCACTGCTAATTTCCATTGCAAATGGAGGTAGTTTACCAGCAATTTTTTTAAAGTTATTCTACAGGAGATTTTCAATGAATCTAAAAGGGATAATTATACTAATTCTTTGAAAAATATTTTACCATTATTTTTATAATTGTAATTATGCTTTTATTTAATAAGTATTTTTGGTAAATTAAAAATTGCTATTAAATAGTTATTTGATTAGTATTGAATAATTATCATCAAATATAGTTAGCAGTGGAACAACCGTAGTTGGTGTATATTATTACATATGGTTTTGGATTTGGATTTCCTGTATTGTGTCATTTTTTAGAAAAGTTACTTTTGAGCTTTGCATCTGTAAGTCGCTACTATCTCAAGGGGTTTAGTATCCTTAGTTTTTGAATTTTAAACATGAGTTTATGACTCTTTCCTAATTAACAATATAAACAGAAATAGTATTCAGGAATACTAGTTGCAATATTACTATTACTTAATATTTTCCTTACAATTTTCATACTTGGATGTCCAAGCTTTTAGTGCCACATATCAAATGTCTTACAAATTTCATCAAATAAAAATAGTTTTCAATTCAGAACAGTTACGACCATATTCCCTTTTTTAAGTCAGCAATGTTTCTTGAATTTCCAACATCAAATTTGTATAACCCTTTATATTGATTACCCTGCAAAAGATTTTCCTTAGTTAAGATGACTTTGACTAGGCGGTGAGTTGGGTAAAATTTGAATGACACATTATTGTCTCTGGCACATTGTGACACAGTTATAAGATTCTTTTTGATATGTGGTAATCTTAAAAGATTGTTTATGTATAATTGTTTTGTACTCTTTATACTAGTGTGTCCAGTATGTGTGATGAGTGCAATATTGCCATCGCTCATAGATAAAGATTGTCTCACTAAAAGAAAAGCACTTTTACAACAATGAATTTACAACACTTCCTCATACTATCGTAAAAATGTGTATATTTTACGACATTTATTTTTTTAATGTTGTAAAATGACACTAAATTTAACACAATTCACAAAAAGTTATTCTTTTTTTTTTTGTTTCCACAACGTTTCCGAGATAGTTGTAAATAACCTTTTTCAATAGAAATTTCAAGACTTTATTATATATGATGTTTTTTAACCTTCAAAAGAGTATTTTCCAAACATTGCAAAATCGTTTTATTCAAAAAAATTAATAAATGCCATGGATAAAAAATAAATAAATAAAAAGAGATCTATTTGATAAGAAAAATTGAATTTCTAATAAAACTAAAATGCTTCAAAAGCAAAGATACTTGTCAATTTAGAGAAAAAAATAGACAAAAGTACACAAAAGTATGCAAAAAAATTAATTTAAATTTTTGTAATAATCAACAGAGTATTGCTACGATCTGAAATAAACTTAAAGCTTCCAAACAGAATAATCAATTTTTTTACTATTTATAATTTAAGTTTAAAAAGTTAGGTAAACTATTTGTTTGATGCGAATACAATTAATACGTGGATCATTGGATTAACTTATTAATCCATCCCAAAAAAAACTGGCTAATATAGACAATCATGGGTGTTTTACAGTATTGGATACCAAAAAATTTGGCTATATATGTACCCATTTGTTTTCGAATGTAAATTATTGGTTTTTTATAATTTTTAGCATGTTGACAATTATGGGTAGATATAGTTTATTCATTTAATTAACGGGGCAATGTAACTTGTACTTATAAGTTGAGAAGGATGTTATGATACTGTGAAATTTTCTTGACTTTAATTTGAAGTGCTTGGTATGGTAAATTGATAATCCTTTGGCGAGAAGTATAACTTATGCTGATGATGTACGTATTATGTTTTTTTTTCTATTTCGGTCCAATAATTTTTTAGGTAGAAATGATAATGTATCTTATATTTGTACATTTATATAGTTTGCAATGTTGTTTTATTTTAATAATTAACGTTAAAAAGTAAAATGTCTAGTAACGACTTAATATCGATTGTAAGAGGATGTTATATAATATTTAATCGAACCATGCATCAGGTTAAAAACAACAATATATAATAAACCAACTAACAATGATAATTAGCGATTAAACACTTATTCACAACTCACAATGATTTAATTAACGGGGCGATTATATATTTAATTATTACATTGCGGAAAGGCATGGCCTTAAATAAGAGTACTGGGCTTGGCCCATTTGTTTATATTTCTTCGCACAACATTATTATTGACAGCAATGAGAATAAGTGCAGCCGCCTGCTACGTGTAATATTACATTATAATAGGTTAACATTGTTATTGGACTTTTGCCCGGAACGTTAGTTACAAGCCTGCTTTGTGTAATGATGGCCATATGTACACTTATTATAAATACATGGCCATACTGAACCCTGTAACATAACTTTCAGTTTATCATCAATACAATTTCACTCACATTCCATCAATACAATTACAAATTCAACTGTTCTTTACAGTTCTTGATTTGGTATTAGAGCTGCAATTCAGCCTAACGGCATCCTTTCTCCATTGTTGTGTCTCATTTGTTGTGTTGGCTATCTTCTTCTCAGAGTAATATCATCATCGAAGAAGATCAACCAATAGCTATTTGTGTCGTGCCATAACAAGTTGTACACGGCTGCATCAGAACTGTGTCGTGCCTCTGTACAAACTTGTGGCTGCAACTCAACAGCTACTGGTTGTTACAAAGAAAAATTCAAGAATTCTAATCAAAGTTATCAAGAAATTTCAAGACTCAACTGTGCCATATCAAAAGAACTTGGATCAGATTTGTTCCTCATCATTTCCAAATTCTTGATTGCAGCAGCTGCAGTCTTGTGAACCTCCGTCAAACTCCAATCCACAATTCTTGATTTCTTTGCATTTGTTTCCTGATCTTGATCATGGTTAACAATAGCGGTATATCTGAATCATCTGCACCCCTTGTTAGCTCAACAAATTCATTCCTCCCAATAACCTGACAAAACCATTGATTAGTCTCAAATCTCAATTAATTACTGCACAGTTAGATGAAAACAATTATCTGTTATGGAAGCTACAGATAGAGACTGCTATAGAGGGATACGGCCTTGAAGGATATGTAAGGGGAACAATCTCAATTCCTCAAAAGTTTATTACCAACCAAGAAAACAACATAGTACCCAATGAAGAGTATAGCAACTACTATAGACAAGACAGACTTATTAGTTCATGGATATTGTCATCAGTTGGACAAAATCTCTTGCCACAAGTTATCATGTGTAAATCTGCCAATGAAATATGGCAAACATTGGAAAAGTCTTTCAATACACAATCATATGCAAAAGTTATGTTCTATAAAAGATAGCTTCAGAAAATAAGGAAAGAAGGGGTGACTATGAGAGAATACCTATCCAAGATAAAGTCAATTTGTGATATGTTAGAAGCTGCAGGGTGTAAACTTTCTGATTCTGAACAAATTCTTAGTATACTGAATGGTCTTAGCGAAGAATATGAAGCGGTGAAAGCTATAATAGCATCACAAAAGCAGTTTTCTTCCATTGATGATGTTCATGCAATATTATTATCTCATGAAGCAAGGATTGAAAGAAAAAAGGCGCAAGAAAATGAATATTCAGTTAACTATGCTAGCAACAATTTTAAAAATAAGAATCAAACTAACAAGGCAGACCAAACCTTCCAAAGAGGGGGTCCTCCTACCCATGGCAGAGGCAGAGGAAGATGGTCCAATACTGGCAACAAACCAAAGTGCCAAATCTGTGAAAAGATTGGTCATACAGCCCCAAGATGCTACTTCAGATTCAATGTCAACTATGCTGTTAATCAGAATCCAAAAGGATCAAATCCCTCAGTCAACATTGCTCAAGCACAGGGTGATGTCACTCAACCTGAATCATCAAGAACTCAGACTGAATGTGCCAAAGCTGAGCATATCAGTGACGATAGCTGGTATCCAGATTCTGGAGCTACCAACCATATCACCAACAATCTAGAAAATCTCAACCTCGGCAATAGAGAATATTAAAGTAATCAGTCAATCTCCATGGGAAATGGTAAGTATATTGATATTTCTCACATTGGTAAGGGTAGTATTAATGGAAAAAGGCAATTGTTCTTGCATAATCTATTAAGGGTACCAAAAATCAAGAAGAACTTGATAAGTGTGTCTCAGTTTGCTAAGGACAACAACATTTACTTTGAATTTTTTCCAAATTACTGCTTAGTGAGAGATATACTGACTAAAGATATATTCTTGCAGGGTGATGCAGTGAAGGGATTATATAAGTTCAATATAACACTGTAAAGATCAATTCTACATGTAATATGTCTGTTCTAAATAGTCAAACTGATTCACTGTCTGTATTTGAAATTTGGCATTACAAATTTGGCCACCCAAGCGCTAAAATTGTTAAACAAGTTCTTCTTGATAATAAAATACCCTTTAATAATGTCAATTTACCCTATATTTGTACATTTTTTCAAATGGGGAAAAGTCACAAATTGTCTTTTACCAACTCAACTACTGAATACACAAAACCATTTGAATTAATTGCCGCAGACTTATGGGGTCCAGCCCCAGTTAGCACTGATTTTGGATATAGATTTTATATATCATTTGTTGATGCTAGTACTAGATACACGTGGCTATACCCTCTGAAGTCAAAATCTGACACTTACAGTGCTGTACAAAAATTTATTACTATGGTAGAGAACCAATTCAACAGTACTGTAAAAATCTTACAATCAGATGGGGGTACTGAATTTAGACCACTTAACAATTTCTTTCTGAAAAAAGGTATAGCTCATAAAATAACATGCCCTACACATCTAAGGCCATATAACTCAAACAAATTTGATTATAAGTCAAGACCGTGTACATTCATTGGGTATTGCATCAATGAAAAAGGATATAAATGCATCGACTCAAATGGTAGGATCTTCATAAGTAGTCATGTTATATTTGACGATAGGAAGTTTCCATACAAGAATTCTGAACTAAAAACTTCAAGGAAAGTTTACAATCCAAAGGTGGTTTTACCTGAACTGCCCGTTATACATGACCTGTGGGAAAGACAAAGTGGAAGTGAGGCTGCTGGTGTTCAAACTGGCATTGAAAATACCACAGAATGGAAAGATCAGCATCAATTTGCAACATCCAGCCCCGCCATCCAACAACCTGTAACAGAGGACAATCAAAATATTAATGCTGAGGACAACAATAATGATCAAGAGCCTTCAAACAGAACTGGAAATACAACCGAAAGTGAAACCAGCGAATCAAACTCACCAGAAAGCTCTCCACACAAGCAACCAACCCATCACATGGTGACTAGAGCAAAAAGTGGAATTTTCAAGCCAAAAATCTATGCTGGTGCTATCAGCCAAGATGAGCCAGTAGATTATAATCAAGTTGTGAACGACAAGAATTGGAGAGATGCTATGAAAGAGGAGTATAATGCTCTTATTAAAAACAACACATGGGAACTATTCCATCCTCCTCAAAATAAAAATATAGTAGGCTGTAAATGGACCTACAAGCTCAAGAAAAATCCAGATGGATCAGTAAATAGATTTAAGGAAAGACTGGTAGCTAAATGCTTCACACAAGAATATGGTTTTGACTTTAGTGATACTTTTTCTTCTGTTGTGAAGCCTTCAACTATCAGATTGATATTTACTATTGCTCTAAATAATAATTGGAAAATTAAGCATCTTGATGTAAATAATGCTTTCCTGAATGGTGAATTACAGGAAGACATATACATGCAGCAGCCACAAGGATTTACTCAAGATTCAAATCAAGTTTGCAAGCTAAAAAAGGCAATATATGGACTCAAGCAGGCTCCTAGAGTTTGGTTTCAAAAACTCAAAGCTACACTAAATTCTATGGGATATCATCCAACAAAATCTGACTCATCATTATTCATTAAAGTTAACTCAACCTCTATTGTATATATACTAATTTACGTGGATGACTTAATTATTACAGGTAGCTATGAGGATGATATCAAACACTTGACTGAATATTTGCACAACCAATTCTCTATTAAGGATCTAGGAGAAGTCACTCACTTCTTGGGTATTGAAGTTACTAAACAGTCAAATACAGAAATGCATCTCTGTCAGAGAAGATACATTTCTGAATTGTTGTTCAGAACTAACATGAGTGAGGCCAAACCACAACCAACACCAATGATTTCCAATCAACACTATTCTAAAAACAGGGGAGAAGCAATTAATAATGTAAAACAGTATAGAAGTGTTGTAGGGGCATTACAATATGCCACTATAACATGACCTGATATTGCATTTAGCGTTAACAAAGTTTCTCAATTTATGCAGAGACCCCTAGACGAGCATTGGAAGGCTGTAAAAAGGATTCTCAGATATCTCAAAGGCACAAACATTTTTGGGCTGATTTTAACCGTAAGCAACCATCTAAATATTACTGCCTACAGTGACTCAGACTGGGCTACAGACAGTGATGATAGAAAATCAGTGACAGGCTACTGTATCTACATTGGAAATAATCTCATATCTTGGTGTTCAAAAAAGCAAACTACGATATCCAGATCCAATACTGAAGCTGAATACCACAGTGTGGCAAGCACTACTGCTGAAATCCTATGGCTACAGTCAATTTTAAGGGAATTAAACTTGCTTACTGAGAAAAAGCCAACTATATGGTGTGATAATTAAAGCACTATTTACTTATCATCAGATCCAGTGCAACACGCTAAGATAAAACACATAGAGATTGACATCTACTTTGTTCGAGAGCTGGTACAACAAGGAAAACTACAAATCAACTATGTTCCAAGCTATCATCAAAAAGCTGATACATTTACTAAATCATTATCAGCAAGGAGCTTTACAAGTCTTAGAGATGAGCTTAAAACCAAAGGAAATATACAACCTGACAAGGAGTCACCAGAGCAAAACCTTTGGAGATGAAAGCAGCTCAAATCCGATCTCGCACAGTTCGATTTCACTTGATGAGGCCCTCTTGATGTACTTTAGTCTCAGATTCATCTATCTTCAGCATCGAGAGGGCGACGATTGACGATCCACCACAGCAAATTAGGGTTTTTCCAGAGGTTACGAAACCTAATTTGAGAGGGGGCATTGATAGCAATGAGAATAAGTGCAGCCGCCTGCTATGTGTAATATTACATTACATTATAATAGGTTAACATTGTTATTGGGCTTTTGCCCAGAACGTTAGTTACAAGCCTGCTTTGTGTAATGATGGCCATATGTAAACTTATTATAAATACATGGCCATACCGAACCCTGTAACATAACTTTCAGTTTATCATCAATACAATTTCACTCACATTCCATCAATACAATTACAAATTCAACTCTAAATATTTCTCTCTACAATTAAAACTGTTTCTTCGTCAAGAGAGTCAAGATGCCTACTGAAGGGGATCAGGTGGGTGTTGATCATGAGAGAGTCATCTTGACTACTGAAGGGGAGGTGGAGGAGAGAGTCTTCTTGACTACTGAAGGGGAGGTGGAGGAGAGAGTCATCTTGACTACTGAAGGGGAGGTGGATGAGAGAGTCATCTTGACTACTGAAGGGGAGGTGAAGGAGAGAGTCATCTTGACTACTGAAGGGGAGGTGGAGGAGATGACTACTGAAGGGGAGGTGGAGGAGAGAGTCTTCTTGACTACTGAAGGGGAGGTGGAGGAGAGAGTCTTCTTGACTACTGAAGGGGAGATGACTACTGAAGGGGAGGTGGAGGAGAGAGTCTTCTTGACTACTGAAGGGGAGGTGACTACTGAAGGGGAGGTGGAGGAGAGAGTCATCTTGACTACTGAAGGGGAGGTGGAGGAGATGACTACTGAAGGGGAGGTGGAGGAGAGAGTCTTCTTGACTACTAAAGGGGAGGTGGAGGAGAGAGTCATCTTGGGTACTGAAGGGGAGGTGGAGGAGATGATTACTGAAGGGGAGGTGGAGGAGAGAGTCTTCTTGACTACTGAAGGGGAGGTGGAGGTTGATATGAGTGTGCCTGATGATTTTGATCTTGAACGTCCAACAAACAACTGGCGAACTTGGTCAGCAGGCAATAGTGGGAAAAGAGAATTTAGCAAAATTGCAAGAATCAGGAGAGGGCGCGTGGTTCCTTTAGACGGAGGGGCTAAGCACTGTGATATGTGCAGTACGGCATCCACCTGGAAAGGCTGTAGTTGCGGCCATCTAATCTGTCTCAACCACTTCCCAACGAACGTACGTGACGGAGCTCAGGGCGGACATGTTAAAATAATTATATGTCCCTGCTGTGGTCACATGACCACCGCAGTACGTACTGCTTAGTTGAGGGTTTTAGGTTTAGTTCCTCATGTACTTCTCCGTGTATATGACACATTTGTTTTCTTGTTAATAATATTTCTGTTCAGATACCATTTTCACTTGCATGAGTTTTTATTTTGGAACATGCTCATTTTTTTCTAGATTATAGTTTAGTCGCACATGACGTGGACTTGAAGACGTCCCATTTTATTTAGTTTAATCACACATCTAGATTTATTCGAGTAGATTTTTTTTCCCTCTTAATGTTGAGTTATTTAATTATGTGTGCTTTGGCGTTTCTAAAGAAAACCCATTGTGGCGTGCTTTGGCGTTTAATTATGTAAATGTCAAAATAAGAATTTGATTATGTAAACCAATAAAAACAGAAAAAAAAGTTGTGCATGTTTTGCGTTTATAAAGAATTGCAAAGAAAACCTATCGTGACGACCTAAAATTTTGTCAATTTCAAAATAAATTTTTTAATATTTTCTTTTGAAAATTGGTTCTAAATTTTTTAATATTTTCTTTTGAAAATTGGTTCATTTTATTGCTAAAACCAATTAAAAACCGTTTTTATATGCCTCGTTAAAGCCAGATAATCCCCCTAACCTAAATGGGTATCTTACCGGGAAAAAGAGTACATATAAAATTGGTATGCTACAACATTTATCTTTTCCAATACAACTAGAAAAACTGAAAAAATATGAAACAAAACTATAACAAAGCAAGCAACAAGACACTCAAACCGGCCCACAAAGCCCACTTCTTCAAATTCAAACGACCTCAATTTATTCTTCTGCACGCTCTTAAACTACCCAGCATCAAATAATTCAATGCCCCAATGTTCCAATATTAATGAATTCCTTGGATTCCTGGTAGTTTTGCTCCCATTGTTTCGAACCAAGTACAAAATTTCCTTTTCAATTTGCAATAACTTCATGGTTGAATGGGTGCTTCAATTTTGAAAAAGCCTCATGTTTCTCTCTTTCCAAATAAAATAAATGGTAGAAGTAAAACAAGCACAAGCCAAGTCTCGGATTTGATCTTGACATTTGAAATTGGAGTGTAAAAATCTGACTTCATTTCTCAGATCAGATTCAGAATTCAAAGGAAGCATCAGCTTTGGTCTCAGGGAAAACCAAATATATGATGAATAATCACAATTAGAGAAGAGGTGCTGCACTGATTCTGGATGAATATCACAAAGAGGGCACATGATGTTTGAAATATTTCCATAATGAGCAATCCTGTCTTTTGTGTTCAATCTACCCAATACAACAAGGTATGAAATAAACGACATCTTTTACTGTTCTTTTTATATCAAACCACTGAATAAATATTATCACATTCTTCATGACTTCTAACATAGTCCCAACCTTTATGAAAAGAGAATTGACCACCTTCACACCACTCGTAAGAATCAGAACCCTTATTTGAAAAAATAGGAACATAAATAATTTCTTGAATAAGCTCTCTAGTAGCTGGATGAATTTCTAGAACAAATCTTTCATTACTTATGATTATATCAACTTTTACTTCTGAATCTCCAAGCATATAAACTCTATCACAACCCAACAAGCCCACCAAACATTGACAATTTATCCATGGATCGAACCATAGATAAGTATCAGACCCCTTTGATATCACTTTAGAGAAAAGTTGTTTTGAATGATTTCGTAATTTCAACAAAGATTTCCAAGTAGAGGATGCATTATTATCCCTTGCCATTGTCCAAAAATGTTTATTTTTAGAGTATCTACAATGCATCCACTTGCTATAAAGGGAAGTGTTAGAAAGATAATTCCATAATAATTTGATACAAGCAAACTTTTTAAGATCTGATTTTTTTTTAAAAACCAATGCCTCCTTCAGATTTTGGTTTACATAAATTTTTCCAAGATACCTTATGAGCCGAATTTCCCTAGAAAAAATCAGAACAAAGTGATTCCAATTTATCTAAAGTATACTCAGGGATCTGGTAAATAAAAAGCCAGTATAGTATGATTGGAGTAATTACTGTATTGATCAATTTTGCCCTTCCTGCATAACTCAAAAATTTGGTTTCCCAATCTTGAATTTTATTTTGTACACGTTCAATCAAAGAATTACACTCTGAATAGTGTAAATAGTTAGAGGACAGGGGAAACCCAAGGTATTTAATAGGTAGACAAGCTTGATCAAATCCTAGAACATTCAAAATATCTCTTGAATTATTTGCACTTGTACTGAATTTTTTTTTTTTTTTAGTTGCATTGACATTTAATCCAGCTTGAGAGCTTAACTTCTGAAAAATAGTTCTTAAAGCATATGCATTCTGCAATGCAGATTTCCCAAATATCATTAAATCATATACATAAAGCAAATGAGAAATTGTAGGCTTACAGTGGTCACTAGACAGGAATTCTTTACTCATTGTAGCTTGATCCATTAAATATGAGAAATATTGCATTGAGATGGCAAACAGATATGGTGATAATGGATCACCCTGCCTTATTCCTCTTGATGATGTGATAAAGCCCTTAGGAATCCCTTGAATGATGATTGAAAATGTAGCAGTGGACATGCATTCAAATATAAGATTTATAAAGTGAGTAGGGAAATTCATTCGAGACATTAAAAAACAAATTAGTTCCCTATTCACAATATCATAAACTTTTGCCAAGTCTACTTTAACACACTTGCTACACCCTTCTTTTTAAAATCTCACAACATGAGCTAATAAAATATTATCTCCAATATATCTGCCTTTAATAAAGGCACTCTGATTTTCTGAGATGAGAAAAGGTAGAAATGTTTTAATCTGTTACAAAGTAACTTGGCAAAAATCTTATAATAAACATTGCAGCATGAAATTGGGCGAAAATGGGAGATTTCAGTAGGTTTGTCATTTTTTGGGATTAAAGGAATGGAAGTATGGTTAAGTGATTTAGGCAATTTACCAGATCTGAAAATATCAGAAATAGCTGTCAACATATCATGCTTTAGAACTTCCCAATGGATTTTCATAAACTTTGCATTTAGTCCATCCGGCCCTGGACTTGATTCATCATGAATTGAAAATAATGCTTCATGAATTTCTGAAAGTTCTACCTGCTTTAAAAGAAACTGCTGGCCTTGAGCATTAATAAATGAAATAGGTTCAAAATCAGGGAAACTATTTGAAGAAGAACCATTGAACATTGAAGAATAATAGTTTATAGCCTCTGATTCTATCTCCTCTGGCTTGAATAAAAGAAATCCTTGTTAATCAATCAGAGCTCGAATATGATTATAAAATCTTCTGTTAGACATTCTTGAATAAAAATTTTTAGAATTTGTATCTCCTTGTTGCAACCATGCAACCTTAGCTTGTTGCCTCAAACCATGAAATTCAATGCTTTGTAAATTCTGATAGTGTTTTTTAGCTTGCATGTAGTCTTCATATAATGAAATGTCTTCAGGATTCTGATCAACAGCGAATTCCAATTGAGATGATAAAAGCTTAGCTTGTTTCAAATTAGCATCATTTTTGTCCCTTAATTTATTCCAACTCTTTAATTCATTCTTGCAATTTTTCAGTTTTTGAAGAAATTGAATGCTTTGAAATCCCCATACTACTGTATTTAAATCTTTTTTAATTGCTTCATCATATCCAGGAAGAAGAAGCCACTCGTTCTTGTATCGAAAAGGAAATCCCTTCAAAGAAGGAGTAGGGATCAGATCCAACAAAATTGGATTGTGGTCGCTGGAGCATTGTGATAAAGATAAAGCCTTCAAATGAAGAAATTGCTGAACACAGGTATGATTTACCAGAATTTTGTCAATGTTAGTGGCAATGCCTCTTCTACGCCAAGTAAATGAGAACCCAAAAGGCTTAATTTCATTCAAATCTGATTGCAATACAAAATTCTGAAATCCTCTAAGTTGATAATAAGGAATAGGAAGTCCTCCTTTTTTATCTTTAGGAGATAAAGCATTATTAAAGTCACCCATCAAAACCCATGAGTTTTTAATCAGATTTGATTCATCCTTTAAAAGATTCCATAAATTATGTCTATCAACATAAGAGTTACTTGCGTAGATCAAAGAAAAAGTCAGTGAAAAACCTCCCTTATTTGATGCATCCACTGTCAAATGTTGAAAAGAATTGGCTATCACCATTAGATCCCATACTTTAGCATCCCATATCAAAAGAATTCGACCAGAAGAAATTGAAGAATTATTAGTGCAGAATTTCCATCCATTAGGCAGTAAAGAAACAAAAAAAATCTAGATTAGATTTAGACAATTTAGTTTCAACTAAACCAACAATTGTTGATTTAGTGTGAGTCAAGAGTGTGAGTACATCCTTCATTCTCGAATATGTACTCATACCCCTGACATTCCAAGAGATAATTGTCATTTAATAATTCCACTGCTCCTTGTATTTCTTTAGAGGGAGCAATAAACACTAGAACCTGATGGAATTCTTTTTGCATGTAACCTGGATTTTTGTCTATAAAAGATGAAACATCAATTTGTTTTCATTTATCAGGATCTTTCAGTGGCTCTCTTTCCTTAATTGCATCTATTATATGGTTCATATTATCTGGCAAAATGTCTTCAGGAAGTTTTGAATTAAGAAAAGCCAAGTCATCCAAAGATTCAGACACAATTTCTACTTCTTTATGAGAGGCTGATACCGTAGCTTGTAATTCAGAATTATTTACATTGATTTCATTTTCATGAACATTTTGTAAATCACTAGCTATATCTGAATCTTTAGACAAATCTGGCAAGATTTTCATCATTAATTTCATGATCATTATCATTGTGTAACCATCTTGGATCAGTACCAACTTCATGCTCTTCATCATCCTGTCCAAAAATTTTACATTTTAAACATTTAAGAGGGACAAATTCATAATCAATAGAAACTACCAATTTCCGGCCATTATGCAAAATAATAGGAACTTCAGTTTTTAAATCTGTTTCAACATCAATAGAAATCTGGACACTAGCATATTTCATAAATCTTTTTTCAGCAGAGTTTACATCAATAATCTGAGGATTAGAAATAAAGCTAGCAAACATTTGAATAGCTGATTTAGTGCATAGTTGTAACAACCCTGAATTTTGGGGCCAATTTAAAATTTATTTTAAGTGATTTTAATGAGTTTTGATATTTAAAATAATCTATTTTAAATAATAATGATCACAAATTTGATTCAAATCGAAGTTAGAATGAATAATTTAATTTTAATTATAAAAAGAGTTAGAAATAGCGCGGTAGTTTGAAAAGTCAAATTTGAACTTTGACTGACCGTACAGGATGCAAAATTTAACGGATTCTAGTGAAACCAAAAATATTAGAATTTATTTAAAAATATCATTCAAACGAATCCGAAAAATCGAAATTTCATAGCAGAAATCAAAAGTTATGCGCAAATTAAAATTTAGAAAGGTCGCTAGGTAATTTGCATAGGTCAAAAATGCTACTTTTTGCATATAAAGGAATTTGAACTCGAAACCACTTCCATTGAGTTCAGAATGATGTTTCTACATTGAAAAACAGTAAACACTTATATATTTTGAGTTTCGGAAATTATTTGTTTAAAAATGTATTTTTAATATTAAATATATAGCCCTTGAAAATAGTCATTTTGCAAACGACCTCCGTTTTCGACGAAACCACTTTTGTTGAATCCGGAATGTCAAAATATTGTTAAGTTGAATTTTTCATAATTTTTGGAATTAATTTGTGGCCGTGGCAAAAAAATTTCTGTTCTGTCAATCTACAGTGAATTTTAATCGACTGAAAAATAGCCATTTTTCAAAATGTCTCAGAATTCGACGAAATGAATTTTGTTAGGACTGTATCGTCATAAGAAAGCCAAAAATAATTTTTCTGGATTTTTCTGAGCTAATTTGTGTCCCCGGTAAAATTATTTGTACGGAAAAATTAGAAATAAAGGACTTAAATTTTAAAACTGAAAAACGGAGGTCGAGATGACAGTTTGGGCTAATGGGACAGGTCCAGATGAGTCCGGAATGGGGGCTAAATGGTAGGAACGACAGTCGTTAGGCCTGAATCGGAGTTCGGACCAAAACGGACTTAAACGGGCTAATTAAATAATAATTAGATTAACCTAATAAAATAATATTATAAAATGATCGGGTTCTTCTTCCTCACGTTGTCTTTCAGCCGTGAGAACCCATAGCCGCCCCTTTCTTCAAAAATTCATTCTCCGATTTCTCCCTCAATTCTCAATGAAAACCTTCGTATAAATACACGTTTCGAAGAGATTTTCGAGCTCTTTCTTCTCCGACAAGAATCACCACCTCTCATCGACCGTAGCCACCGCCACAAGTCTCCAAAGCCGCGGCCTTTGCGCCCCCACCGCGCCACCCACAAGCCGCCGCACCTCCTCCAACTCCCGGTGAAGATAGCCCTCCCGTAGCTCTCCAATCTCCCGCAAACCGTTCGTAAAACCGTCGATCGTAGCTCGAGTTATCTCGATTCAAAGTTTTGAACTTTAGGTAATGTTTATTTCAGATTTTGTCACGCTTTGTAGTGTCGCTGTGTCAGTTGTTAAAGGCTGAATTTTGTTTTTTCATACGAATTTGAATTTGAACCATTCCAGATCCGAAATCGCTTTGAATTCAAACACAAGACCTGATCAAAGTTGACAATTCATTTCAGATCCGAGCTAGGTGAGAATTTATTTTTAATTTAATTTAATTTAATTTATTTAATTATTAATTCTTAGTTATTAAAAATATTTATTGGTAGATCTGCTATGTCGTGATATTTTAAATATGGATCTGAATTGTTTATTCCGTATGATGTTAGATCTGCAAATCTAAATATTAGATCTGAATTTATTGATTAATTAGAATTAATTATTTGTTAATTTTATTGAATCATGCCTCGTTGATTTGTCATATGCCAATATAAACATCACCCTGTTTAGTACCTTGATGTGAATTGTTAGATTTAGTCATGTTGGTTTATTTGAATGTTGTTGTTGATTGGATGTGACATGAAATACGATGTGGTAAATGGTAAAGGCTTAATCTTTACATTGTAAATAGAAAGATTAACTTTTATATATTGAATTTTTGATTGAAATGATTAAAGATTGAATTTTTAATTGAAATATTAAAGATGTAAATTTTCATGAAAATATTAAATGATGAAATTTTTCATGTAAATATTAAATGATGAATTATTACATTGTAATTAAAGGATGGAAAATTTTACATTGTAATTTAAGAATAAAATTTA
Organism: Allium sativum; assembly: GCA_030737875.1. Taxonomy (NCBI): domain Eukaryota; kingdom Viridiplantae; phylum Streptophyta; class Magnoliopsida; order Asparagales; family Amaryllidaceae; genus Allium; species Allium sativum. Next base: position 657,301,738 of record CM060913.1, read on the forward strand.
CATTGTAATTTAAGAATAAATTTTACATTGTAAATGAAGGATGAAATTTTTATATTAAAAATTAAAAGATATGTTTCATTGTAAATAATAAAAGATATGATTTTTCATTGTCTATGAAAAGAATGAATTTTTGCAATGTATTATTAAAGAATGAATTTTTCAATGAATCATTAAAGAAGAGATTTTTCATTAAATTATTAAGTAGGATTTACTTTGAATATAAAAGTAGGACTTATAATGTAAATATAAGGTAAAGGTCTCATGAAATTAAGATGACATTTTTATATGATTATTTTAATGTAAAGATGAACGACGAAATAAAGTTTACATTTTTATTAATGTAAATATATAGGAATTTCACCATTTGTAAAGTGAATGATATTATATGCTGAAAATTACATTTTTCTTTGTAATTAAAAAGTGAATTTCATAATATGTTAAAATTTACATTTTTATATGTAAATTATAAAGTGAATTTATACCGTATGTCAAAAAAATTACATTTTTCTTTGTAATTAAAAGGTGAATTTCATCGTATGTTAACATTTACATTTTTATATGTAAATTATAAAGTGAATTAATGTCGTATGTTGAAAATTACATTTTTCTTTGTAATTAACAAGTGAATTTCATCGTATGTTAAAATTTACATTTTTATATGTAAATTATAAAGTGAATTTATACCGTATGTCAAAAGAATTACATTTTTCTTTGTAATTAAAAGGTGAATTTCATCATATGTTAAAATTTACATTTTTATATGTAAATTATAAAGTGAATTAATGGCGTATGTTGAAAATTACATTTTTCTTTGTAATTAAAAGGTGAATTTCATCGTATGATAAAATTTACATTTTTATATGTAAATTATAAAGTGAATTAATGTCTTATGTTGAAAATTACATTTTTCTTTGTAATTAATATGAGAATTGCATCGTATGTTAAAATTTACATTTTTATATGTAAATTATAAAGTGAATTAATGTCGTATGTTGAAAATTACATTTTTCTTTGTAATTAACATGGAAATTTCATCATATGTTAAAATCTACATTTTTATATGTACATTATATAGGGAATTACACCGTAGAATAAAATTTACATTTTTATATGTAATTAAAACATAAATTTACATTGTGTGTTAAATATTAGATTTTTATATGTAATGTCTATAGGAAAGTATACCGTATGACAAAACTACATTTTTCTATGCAATTAAAGGATGCAATTTCATGGTATGATAGAATTTGCGTTTTTCTTATATATATATATATATATATATATATATATATATAACATAAAATGAGAATGCACATTAGAAATAAAATTGATTTATTTCATATGTAATTTAGATGTAGAAATGTGACATTGTAATTAAAAATTATATTTTTACAATTTGAATTAGATGTAGTGTTTGCATTGTATTTAAAAATTATATTTTTACAATGTGAATTAGATGTAGTGTTTGCATTGTAAATAAAAATTATATTTTTACAATGTGAATTAGATGTAGTGTTTGCATTGTAAATAAAAATTATATTTTTACAATGTGAATTAGATGTAGTGTTTGCATTGTAAATAAAAATTATATTTTTACAATGTGAATTAGATGTAGTGTTTGCATCGTAATTAAAAATTATATTTTTACAATGTGAATTAGATGTAGTGTTTGCATTGTAATTAAAAATTATATTTTTACAATGTGAATTAGATTGTAATGTTTGCATTGTAATTAAAAATTATATTTTTACAATGTGAATTAGATTGTAGTGTTTGCATTGTAATATATTTTTACAATGTGAATTAGATTGTAGTGTTTGCATTGTAATTAAAAATTATATTTTTACAATGCGAATTAGATGTAGTGTTTGCATTGTGAATTAGATTATAGTGTTTGCATTGTAATTAAAAATTATATTTTTACAATGTGAATTAGATGTAGTGTTTGCATTGTAATTAAAAATTATATTTTTACAATGTGAATTAGATGTAGTGTTTGCATTGTAATTAAAAATTATATTTTTACAATGTGAATTAGATGTAGTGTTTGCATTGTAATTAAAAATTATATTTTTACAATGTGAATTAGATGTAGTGTTTGCATTGTATTTAAAAATTATATTTTTACAATGTGAATTAGATGTAATGTTTGCATTGTAATTACAAATCATGTTTTCACAATGTGAATTAAGAGTAGAGTTTGCATTGTAATTAGAAAATATATTTTTATATGTAATTTAAAGATTTTGAGTGTATCAAAATATATATTTTCAATGTAAGGAAAGATTGAATTTAGGATGCGGTAATATTATCTTCATTTTCAAATGAATTAAAATTTAGTAAGTATCGGTAATTGTGTGGAGTGTTGTTTTAATCAAACGACGTTATTACGATTCAATGATTATATATATATATATATAATCAAAATTGAACGAATAAGGGCGTGGTAGTTCGCGTTTTGAAATCGTACTTTTAAATGACTATACAAGAAGATCCGACCGTCGGATTTTATTGAAACTGAAACCGTTAGGACCGTCTTGGAAAAATCTTTCCAATGATATATATTACGTTAAGATCCAACGGTTAGATTCTGAGAAATGTAAAAATCAAAATTGGTTGAGTGAAGCGCCATAGTCGCCCATGGACTTAAGGCGTCGTTATATAAAAATTTAATTATTTTAAATAATTAAAATAGGAATGAATCGTTAATAAAAATAACTATTAATGTGCAAAAAGGATTTTCAATATATATATATATATATAAATACGAGGATTATTTGGAAAGTCCGAGTTTATCTCATTCCAAATAATTAAACGACGTTTAAAAATCCAAGATTGGAAGACGGCGATTGAAGACCGTCAAATCTCCACATGAATGGACGATGATGACTGTTGCCTTAGAATGGCTCGCTACCATGATAAGGTAATAGCAGGAGTTGCCCAGACGTAGTGTTGATTTGTACGGATTTGGCTTTCGCTCAGACCCAGAGCATAAGCTTATAAATGGATTGTGTGTCTGACATCGTACTCCATTATATATCATGTTATTAATCTTCTGTCGAATGTATGAATGTTTGGTGGCGGAGAATTTATTCTCTTGCTTAACACCCATTCATATATTTCGGCAAAGGATTGGTAGTGTGATATGGAGTGATGATGTGGCATGCTAAGATGCATATGATCAAGGCTTTGTTGAAAAGCAGGCCTTGTGGGACGATCAAAGAATAGTCTGTTTAGGCATAGGTTTGTGTATAGCGTGACTTCGCGAGCCTCACACACCGGCGGAGTCTAAAACGGGAGAAGGGAACGCAGGGAGAGCAGCACGTTTCTTTCTAGCTAGAGTGGTGTCAGTGACCTATCAGCCCTGACATTTTACTTGTGTGGATGATGGAATGAGGCGCCTCAGATAGGTCCTATAGGACCGGGAAACGTGTGTTCAAGAATTGCCAATCCACGAAGCTGTATGTGTGGACCGGCCCTGCAGGATCCAAGGATTAACTGCGGGGAACCTTGAGACATTAGCTAGAGTGTCTCGAATCGGTAAGGAGCTCCTCCCTAGCCTTGACTCATGATGGAAACTCCATTTCCAATACGCCCCATTCGGTTTTGATTGTATTACTAGTATGGAGGCATAGTAGTATGGGATACTATTCTTCCTAGGATTGATACATTATGATTGAAATTGTTTATAAAACATATACACACTAATAATAATATCAAATTCGTTTTTAACGTATCAAGCATGTTTAATCACCGTAAGGTAAAACTCTATCCTCTGGTGTGCGTTGCATTGTGTGATGGGACCTGAGTCTTATGGTGATTTCATTTTTCTAAAAAGCATTGCGTTGTTTTACGATTTACTTTAAGTTATGCACGACAATCCATTGGAATAAAACCCGTTCCGCATTAGCGGCGTGGTCCATGGATTTGCCTTATTACTATTAGTTAAATTAGTTAAGAATTTTCGCACCAGTCCCATGACTAACCCGTTGTTTGTTTCCACCTTTACAAACTCGGGTGCCCTCTTCTCCACACGGGGCAGTCGAGTAGTTTATCTACAGGTCCTTATCTCGAGCAAGATGCTGGATTGAAGCTTAAAGCTGTGTCCAGAGCATAGTTATCTTCCGCTGTATCTATTTTATTGTTTCCGCTGCAATGTATTAAATATATTGTAATTTATCTTCCGCTGTAATTTTATTTCGATGTACTCTGATATATTCTGTACTCTGATGTTATATTACCATGATGTAATAAAAGTCTGCTGTTATTGTTCTGATGTGTTGTATGCTCAGAGTTAATGCATTCGAGAATTTCTAACTTTTGGGTCAGACCTGTGTGGTTTATGGTCGGTCCAAAGGGCGGGGATTTTCGGGGCATTACATATGGTATCAGAGCTTTGGTTAGCTCAAATCTTTGGGGTACAACTCATTAGAACTGTACAAAAGGCTCATCAGAGATTGGATTAGTAATATCCAATAAGAATACTCATTAGAGATAGGATCAACAGTATCCTAGAATGAGAAAACTCATTAGAGATAGGGTTAGTAATGCCCTAGAATGAGTTGAGAGTAGCAAGCCTATAATATACGTATTTGTGATTAATTATACTCTATTTTGGAAAATATGATTTTGAATATATAAAAAGTTATATATTTGAAAGTTAATCAACTAATGAAATTATTTAAACCAATGAAGAAAAAATATATATATATTAGTTAGTTAATTAATCAACTTTTAGCTTCGTCCCTTTTCGAGGACGAAAAGTTTTTAAGTGGGGGAGACTGTAACAACCCTGAATTTTGGGGCCAATTTAAAATTTATTTTAAGTGATTTTAATGAGTTTTGATATTTAAAATAATCTATTTTAAATAATAATGATCACAAATTTGATTCAAATCGAAGTTAGAATGAATAATTTAATTTTAATTATAAAAAGAGTTAGAAATAGCGCGGTAGTTTGAAAAGTCAAACCTGAACTTTGACTGACCGTACAGGATGCAAAATTTAACGGATTTTAGTAAAACCAAAAATATTAGAATCTATTTAAAAATATCTTTCCAACGAATCCGAAAAATCGAAATTTCATAGCAGGAATCAAAAGTTATGCCCAAATTAAAATTTAGAAAGGTCGCCAGGTAATTTGCATAGGTCAAAAATGCTACTTTTTGCATATAAAGGAATTTGAACTCGAAACCACTTCCATTGAGTTCAGAATGATGTTTCTACATTGAAAAACAGTAAACACTTATATATTTCGAGTTTCGGAAATTATTTGTTTAAAAATGTATTTTTAATATTAAATATATAGCCCTTGAAAATAGTCATTTTGCAAACGACCTCCGTTTTCGACGAAACCACTTTTGTTGGATCCGGAATTTCAAAATATTTTTAAGTTTAATTTTTCATAATTTTTGGAATTAATTTGTGGCCGTGGCAAAAAGATTTCTGTTCTGTCAATTTACAGTGAATTTTAATCGACTGAAAAATAACCATTTTTTAAAATTTCTCAGAATTCGATGACATAAATTTTCTTCGGACCGTATTGTCATAAGAAAGCCAAAAATAATTTTTCTGGATTTTTCTGAGTTAATTTGTGTCCCCGGTAAAATTATTTGTACGGAAAAATTAGAAATAAAGGACTTAAATTTTAAAACTGAAAAACGGAGGCCAAGATGACAGTTTGGGCTAACGGGGCAGGTCCAGATGAGTCCGGAATGGGGGCTAAATGGTAGGAACGACAGTCGTTGGGCCTGAATCGGAGTTCGGACCAAAACGGACTTAAACGGGCTAATTAAATAATAATTAGATTAACCTAATAAAATAATATTATAAAATGATCGGGTTCTTCTTCCTCACGTTGTCTTTCAGTCGTGAGAACCCATAGCCGCCCCTTTCTTCAAAAATTCATTCTCCGATTTCTCCCTCAATTCTCAACGAAAACCTTCGTATAAATACACGTTTCGAAGAGATTTTCGAGCTCTTTCTTCTCCGACAAGAATCACCACCTCTCATCGACCATAGCCACCGCCACAAGCCTCCAAAGCTGCGGCCTTTACGCCCCCACCGCGCCACCCACAAGCTGCCGCACCTCCTCCAACTCCCGGTGAAGATAGCCCTCTCGTAGCTCTCCAATCTCCCGCAAACCGTTCGTAAAACCGTCGATCGTAGCTCGAGTTATCTCGATTCAAAGTTTTGAACTTTAGGTAATGTTTATTTCAGATTTTGTCACGCTTTGTAGCGTCGCTGTGTCAGTTGTTAAAGGCTGAATTTTGATTTTTCATACGAATTTGAATTTGCACCATTCCAGATCCGAAATCGCTTTGAATTCAAACACATGACCTGATCAAAGTTGACAATTCATTTCAGATCCGAGCTAGGTGAGAATTTATTTTTAATTTAATTTAATTTATTTAATTATTAATTCTTAGTTATTAAAAATATTTATTGATAGATCTGCTATGTCGTGATATTTTAAATATGGATCTGAATTGTTTATTCCATATGATGTTAGATCTGCATATCTAAATATTAGATCTGAATTTATTGATTAATTAGAATTAATTATTTGTTAATTTTATTGAATCATGCCTCGTTGATTTGTCATATGCCAATATAAACATCACCCTGTTTAGTACCTTGATGTGAATTGTTAGATTTAGTCATGTTGGTTTATTTGAATGTTGTTGTTGATTGGATGTGACATGAAATACGATGTGGTAAATGGTAAAGGCTTAATCTTTACATTGTAAATAGAAAGATTAACTTTTATATATTGAATTTTTGATTGAAATGATTAAAGATTGAATTTTTAATTGAAATATTAAAGATGTAAATTTTCATGAAAATATTAAATGATGAAATTTTTCATGTAAATATTAAATGATGACTTATTACATTGTAATTAAAGGATGGAAAATTTTACATTGTAATTTAAGAATAAAATTTACATTGTAATTTAAGAATAAATTTTACATTGTAAATAAAGGATGAAATTTTTATGTTAAAAATTAAAAGATATGTTTCATTGTAAATAATAAAAGATATGATTTTTCATTGTCTATGAAAAGAATGAATTTTTGCAATGTATTATTAAAGAATGAATTTTTCAATGAATCATTAAAGAAGAGATTTTTCATTAAATTATTAAGTAGGATTTACTTTGAATATAAAAGTAGGACTTATAATGTAAATATAAGGTAAAGGTCTCATGAAATTAAGATGACATTTTTATATGATTATTTTAATGTAAAGATGAACGACGAAATAAAGTTTACATTTTTATTAATGTAAATATATAGGAATTTCACCATTTGTAAAGTGAATGATATTATATGCTGAAAATTACATTTTTCTTTGTAATTAAAAAGTGAATTTCATCATATGTTAAAATTTACATTTTTATATGTAAATTATAAAGTGAATTTATACCGTATGTCAAAAAAATTACATTTTTCTTTGTAATTAAAAGGTGAATTTCATCATATGTTAAAATTTACATTTTTATATGTAAATTATAAAGTGAATTAATGTCGTATGTTGAAAATTACATTTTTCTTTGTAATTAACAAGTGAATTTAATCGTATGTTAAAATTTACATTTTTATATGTAAATTATAAAGTGAATTTATGCCGTATGTCAAAAAAATTACATTTTTCTTTGTAATTAAAAGGTGAATTTCATCGTATGTTAAAATTTACATTTTTATATGTAAATTATAAAGTGAATTAATGTCGTATGTTGAAAATTACATTTTTCTTTGTAATTAAAAGGTGAATTTCATTGTATGTTAAAATTTACATTTTTATATGTAAATTATAAAGTGAATTAATGTCGTATGTTGAAAATTACATTTTTCTTTGTAATTAATATGAGAATTCCATCGTATGTTAAAATTTACATTTTTATATGTAAATTATAAAGTGAATTTATGTCGTATGTTGAAAATTACATTTTTCTTTGTAATTAACATGGAAATTTCATTATATGTTAAAATCTACATTTTTATATGTACATTATATAGGGAATTACACCGTAGAATAAAATTTACATTTTTATATGTAATTAAAACATGAATTTACATTGTGTGTTAAATATTACATTTTTGTATGTAATGTCTATAGGAAAGTATACCGTATGACAAAACTACATTTTTCTATGCAATTAAAGGATGCAATTTCATGGTATGATAGAATTTGCATTATTCTTATATATATATATGTAACATAAAATGAGAATGCACATTATAAATAAAATTGATTTATTTCATATGTAATTTAGATGTAGAAATGTGACATTGTAATTAAAAATTATATTTTTATAATGTGAATTAGATGTAGTGTTTGCATTGTATTTAAAAATTATATTTTTACAATGTGAATTAGATGTAGTGTTTGCATTGTAATTAAAAATTATATTTTTACAATGTGAATTAGATGTAGTGTTTGCATTGTAATTAAAAATTATATTTTTACAGTGTGAATTAGATGTAGTGTTTGCATTGTAATTAAAAATTATATTTTTACAATGTGAATTAGATTGTAGTGTTTGCATTGTAATTAAAAATTATATTTTTACAATGTGAATTAGATTGTAGTGTTTGCATTGTAATTAAAAATTATATTTTTACAATGTGAATTAGATGTAGTGTTTTCATTGTAATTAAAAATTATATTTTTACAATGTGAATTAGATGTAGTGTTTGCATTGTAATTAAAATTATATTTTTACAATGTGAATTAGATGTAGTGGTTGCATTGTAATTAAAAATTATATTTTTACAATGTGAATTAGATGTAGTGTTTGCATTGTATTTAAAAATTATATTTTTTACAATGTGAATTAGATGTAGTGTTTGCATTGTATTTAAAAATTATATTTTTACAATGTGAATTAGATGTAGTGTTTGCATTGTAATTACAAATCATGTTTTCACAATGTGAATTAAGAGTAGAGTTTGCATTGTCATTAGAAATTATATTTTTATATGTAATTTAAAGATTTTGAGTGTATCAAAATTTACATTTTCAATGTAAGGAAAGAATGAATTTAGGATGCGGTAATATTATCTTCATTTTCAAATGAATTAAAATTTAGTAAGTATCAGTAATTGTGTGGAGTGTTGTTTTAATCAAACGACGTTATTACGATTCAATGATTATATATATATATATTCAAAATTGAACGAATAAGGGTGTGGTAGTTCGCATTTTGAAATCGTACTTTTAAATGACTATACAAGAAGATCCGACCGTCGGATTTTCTTGAAACTGAAACCGTTAGGACCGTCTTGAAAAAATCTTTCCAATGATATATATTACGTTAAGATTCAACGGTTAGATTCTGAGAAATGTAAAAATCAAAATTGGTTGAATGCAGCGCCATAGTCGCCCATGGACTTAAGGCGTCGTTATATAAAAATTTAATTATTTTAAATAATTAAAATAGGAATGAATCGTTAATAAAAATAATTATTAATGTGTAAGAAGGATTTTCAATATATATATATATATATATATATATATATATATAAGAGGATTATTTGGAAAGTCCGAGTTTATCTCATTCCAAATAATTAAACGACGTTTAAAAATCCAAGATTGGAAGACGGCGATTGAAGACCGTCAAATCTCCACATCGAATGGACGATGATGACTGTTGCCTTAGAATGGCTTGCTACCATGATAAGGTAATAGTAGGAGTTGCCCAGACGTAGTGTTGATTTGTACGGATTTGGCTTTCGCTCAGACCCAGAGCATAAGCTTATAAATGGATTGTGTGTCTGACATCGTACTCCATTATATATCATGTTATTAATCTTCTGTCGAATGTATGGATGTTTGGTGGCGGAGAATTTATTCTCTTGCTTAACACCCGTTCATATATTTCGGCAAAGGATTGGTAGTGTGATATGCAGTGATGATGTGGCATGCTAAGATGCATATGATCAAGGCTTTGTTGAAAAGCAGGCCTTGTGGGACGATCAAAGCATAGTCTGTTTAGGCATAGCTTTGTGTATAGCGTGACTTCGCGAGCCTCACACATCGGCGGAGTCTAAAACGGGAGAAGGGAATGCAGGGAGAGCAACACGTTTCTTTCTAGCTAGAGTGGTGTCAGTGACCTACCAGCCCTGACATTTTACTTATGTGGATGATGGAATGAGGCGCCTCGGATAGGTCCTATAGGACCGGGAAACGTGTGTTCAGGAATTGCCAATCCACGAAGCTATATGTGTGGACCGGCCCTGCAGGATCCACGGGTTAACTGCGGGGAACCCTGAGACATTAGCTATAGTGTCTCGAATCGGTAAGGAGCTCCTCCCTAGCCTTGACTCATGATGGAAACTCAATTTCCAATACGCCCCATTCGGTTTTGATTGTATTACTAGTATGGAGGCATAGTAGTATGGGATACTATTCTTCCTAGGATTGATACATTATGATTGAAATTGTTTTTAAAACATATACACACTAATAATAATATCAAATTCGTTTTTAACGTATCAAGCATGTTTAATCACCATAAGGTAAAACTCTATCCTCTGGTGTGCGTTGCATTGTGTGATGGGACCTGAGTCTTATGGTGATTTCATTTTTCTAAAAAGCATTGCGTTGTTTTACGATTTACTTTAAGTTATGCACGTCAATCCGTTGGAATAAAACCCGTTCCGCATTAGCGGCGTGGTCCATGGATTTGCCTTATTACTATTAGTTAAATTAGTTAAGAATTCTCATACCAGTCCCATGACTGACCCGTTGTTTGTTTCCACCTTTACAAACTCGGGTGCCCTCTTCTCCACACGGGCAGTCGAGTAATTTATCTACAGGTCCTTATCTCGGCAGGATGCTGGATTGAAGCTTAAAGCTGTGTCCAGAGCATAGTTATCTTCCGCTGTATCTATTTTATTGTTTCCGCTGCAATGTATTAAATATATTGTAATTTATCTTCCACTGTAATTTTATTTCGATGTACTCTGATATATTCTGTACTCTGATGTTATATTACCATAATGTAATAAAAGTCTGTTATTATTGTTCTGATGTGTTGTATGCCCAGAGTTAATGCATTCGAGAATTTCTAACTTTTGGGTCAGACCTGTGTGGTTTATGGTCGGTCCAAAGGGCGGAGATTTTCGGGGCATTACAATAGTTCCATTGGTAAACCATGAAGCCTTACCCAGATCTATATTATATCACTTTGTTTAGTTGAGAAATCATACCCAGGTCTCCAAGCATCCACCAACAAAAGACGCCCAAAATATGAAAATGTTGAGCCTTCTAAAATACGAGAAAACTCTTCTGTAGACTCAAACTAGACAGCAAAATGATATTGAGAAGTAATGTGAACATTAAAATTCCCCAAAGGCCTCCAAACTTTCTGAATATAATCCTTTAACTTTATAATCGACAGCTCAAAATGAATCGGAATTAATGCCAATGTATTATTCCATGCCTGATCTGATTCATTAAAAATTTGTTCATGGATAAAAATAAAATCCAAAGCTGGTTTGATGAAAGTTAGATTTCGATCCACAGATCCAGAGGATATAGGGTTAGGTTGAACAGAAATATTGGGATTAGATTGTGGAGGAGGATTAGAAATAGTCGAGGAAGAAGGACGTTGATTTTTTGAGGAAGGGAATCCAGATCGAGATTGAGGAAGACGCGATGAAAAATCGTTAGCGGAATCCGCCATTACAAAACAAAAACTGTTAGAATATATATATATATATATATATATATATATATATATATATATATACGGGAGCGACTATTGAGACAAAAAAAATAAAACACACAACTTTAAAACAGAATCCTGACCATTGGATTCTTTTGTCTTTACATGAGAGGTGCAAATCAGGGGAAGATCTAGTGGTCCACATTTTGTGTGTTTAATTTTGTGTCCCTATAGATATATATTAACTTTTAAACGGTTAAATATCGAATCTGGACCTAAAAACAATTTAAAAATGAATTCTAATTTTATTTTATATCTTATTGAAGTTAAAAATAAGGTTAGTGAACTTTTAAAAATTAAATTAAAAAGAAATATGTTGAAATTCGATAATTTGGTATAATTTTAATAGCCAAATATAGACCATTTTGGATATAGGCTCGAAATTCAACCAAGCTAGTCGTATTGGATACATATCAGTGAAATGTAGTAGGATTTCAAATTTCATATCGACTGGACTTATAGTTTGATTGTACGAGTTGAAAACGCATAAGAATCATTTAATTAAATCATGCAATTTAAAAAGAAAAATCAATTCATTTGCACTAATCCCTAAGCCTTCTCCCCTTTTGACTACTCATCCTCTCTCTCTCTCTCTCTTACCATGTCACTCCTTGATGTCATAGCTTCCTAAACCCAATATATACCCATACATATACCATTTATATTTTATAGAACTCATACGCGTCGAAGTTTTGTCCCATTGGAGTTCGATAATTTACGGTGATGCCAAAAGGTTGTCGGATTAGATCTGCATTGCAGAGGAGTCCTACGTCTAAAGTTACGAAGGAGTGGATAATTTGATGAGAAACTATGCACGTAAAAAGCTAAGTAGTTTATGGTTATTAATATTAAATCACTCTAAGATTTAATGATTATTAGTGAAGTAAAGATATGATTTTAAAGTGATAATTATATCGATACTTAAGTAAATGATACCCTGTGATGATTGTGTGAATAATTGGTTGTGGATATTAACCTTATTGGGTTGATGAATACTATATTACATGAGTGGAAACCCGTGCGATGCACAGGCGTATAAACTTTCGAGTGCTGTAGTTTGCATTTTTGAATAAACGGTGAAAGCATATTGTATAATAACAAGATATATAATGTAAGCGATATATGTATGTGTTAGGATTCTACCGTAGAAACTAAAGTTTTCCCTTCATTGAATAAGCAACTCGTTTCCTTTCATTGAAAGAGAGGATACTCTTTTCTGCCTTGGCATCTTATCCAACATGTTGAGAAACAATGGCTGAGTCGCGGACTAGGTCGCTCTCTTGAAGACGATTCGGTGATCTGGTCAGAGGTGCAAACAAGTCGTTCTCTATCACCGACGCCTCTAGGATAAAGCAGCCTCGAATAATAATTGATTTGCTTGCACAACAAATCAATTCAGATGTACACTTTCACATATATAACTGCTCGTTCTGATTTATGTTTTTTTTAAGAATTTTTAATTGCGGAGGAAGAAGAAGAGCTAAAGATAAAAAAAATCATATTTTTTCTGAGTAGTTCAACAAAAAATAATAAACGTGGTAATACTTGTAGAGGAAGTCGGTTCAAATCCAAAAAAATGGATCTCAATTTTTACCAAGTCAAATAAGAACTTGTTCTTTCATATAGTCTCATGATGTCGGACTATTCATATATGAGTCACCTCACACTTATCCAATTTTTAAATAATTCATCTTTAAAAAATGAACCATTTTTCCAACAATTCCCCACTTGAATTTTTAAAAAATATTTTTCGAGCAGATTTTAAAAGCATAAGATAGTGCATAAACAAAGGTGCCATCCGACTTGAACCTTTGCATAGTGAATAAGAATCAGTTTTTACTAGAGTGACACGTAGTCTTGAACTCTTTTCCTGACATCAAACCACACACAACCTTTTATATAGTGAAATTGAATAAGGCCGTGCTTTAATGGTCATGCACGTCTATCCCAGTTTAGTGAACGCTCTAGGAATCTTGCCCAAAACTCCATAGGTGTAATAACCCGGAAATTCTGAACCAATTGAAATTTTTTATTTTAGGAAATTTAATGGATTTTAAATATTTAAAATGATTTATTTTAAATAATAACGACTAAAAATTTATTTTAATCGAAGTAAAAACAAATAAATTTAATTTAAACATAAAAGGAGTTTGAAATGGCGCGGTAGTTCGAAAATTCGATTTTAAATTTCAAATGAGTATACAAGATTCAGTATAAATCAGAATTGAGCGAAACAATAAATATTTGAATCTGTTCAACAATATCTTTCTAACGAATGTAAGAAACTGAAATTTCACTTTATAAATAAGAATTTATGTCCAGTTTAAAATTTAGAAAAGTCGCTGTAGAATTTATGTATATTTTAAAATAATATATTGGCCTTAAAAATAGCCATTTTGCAAACGACCTCCGTTTTCGACGAAACCACTTTTGTTGGAACCGGAATGTCAAATTATTGCTAGATTTCAATTTTCATAATTTTTCGAATTAATATGTGAGCGTGGCAAAAGAAAATGTGTTTTGTTAGTTTCAGTCAAATTTAATCGACTTGAAAATGGCCATTTTTCAAACGGTATCGGAATCCGACGAAATTAGTTTTGTTAGAACCGTATGTCAAAATAAAGATAAATATATTTTTTCTGTAATTTTTAGAGTCCGTATGTGGCCCCGGTAGATTAAAATGTATGATAGATTTAAATAAATAAATGAATTATATTTTAAATTAAAGAAAAGTAGGCTGAGATGATCAAACATGCTGACGGGACTTAGTCCATTGGATCCACAACGGGGGTATTTGCCTGGGAACAACTTTCGTTGGGCTGAAATTGGAGTTGCAGAGAAGTTACGGGTTTATTTGCAAAATTAACAATTAAATATTATAAAAATTCATGAATTTCTCCAAACTCTAATCCCACTTCTGTACAGCCGCCGCCGCCCTTCTTTGATGGCTGAAATTCAACGATTTTCATTTATTAAATTCTTCAAATCCATTTCAAATTAAAACATACTTCTAAAGCAATGATTGTAGAGCAATGTTAGGCCTTCGATTCTATACAGTTTTGATCAAGATTCATTGAGTAAATTGTGGGAATTTCGAGCTCAACAGCTCGGTTTTCGCACGCAATTCGAGGGAGCTTCAGGCTGCCGAGTTGGAGGCTGTCACCGGCGAAGGAAGGTGGTGTCAAGGGCTTTGGAGGGGCGGTTGGCGATCGGAGGACGGTGGTCTAAAGGGTGGCGCGAGGAGGAGGTTCTTGAACGTGAATTGGGTTCAAGGCACGGTCGATGTCCAGAAGGAATAGACGATGAAGGAGGAAGGGTTATCTAATGTAATGAGAGTATTAATCATTAATTAATTAATAAAAGTGATTAAGCTATTAATATTCATATCTTATTCAATCGTGATCAGAATTCAGCGATTTTTGAACCATTGGAATCGTCTTCCCGAGATCTACAGCATGAAACAGACCAAAACTGAAACAGAGCAGATCAGAACTTGGGGAAAATTCAAAACTGAAATGCACAGAAATAAAACCAATCGATGTGAGATTTCTTGATTTAAAATTAAAAAATATATATATATATATATAGAAATATATATATATATATATATACATTTATATTGATTGTGATTGTAATATTAAATATATGCACCGTATATAATTGAGATTGACTGATTGATTGAGGTGTGAATTTCATATAGGCATTGTACAAAATTGAGATTGACTGAATTGATAGTGGTTGTGATGATTTGATGAATTATATTCATGTAGAATAAAAATATCATTTTATTAGCAAATGTTATCGTAGATTAAAAATATCTTATTTGTTAAATAGAAAAGAGTCAAAACAAACACCATTTTTATTAGAATTGTTTATTTAGAATAAACACACCATTTTTATTAGAATTGTTTATTTAGAATAAACACATCATTTTTATTAGAATTTTTTATTTAGAATAGAAACCACATTTTTGTATGAAATGTTACATTAAAATAGAAATTACATTTTTGTATGAAATGTTACATTGAAATAGAAATTACATTTTTGTGTGAAATGTTACATTAAAATAGAAATTACATTTTTGATGTATGAAATGTCACATTAAAATAGAAATTACATTTTTGTATTAAATGTTACATTAGGATAGAAATTACATTTTTGTATTAAATGTTACATTAGAAAAGAAATAACCTCTTTGTTATAAAATGTTGCATTAGAATAAAAATTTCATTTTGTCATAGGATGTCATTTTAGAATAAAATAATCATCTTTATCAAAATGAAACAAAAGATTTCATTTTCATTTTCAACTAGTTACAAAGATTAGAATTGGAATAAAAGATTTCATTTTTATTTTCAATTAGTTACAATGAAATAGAGTTGAGATTTAAAGTAACATTTCTATTGTCATTTTATATACAATAAAAAGTGTAGATTAAAAAGTAACATTATTTATTGTCATTTTATATGCAATAAAAAGAATGGATTTAAAATAACATTTTTATTGTCAAGTTAGTTACAATAAAAAAAGGAATTGATACAAAAGAAACACTTTTATTGTCATTTTAGTTGTAATGAAAAGAATAGATTTTAAAGTTACATTTTTATTGTCATTTTATATGCAATAAAAATAAAAGAGTTGAAAGCACCATTTTTGTTGTCATTTTATATGAAATCAATATAGTCATTTTTGTCAAACATGTTAGTTGAAATAAAAATAGTCATTTTTGTTAAACATGACATTTAGTTAGAATCATATTATGTAAATAAAATTGTCATGTATGTTAAAATCATGCTGTGTAAATAAAACATGATTATTGAAATAAAACTACAGATTTTGTTAAAATATAATTATTGAAATAAAAATATAGGTTTTGTTAAACACATGATTATTGAAATAAAAATATAGTTTTTGTCAAAACATGATTGTTGAAATAAAAATAACTTTTTTTTGGTCAAAACATGTTAGTGAAACAAAATTATCATTTGTGTCAAAAGGATTTGTTGAAAACAAAAATATCCATTTTTGTCAAAAAGAATAGTTAAAACCCAATTTGCCACTTTTATCAATTTATTATAGTTGAAATCCAATTTGTTGGTTTTGTCAAATTATCATAGTTAAAACAAACATATCACTTTTAATTGTTTTGTTGAGTTAGAATGGTCGACAAAACAAACACATCACTCTTATGGTTTGTTGAGTTAGAATTGTCGACAAAACAAACACATCACTTTTGTGGTTTTGTTGAATTAGAATTGCCGATAAAACAAAGTTATCATTTTTATTGTTTTGTTGAAATAGATTTGTCAACAAAACAAAGTCATTGTCTTTATTGTTTTGTTAAAATTGTTTTGACAAAATATTCATTTTTGTCAAAATAGATCAGTTGAATCAAACCATTTATTTTTGTCAAATATACACTTTTGTCAAGATAGATTAGTTGAATCAAAATACACATCTTTGTCAAAATGAACATTTTGGCCAAATAGATTGGTTGAACCAAAATAGTTATTTTTGTAAAAATATAATAGTTGAAACAAAAATTACATTTTGTTAAATATGATGGTTGAAAACAAAAAATCACACTTATGTTAATTAGATTTGTAATAAAACAAAAATCACATTTTTGTTAAATAAAAGAGTTAAACCTAAATAGCATTTTTGTTAAATAGGTTAGTGTTATAACAAAATATTCATTTTGTTAAAGTAGAATTGTCAACAAAATGCATATATCACTTTTATACATATTGTTGAAATATAATGTGTATGCAAATATAAGAATCATCTTTATTTGCAAACATACATTAGAAATTGTAGGATTAATAAATAATCAATTTATGGCCACAACATACATTAGAATGTGTAGATATATAAGATAAAGTGACATCTTTATATGTTAATGAATACATTAGAATATTTGTGCAATTTAAAATATACATTTTTATGTGTTAAAGTATACATTGAAAACATATACAAATAAGATTATTTCTTTATGTGTTAAAGTTAAGAATATTTGCATACAAATAAAAGAAAAATGAAAACTATCTTTTCATTTGTCATCAGCAATAATGTCATATAAATAAACTACAGTTTATTAGACATTAGAAATGTATAGAAAAATTATACGAGTAAATTACATTTTTATTCGGCATTAGAAATAAAATAACATGTTTTGTTCATTATCATCAACATGTTAGCAGAATTAGAAATTGGTTAAATTCATTAACCAGTTATTTATTTATATGAACTTTTGTTGGCTGAAAACCCCACACCGGTATTGGGATGATATTTAACATACACTAATCCCAATGTTTAGTTGAATGTCGATCGATAGATTGATAGGCTGCGATGAGCGTTATTATTTCATTTTAATGCTCACAAAGTTATGAATTTTACTGTGGATGTGAATGGATGGATTTAATGATTACTTATCATTTGTTGTCATATACATACGATGTATGAAATCCATATAACCGAAATTATATTGTAACTGATTAAGTCGCATTCCGATTCAGGATTTTTTTTAAATAAAGAATATTTTAAATAAAGAATATTTTAAAGAAAGAACATTTTGAATTAAGAATATTTTATATAAAGAATCTTTTTATATAAAGAATATTTTTAAATAACGAATATTTTAAAATAATATTCAACGAAGCATAAAATGACGATTTCTATGTTCGTTTTTGAATGGACAAAAGATAAAAATATATTTTTATAAAATGAACTAGTTTATTTACTAGAATAAATATTTTAAATTAAGATTTAATGTAGTCCTCTAATTAATTAGTATTTCGTTGAAATTAACTAAAAGAATTGGATTTTGGTTTGTCGTGGATGGTGTCTTAAATATCACTGTTCTTAAACCCTGTATTAGTGCGTAAATCTTTTAATTAAGATTATTAGAGTTTCCAATTATATTTAGTTATTGTAATAAAATGATTTGTGAATTCGGTTTACTGTGAACTTTATTTTTTAAACAACATTTGTTCTTTAACCCAAATTAACAGTGAAAATAAAATTTGGAATTTATAAATCTTTTTATTAAGATTTAAAAAGGAATTTTCCCAAAGTCAAGTTTTCCAATTTAATATTTTAAATTGGAATTGAATGGAAATTTGATTTGATAATAATCGAGATAGGCTTCTGTAAAAGAAGACTGTTACTATATATGGAATTTAAAAGGCTTTGCCGTTATTCCATTTATATTATCGGTCTGATACGGAAATTTATATCGATTATATATTGATTTGATTTCTGTGAAAGTTCCATATTTTGGAAGATGATTTTGGGTTTACTGTGAACAATGTTTTTAAAATGACATTAGTTCTTTAACCCAGTTAAAGATAAGAATGATTTCTTAAATTTGAATAATCTTTAAGTAATGATTCTGGAGATTAAAAAAAAGAATAACTTCAACGGATTTATCTTTGATAAAATTAAGGGGACTTTTTCCTAAAAATGTGAATATTTTATTAAAAGAATATTCTGAATTGGAATGAGGCGTATGATGTGTTTTATAGCACTTTATTATAAATTACGCGAGTTATTCGGAAAGACCGCGTTTAACCCATTCTGAATAATGAATATGATGACTAACAGTCGAAGAGATTAAAGACGGTACAAGACTGACGATTTTCACATTGAATGGAGGAGTTACCACTGATGCCCATGATTGGAGTAGCTACCTTGAAGGGGCTACAGTGGTGGTCGTCCGGACGGACTTGTTGATTGTTCGGATATGCGAGGAATAAGGTGCCTCCGGTTTCGTTCAGACCCAGAACGGACTTGTAAATGGATGGTATGTCTGACGTTGTATTCCTTTATGCTGTATTAGTTGATCTCTATTAAATATATATCTACCTGGTGTTTAACACTCTTCTCTGAGACGTACGAGCTTAGAGGTTATATATTGGTAGAAATTAGTGGTATGGTATGGATTGACAATGTGGCATGCTAAGGTGCATGGATCAAGGCTTTTGTTGAAAAGCAGAGCCTTGTGGATGATGATCAATGCACAACTTTAATTATCATAGCTTTAATTAGCATAGCTTTGTGTAGCGTTACTTCGCGAGCCTCACAACCCGGTTGGAGTCGGAAACGGAGCAAGGGAACGCAGGTAGTGCACACGTTTCTTTCTAGCTAGAAGTGGTGTTTGGGTTTTTACACGGCCCGGCATTTTTACTTATGTGGATGATGAAATTTTCGAGGCCTCGAATTTATTGGTCGCCAATGGACAATTTATAGGTCCAATAGGACCGGGAAGCATGTGTTCAGGCATAACTAATCCGCTAACGATATTTGTGGACCGGCCCTGCTGTATCCAGGGGTTGCCCGTAGGTGTGATCCTGGGACATTGCTAGAATGTCTCGAATCGGTAAGGAGATCGTTCCTAGCCTTGACTCATGATGGAAATCCAACTTCCAATACGACATCATGCGGTTTTGATTGTAAAACTAGTATGGCGACATAGTATTTGGTAGCTATGCCGTCTATGATTGATATATTATGATTGAAATGTTTTTGAAACATATATACACTAATAATAATATCAAATCCATTTTATCGTATCAAGCATCTTTTGACCATTATAAGGTAAAACTCTATCCCTCGGTTTGCATCACATTGTGTGATGGGACTTGAGTCTTATAATGTTTTCATTTTTCTAAAAAGCATTGCGTTATTTAACGATTTATCTTATTTTATGCACTGGCATTCCAATGGAGTAAACCCGTTCCGCGTTAGCGGCGTGGTTCCGTGATTAGCCTTATGATTAGATAAGTTAAGTTAGATTTCTCATACCAGTCCAATGACTGACCTGCAGTTTGTTTCACTTGAAAACTCGGGTGCCCTCTTTTCCACACGGGCAGTCGAGCAGCTCATTTTGCAGATATATTAAGCAGGATTCTGGATCGAAGTTTAAAGTTGTGTCCAGAGAATAGAAAGTCTTCCGATGTGTATTGTATTAATTTATTGTAATAAGTCTTCAGCTGTATTTTATTTATCGATGTACTCTAATATTTTGTACTCTAATGTAACATTATTGTTAATGTAATAAAAGTCTTCTGTTATTTGTTCTAATTTGTTGTATGCCCAAAGTTAAAGTATTCGAGGATTTTCAACTTTTGGATCAGGCCTGTGTGGTTTATGGTCGATTCAAAGGGCGGGAATTTTCGGGTCTTTACAATAGGAGACGGCCACATTTCCACATTCATATAGGTGAGTCTATCAAGAGTACTCTTGAAGGTAGGTACTCCACTCCCATTAGAGTATAGATCTCATTCAGAGTTTCTATCAACTCGTCCTCTAATCACTTCAGGAATACATGCTTCTTAATATAAAAATTTAGCATGTTCATCTACTGTCACTACACAACTTGTTTTTACCCATTGAACCTAGTTCTTGGGATCTCCGGTCATTTAGGTCGGGTTACCATCGTGCGTGATTCCACAATCTCCGGGCAATAGTCCCATTCTTTTAGAATCATTAAGGACTTTCTTTTTGGTCAGTCCTTTCGTCAAAGGATCTGCCAAATTGTCATCACTTTATATGTGACGTTCTCTAACAATACTATGTATACGACTGCCATTTCTTACCGTTGTAGTATCGGTTCTGTTCTTCTTTCAATAGTTGTCAAATTTTTCATCACTATATATGTGATGTTCTTTTACAGTATTGTGCTTACGACTGTCGTTCTCTACCGTTGTTATAATGGTTCTATACTTTTTTGCAATAGCCGCGGAACTATCACAATCGATTACACCACTGGTGTCAGTTTTTTTTTCCTCATATGGGAATCTCAACTAGCAGATTTCTTTAGTTCTCTGCTTCTTCACTAGTTGTGGCCAGTGCTATTATCTAAGTCTCTATAGTAGACTGAGTCAAAATAGTCTGTTTCTTGGGTTTCCAAGAGACATCTTCTCCAGCGATGCTAAATATATAACCACTGGTCGCTTTAGAATCATCAAATAAAGTATTCCAGTCTGTATCAGAATATTCTTCAAGTAAAACTGAAAACTTTTCATAGGGTAATCCAAGGTTCATAGTTTATTTTAGGTATCTTATGAATCTCTCAATAGCATGTTAATGCTCTATACTAGGTCTACTGGTAAACTTGCACAATAATCCCACGACATAGGCAATGTCGGGTTTGGTACAATCAGTAGCATCGCGAAGGCTGCCAGTGATGCTTACATGATCAGACTGTCTTACACCCTCACCAGTGTTCTTAAATAACTTTACAATAGGATCATATAGTGTACATGTAGATTTACAGTCAAGATAATTGTATTTCTTTAGAATCTTCTCAATATAATGATATTTA
Source organism: Allium sativum (assembly GCA_030737875.1). Classification (NCBI taxonomy): domain Eukaryota; kingdom Viridiplantae; phylum Streptophyta; class Magnoliopsida; order Asparagales; family Amaryllidaceae; genus Allium; species Allium sativum. The sequence continues at coordinate 657,323,796 of CM060913.1, forward strand.
TCCAAAGAAAGTCTCTTTTTACCTAGTAATCGTAATATCAAGGATTAAACTCGCCTCACCTAAATCTTTCATATCAAAATTGGCACTTAATAAAAATTTGACTGAGTTTATGGCTTGAATATTTGACCCAAAAATGAGTAGGCCATCTACATAAAGTCATATAATAGTGCAAATGTCATTCTCAGATTTGTAATAAATGCATTCGTCACTTTCATTGTAATGGCCTGAATTTCCGTACCCTTTGGGTCGACTAATAACACAGCAAGTCCAACCAAATAGTACATAAACACGAATCATTATTAGAAAAAAGTTAGAGGATGAGAAATAGAAGGAAAGAAATATTAGAATAGAAGAAAACGAAGATCACAAACTCACAGCGGAACGAATAAAATATATTAAATAACATAAACTTTGAAATACAAATCTGTAACTTTATATATATACCATCATCAGAGCACAACGGTTATCTCTGGAACAGTTATAAACACCTGTTTCCAGATACATAAACAGTACACAGCGGAAAATATAATGGTCTATAGCTAACCGGTGAAGCCTCCTGCTTCCATCTCCTCCAGGTGAATCTGAAAAATCCCGACTACTTGACTGCCCGTACAATTTTGGGCACCCAAGAGTTTAGGGAAAACAAAACAAAATAAACTCTGGGTCAGTCATGGGACTGGTGTGAGTAAACTCCAACCATTGGTTTAACTTTTAAAAATCCTTTCGAAAGAAATGATAATCGTAAGACCGATC